>CM028130.1:127080000-127705000 GCA_016271365.2 Neoceratodus forsteri | reverse complement strand
TTATGTAGGCAACAATGTCAGGAAGTTTCCCCGTTGCTTTGGCCCTAAGCCACAAGTTGTCCCTTTGGTGCATGAGCTCAATGAAGGAGCCAGAGAGCCACGGGTTGGTAGCTCCTTTAACTTTTTGGTTCTATAGGGGTCAATTATGTCACATGCTTTATAAAATATAGCGATACAGTAATTTAGGGCTTGGTTGCCATCACATGGGCTGTCCAGAGGCTACTAGTACACCAGCAAGCGGTATTGTCTTGAAGGTGATGAGCTGGCCAGTTCTCAGAGACCTATTTCTCAGGACCTGGGGAGCATTTCTGGTTGAACTTATTAGACCACGTGAACATTACTGGGGAGTAATCAATAAGGGTGTCAGGCAGGACTGTGACCTCAGTGATGTGCTCTGGGCAGGTGGTGAGGAGCCAGTCAATTAGTGTACTTGAGCCAGTTTTATAGTTAAATCTGGTGGGCTGAGTTACCAGCTGAAAGCAGCAGACACTGGAGATCTGATTTCAGACTGAGGAGGCATCATTGGACTGCCAACTGATGTTAAAGTCTCCAACAATGATGTGTTCTCAGTTTTGCCCATATAGCTCTAGGTTGGTGATTACTTGCTGGATCCCAGCGGTGTAGGCTTCCGGGGGTATGTAGAGTGGAGAGTGGTAGTACTTTGTTTTGAAGTCCAAGAATAAGTTTGAGGCTCAGGATTTGCGCCTCTTTCACGTGTAGACTACTCTGCAGTATTTAGCCTCTGATCTCGCTCTTGACGTAAATTAAACAGATGCACCTTTGTTTGGGTAATCTATCCTGTCTGTACAAAGTGTAGCAATCTAGAGCTATGGCAGCATCACTGACCTTAGGGGAGAGCCTGGGAAATCCAAGGCTGCTGCATCCTAGAACCCCATGCCAGTTAGGGCTGCTGCACCATGCTGCCACTTGCCATAAGACAAGGCAAGGTATGTGCTGCACCCTGTCCCGTGCCACCACAGTTTGGGCAGTTTCTCCCTGTTGCCCCCCCCACCAGAGTCAGATCTTTTCCTACACCCTGCTCCCCATGTCCCTTGTCCCAAACATGAGTGTCTGTTCCACCATGACCCACAGTTTGAGCTGCTGCACCCTGATGCCTCCCGTCTCCTGCCCAAACAATTAGGGCTGCAGCACCCGATTACCCTCTGCCCCCCACCCTACAACAGTATTTTTTTTTTTTCTTTTGAGCAGTTTTGGCAGTATACTGAAGTATCTGACTCTGGTGGTAGGGAGCAGCATGGTGCAACAACCCTAACTGTGGCGGGTAGAGGCTCTACGGTGCAGCAGGGCACAGTGGTGGCAGGGGACAGAGGACAGCATGGTGCAGAAGCCTTGACTATAGGGCATCAGGGAACAGCAGCCCTGACAGACGGGGTGCACGTGGTGCAGCGGCCCTGCCAATTTGGAGCAATGGTAATGAGTAACACGGTGCAGCAAAAGCCCCACCTTTGGAGGCCTGGTGCAGCAGCCCAAACTGTGTGGAAAAAACAGTGGGAAGCAGGTGCAGCAGCCTCAAATGGGGGAGGAGACAGGCGGCAGCAGAGTGCTGATGCCTCAACTGTCAGGCACAAAACAGAAGAAAAAAATTACTCACCTTAGTAATGTTGTTTCTTCTAATGGAGTCTTGCTATATTATGACAATTGCAGTATGACCGCAGGTTAGAACTGCTCCGGAGGTGAAACAGTTAACTTTCCATGCAGGCATGGAGCTTAGAGCGCGAGCTCGGTTGAAAACTCTGTCTGTTGTGCTTCAAACGCAAACTGTCAGATCTTTACGAGCTAACTCTCACTAAGGTTGTGTGTGGAAGCTGTAAACCTACCCTAGCCAACTGGCTACTAACAAACACTCATTTTCTGGCCTAAAACAAAGACTCAAGTCAGGAGACCCAAAAATGCAAAAACACAACACCAATTCACCCAAAAAGGTAGGTGAAAAACAACAAGGTGGGCATCAAAAAAGTGCCAACCGTGTACTGCCCACCCACATCCCCAAAAACAGAGGTTCTGAGAGGGCAGGGAGGAGTCATAATATAGCAAGACTCCATTAGAAGAAACAACATTACTAAGGTGAGTAATTTTTCTTCAAACAACATGAAGTCTTGCTATATTATGACAATTGCAGACTACACAGCAGTACTCCTATGGAGGAGGGACAGAACCTACTTAGGAAATAGGTTTCCAAGCACGGCTGTGCCAAACCGAGCCACTCCTAGCCTGGATGTCCAGGGAGTAATGTTTGTAAAGTGTGAACGGTTTTCCAGGTAGCTGCTTGACATATTTCCAGAATAGGAATGTTCTGGCAGCAGCCAGAGAAGCAGCTGTACTCTGGTAGAGTGAGCCCTCAGGCCTGAGGGGGGAACTTACCCAACTTCTCATAGCAGAATTGATACAAGAGAGAATCCACCTGGCAATGGATCTTTAGTGGCTGGCTTCCCTTACCAATCTCGCCATAGGTGAGGAAACAGTTGAGGGAGTCAAACCTATGACCCTTGGTACGCTCAATGTAGTAACTAAGGGCTCTCTTCACATCTAGGCTGTGCAGCCTCCTCTCCTCAGAGGAGGAGTGGTCAGTGAAGTACACTGGAAGTGAAACAGATTGATTAAGGTGGAAATCTGAAACCACCTTAGGCAGGAACTTTCTGTTAGTCCGAAGGACCACCTTATCTCTGTGAAGAGAGAGAAACTCCTGCTCCACTGACAACGCTTGTAATTCACTTATGCATCTGGAAGAGGTGATGGCTACCAAAAACACAGTTTTCCAAGTCAAGTACTTGAGCTCAGCTGAAGACAAGGGCTCAAAGGGGGTTGTATAAGCTGAGCAATGCAAACATTAAGATCCCAGGCAGGGGCAGGATCCCTGAATGGAGGGTTGGTGTGAAATAATCCCTTAAAAAACTTGGAAAATACAGGATGAGCTGAAAGAAGAGGATTTACCTGCTGAAATAAAAGACAGCTGCCAAGTACACCTTCAGGGTAGCTGGTCTTAGCCCCAAAGAATTCAGGAGGACCATATAATCCAGGACTGTGGGTAGATCAGCAGAGACTGGGGAAATATGCTTTTCCGAGCACCACAAGGAAAACATTTTCCATTTGGAATTGTAAGTAGCCCTGGTGGAAGGCTTCTTTGCGGCCTTCAATATATCCATTACACCTTGGGAAAGGTGTAAATCAGCAAAAACTCTTCAAGAACCAAGCCTTGAGATTGAGAGATTCGGGTACCAGACCCTTCCCTGGGCACAGGTTAACAGATTGTGATTCCTGGGAAGGGACAGGGGAGGATGGACTGCTAAGGACAGCAGGAGTGGATACCAGGGCTGTCTGGCCCAATCCGGAGCTATCAGAATGACTTTGCATGATTGGGATCTGATTTTGACTAGCACTTTGAACAGGAGAGGAAAGGGAGGGAAGGCATAGAGAAACTTTCCCTCCCAATTGAGGGCTAAGGCATCCAGGGAGAGTGAGCCCAACACTGGGGGCCTGCAGCAAAAAAGAGGAAGTTGGTGATTGTCTGGGGCTGCAAAAAGATCTATCTGCGGGGTGCCCCATCTGGCAAATACTACTCCCAAGACCAGGGGATCCAATGACCATTCGTGGTGGCCCTGGGAAATCCTGCTGAGAGCATCTGCCAGGACATTGTCTTTGCCTAGGAGGTGAACTGCCGTAAGGGAGGTGATCAGGGAGTAAGCCAGAGACCACAACTTCATCACTTCGGTGCACAAGGCTGTAGACCGAGTGCCCCCTTGCTTGTTGATGTACCACATTGTAGTGGTGTTGTCTGTTCTGACCTGAATACTCTTGTTCTGAACAGATTTGGAAAAAGCTTGAAGTGCTAGAAAAACTGCTCTGAGCTCCAACAGGTTGATGTGGAGCAGAGATTCCTGGGGAGACCACAGACCCTGGGTGGTGAGGTCGCCCATGTGAGCTCCCCAGCCCAAGAGGGACGCATCTGTAGTAAGGATTAGAGAATGAGACTGAGTGACAAAAGGAACCCCTTGTCTTAAGTTGCTCTGATCCTGCCACCACTGTAGGGCTTGGAACAGGGTTCGAGTTACTGGGATCAACTTGGTAAGAGGATCCCTTCGAGACCAAAAAGCTCTCAAATGGAACTGGATGTCCCTCATCTGAAATCTTGCTCCTTGCACAACTGCTGTGGAAGCAGCCATGTGTCCTAGGAACTGCAGAAAATGCCTTGCTGGCCAGGAGACCTGCAGGGTAAATGAGGAGGCCAGGGAGACTAGGGTCTTTGCCCTGTCCAGGGGAAGAAAGGCCCTGGCTTCCTGTGTGTTCAGTTCTGCGCCTATGAAGGTAAGAAGCTGGACAGGCTCTAGAACTGAGAGATTCAGAAGGAAACCTAGAGAGGTAAGCAGTTGCTGTGTTATCTGAAGGTGTAAACTGACCTGGTCTGGGGACTGGCCTACTATGAGCCAATCGTCCAGGTAAGGAAAGATGGCAATCTTTTGCCTTCTTAGGTAGGCAACTGCTACTGCCAAGCATTTGGTGAATACCCTTGGGGCAGAAGTGAGGCCGAAGGGCATTGCTCTGAACTGGTAGTGGCCTGAGGGCAGCTGGAACCTGAGGTACTTTCGATGGGAGCTTCTGATGGGAATATGGAAGTAGGCATCCTTGAGGTCCAGGAAAGCTAGCCAGCCCCCTGGCCTTAGAGAGGGTAGGATAATTCCCAGAGTCACCATTTTGAACTTTGGCTTTAAAAGGTGCTTGTTTAAATATCCGAGATCCAGGATGGGATGCCATTCTCCTGTCTTTTTTGGGGTAAGGAAGTACCTGGAGTACAAACCTTTGCCCTGGTGTAGGGGAGGAACCCTTTCCACAGCTCTGAGAGCCAGGAGGGTAGAGAACTCTGCCTCTAGGGCGAGTGCCTCTGATGGAGTTGCAGGTGGAAAAGATCTGGTTCTCAGCTTTGGAAATTTTTTGAAGCTGAGAACCAGTCCCTGGCTTTACTACTTCCAAGACCCACTTGTCTGATGTTAAAGACTTCCAGTCCTGGACAAAGTAAGCCAGCCTGCCCCTACAGGTAGAGGAGAATCGGCCCTGGCAATCCCATCAGGGTGCTTGCTTGCGAGGTGCTTTTGGGCTGAGGGGTGAAGCAGACCTGCTTGTACCCCGCCTGCCTCTCCTCTAAAGAACCCCTCTGAGCATAGGGCGGAGGAGGAAGCTTGGCTTGGTAAAAGGCCTATGAAAAGGCCTGCCCCTGCCTCTAGGAAGCTGCTTCTGAGGAGTGGCCTGCCTTTCCTTGGCCTGTGCACTCCTATAGGTGGTCCTATATTCATCCATTTTCTTCATGTAATTCTCTGTTTGCTCCCCAAATAGAGAATTTCCCACAACAGGAAAATCCATGGCCTTAGACTGGGTATCCTGAGACAGGGTAGTACATCTGAGCCAAGCCATCCTGCGAAGTGCCACAGATGTAGCCATGACTCTTGATGAATCATTAGAGTCCACTGCAACATGAAACTGCACCTTGGATGCCTCAATACCATCCATAGCCACCTGTTCCAGCTCCCTGGCAAGCTGGTCAGGGACTTGTTTTGCTAGGGCCAGCACAGTATCCCATCTGGATTTCTGGTACCTAGCAGCATAAGCCATATAATTTGCTTGTCTGAGTCCCAAAGATGCTGCCATGTACTGTTTCTTTGCCATAGCATCAATCTTCCTGGAGTCCTTCTCAGGGGTGATGCTAGGGGAATATTAGCCTTGTCACAGGCTACAGCCTGCACTACCCCCACATGGCTGCATTCTTGAGTGAGGAAATCAGTGTCAGAGCCTCATAAGGTATACCTCTTGTCCATCCTTTTATCCACAGGAGGTATAGTGTGAGGAGTTTTTAAAACTTTTACTGTCTGTTTCCGAAAAGATTTATGCAAAGGAATAGACAGTCTCCTAGACTCTGGAATATCCATCATTTCTACATAGTCTGGCTCCTCTTGGTCATCAACAGCTTCCTCAACAGGGAGCTGGAGAGTTTCAGCAACTTTTTTTTAAAACATGAAATGAGAAGGGGACTCAGAAAGCCTTGGAGGAGAAACCCCTAGGGGTCTATCTGGAGAGATGTCCGGATCAATGGGCACATCCAGATCTTCAAACCCATATTCACTCTCCTCATATTCCTCTTCCCCCTCCCCCGGTTCATAAAAATCTTCAAAATCATAATCTTGAACCGGTGGAACCGGCCGAACCGAACACTTACCTGAAGGTGTCGGTTCGGTCTGAACCGGAGAGAGAGACTGGACAATTTGAATTGCTTTAGCTATTTCCTCAGCAGTTGGGGAGAGAACTTTTGGCTCTACACTAGCTGACTTTCTAGTCCTTTTGCTGGAACCCGGCTCTTCGTTTGCCGAGGAAGCCTCGCCCTGGTCAGGCTCCTCCGGTTCGGTTGGCATCGAACCGGCTGGCCATCCGGTCAGCAGACTTTTTTGCCTCCTTTCCTGAGCCTACCAACTCTCTTATCTATGGTGGCAGCAGGGAAATTATGACAAATCTGGCAGTCTGAATTGAGGTGGTCAAACCCCAGACAATAGACACATGTGGTGTGTGGGTCAGCCTTAGCAAAAGCTTCCCCACAAACACTACAGTGTTGAAACCCAGTGGGTCCGGTTTTTCTTTTGGGTTTCTCAGACATAATGCCAGCCTAACCAACTTGCCCGTTTATGACAATCCACCAAGCAAGACACCCTTATCGGTTCCCAACCGTGTCACGGGTCGTGGAAAAAAACGTAATGAAATCAGTTTTTTTAGAACCGATAAGAACCGGGAACCGCACTCTAAAAAAGGACTAGTAGATTTTTAAAATACAACCTGATCGGTTCAAACTGCTAAAGAATTACAAGTTCCACACAGAAAAAATAAATGTAAAACCTATTACTTACATTATTACCACAGACAGAGCTTGAACCGACCGGTTGAGGTTTAATTTCAGCTAAAAACCGAAAAATAATACTTTTAAACCAACAAAATGAACCGAGCAGAAGGAGAAATCTCCGGAGTGACTGTTCAGTGAGGCGGAGTGAAGAATCTGAGTTTGCGTTTGAAGCACAGAGTTTTCAACCGAGCTCACGCTCTAAGTTCCATGCCTGCATGGAAAGTTAACTATTTCACCTCCAGAGCAGTTCTAACCTGCGGTCATACTGCAATTGTCATAATATAGCAAGACTTCATGTTGTTTGAAGCATCAGGATGTCATACAGTAGTTCCACTTATACACATATATGATGCATTTTCAAACAGAAACCCTCCAAGAACTGAATTTTGTGAGTCCATATAGTACATGTTCCTGAAACAGAGTGTGGCAGACACCAGTTTGTCAATCTGACAAAAATAAAATTGTTCTCACACAAGCCTATTTATGGAAGCTACATCAAAGAGACTTTCTATGGATTAACAAACTTTAAATGTTATATCCGTTAAACAACCCTCTGTTATATAGTCAGAAAACAGTGCAGAGTACTGATGAAAGAACTGACAGCTGTGACAGACACGGTGATCTCAAACATTCATACCAGTTCAGCACTGAAACTCAAATGACCAACTTTTTATGACAACAGAATAATAGACTAAGCTAACCTAAACACAAACCAGATGCATTAGTAAACAATTAGCTCTACAGACTGTTCTGACTGGGAAGTGCAACAGCTTCTTCAGTCAATCAGGGACCTAACTGCTGAAGCAGCAGGCTAGACCAAAATGATGTAATCGCGCTGCAGAACTCACTGATGGGCACAGAAAAATCTTCACTGTTTTCAGTTACTGCAGAGTACATGAACAGATGCAAATTTACAGAAAAATCACAACCAAATAGCATGCAAGTTTCAGGAAAACACTAATTATGACACAGGGATTTGAATTTGTGTGAACTTAAGCTTTCATAAACAAAATTATGGAAAAACTGGTTCATTTGATCTTTAAACAGTTATTGCTGTGTATATAGATAAACCGCTTCAGTGGTAGCAGATCATGAAATGCAGTGCGAGGAGGGTGCTGTAAGTGGCAGCCAGCCCATATCAAAACATTCCCAAAGAAAAACAGCACTCCATAAGCAAAACAGCCATTGGACATACAAAGTCTAGTAAATAAACAATTTATTGTGGCAGAAATACAAACACTGGCAAACGCCTACTACCCCGGCGCTTTGGTGAAAAGCCTTCCTCAGGGGTTGTTGCTAAAGCATCTTCACACTCTTTAATACCCCTCCAATTATCAAGAACAAGTTACAGGTGACAATTATTCACACTGATGTGCTAATTTTAATCAAATCAAAAGTGCAATTTTGAGACTTAGGAGAAATTGTTCCAAAGACATTTTTTGGTCAGGCAGAGAAAACAGATTTCTGGAGACGGGGTACTGTTAAGCTCCATAAAAAGTGGCACATATTGCTTCGTGACCTCCGACTAGCGGATGCCATAGGATAAAGCCATGTGTCAGTTTCAGTAAGGCAGCAAATTTACATGACAAACCTGTGCATAGACTTCCCTCTGATCCTTAACAGTGTACACTACATTGGTTCCCAAAGCGACCAGAGGGGATGTACAAATATAAGAAAGTAGAAATTAACTTCATACTTTACCATAATTTCTCTTTTCAGTTAGCTCCAACATTGCCAAGGAGTAATCAAAACTACTGGGTATAGTGCACCCCTACCAGGGGACTGGCACAGCCCAAGCCTTAGAATGTTGGGCATATGAAGATTCCAAGCAGCAGCAACTCCCTGTTACTTATCTCGCAGTGCTATGAGAGCTACACACTGCATATAAAATAAACTACTGTAATAAAACACTGTCTTATCTTCCTAGCCAACATCCGAGGAGAGGACTGTATTTCATGGATCCAAAAAGTCCAAGAGTATTCGTTTCTTCTTGTAGAGAAGGCCATGTAACGGGCCTTGTAAAAATCACCAATCTGTGAAACTGAAGCTACCACAATGCAACAAATCCTCTTTAAGCTCAGTGCACAGAACTAACGGCAAGAAGAAAAAGCACATTAAGAAAATTAAAAAACCGTTAACCAGTGGTCAAAATAACAGACAGATCAGTCCATAAATATAAATATCACAAGTACAGTGCAGCAGAAGAGATCCCAAGTAGGGGATTTTACAAAAACAGATCTCTCTCCTAGCATACCGGATAAGATTCTCCCTCAGGAGCCTGGCTCCTGGGCGGGCCCCACTGACAATGTTGGAGCCAACAGAAAAAGGAAATTACACCAAGTATGAAGCCAATTTCTTCTTTCTGGAATGCTCCACACTGTCAATGGGTAATAAAAACAACTAGGTTCAAAGAAGCAGTACCCAGACAAAAAACGGGAAGGGGAGAATATCCCATATGCCAGACGCATCAGAATTGCTTGCAAACTGCTGCCTGCAACACTCTGTGACGAAAAGCTGCACCAGCAGAACTCTGAACATCCAATTTATCTTTTGAGAAAGTGTGGACTAAAGACCAGGTAACTGCCTTGCATAGTTCTAAAACTGTGGCTTCCCCCCTCTCCGCCCAGGAAGTTGCCATCGCCCTGGTCGAGTGCACCTTGATGAGCCAGTGGCTTGTATTTTGCAACACATGCCTTAGCAACACAGGCCTGCAGCAACCTAGGTAGGGTGGGATTAGAGGCTTTTCGTCCTTATTTGGCTGCTCCAAAAATATATTATCTGACTTATGAAACAGCCGTTCGTTTAAGGTAGATCCCAACTGCCCACCATAGGTATGCTTACAAGTCTATTTAGCTGAACAAGCCATTAAGCGACTTCCCACCAAGTGGATGCATTCCAATTTCCTTTTCCCCCATGCATGAGTGCAGTTGATATTTAAAGGATGCTATACTAGAGAGGCTCCAACCACTGACTCTGGTAGCATATTCCATATACCTACCACCATCTGGCTGAATCAGTTCCCTCTCCGCGAGGTCCTATATAACTCTCCCTTCAGTTGACAGGGATGCTTCAAGTTCAAGTTTATTACAGGAAAGCTCCATTGAGCAAGCTCATTCACAAGGAGGTCCTGGGTGCATGGTTACAACAAATACACAATGCAGGCAATAACATAATACATAAATGGCGGACCAGGTCTTACAAGGTGCATGGGTCAACAGTCCGGAGTGATGCTTTCGTGTACCCTATTATACATTTCTGGAGAGACTAGATGTTTCCCCAAATGATTTCATAATTAAAGGCCCTATATACATAGCATAAATCCCCTCTAACTTTACAGTATGACATCAAAGAAAAAAATTACTCACCACAGTAATGTTTCTTCTAATGGAGTCTTGCTGTATTCTGACTATATGCAGTTAGCCCCAGCACTTGAACTGCTCCGGAGAGGAAAGGGTTAACTACGCCAAGGCATAGAACGCTGAGCTCAAGCTCCATTTTCAAACCTCTGTTCCAGGTACTCCTCAGTGTAACCATCAGATTCTTACGAGCACTATGCTAACTAGCTATAAACAAATTGTTTTTCTAAAATGTGCCAAAAGGCAATAAGAAAAAATTACTCACCTTAGTAATGTTGTTTCTTCTAATGGAGTCTTGCTATATTATGACAATTGCAGTTTGTCCCACCATTAGAACTGCTCCGGAGGTGAAAGAGTTAACTATCATGCCAGGCATGGAGTTTAGAGCGCGAGCTCTGTTAGAGAAGCTCTGTCTGGCTAATTTCAAACCGAAACTGTCAGATCTTTACAAGCAAAAACTCACTAAGGTTCTGTGTGAAGCTGTAACTACACTAGCCAACTGGCTACCTAAATATTAACACTCATTCCTGGTCCCAACACCAAGACTCAAGTCAGGGGACCAGAAAATAATAAGATAAAATAAAACACAACACCCCAAAACCCCAAAAGGTGGAAAAACATATAACGGGCATAAAAAGTGCCAACACTGGACTGCCCATCCATACCCAAGTAGAAGTTCTGAGAGGGGCAGGTTGGTGGTCAACATAGCAAGACTCCATTAGAAGAAACAACATTACTAAGGTGAGTAATTTTTTCTTCAAACAACATGAAGTCTTGCTATATTATGACAATTGTAGAATACACTGCAGTACCTCCATGGAGGAAGGACAGAACCTACTTAGGGAATAGGCTCTGAAGCACGGCTGTGCCAAATCTAGCATCCCTGCTGGCCTGAATATCCAAGGAGTAATGCTTGGTGAAAGTGTGTACCGTTTTCCAGGTAGCTGCTTGACATATCTCCAAGATAGGGATGTCTCTGGCAGCAGCTAGAGACGCAGCTGTACCTCTGGTAGAGTGAGCCCTCAGGCCTGAAGGGGGAACCTTTCCCAGTTTTTGATAACAAAATTGGATACACGAGACAATCCACCTGACAGTGGATCTCTTAGTGGCAGGTTTACCTTTCCGAACCTCACCATAAGTGAGAAAAAGTTGGAGGATTCAAACCCATGACCCTTGGTACGCTCTATATAGTAACTAAGGGCCCTCTTAACATCTAAGCTGTGCAGCCTCCTCTCACCAGAGGAGGAATGGTCAGTGAAGAACACTGGAAGGGAGACAGATTGGTTAAGATGGAAATCTGAAACCACCTTAGGCAAAAACTTCCTGTTAGTCCTAAGGACTACTTTATCCCTGTGAAAGGAAATAAAGTCAGTCTCCACTGACAAGGCTTATGCACCTGGCAGAAGTGACGGCTACTAGAAAAACAGTTTTCCAAGTCAAATACTTAAGCTCTGCAGAAGACAGAGGTTCAAAGGGGAGTTGCATCAACTGAGCAATGCAAACATTAAGATCCCAGGCAGGGGCCGGGGCCCTGAAAGGTGGATTAGTATGAAGTAATCCCTTGGAAAAACTTGGAAAATACAGGGTGAGTGGAAAGAGAAGAGGGCTTTCCTGCTGAAATAAAAGCAGAGACAGCTGCCAAATGCACTTTCAGGGTAGCTGGTCTCAGGCCCAAAGAGTTAAGATAGACCATATAGTCCAAAACAATGGGCAAATCAGCAGATTCCGGGGGAATATGCTTCCCAGAGCACCAGATGGAAAACTTTTCCATTTAGAATTATAAGTAGCCCTAATGGAAGGCTTCCTAGAAGCCTTCAGGATGTCAAGAACACCCTGAGAAAGGTGTAGGTCAGCAAACTCTAACTCCTCAAGAGCCAGGCCTTGAGGTTGAGGGATTTGAGATTCGGATACCAAACTCTCCCCTGGGCACAAGATAACAGGTTGTGTTTCCTGGGGAGGCACAGGGGAAGATGGACAGCTAAGGACAGAAGGAGTGGGTACCAGGGCTGCCTGGCCCAATCTGGAGCAATCAGAATCATCCTGCAAGGCTGGGATCTGATCTTGACTAGCACCTTGAAAAGGAGAGGGAAGGGGGGAAAGGCATATAGAAACTTCCCTTCCCAATCTAAGAGAAAGGCATCCAGGGGGACTGAGCCCATCACTGGGGGCCTGCAACAAAACAGTGGAAGTTGGTGATTGTCTGGGGCTGCGAAAAGATCTATCCGAGGGGTGCCCCATCTGGCAAAAACTATCCCCAGTACTTGGGGATCCAGTGACCATTCGTGATGGCCCTGGGAAATCCTGCTGAGAGCATCTGCCAGGACATTGTCCTTTCCTGGGAGGTGAACTGCTATGAGGGAAGTGTTCAGGGAATAAGCCAGAGACCACAACTTCACTGCTTCGGTGCACAAGGCCGAAGACTGAGTGCCCCCTTGTTTGTTGATGTACCACATTGTGGTGGTGGTCTGTTCTGACTTGTACCACTTTGTTCTGAACAGATGCAGAAAACACTTGAAGTGCTAGAAAGACAGCTCTGAGTTCCAGCAAATTGATGTGGAGCAGAGATTCTTGAGGGGACCACACTCCCTGGGTGGAGAGGTCACCCATGTGAGCTCCCCATCCCAGAAGGGACGCATCTGTAGTAAGGGTCAAGGAGTGAGATAGAGAGATGAAGGGGACCCCTAGTCTTAAACTGCTCTGATCCTGCCAACACTGAAGGGCCTGGATCAGGGTTCGATCACTGGGATCAACTTGGAAAGGATCTTTCTTGAGACCAAAAGGCTCTAAGTGAAACCGAATGTCCCTCATCTGAAATCTTGCTCCTTGCACTACAGCTGTGGAAGCAGCCATGTGTCCTAGGAGCTGTAAGAAGTGCCTTGCTGGTCGAGAGACCTGCAGAGTGAAGGAGGAGGCCAGGGCCACCAGGTTCCTTACCCTCTAAGGTCAGGAAGGCTCTGGCCTGCTTTGTATCCAGTTCCAAACATATGAAGGTGAGTACCTGAACAGGTTCCAGCACTGACTTGGGAGACTGAGCAGGAAACCCAGAGGGTGAGCAGCTGCTGGGTAACTTGCAGGTGTGATTTGACCTGTTCTGGAGACTGGCCTACAATAAGCCAGTCGTCAGGTATTTGAAAGACAGCACTCTTTTGCCTTCTTCAATGAGCAACTGCTACTGCTAGACATTTTGTGAATACCCTTGGGGCAGAGGTAAGGCCAAGGGCATTGTCTGAACTGGTAATGGCCTGAGGGCAGTTCAATCTGAGGTACTTTCGTGGGAGCTTCTGATTAGAACATGGAAATAGGCATCCTTGAGGTCCAGGGAAGCTAGCCAGTCCCCTGGCCTAGAGAAGGTAAATTATTGCAGAGTCACCATTTTGAATTTTGGTTTCAAAAGGTGCTTGTTCAGATATCTTAGGTCCAAAATGGGCGCCATTCTCCTGTCTTTTTGGGGTAAGGAAGTACCTGGAGTACAGACCCTTGCCCTGGAGTAGGGGGAACCCTTTCTACAGCTCTGAGAGCCAGGAGGGTTGAGACTTCTGTTTCTAAGGCAAAGGTCTCTAGAGGGTTTGCAGTGAAAAGATCTGGCTCTCATCTTTGAAATTTTTGAAGCTGAGAATCAGACCCCTGGCTTACTACTTCCAGGATCCACTTGTCTGATGTTAGAGACTCCAGTCCTGAATGAAGTAAGCCAGCCTGCCCCTACAGGTAATGGAGAACCGCCCTGGGCAACCCATCAGGGTGCCTGTTTTGGCAGGGCTTAGGCTGAGGAGTGGAAGCAGGCTTGCTTGCGCCCGTCTGCCTCTGCCTCTGAAGAACGCCTCTGAGCATAAGCAGAAGAAGCCTGGTTTGCAAAAGGCCTGTGAAAAGGCCTACCTCTATCCCTGGGGTTCTGCTTCTGAGGAGTGGCTTGCCGCCTTGGCTTGTGCACTCCTATAAGTTGTTCTATATTCATCCATTTTCTTCATGTAATTCTCTGTCTGCTCCCCAAACAGAGAATTCCCTACCACAGGAAAATCCATGGCCTTAGTCTGGGTATCCTGCGACAAGCTAGTACACCCGAGCCAAGCCAACCTACGAAAGGCCACAGATGTAGCCATGACTCTAGAGGATACATCATTAGAATCCACAGCAGCATGGAATTGCACCTTGGATGCCTCAATACCATCAGCAGCCACCTGCTTCAGCTCCTTGGCAAGCTGGCCAGGGGCCTGTTTGGCCAAAACCATGACAGTGTCCCATCTAGATTTTTGGTGTCTTGCCACATAAGCCATGTAATTTGCTTGTCTGAGTCCCAAGGACGCTGCCATGTATTGATTAGCCATGGCATCAATCTTCCTGGGGTCCTTGTAAGGAGGATGTGAAGCCAGGGGAATGTTAGCCTTATCACAGGCTGCAGCCTGAACTACCCCAACATAACTGCATTGCTGTGAAAGAAAGTCTGTATCAGGACCTGATAAAGTGTACCTCCTGTCCATCTTCTTGTCAACAGGAGGCACAGAATTAGGAGCTTTTAGTATTTTTGTTTGTTTCCTAAATGATTTATGTAAGGGGATAGATAATCTCCTAGACTCTAGGATATCCATCATTTCCACAAAATCAGGTTCCTCTTGCTCATCCACAACTTCTTCTAATGGGAGCTGGAGGGTTTCAGCAACCTTTTTATAAAACAAAAAGTGAGAAGGGGACTCAAAGCATAGGGGGAGATTCCAAAGGTCTGTCTGGGGAGATGTCCGGTTCAATGGGCACATCCAGACTCTCAAATTCACATTCACACTGATCATAATCCTCCTCCCCCTCCTCTGGTTCATAAAACTCTTCAATATCATATTCTTGAACCGGTGGAACCGGCCGAACCGACCTTTTTCCAGACAGTGGCGGTTTGGACGGAACCGGAGAAAGTGACTGTACAATCTGTATAGCTTTTGCTATTTCTGCAGCAGTTGGAGAAGGAATTTTGGACTCCAAACCTGCTGATTTTTTAGTTTTTTGCTGGAACTGGCCCTCAGAGCCAGCTTGCTTGCCCGAGGAAGTCTCGCCTGGTCAGAGGGAGCATTCTCCGTTCGGGTTGGCACCAACCGGCTGGCCATCTGGGTCAGCGGACTTCTGGCCTCTCTCGTTCGAGCCTGCCCACGCCTTGTCCAGGCCGTGTGCAGGAAATTTTTACAAATCTGGCAGTCTGAATTGAGGTGGTCAAACCCCAGACAATAGACACATGTAGTGTGTGGGTCAGCCTTGGCAAAGGCTACCCCACAGACACTACAGTGTTGAAACCCAGTGGGCCTGGTTTTTCCTTTGGGTTTCTCAGACATGATGCCAGCCTAACCAACAACTTGCCCTTTTAACGGCAGTGCCAGGCAAGACACCCTTATCGGTTCCCAACCGTGTCACGGGTCGTGGAAAAAAACGTAATGAAATCCCCTTTTTTTTTTTTTTTAGAACCGATAAGAACCAGGAACCGCACTCTAAAAGCTTTAAAATGCTTGCTTTTAAAAGTTTTAAACAGCCTGATCGGTTCAAACCGAACCGATACAAATTTACAAGTTCCACACAGAAACAAACCTATCTATTACTTACAATACCACAGACAGAGCTTGAACCGATCGGTTTGCGGTTAAAATAATACTCGCGGTTGAATTTAACCAAGAAAATACTGTTTAAACCGAGAATGAACCGAGCAGTAGGAGAAATCTCGGAGCGACTGTTCAGTGAGGCGGAGTAAAGAATCTGACAGTTTCGTTTGAAATTAGCCAGACAGAGCTTTCTCTAACCGGAAGTCAAGCTTAAACTCCATGCCTGGCATGGTAGTTAACTCTTTCACCTCCGAGCAGTTCTAATGGTGGGACAAACTGCAATTGTCATAATATAGCAAGACTTCATGTTGTTTGAAAAGATTTTAGGGTCCAAAAGACAAGTCGAGAACCCCAAAAAGAATTCAAGTAGGCAGTAAAATTTTAAAATAGCAATAAAAATACCTCACCCTAAGGAAAAGTAACTCCAGGTACACCCCTGGAGTGCAGTACAGGTTCCGGGGAGGGAAAGATGTTAGTTAGAATACAGCAAGACTATTAGAAGAAACTTTACCATGGTGAGGAATTTTTTCTTCAAACATGACGTCTTGCTGTATTCTGACCATATGCAAACTACCAAGCAGTACCCCCTTGGAGGAGGGAGTTACAGAACCTATTTTGGGAAAAGGATCTGCAGTACTGCTGTGCCAAACCTAGCATCACTTCTTGACTGGATGTCGAGAGAGTAATGCTTGGTAAATGTGTGGACAGTTTTCCAGGTGGCTGCTTTACAGATTTCCACTAAAGGTATGTCTCTGGCTGCTCCGACCAAAGCAGCTGTACCTCTGGTGGAGTGAGCCCTCAGGCCTGAGGGTGGCTCCTTCCCCAACTTTGAGTAGCAGAACTGTATACAGGAGACAATCCACCTGGCAGTAGTTCCCTTAGTGGCAGGTTTACCTTTTCCCCTTCTCCATAAATGAGAAAAAGCTGTGAACAGTCACTTCTTTGGGTCTTAGTGCATTCTATATAATAACTAAGGGCCCTCTTTACATCAAGAATGTGTAGTTTTATCTCCCCGAAGGGAAATTGGTCAGTGAAAAATGCAGGCAATGGACAGAATTGGTTCAAATGAAAGTCCGATACCACCTTGGGAAGGAACTTTCTATTCGTTCAAAGGACCACCTTATCCCTGTAAAATGAAATGAAATCCAGTTCCACTGATGAAGCCTAACTCTCAGATTCTCCTGGCAGTGGTAATGACTACATGGAACATAGTTTTCCATGTCAAGTATTTTAGCTCGGCTGAAGATAATGGTTCAAAGGGAGGCTGCATAAGCTGTACAATGCAGATATTCAGATCTCAAATAGGAGTAGGATCCCTAAAAGGAGGACTGATATGAACCAAACCCTTGAAAAATCTCTTGAAAACTGGATGGGAGGCTAAGGAAGAGCCCTTCCCAGCTAAAAGGAAGGCAGAGACAGCTGCCAATGCACCTTGAGAGTGGTAGGCCTGAGGCCTAAACTGTTAAGATGCACCAAATAGTCCAAAGCAGTGGCAATATCAGCTGAATGCGCCTTTGAGAACACCAAAAACCAAATCTCTTCCATTTGGAATTGTAGATTTTCCTAGTAGAAGGTTTTCTACTAGCCTTAAGAATGTCCAGGGCTGATTGGGTAAGATACAGCCTGCATATTCTAGCTCGAGAGTCAAGCTTTGAGTCAGAGTGAAGTTTGGGATACAGTATCCTCCCCTGTGAGGAGGTGAGAAGACTGAACTGTCTGGGAAGACAAAGAGGAATTGTCACTGACATTGACAGTCGTAAGGAGTACCAAGGCTGCCTGGCCCAGTCTGGAACCACCAGAATCACAGTGCAAGGCCGAAATCTGATCTTGACCAGAACTCCAGAGTATCAGAGGAAAAGCATACAGAAACCTGTTTGTCCAATCCAACAGGAGAGCATCTTGAGGAACAGACCCCAAAAGAGGGGGTCTGCAGCAGAATAGGGAATACTGACGACTGTCTGGGGCTGCAAAGAGATCTTTGGAGTGCTCCACCTTTGGAAAATGATCTGAAGAATTAGAGGATTCAGGGTCCATTCGTGGTGACCCTGGGAAATCCTGCTGAGAGCATCTGCCAGTACACTGTCCTTCCCTGGGAGATGCACAGCTATCAGGGAACCTGCAGGGAATAAGCTAGTGACCATATTTTCATGGCTTCGGTGCACAAGACCAAGGACCAAGTGCCCCCCTGCTTGTTGATGTACCACATGGTTGGTGTTATGTCCTGATCTGCACCACTTTCCCCCTGAATTGTGTTTTAGATTGTCTGAAGTGCTAGAAAGACAGCCCTGAGTTAGAGAAGATTTATGTGCAGACAGACTCCTGATGAGACCATGTTCCCTGAGCCGTAAGCAGATCCCAATGGGGTCCCCATCCCTGCATGGAAATGTCTGTGGTGAGAATCAACGTTGGGGCCTGACTGAGGAAGGTGACACCTTGCATCAGATTGTCCTCCTCCAGTCACCACTGGAAAGCCTGAACCAGAGTTTGAGACACTGAAACTAACTTGGGAGAGGGGGTCTTTTTTCTGATACCAAAAAGATTTTACATAAAATTAAATCTCTCATTTGAAACCTTGCCCCTTGCACTACTGCACTGCAAGCTGCCATGTGGCCTAGCAACTGCAAAAAATGTCTGGCTGGCTGAGACTAGTGGACGAAGAGAGGAAGCCAGGGTGATGAGGGACTGGACTCTTGAAAGAGGAAGAAAGGCCTTGGTCTGGACAGTGCCCAGCTCCACCCCTATATATGTGAGAAGCTGGGCTGGTTCGGGAACAGACTTTTCTAGATTTAGGATGAATCCTAAGGAGCCCAGAAGCTTCTGAGTGACCTCTAGAGCTAACTTGACAGTCTGAGGACTGGCGCACTATGAGCCAGTCATCCAGGTAAGGGAACAGTAAGATACCTTGTCTCCTAAGAAACGCCACCAGTACTGCTAGACACCTGGTGAACACCCTTGGAGCAGATGTTAGGCCAAAAGGCATTGCTCCAAACTGGTAGTGGCCTGAGGCCAACTTGAAACAGAGGTACCTTCCATGGGAATGTCCGATAGGTATGTGGAAATAGGCATCCCAGAGATCCAGGGAAGCTAGCCAGTCTCCTGGTCTTAGAGAGGAGAAAATTATTCCCAGAGTCACCATTTTGAACTTTGGCTTTAGTATGTGTTTGTTCAGGTATCCTAGATCTAGGATGGGTCGCCACTCCAGTCTTTTTCTGGGGTAAGGAAGTATCCGGAATACACTCCTTTTCTCCTGTGATTGAGAGGCACCTCTACTGCCCGCAGGAGTAGCAGAGAGGAGACTTCTGTCTCTAAAGCCTTTGTGTCTCTACAGGAGAGGGAGGACTGAAGACTGCTCTCATTTTTGGTAACCTTCTGAAGCTGAGAGCAAGTCTGGGTATCCTGTGATATCTGGTACGCCTAAGCCAAGCAAATCTCATGGAGACAGATGTAGCCATGACCCTAGAATGTACATCATTTGAGTCAACAGCAGCATGAAACTGGACCTTTGATGCCTCAATACCATCCACAACCACCTCCTTCAGCTCCTTGGCCAGCTCCAGAACCGTATGCCACACAGACTTCATGTATCTGGCTGAATATGCCATGTAATTAGATTGCCTGAGCCCCAAAGAGGAAGCCAAGTACTGTTTCTTTGCCATGGCATCCACTTTCCTGGAATCCTCATCTAGGGGGTGAGATGCCAGGGAAATTTTAGCCTCGTCACAGGCTGTAGCTTGCACTACCCCAACATGGCTGCAATGATCTGTAAGGAATTCTGCCCCAGGACCTGACAGGGCATACCTCCTGTCCATCTTATTATGCACAGGAGGTATGGATGTTGGAAACTGAAAATTTTCTGTGTCTGTTTCCCCAGGGATTTATGCAGAGGGATAGACACTCTTTTGGACTCAGGGACATCATCTCAACATAGTCTGGTTTCTCCTGATCCTGTTCATCCTCTTCCACTGGACGCTGAAGAGCATCAGCCACTTTCTTGTAAAACAAGAAATGGGAGGGGGACTCTAAGTCTGGGAGGAGACACATTAGAAGGCCTGTCTGGGGAGATGTCGGGCTATACTGGCTCATCTAGGCCTTCATAATCCTCATCTCCTTCCCAACCGCCCTCATAAAATGCTTCAGGATCATATTCAGAAGCAGACAAGTCCCACCGAATCGATCATCTTTGAGTCAGTGTCGGTTCGAACCAGGCGAAGTGATTGTAAAATAGCAATCGCTTTAGCTATTTCATCAGCAGTCGGAACATGGTAACCGGGATCCGAACCGGCCGACTTGTGCTTTCTCTTAGATGGAACAGATTCGCAGAATCGGCTATCCTTTTGACCAAGGAGGTATCACCCAGGTCAGTGGGCACCCCCTTAGGTTCGGTCAGAACTGAACCTGCCATCCAGGTCAGCGGACTTCTCGGCCTCCCTTTCCTTCAGCCTAATTAAAAGTTTATCTGAAGTGGCTTTGGGAAAGTTTTTGCAGATTTGGCAGTCCTTTTTGAGGTGGTCAAACCCAAGACAGTAAAAACAGACAAGGTGGGGATCAGCCTTAGCAAAGGCCTCCCCACACTCGGTGCAGTACTGAAACCGAGCTGGACCAGTTTTCTTTTTGGGTTTCTCAGACATGCCTAAAAGAAAAAAATTACCCTTACCAGCGTTTAAGCCAGGCAACTACAAACCTATCGGTTCCGACAGGGTCACGGTCGGTTAAGGATCTGATAGGTACCAGAAACCACAATACAAATCACAGGGGAAAAAAAAAATCAAAACAATTGCTTCGACCGACCGGGAAACACAGAAGTTGATGGCAGATGAGGACTTCGAGGCCCATCCAGTCTGCCCATTTCTTTTTCTGCCTTATGAATGTACCATCGGCACCTTTGCTCTGTCAGTGGCCTATCTATTCGTACTCGTCTGTATTGCTCCCTTATGCCTATCCCATGCCTGTTTAAAACCCTGCACTATATTCATATCCACCACTTCCTGAAGTAGGCCGTTCCATGTATCCACCACCCTTTCTATGAAAAATAACTTCCTCACATTACCCCTAAATTGGCCTCCCTCTAATCTCATGCTGTGTCCACTTGTCCTGCTATTTTTCTTATATTGAAACATGTTAAACTCTTTCACTTTGTTAATGCTCTTAAGGTGTTTGAATGTTTCGATCACATCACCTCTCCTTCCTTTGCTCTAGGTATACATATTGAGCTCTGTTAATCTGTCCTCATATGTTTTCTGATGCAGTCCCTGCACCATTTTGGTTGCCCTTCTCTGGACTGCCTCAATTTGGTTAACGTCCTTGTGAAGGTGTGGCCTCCAGTACTGCACGCAGCACTCCAAATGGGGCCTAACCAGTGTCTTGAAAAGAGGATCACCTCCCTCTTCCGACTTGCGATACCCCTACTAATACACCCAAACATCCCTCTAGCCTTACCTACTGCTTTAGTAATCCGCTTGGATGATTTCATGTCATCGGTGATGATGCCCAAGTCTCTTTCTTCCCTTGTGACTGCCAGCAACTTCCCTCCCAGCCTATAGGTGGCTTCAGGGCTTCTCTTCCCTATGTGCATGATCTTTCACTTCTTTGCATTAAACTCCAGTTGCCACTCTACCGACCATTTTGCTAGTTTATCCAGATCTCTTCTCATTCTGCCCACCCCATCTGGATCATCTACTTTGTTGCAGATATTGGTGTCATCTGCAAACAGACCAACCTTACCCTCCAGTCCATCTGTAATGTCACTGATGAAGATATTGAGGAGGACTGGCCCCAGGACTCATCCCCGAGGTACCCCACTTGTGACCTGCATCTCTTCCGACTGTATATCGTTTACCACCACTATTTTCTGCCAGTCAGCCAATCTGCCACCCAGATGACCAACTTCTGACCCACCCCAAGCCTACCCAGCTTACTAATTAATTTATTTTTCTATCTATGCAGAACAGTATCAAAAGCTTTGCTGAAGTCAAGGAAGGTGACATCAACTGCTCCCCCCTTGGTCCATCACTCTGGCTACCCAGTCAAAGAAATCTAAAATTAGTCTGACAGGACCTTCCTTTTGTAAACCCATGCTGTCTTGGATCCTGTGCTCCTATGGATTCCAAGTGTTGCGCTATCCTTTCCTTAAGGAGTGCCTACATAATCTTGCCCACTACTGAAGTAAGACCGACTGGTCTGTAGTTCCCAGACTCCTTTCTGCTACCACTCTTGTGGAGCGGGATCACATGAGCCCATCTCCAGTCTTCTGGGACCTCTTGTGCTCAGAGACTCACTAAACAGTTCTGATAATGGTTCTGCTAGTTCCACCCTTAGCTGCTTTAGTACACTGGTATGTATGCCATCAGGTCCAACTGTCTTGTCCACCCTGAGCCTTTTTTTTTTTTTTTTAGTTGTTTAACCAGGTATAGCACACTAAGCTGAAAGCTTTTTTACAGGAGCGACCTGGGAGCACAAGGAGGTTAAGTGACTTGCTCAGGGTCACACAATATGCAAGTGGAAGCTGTGGGATTCAAACCCAGGTCTGGTCTGCTGGATGTCACCAAATTTGCAGCTCAGAGCCTTAGACCACTGCGCTATACTGCCTCCTGCTTATCGAGCTCTTGTAGGACCCTTTCTTTTGTGAAGGGACTAGTGCACACCTCCCTCACCCCTGTGTTCATGGCACTGAGCTGTGGGCCCTGCCATACCTTCTCCTCAGTAAATACTGAGCAGAAGTATCTATTTAGGACATGGTCCTCCTCCTCCTCACATGCCCCCTTATCCCCTTTGATCTTAGCAATACCCCCTCTGGACTTTATCCTTTTGCTAATGTATCTCTAGAAAGTCTTATCACCTTCTTTTACTGTTTGTGCTAGTGTTTCCTCGGTTTGGGCCTTTGCCCACCTTACTGCCTTCGCTGCTTCCCTTGGGAAACTTTGGTATGCCTCCCTATCTTCATCCTGCTGTGTTCCCTTATATTTCTTGAAGGCCAGCCTCTTGGCTCTGACCTTTTCCGCTACTGTTTTTGAGAACCAAAGTGGTTTCCTTCTTTTGGACTTCCTTTTCTAATACAATGGAATGTTGCTTGAAGTATTACATCGTTAAAGTTTGCCCACTTTGCCTGTACCCCCTCACCTGTTTTTTTTTTTTTTAGCCAGGGCTAGCTTAACTCTGTTGGCCATCTTATCAAAATCAGCTCTTCTGAAGTCCCATATTTTTGCCTTGGAATGGGATGATTTATTTCTAGTGACCAAACTGAACCATACCATGTGATGGCCACTGGCCCCCAGGTGACAGTCTACCAGGAGATCTGTGATCTTTTCCCTGTTAGTCAGTACTAGATCTAGGATTGCCCTCCCTGTCCCTTGTGGGTGGTTGCACCAGCTGTTAGAGTCCCTCCCCCTGAAGGAAATCAACCATGCATCTAGTTCTGGCAGATGTTCCTGCTGGTACTGACCAATCTGGCATGTTGAAATCTCCCATTATCAGAACAATCCCTTTAGCGGTCATGTTTTTTTATATCTTCTAACAGTAATGTGTCTATGTCCTCCCCTTGGTCTGGAGGCCTGTAAAAAACCCCAGTTCGTATGGCTGTCCCATTTCCTGTTTCCGGGGTGACCCACAGTTCTTCTGGCTCCTTATGTGTATTCTGAATTTCTGTACCTTTGATATTTTCCATTGACAGAGGGCCACTCCACCCCCCTTTCTTGCACCTAGGTCTCCTCTGAATAATACACAGCCGGGTACTGAAGTCTCCCAAGTGTGGTTACTGATGAACCATGTCTCGCTAATGGCTACTATGTCCAGGTTAGCCTCTGCCATTATCACCTGCAGGTCTGGGATCTTGTTTCCCGGACTGCAAGCATTTGTGTACATGATTTTCCATTTGCCAGATTTCGGTGTGAGCTGTTGGGCGAGGTCTAGCGTTTGCCCTGTGCGTCGTATGGGGAGCCGGACCTTTTCCTCACCTGGTGTTGCAAATTAACTACATACATGCTGAACTCCAGTTTAATCACTAGCTTTTTGGGGGTTCTTCCTATTCGACGCATGTCGTGCTGCACCCCTCTTCTCCATTTGCTAGTTTAAATATTCTGCAAAGATGTCAAACATCTGCCCCAATGCACTGCCTCCAAACAAAAACATTTCTACCTTAAAACACTAAACTACCTAAATACTTACTGTGCAGAGGACAGAGATGCAAATACCAAACAAGTAAGTAAATGGTTGACAAACCGACCAACTGTTTACTTAAACTGAAGTGAAGGAGAGAATCTCTGGAGCAACTTCTCAGGTGGAGTAAAGAATCTGACTGTTACACTGAGGAGTACTTGGGACAGAGGTTTAAAAACCGAGCTTGAGCTCAACGGTCTATGCCTTGGCATAGAGTTAATCCTTTCCTCTCCGGAGCAGTTCAAGTGCTGGGGCTAACTGCACACAGTCAGAATACAGCAGGACTTCATTTCTGAACACTCAGTTCCTTTAGTCTATCCCAATAGGACAACTAAACTCTTAATTATTTAAGCACCGGTCTCACCATGGAACAGTAGAGGGGGCAGACACCGCCTCTCTTCTACTCCTTATGTTCCAGAGTATATTTCCCATGATTCTGTTGGCCTTACTTAAACATTCTTTGTTGTAGATTCATAGAAGTGTGACGGCAGAAAAGGACCAAACTAGGCCCACCAAGTCTGCCCATTTGCCCAGCTATCTGCTTAGATCTGTGCCTCCCCCCCTTAACACTCCCATGTGGTTGTCCCATGCCCTTTTGAATCCCTCTACTGTTTCCTCTCCAACAACTGCTTCTTGGAGTCTGTTCCGCTTTTCTACCACTCTGAGTAATAGTATTTTCTAATGTTACCCCTGAACTGCTCCACCTGCAGGCCATGCCTCCTCGTCCTCAGACTTCCTTTCATCTTGAATATGTCTCCCCCCCCGATCATGTCCCCCCACTCCCTCCTCTGCTCTAGGGAATACATTTTCAAATGTTGTCGCTCTCCTCTGAATCCTCTCTAGCCTCCCCACATCCTTCCTTAGGTATGGCCTCCAGAACTGGACTCTGTACTCCAAGTGTGGTCTAACCAAATGGGTGTACAAGGGTACTAGGATCTCCCTATTCCTACTGGTGATGCCCCTTCCGATGCAACCCAGCATTCCACTCCCCCGGCCACTGCCCTCCCGAACTGCCCTTCCACCTTCAGGTCCCTGGATATAATGATGCCTAGGTCCCTTTCTTGCTCAGTCTCCTCCAGC
The DNA here is from genome assembly GCA_016271365.2 of Neoceratodus forsteri. Classification (NCBI taxonomy): domain Eukaryota; kingdom Metazoa; phylum Chordata; order Ceratodontiformes; family Ceratodontidae; genus Neoceratodus; species Neoceratodus forsteri. The sequence goes on along the minus strand of CM028130.1, from coordinate 127,679,948 downwards.
TCTCTGCTCCCCCCTCCCCCCCAAATACAGTATCCTGCCTTCTGATTTCTGTAGCCCAGATGCATGATTTTACATTTTTCTGCATTGAATTTAAGCTGCCACCTTTTTGACCATGCCTCAAGTCTCCAAGTCTCTCTGCATTTGTTCCACCTCTTCCTCCGTGTCCACCCTATTGTAGATTTTGATATCGTCCACAAACATACTCACACCCCCCCTCAAGGCCCTCCACGATGTCCCCTATGAATATATTGAACAGTAGGGGCCCCAGCACTGATCCCTGGGGGACCCCGCTCGTTACCTTGCCTTCCCCAGATGCCACCCCATTTATTATGACCCTCTGCCTCTTTTTCCCCCAGCCAGTTTCCCACCCATCTGACTACCCTCTGCCCCATCTCCAGTCCTGCCATTTTACACAGCAGCCTCCTACGAGGTACTGAGTAAAATGCTTTTCTGAAATCCAAATAAGCTATATTTACTGTTCTACCTTGATCTATTTCCTTGGTGATCCCATCAAAGAACTATCAAATTTGTTTGACAGGATCTGCCCCTAGTAAAACCATGTTGTCTTGGGTTCATCAGGCCATTTGTCTCCAGGTAGCTGGTGATCCTGCCTTTTACTAGCTTCTCCATGAACTTGCCTACCACTGATGTCAAGCTCACGGGCCTGTAACTTCCCACTTCCACCCTCCCCCCTTATGCAAAGGGACCACATTTGCCTGTCTCCAGTCCTCAAGCACCACTCCCGTTTTCAGGGACCGACTGAAGAGTGCAGTCAAGGGTACCGCCAATACCTCCTTTAGCTCCCTTAACACCCTTGGGTGCACCCTGTCTGGCCCCGCTGCCCTGTCCACCTTCACGCAGCCCAGTTCTTCCAATATTTCCTCCATGAGAAATGGCCTCATCGCCACACCTCCAGCCATTTTATTACCTGCTCTGTTGCCTTCTTCTTCCTCCCTCTTGAACACTGAGCAAAAGTAGGTGTTTAGTAGGTCTGTCTTTTCTCTGACTCTTTGTAGCGCCACCCCCTCTTTTGTTCTTAACTGGAGAATCCCCTGCCTAGTCTTCCTTTTTTCATTTACTTATCGAAAGAAAGTCTTATCCCCTTTTTTGACCCCTCTCGCTATTCGCTCCTCTGTGCCTTTGCCCACCTTACCTCTACCCCGGCTTCTCTGGCTCACCTGGTATTTTACCCAGTTCGCTTCAGTTTGAGTTGTCTTGAACCTCCTAAAGGCTTTCCTTTTTGTCCTTACCTTTTTTGCTACTACCCTCATATACCACAGAGGTTCTTCTATTTTTACTCCCTCTCTTGGCAAAGAGGTCAGTGGCCCTACAATAGCTTCCTTGATCTTCCCCCACTTTGCCTCCACCTCCATCAACTCCCCCAACCCCTGCAATGCCCTCTCCACTATTTTCCCCGTTCTCCTGAAGTCCATCCTCCAGAAATCCAGGACCTTTAACCTAGACTGGTGAATCTCTGCAGTGTTTCTCATTTTAAACCCGACCGTGTTGTGGTCACTTGTAGCGAGATGTTCCCCCACCGATTCCTCTTCCAACCTTCTCCCATTCATCAGGACCAGATCAAGAGTAGCTCCTGCACTGGTTGGCTCCCTGACCAGTTGATTTATTTAGGAGGGCCAGCTGCAGGGAGTCCAATATTTCCCTGCTGCTGGTTGAAGCAGCCGAAAGGGTGTTCCAGTCCACATCCGGTAGATTTAGGTCCCCCATCAGCACCACTTCCCTCCCTTGCCGCCATTCTCATGAACTCGTCAGCCATACTTCTATCCGCAGATTTGTGCTGTGCTGGGGGTCTATACACAACCCCAACACACCGACTCCCCCTTCCCCACTGTCAACGAGACCCAGAGTTCTTCTGCTTCTCCCCACTAACCCTGCAATTCTGATGCCAATACCCTCCTTTACATAGAGTGCAACCCCACCCCATTCCCTCCTGAACAATTTGTACCCTGGTATTTCCATTTCCCTTCCCTGCTCCTGGTGGCACCACGTTTCTGTTACCCCCACTATGTCAAGGCCCTCCTCTGCCATTTTTGCCATTAGATCAGCAATCTTTCTACCCAGACTTCTGGCATTCACATACACAACCCTCAATGCCCCTCTCTTCCTTCCCTATATGTTTGTCTCCTTTACCCTTTTGCTGTGTGTGTAGGGCTTTTTGTTCCCCCTGCCTCAAAAGCCGGGCTTTTCCCTGCCCTCCCCCACCTTGTTTAGTTTAAATGGTAGCGTGTGTCCACATAATCATCCAGTTTACATTTGAGCACTGGTTTCCCCTCCCCATTTAGATGCAGCCTATCCAGGGCATATAGGCTCGTGTCACTCCGTGTTGACCCTCAATCTCCTATGACACCATACCCCTTCTGGGCACACCAACCTATAAGCCAATCATTAAATTCCTCTATTTTGCCTTGCCTCCATGCTGGCCCTTGGTACAGGTAGTACCTCAGAGGACGACAGGGATCTGAAGTCTGAACTGCTGCAGAACCTGGCCAGCGCCATAAACCTGGCCTGCACCTCCATCACGCTGTTCTTTGCAAGGTCGTTTGTGCCTGGTGGAAGATCAGATGCATTTTCTTATCCATTTCCCTCCCTCTGGGGATCCACTGATAACTTTGGCAGCCGTCATACCTGGCAGGCACTCACCCAAATTCCCTCTTCCCTTCTCCCCATGTAACTCCTTTTATAATAGAGTCCCCACTATTAAGACTACATCCCTTTTCCCCTGCCATACTCCTTTTTCCAATTTCTTCTCTCCATCCTCTTGCCCCCCAATCTACCCTTCCCTTGGTCCTTCCTGGTTTCTCTGTGCGCCTTACCCTCCTCTGAGCTTTTCGTCCTCTCTTTCTCAACCTGCTCTTCTCCCTCACACAAATCTTGGTTTTCTGGCACTTCTACTTTGCTACCTTCCTTGTGCATTGCTTCCTTGGCGCCCCCAAAACTGCTTTCCTCTTTTCCTTGTACACCGACCTTTGTTGCTGAGCCTCTCACTTCCCTTCCTGCTGAAACCCCTTTCCCGCTTCCTGCCTTGTTTTATTCACCCAACTCTCCTTTCCCTTTCTTATCTGTTCACACTCCTCACTCCCCGGTCCCCTTGCTGCTGATCCTGGGTCCCCACTCCCCCCTGCTACCCTCTTCCCGTACTACCCCTCTCTCAGGTCTCCCGTAACACCCACCCCTCCCCTTGCCTGGTGTTAAGGGCACTCCTGCATTCTGGGCTACGCTGCCCCTGTTCCCCCAGCCCACCTCTAGTTCCTCTCTTTGTGCTTGAGGTTTAACCCCCCTGTATATATTTGCAGGCCTCGCCATGCCCCTTCCTTTTCCACTCTACCAGCTGTCTCCGAACTCTTTCCACTTCCTCCTTGAACTTTGCCAGCTAGTGGCATACTGGACAACCTCCAAATTTCCAAGCCCAGTCCAGTACCATGGCTGCCCCACACCCCGTGCATCCAACCACCCTCCCAAATATGCCAGCTCTAGCAACTTGAGGTCGCATTCCTAGTCTGTATTGCGTCAGTCACTCTCCCCTTTTAGTAATACTGTACTAGCACTTTTCCACCTACAATAGATAGTTCTCTTTCTCCTAGCCTTTACAAAACAACCACACATCAAGTTCCCGAATACACTGTGCTCCAATGTCCTGCACCAAAGCCACCACTCTCTAACTGCCCTTTTAATACAAAAAACCTCTATTAATGTTATTTAAAAAAATCCACTAAAGTCAGGTCCAATAACCCAAATCAGGCACATCCCAAAGTCAGGTACAAAAAAATCTCTCCATGTTCTAAAAAACCATTTAAGTCAGGCCAATCCTCCTCCTAGGCTACACCTCCACTGCCTATTTAATGGAGGTCGGGGACGGGGTGGGTGGTATGGGAAGAAAATACAGCTCCTTTTCGACGTCTGATTGTGTGAGCGTCTGGGCCTGCCTTATGTCCCGTGCCGCGATTCAAATCTTTGCATCCCCTCGGTTCTAGCGCCAACTGCTGGAGCAATGGAAACCAAATCTGCCAAGGCCAGCAAGGTGCTATCAGAATCATGCCTGCTCATTCCGCTTGCAGTTTTAGCAGTACTCGTTGAAGTAGTGGGAAGGAAGGTAAGGCATAAAGAAACTTCCCTGTTCAAGAGAGGGACAACACATCTCGCCAAAAAACACCAGGCCCTGGATCTAGCGAGCAGAAATAGGGCAGTTTGGCATTGAGCGGCGACACATAGGTCCAGTTCTGGAAACATAGAAACAGATTCTGACGGCAGATAAGGACCGCTTGGCTCACCCAGTCTGCCCATTTCCCTACCTAATTGATAAACTGCAGATCCTAGTTAACCAGCAGCCTACTTCTTCCTACCTCCACCCCCTAGAATTGCCTTCTGACTGTCCCATGCATGCTTGAATTCCACCACTGTTTCTGACTCCACAACCTCCTCTGGAAGGCCATTCCATGCATCCACAACCCTCTCTGAAAAAAATACTTCCTTAAATTACCTCTGAGCCGCCCCCCTTCTATCTTCAAATTGTGCCCCCTTGTTCTTGCACACCTTTTTTTGAAAGATGCTACCCGCTTGGACTCTGTTGATTCCCTTGAGGTACTTGAAAGTTTCTATCATGTCCCCCCCTCTTCCCGAGGCTATACATATTCAGCACCTTAAGTCTCTCTTCATGTGTCTTCCGGTGCAGACCCTGCACCATTTTAGTTGCCCTCCTCTGGACAGCCTCCATCCTGTCTATGCGGAGATTGGGTCTCCAGAACTGCACGCAGTACTCCAGATGGGGTCTCACCAACTTTCTGTACAGAGGGATAACAACTTCCTGTTTTCTACTGGTGATTCCTCTCCCTATGCATCCCAGTATCCCCCCAGCCCTCCTTGCTGCTCTTTCACATTGCTTGTCCACCTTTAGGTCATCTGATATGACTACCCCCAGGTCCCTCTCCATTTTTGTTGTTAGTATCTCACCCCCACTGTGTACTCTTCCCCTGGGATTTTGTTTCCCAGGTACATTATCTTGCACTTATCACCGAATCTAAGCTGCCATACATTTGACCATTCCTCTAACCTTGCCAAGTCCCTTCTCACCTTTCCACCCCACCTTGTGCATCAACTCTGTTGCAGATCTTTGTGTCATCTGCAAAGAGACATACTTTTCCTTCCAGTCCCTCTGCAATGTAAACATAAAGACACTGAAGAGGACCCGGTCCTAATAATGAACCTCGGTGCCCACTAGTAACCCCCTTTCTTCAGAGTGGACTCCATTTACTATTACTCGTGTCCCATTCTCCACTAATTTTTTTTACCCAGGCTGTCATCTTGGGACCCACTTCCAGGCTGGCTAACTTGTATATTAATCTTTTGTGTGGGACTGTGTCAAATGCCTTACTAAAGTCTAGGTAGGCCATGTCCACAGCCCCTCCCTGATCTACTACTTTGGTCACCCAGTCAAAGAAATCCATCATATTTGTCTGGCATGACCTTCCTGCTGTGAATCCATGCTGCCTTGGGTCCTGAGCCCCTCTGGCCTCTAGATACTCAACAATTCTTTCCTTCAAAAGTGATTCCATCATTTTCTCTACCACTGAGGTTAAACTAACAGGTCTGTAGTTTCCTGCTTCTGCCTTGCTCCCACTTTTGTGAAGGAGAATCACATCTGCCCTCCTCCAGTACCACCCCATCCTCCCATGATTTGTTAAAGAGGGTAGTCAGTGGTGTCACTAGTTCTACCCTTAGTTCTTTTAGAATTCTGGGATGAATCCCATCAGGCCCCATTGCTTTGTCCATCTTCAGTTTTAAGAGTTCTTTCAGAACCCTTTCTTCTGTAAATGGGCTGGTATCAACTTCTGTATCCAGAGTGTTTCTACTGTTTGTTTAGGTACCTCCCACTTCCTTTGTAAATACTGAGCAAAAATATTTGTTTAGCATCTCTGCCTTTTCACAGTCACCCTCTGCCCACCCTCCCTCTCTATTAAGCCTCACTAACCCTCCCTTGGTCTTCCTTCGCCTCCTGATGTACCTATAAAAGGTTTTATCCCCCTTCTTAACTGAGTTGGCCATCTTTTCCTCGGTTTGGGCCTTTGCTGTTCTGACTGCCTTCCCAGCTTCCTTTTGCTTTAACTGATACAGTTCTCTGTCCTGCTCCTTCTGTGATTCCTTGTACTTCCTGAATGCTTTCTTTTCTCTTGAACCTTCCTGCCACTTCCTTTGAGAACCACAGTGGTTTCTTGTCCGTTGTTTATTTGCTTCACAAGTCGTTACCTCTGTGATGGCAGTTTTATTATTCCCCATTGTTCTTCCACCCTCCTTCCTGCCCATTTGCTACTGCATTCTTGGGCACTCACCCATTTTGGCAAAGTCAGCCCTCCTAAAGTCCAGTACTTTTGCCTTTGTATGCTTGAGCTCTATTGCTGTATTTATTGTGAACCATACTGTTCGATGATCACTAGTTCCCAGATGGCTACCCACTTCTACATCTGTGATCCTCTCTTCATCTCCATTTGAGAGAACCAGGTCTAAGATTGCTCCTCTCAGTGGGCTCCAATACTAGTTGTCTCAAGGCATGCCCCTGTAGGGCATCTAGAATAACCCCACTCTTCAAAGTGGCTGCTGCAACTGCACTTCAGTTAACATCTGGCATGTTCAGGTCACCCATCAGCAATATCTACCTTTTTCTGCCATTCTAAGTATACTTTCTATCATTTCCTTGTCCATTTTCTCCCCTGAGAGGGGTCTGTATACAACCCTGTCATGTGGTGCCGTTGCGGTCTCCAAATTTACCCACAGTGCTTCTTCTCCTCCCTGTTTTCCCTTTTGTTCTGTTGCTTTGATTCCTTCCTTTATGTAAAGAGCTACTCCTCCTCTTTTACCCTCCCTGTCCCTCCTGTAGATTGTGTATCCTGGTATGTTTATGTCCCAGTCATGGTTTTGTGTCTACCACATTTCTGTGACTGCCACGATATCCAGATGTTCCTCCTCCATCAAGGCCACTAATTCAGGAAGCTTGTTACTCAGACTACGGGCATTGGTACTCATTGCTCTCTATTTTTTGATGGCTTTACCTTTTGCAGCATCCCCCACTGACCTTTCTACCTCGGTCTTTTTCTCATTTAGTGTCCTGTTTTGTAGGGAGAGGCTGGGATTTTCCTGCTGCTTATCAGTGCCTCCCCCCTTGACTAGTTTAAAAGCTTGCCAATGAAGTATTTAAACCAACTGCTCAAAAGACTTGTTCCCTTCCTGGACAGATGCAGACCATCCTGCCAGTATAGGCTGGTGTCCCTCCAGGTGGAACCCCAGTCCCCAATGAAGCCAAACTCCTGTGCTCCACACCATTTTTTCAACCATTCATTAAACTGCATGGTGCAAAGTACCCTCGCCTCACTCATGCCATTGACAGGCAGCACCTCAGAGAAGGATATTGCGTATGCTACTTGTCTTAGGCCCCTCCCCAATTCTACAAAGTCCTTCTGCACTGCTCTAATCTCATGATTAGCCAAGTCATTTGTCCCTAGGTGGACAATGACGTCCAGCTCAGACTCCCGTGCAGCTGTTCTCGTGATCCTGAGGATGCGCTTCCTGTCTCTCCAAGCCATGGCACCAGGCAGGCACCTTACTTCAGTTTTCCCTGCCACCCCCCAGTGCCCCCATCTTTCGAAGAGATTATCTACTATGCCCTGTAGCAGCTCCCACTCGTGAGCCTGAGACAGAGAGCAGCTTAGGCTGTTCGCCAAGATGTATTGTACTCCTGGAACATGAACTGCTGCGAGTTCCTGAATGTGCTCTGCTGCCCAGTACCAGACTCACTGCCTCTCTGCAAAGAGGATAGGAGGGTGTGCCACCTTGCTTGTTGACATAAAAAACAGACATGTCAGTCTGGATCACTAGTAATAAAAATTTATAAAGCGCAATTCAGTCAGGTATCAAAGCGCTGTACAAAATTAAGAAATACAATAACATATCTGAAATAAATCAATAAATAAAATTAAAAATTAAAGGTTCAGATTCAATAATCACCCAAAGCACGGCTGAATAAATATGTTTTTAAGACAGTCTTAAAGCTCTCCAAGGTCAGGCATTCTCTAATCAGACGAGGTAGAGAATTCAACAGGGTCGGGCCTGCATAACTAAATGCTCTTGCACCAGATGTTTTCAGTCAAACCCTGGGAACCTCTAGCAATCCCTCGCCGGCTGAGCGGAGGGATCAGAGGGGACAGTAAGGAACCAGGAGCTCTTGCAGGTAGCCAGGACCCAGACCTTGTAGGGCCTTGTAGGTCAGTAAACGGACCTTGAAGGTGATCCACCACTGAACAGGCAGCCAGTGCAGTTCGCGCAGCAGTGGTCTGGAAAACCCATATCAGTAGCCTGGCCGCAGCATTCTGGCAGCGGAACATCAACCCCCAGAAGCCCTAGGTATAGGAAATTACAGTAGTCAAGGTGAGAGGTCACTAAGGTGTGGATCAACGCTAGAAGATCGCAAGACGGAACGAGGTGCTTAATCCGGGCTATGTTCCTCAGATGGTAAAAGGAGGATCTGACTACAGCAGACAGCTGCGGATGAAGCGTCAGCTCTTTGTCAAATATCAAGCCCAGATTCCGCACCTGAACAAAGGACAGGAGCTGGCTACTCCTGAACCAAAGCCCAGAGACATGCCGTGCTCCTGTCCTCTCTATCTCACGACCTGGCTCCACCACCAACAACTCAGTCTTTTCAGGGGTCAACCTTAGCCAGCTAGCCCACATCCAGTCATTGAGCTCCATGAGGCAGCTATTAAAAACAGAGACTGCACTATCCTGGTCGAGGGCAAAAGACAGGTGGAGTAGGGTATCATCTGTGTAGCAATGAAACTGCAGCCCATAGTCTTACAATGTCTCCCAGCAGCAACAGGTACACTGCAAACAGCACAGGGGACAACACAGGGCCATACCTCTCAACCCTTTGTCCCTCAAATGTGGAACACTGCCTCTCAAAATGTGGAACAAATGAGTAAAATGTGGAACACAATCAAATCTTTACCTAGGAGGCTCAGAACACTTAAAATGCTTGAATTTATGTTCAGAAAGTCTGTTATTAATTGAATATATTTTTTGCATCATTTACTACAGATTTTTGCTTTAAAATGTTAACAGTGAATGTGGAATAAGTCCTCATAATGTGGAACAGGGAGCTTTTATGAAGTAAAATGAGGAACGTTCCTCGTAATGTGGTACAGTTGAGAGGTATGCACAGGGCTCTGTGGAACCCCACATGGCAGAGAGAATGAGGCAGAGGAATAAATCCCCAACACCACTCTGAGCTGTACCAGTGAGGAAAGATCTAAACCGACAGAGGACCATACCTGACAGGTCACAGATGTCTCAGGCACTCTAGTAGTCCCCCATGGTCCATGGTGTCAAAGGCTGAAGAGATCAAGAAGGACCAAGATCAAACGGCACTTCTGATCTCTAGTAATCATTAGATCATTGAGCACCCGAACCAGAGCGGTCTCCGTACTATGCCTCTTCCGAAAACTGGATTGAAGGGAATCAGATGTCATGGATGGTCAGGTGGTTATCCAACTGAAGAGCAACTATTTTCTGTATCAACTTCCCAATAAAGGGAAGGTTAGAGACTGGCCTGTAGTTGGCAGGACAGTTTGGGTCCAGAGAAGATTTTTTAAGGAGCAGTGTGACCACCGCCTCCTTTAGGGAGTTCGGAAACTCACCTAACTAAAGAGCACCAGACTATCTCTGCCAGGACAGGGTCAATGACATCTACACACACCAAAATTAGTTGTGTAGGGCCCGGGCCAAGATTACAGCTAGTAGGCCGCATACTTTGGCCAATCCGCACATCATCGCTGACTGCCTGTCTATCAAAGTGATCCCAAGAAAACAGAGGTGTAATGACCATATGCCGCCACTGCAAACCACCATAGAGCGCACTGAATGAATCTCAACCCTGATGTTGGCCACCCTATTGGCAAAGAATTGAGAGAACTCATCACACTTTTCTTGTGAAAATGCACTCCGAACCTGAAGACAGGCTGGACTGCACAGTCTGTCCACGGTTCGGAAGAGCCAAGCCAGTAGATTCTCAGCCACAGCAATCTCCCTGGACAGGAAGAAAAAATTACTCACCATAGTAATGTTGTTTCTTCTAATGGAGTCTTGCTATATTATGACAGTAGCAGTTTGTCCCACCACTAGAACTGCTCCGGAGGTGAAATGGTTAATACCATTCCAAAATAGAACTTTGAGCACGAGCTCTAAGAAGCAGCTCTATCTGTGTAATTTCAAACCTGAACTGTCAGATCTTTACGAGCAAAACTCACTAAGGTCTGTGTGGAAGCTGTAACCTACACTAGCCAAATGGCTACCTAAATATTAACAACCATTGCTGGTCCCAACACCCAAGACTCAAGTCAGGGGACCAGAACTACTAACACAATTCTAACAACATGAGAATAAAACAACAGTATAATAAAACACACACCCCAAACTCCCAAAGAGGAGAAAGCTAAAAGGGCATAAAATAGTGCCCACACTAAGTTGCCCGCACCCCACCCAAGTAAAGTTCTGAGAGGGGCAGGTGGGGAGGTCATAATATAGCAAGACTCCATTAGAAGAAACAACATTACTAAGGTGAGTAATTTTTTCTTCAAACAACATGAAGTCTTGCTATATTATACAGTAACGAGACTACAGCAGTACCTCCATGGAGGGGGAGAACCTACTTAGGGAATAGGCTCTGAAGAACAGCTGTGCCAAACCGAGCATCTCTCCTGGCCTGGACATCCAGGGAGTAATGCTTGGTAAAGTGTGTACCGCTTTCCAAGTAGCAGCCTGGCATATCTCTAATATAGGGATGTCTCTGGCAGCAGCTAGAGGCAGCAGCTGTACCCTGGTAGAATGAGCCCTCAAGCCAGAGGGATCTCTGCCCAGTTTCTGATAACAAATTGGATACAAGAGACAATCCACCTGGCAATTGATCTCTTAGTGGCAGGTTTGCCTTTCCCAACTTCACCATAGGTAAGGAAAAGTTGGAGGATTCAACCTGTGACCTTTGGTCGCTCTATATAGTAACTAAGAGCTCTCTTAACATCCAGGCTGTGCAACCTCCTCTCACCAGAAGAGGAGTGATCAGTGAAAAATACTGGAAGGAGATAGATTGGTTAAGATGGAAATCTGAAACCACCTTAGGTAAAACTTCCTATTAGTCCTAAGGACTACCTTATCCCTGAGGAAAGAAATAAAGTCAGTTTCCACTGACAAGGCTTGCAACTCACTTATCGTCTAGCAGTGATAGCCACCAGAAAAACAGTTTTCCAAGTTAGATACTTAAGCTCTGCAGAAAACAGAGGTTCAAAAAGGTTGCATTAACTAGGCAATACAAACATTAAGGTCCAGGCAGGGGCCGTTCCCGAAAAGGGTGGATTAGTATGGTAATCCTTAAAACTTGGAAAACACAGGGTGAGTGGAAAGAGGGAATGACTTTCCTGCTGACACAAAAGCAGATACAGCTGCCAAATGGACTCTCAGGGTAGCTGGTCTGAGACCCAAGGAATTAAGATGGACCATGTAATCTAATACAATGGGAAATCAGCAGATTCTGGGGAAAAATTTTTCCCAGCACACCAAATGGAAAACCTTTTCCATTTAGAACTATAAGTAGCCCTAGTGGAAGGCTTTCTGGAAGCCTTTAGGATTTCAAGAACACCTTGAGAGAGGTGTGTAAATCAGCAAACTAACTCCTCAAGAACCAGGCCTTGAGGTTGAGGTTGAGGGATTTGAGGTCCGGATACCAAACCCTTCCCTGGGCACAAGTTAACAGGTTGTGAATCCTGGGAAGGCAAAGGGGAAGATGGATTGTCAGTGACAGAAGGAGTGGGTACCAGGGCTGCCTGGCCCAATCCGGGCAATCAGAATCACCCTGCAAGGCTGAGATCTGATTTTGACATACTTTGAATAGGAGAGGAAGGGAGGAAAGCATAAGAAACTTCCTCCCAATCCAGGAGAAGGGCATCCAGGGGACTGAGCCCAACACTGGAGGCCTGCAACAGAACAGAGGAAGTTGGTGATTGTCTGGGGCTGCAAAAGATCTATCTGAGGGTGCCCCATCTGGCAAATACTATCCCCAGCACTTGAGGATCCAGGGACCATTCGATGGCCCTGGGAAATCCTGCTGAGAGCATCCGCTAGGACATTGTCCTTCCTGGAAGATGAACTGCTATGAGGGAAGTGTTCGGGAATAGGTCAGAGACCACAACTTCATTGCCTCGTGCACAAGGTCGAAGACCGAGTGCCTCCTGTTTGTTGATGTACCACATTGTTGTGGTGTTGTCTGTTCTGACTTGTATCACCTTGTTGTGGACAGATGCAGAAAATGCTTGAAGAGCTAAAAGACAGCTCTGAGTTCCAGCAAATTGATGTGGAGCAGAGATTCCGGGGGACCACACTCCCTGAGTGGAAAGGTCGCCATGTGGGCTCCCCAACCCAGAAGAGAAGCATCTGTAGTGAGAGTCAAATTGTGAGCAGGGGAATGAAGGGACCCCAATCTTAAATTGCTCTGATCCTGCCACCACTGGAGGGCCTGGATCAAGGTTCGAGTCACTGGGACCAACTTGGAAAGGGGGTCTCTTCTCTGAGACCAATAGGTTCTCAAGTGAAACTGAATGTCTCATCTGAAATCTTGCTCCCTGCACAACAGCTGTGGATGCAGCCATGTGTCCCAGGAGCTGCAGAAAGTGTCTTGCTGGTCGAGAGACCTGCAGGGTGAAGGAGGAGGCCAGAGTCACTAAATTCAGCCACCTTTCTAAGGGAAGAAAAGCTCTGGCTAGCTTTGTGTCCAACTCTGCCCCTATAAAGGTGAGTACCTGGACTGGTTCCAGAACCGACTTTGGTAGATTTAGCAGAAAGCCCAGGAGGTGAGAAGCTGCTGGGTAACTTGCAGGTGAGATTTTACCTGTTCTGGGGATTGGCCTACAATGAGCCAATCGTCTAGATAGGGAAAAACAGCAATCCTTTGCCTCCTTAAGTGAGCCACTGCTAGACATTTTGTGAATACCCTTGGGGCAGAGGTAAGGCCGAAGGGCATTGCTCTGAACTGGTAATGACCTGAGGGTAGTTCGAATCTGAGGTACTTGATGGGAGCTTCTGATTGGGACGTGGAAATAGGCATCCTTGAGGTCCAGGAGGCTAACCAGTCCCTGGCCTTAGGGAGGAACAATCATTGCCAGAGTTACCATTTTGAACTTTGGTTTCAAAAGATGCTTGTTCAGATATCTGACGTCTAATATGGGCGCCATTCTCCTGTCTTTTGGGGTAAGGAAATATCTGAATACAGACCCCTGCCCTGGTGCAGGGGAGGAACCTTTCCACTGCTCTAGAGCCAACAGGGTTGAGACCTCTGCTTCCAGAGCAAAGGTCTCTAAGCACTTGCAGGTAGAAAAAGTCTGGTTCTCAACTTGGGAAACTTTTTGAAGCTGAGAACCAGACCCTGGCTTACTACTTCCAGAACCCACTTGTCTGAGGTTAAAGAAGCCCAGTTCTGACTGAAGTAAGCCAGCCTGCCCCCTACCGGTAAAGGAGAATCGGCACTGGGCACCCCATCAGGGTGCCTGCTTAGCAGGAGCTTTAGGCTGAGGGGTGGGAGCAGGCCTGCCCACCCCTCATCTGCCTCTGCCTCTGAAGAAGCCCCTCTGAGCATAGGCAGAGGAGGCCTGAGTCTGGTAAAAAGGCCTGTAAAAGGCCTACCCCTACCCCTGGGGGTATGCCTCTGAGGAGTGGCTTGCCGCTCCTTAGCTTGGGCACTTTTGTAAGTAGTCCTATATTCATCCATCTTTTTCATGTAATTCTCTGTCTGCTCCCCAAACAGAGAATTTCCCACCACAGGAAAATCCATAGCCTTAGTCTGGGTATCCTCTGACAGACTAGTACACCTGAGCCAGGCCAACCTATGGAAAGCTATGAAATGATGGAATCACTTCTAAAGGAAAGAATTGTCGAGTATCTAGAGGCCAGAGGGGCACAGGACCCTAGGCAGCATGGATTCACAGCGGGAAGGTCATGCCAGACGAATCTGATAGATTTCTTTGACTGGGTGACCAAAGTAGTAGATCAGGGAGGGGCTGTGGACATGGCCTACCTAGACTTTAGCAAGGCATTTGACACAGTCCCACACAAAAGATTAATATGCAAGTTAGCCAGCCTGGGAGTGGGTCCCAAGATGACAGCCTGGGTAAAGAATTGGTTGGAGAATAGGACACAGAGAGTAATAGTAAATGGAGTCCACTCAGAAGAAAGGAGGGTTACTAGTGGGGTACCGCAGGGTTCAGTATTAGGACCGGTCCTCTTCAATGTCTTTATAAGCGACATTGCAGAAGGACTGGAAGGAAAAGTATGTCTCTTTGCAGATGACACTAAGATCTGCAACAGAGTTGATGCACAGGGTGGGGTGGAAAGGATGAGAAAGGACTTGGCAAGGTTAGAGGAATGGTCAAATGTATGGCAGCTTAGATTCAATGCTAAGAAGTGCAAGGTAATGCACCTGGGAAACAAAAACCAGGGAAGAGTACACAATGGGGGTGAGATACTAACAACAACAAAATGGAAAGGGACCTGGGGTAGTCATATCAGATGACCTAAAGACGGGCAAGCAATGTGAGAGGGCAGCAAGGAGGGCTGGGGGATACTGGGATGCATAGGAGAGGCATCACCAGTAGAAAACAGGAAGTTATTATCCCTCTGTACAGACAGCTGGTGAGACCCCATCTGGAGTATTGTGAGCAGTTCTGGAGACCAATCTCATGAAAGACATAGACAGGATGGAAGCTGTCCAGAGGAGGTACACTAAAATGGTGCAGGGTCTGCACCGAAGACATATGAAGAGAGACTTAAGGAGCTAATATGTATAGCCTCGAGGAAAGAAGGGAGAGGGGGACATGATAGAACGTTCAAGTACCTCAAGGAATCAACAAAGTCCAAGAGGGTAGCATCTTTCAAAAAGAGGTGTGCAAGAACAAGAGGGCACAATTTGAAAATAGAGGCGGCCAGAGGTAATTTAAGAAGTATTTTTACAGAGAGGTTGTGGATGCATGGAACGGCCTTCCGAAGGAGGTTGTGGAGTCAAAATCAGTGGTGGAATTCAAGCATGCATGGGATAGTCATAAGGCAGTTCTGGGGATGGGGTAGGAAGAAGTAGGCTGCTGGTTAACTAGGATCTGCAGCTTATCCAGTAGGTAGGAAATGGGCAGACTGGGTGGGCCAAGCGGTCCTTATCTGCCGTCAAATTCTATGTTTCTATGTTAGCTACAGATGTGGCCATGACCCTAGAGGAAACATCATTAACATCCACAGCAGCATGAAACTGTACCTTAGAAGCCTCAATGCCATCAGCAGCCACCTGTTCTAGTTCAGCTAGCCAGCTGGCCATGGGCTTGTGCTAATTCCATAACAGTATCCCATCTAGATTTCTGATACCTAGCTACATAAGCCATATAATTTGCTTGCCTGAGTCCCAGAGAGGCTGCCATATACTGTTTTCTTCTAGGCATCAATCTTCCTGGAACTCCTTGTCAGGAGGATGTGAAGCCAGGGGATATTAGTTTATCAGGCTGCAGCCTGAACTACCCCAACATGACGCCATTGCTGAGAAAGGAATTCTGTATCAGGACCTGACAATGTGTACCTTCTGTCCATCTTTTTATCTACAGGAGGCACAGAATTAGGAGCGTTTAAAATTTTTATTGTTTGCTTCCTAAAAGACTTATGCAAAGAAATAGACAATCTCCTAGACTCTGGAATATCCATCATTTCTACAAAATCAGGCTCCTCTTGCTCATCCACAGCTTCTTCCAAGGGAAGCTGGAGGGTTTCAGCAACTTTTTTGTAAAACATAAAATGAGATGGGGACTCAGATAGCATAGGGGGAGATTCTAGAGGTCTGTCTGGGGAAATGTCTGGTTCAATGGACACACCCAGACCTTCCCAGCCACATTCATACTGTTCATAATCATCCTCCCCCTCCTCTGGTTCATAAAATTCCTCAATATCATATTCCTAAACCACTGGAACCGGACGAACCAACCTTTTGCCAGATAGTGGCAGTTCGGACGGAACCTAAGACAGTGACTGGACAATTTGTATGGCTTTTGCTATCTCTGCAGCAGTTGGAGAAGGGGTTTTGGACTCCAAACCTGCTGACTTTCTTGTTTTCTTTACTGGAATTGGTTCCTCAGAACCAGCTTTTCTTTTGCCCGAGGAAGTCTCGCCCTGGTCAGAGGGCACTCCCTCCGGTTCGGTTGGCACCGAACTGGGCTGGCCATCCGGGTCAGCGGACTTTTTGGCCTCTCGTCCCCTGAGCCTGCCCAATCTCTTTTCCAGGGTGGCTGCAGGGAAATTCTTACATATCTGGCAGTCTGACTGGAGGTGGTCAAACCCCAGACAATAGACATGTGGTGTGTGGGTCAGCCTTGGCAAAGACTTCCCCACAGACATCAGTGTGTTGAAACCCAGTGGGCCCGGTTTTTCTTTTGGGTTTCTCAGACATAATGCCAGCCTAACCAGAAAAACTTGCCCTTTAAACGGCAGTGCCAGGCAAGACACCCTTATCGGTTCCTAACCGTGTCACGGGTATTGGAAAAAACCGTAATAAAATCCGTTTTTTTTAGAACCGATAAAAACCGGGAACCGCACTCTAAAATGTTAAACTTTAAAGTTAATAAGTTTTAAACCCAGCTGTTCGGTTCAAAACCGAACCGATAAACTTACAAGTTCACACAGGCGAAACCTTTAATTTACTTACGATTACCACAGATAGAGCTTGAACTAACGGTGTTTTATGTTAAATAAAACTATTCTCGTTGAATCGAACCGAGAAAACACTGTTTAAACCGAGAAATGAACCGAGCAGTAGGAGAAATCTCCGGAGCGACTGTTCACTGAGGCGGAGTAAAGAATCTGACAGTTCAGGTTTGAAATTACACAGATAGAGCTGCTTCTTAGAGCTCGTGCTCAAAGTTCTATTTTGGAATGGTATTAACCATTTCACCTCCGGAGCAGTTCTAGTGGTGGGACAAACTGCTACTGTCATAATATAGCAAGACTTCATGTTGTTTGAAAGTACAGTTACGCAAGAACTTACTCTAACAGTAGATTTTCGAGAACAGCTCTTGCAGGAGGTTACATCATTAGGACTGAAGCGGGCAGGCACCAGGACCCCACGGAAATTATCTAGCTAGCAATCTTCAGCAGGGACTGCCTCAGAGGTCTGTCCCGCCCCCGACGTCAGGCGTAGTACATAAGGAGGCGGTCCTCCATAATCCTCAGTTCTCCCGCCGGAGACTCCCGGCCGCTGGATGACATCAGAAGGGAGACCGAGGATCCACCATCAGATAGCAAAACAAGGCAACAGTAAATGTCCCATCCTAGGAGATGGATGCTTGAATACGGCATGCCTCCAGCAGGGATGGTGGGAGGGAAAGTACCTGCTGCAAGAGCTGTTCTCGAAGATCTACTGTTACGGTAAGTTCTTGCGTAACTACTATCTTACTTCGAGAAACAGCTCTTGCAGCAGGTTACACCATTAGGACTGATTTTAAAGCAGTAATGGCAATCATGCACCATCGGGAGGAGGAGGAAAGGTAGAAACCTCGAGATACCTCGCGCCTAGGACAGAAGTCCTTGAAGGACAGCTAGACCGAACCTGCTCTTCGCCTCGATGCAATGTCCAGGCTGTAATGCCTGATAAAGGCATGCACAGAGCTTCAAGTAGCTGCAGCGCAAATAGCTGAGGTGGAAACATTCTTCAGCGCCACAAAGGATGTGCCACCCCTCTAGTGGAATGACCCTTAACCGCGCCCGGTAAGGGTTTATTGCACTTCTGGTAACAGAATGTAATGCACTGGATAAGCCACCTATACAGCGACTGCTTCGAGACAGGAGCTCCCTTCATCCTATGGGCAAAGGAGACTGAAAGTTGGTCCGACTTTCAATGTTTGGTTCTGGTCAGGTAGAATCTAAGGCACCTATGCACATCAAGGGTGTGCAGAAGGGCTTCTCCTCGATTAGAGTATTTCGGAAAATACACTGGTAGAGCGATGTCCTGATTAAGGGTGAGAGCAGAGACCACCTTAGGCAGAAATTTTGGGCTAGTCCTCAGGGATACCCTGTTATGGTGGAAAACCAAAAAGTGTGTGCATTTCAGAAATTCTTCTGGCAGAAACAACTGCAACTAAAAACAACGTTTTCCAAGAGGGAAAACATAGCTCGCAATCCGCGGCTGGTTCAAAGGGTGGCAGCGTGAGCTGCTCCAGGATGAAGGGCAAGTCCCATGGAGAGACTGGATCCTTAATTGGGGGCCTAAGATGGAGGATGCCCCTCAAAAAGGCACGTGTCATGTCCAGCTTGGCCACAGTGCGTTGGCCTATGGGGGCATGGTAGGCTGAAATGGCACAAAGGTGCATCTTAATCGAGGAGTAAGCCAGGCCGGAGTGGAAAAGGGATAGCAGGTAGTCCAGTACCAGCTTCTCCGGTCAGTCCAGAGGCGGAAAACCGTGCACTTGAGCCCGCAAGCAGAATCTGCGCCATTTCATGGCATAGGTTGTGTGAGTAGCCTTTTTTTAGTGGCAGAAAGCACATCTGCCACTTCTTGCGAGACCCCGTGTCGCATTATGGCTATGTCTCTAGGAGCTAAGTGTGCAGGTTCAGGGAACGTAGGTCCAGATGGACTAAGGAACCTGCCTCCTGAGACAGTAAATGGGAGCAGATTGGCAAAGGCACTGGAGGTTCCCGGGATAGCTGATGCAAGAGAGGGAACCATATCTTGGAAAGAAGGGTGCGATCAGAATAAGCATCGCTTGCTCCCTTCGAAGTTTTAGAAGAACTCTCTGGATCAACAGGAAAGGAGGTAAGGCATAGAGGAATCTGCCCGCCCAGGAGCGGGACAACGCGTCTCGCCAGAAAACACCAGGCCCTGGATCTAGCGAGCAAAAATTGGTCAGTTTTGCACTGTATGGGGACACGAAGAGGTCTAACTCTGGAGTACCCCATCTGTGAAACAGATCTTCTGCCACCTCCTGGAGTAGTTCCCTTTTGTGGACTCTGGCCTGAGAGCGGCTCTGGCTGTCTGCGATGATTATGTCCACTCCCAGAACATGAACTGCAATAAGATTTGCGCCTTGTTGCAAGACCCAATCCCACACGCTCATGGCCTCCCTGCAAAGCGGGTAGGAGTGGATGCCTCCTTCTTAAGGTAATACATCACCGCGGAACTGTCTGTAACAGAAGTGTACTGGTGAATCTCCGACTGAAAGGCCTGCAGATCGTAAAGGACTGCCCTCATTTCCAGTATATTTATGTGGAGGTGAGACTCCTGGGCTGTTCACAGGCCCTGAAACTGAACACCATCGAGGTGTGCTCCCCACCAGAGCTCCGAGGCGTCTGTGAAGGGGACTCCCGCCAAGAGGTTCCCTGGATGTAGCCACCACTGCCAATCTCAAATTACGGTCTTTGTGATTCGGACTGGATGCTGCAGATGGTCTTGCCTTTGGTCCCATTGTACTCGTAACATCCACTGGGTTACCCGCATGTGGAGACGGGCTAGCAGGACTGTTGCAATGGCCGCAGCCATGTGTCCGACCAGTCTGGCTGGGACGGTCTTCGCCAATAACTCCCTGATGAGGGATCTGATGTGTTCCACTCTATCCATGGGAAGGAAAGTTTTCCCTCCGACAGTGTCCAGAACTGCTCCGATGAACTGCAGCGTCTGGGACAGAACCAGATGTGACTTCTCGTAACTGATGAGAATGCCCAGAGTCTCACAGAGACTGGGTGCAGTGAACGGTAGACATCAAGGCCTCCCGGGAGGGCGCCATGAGAACCGAATCGTCCAGGTAAGAAACACATAGTGGCCCTGTCTCCTCAAAGCCGCGGCTATGACCGCTATGCACTCCGTGAATACCAGAGGTACCGATGACAGCCCGAAGGGAAGAGCTCGGAACTGATAATGTCGGCCCTGAAACTCAAAGCGCAGTAACCTCCTGTGCACCTGAGCAATAGGAATACGTAGACAGGCGTTCTGCATGTCCAGGGACGTAAGAAATGTGCCCTGCTTCAGCATGGGAATCAGGCCCAGGAGGGTCACCAAGCGGAAGCACTTGTAAGCGACCGAAGGATTGAGATCGCTGAGGTCCCCTGATTTCTTTGAACCAGGAAGAAGTGAGAATAGTACCCTAGTCCTCTCTGGATCCCTGGTACGTGCTCTAAGGCTATTTCCAGAAGTGCAAGCACTTCCTGCTGTATGAGCAGGGTATGCTGACCCGAATAATGGGAAAGCAGGAGAGGTCTTGTAGGTGGGTTGTCTACAAACTATGTAATGGCCATTTTTGACCAACTGTAGAACCCATCTGTCAGTGGTGATCGATTGCCACCCTGAAAGGTGGCGTGCGATGCGACCCCTGACTTTCTTTGCCCGTTGATCCTGATGAGGGGCAGGGGCCAGGAAGGAGTCATCTGTGGCACAGTTTGTCCCTGCGGGCTGGGCCGACTGAGTAGTGTTGGCCTCTGCCCGGGTCTTGCGTGAGAAAGTGCCCCTCTGCTGCTGGCTGGAATGTTGCTGTTGCCTTTGTAGCCAGCGGAGAAAACAGCTCTGGTTCCTGCGAAAGGAACTAGGCCTAGATCTGCACAGGGCTTGTACAGATCGGACTGCCTTCCCTGCGTCTTGGAGTTTGGTGATAACCTTCTCAGAGGCTTCACCAAACAGCACCTTGCCATTATATGGGAAATCTAGAATGTTCTTCTGAACGTCCAGGGTAAATCCGGAGACATGGAGCCAAGTGAGTCTCCGGAGACAAACGCCTGAGGCTGCAGCTCTGGCCGAAGGGTCCGCAGAATCATATGCGGCTCTGAGCACTTGGGTCCCCACATCTGACCCAGTGCAGAGGAGGTTTAAAAGCTTCGCTTTCTGGTCGCCGTCAGGAAGTTTTTCAACCAGGTCCTGGCCCTGTTCCCACAGCGCATTCTGGAACTGAACCATATGGGTAAGATAGTTCAGTGACCTGATGGCACAAGTAGCAGCCGCGTACGTGCGCCTCCCCAGGGCATCCAATTGCTTGGATTCCTGGTCGGTGGCTGACTGCTCATATGCTGTGGTCTCCAAGACCGGTCATGTGAAGCACTGATGACCAGGGAATCTGCCAGAGGATGGTTCGCCAAGTACTGGCCCTCCCTAGAGGCCTTGTGTAGGCGGTCAGCCTTCATTGGCACCGCAGGAGTGGAATGCGGACGTTTCCATGCAGCCTTGGTAACGTCTGCGAAGGTATCTACCAAGGGTGGCACTACCACAGGCTTTGGGTCTTTTGCCGAAGGTAGCGGGCAAGGCGTTGTCGCTTGGTGTCAAGCTCCTCAGCATCTCACTCCATGTTGTCCTGGATGTGCCTCATGATCTTGGCGAAAGAGGGATCATCCGGAGGAGACCTGGGGAGGTTGTGTGGGTCAGGAGAGGGAATGCTGAGTGAAGAAGGTGATGTGATCTGGAATACTCTGAAGTATTCGACCTGGAATCCTCCCCCGGAGTGTACCGGCGTCTTTTGGGGCTGGGTGACCCTGAGGGGGATCTGGAGGGAGACCTTCTCCTGTCTGTGGATCTACCCCAAGGAGGTGGAGTTTGCTCCTTGGGGGATGGAGGTCGTCCTACTGGCCCTTAGGTGGAGGAGGGGGCATAGGCGGTGAAGGAGTATTATGAGGAGGACGTGCGGGGACCACATCCTTCTTGATGGGTCCCACCAAAAGGTAAAGAGCTCCTTTACCTCCGCAAGGTTCATACCAGACGATGGACCTGGCGCCAGTGGCCTGTCACTGGGGTCGGGCGTCGGGCCCCCGGGGGTCTTCCGCTCTGGGGAGGGTTCCCGTGGGAGCTCGGCGTCCTTGATGTCGCCCGCCTGGTCTTCAGACTGTGTGGCGGCGTCCTCTGTAGAACTCCTACAACCGGCGTCAGAGGTGCGGTCTTCTGCTCCGGGGTAGCCGATGTCTGTCCCCTGGCCGGCGATGGGTGTCTAGCCGGTGTCGCCAGCTCCTGTGAGCGCCGAGCTGCTTTAAGGTGCTTGGCCAACGTCGGGTCCGACGTCCGTTTGAGAGACGTCAGGTCCTTAGTTTTCCTGGGTGCCTGATCAGGACCCCGGGATGGTTGGGAGACTGATCTGGAGTCGGTGTCCCGGTGACAGGAGGAAGATGATTTGAGGCGCTCACCCGACTTCGAAGAGGCCTTGGAGGGTGTTGAAGAAGCCAAGGGCTTCGAAGTCTTCAGAGGCTGAAGCGATGAAGAACCGCTGGAGGACCTGACCTGGACCAGGGGAGGCTGTGACAGAGCCCTGGAGGAAAACTGGTCCAATCAAGAGCTGGAGCTTCGGGAGTCCGAGGCCCATGTAGAAGACCTGGACCTCGCCTTTTCCCGGTGTCTGTCCTGGTGTTTGTGGGATTTGCTTGAAGATTCTCCCCGGGAGAAGGTTCCTGGTCCATACTTTCCAGGTTTTCTTCTAAAAGAAATGCTTGAAGTGCCTTCTGACAGCAGATCCTGGTGCGGCTGTTAAAACCCTGGCAAAAGGAGCAGGCCTTGGTGTCGTGGTCCGGGCCTAGGTAGCGCCACGCAGAGACGAGGGGATCATGAGAGGATCTGTTTGCCACCGGCATACTTTGAAAGACTACCCTCTAGAGATGGAGTTGGAGAGGACATCAGCTGAGCAGAGCCAAAAAAGGACGAAAATATTCGTAGTTCAGTAGTCGTCGTACGCTAAAAATGAGACCGAAAGGCCGATGCTGGTGAGTAGACGGCGGGACAAGAAAGTACAGTTACATAAGAACTTACCGTAACAGTAGATCTTCGAGAACCGCTCTTGCAGCAAGTTACACTATTAGGACTGAAGCTGGCAGGCGTCAGGACCTGAGGAAAAAATTCAGCTAGCTATCTTCAGCGGGGACATCTCGCGTCGGTCCGCCTCCGGCGTCGGGCGTGGTACATGAAGGGGTGGTCCACCAGATTCCCAGATCTCACCGGAGACTTCCGGCGCAGGCTGACACTGAAATGGAGACCGAGATCATCCGTCAGAAGACAAGCAGAAAAAATCCTGTAAAGGCTTAGCCATGCCTCCTCAAGGGGAAAGGTGGGTGGGAAGGTACCCTGCAAAGAGCTGTTCTTGAAGATCTACTGTTACAGGTAAGTTCTTACATAACTGTAATCTTACTTCAGACACAGCTCTGCAGCAAGTTACCCAATAGGACAGATTCCCAAGCATTAGCACTTGCAAACACTCTGGGAGGAAATAAGAAAAAACGTTCCAGGTCCTGAATCTAGGACAGGAGACCCTGTAGCACTGCCAGGCCAAAGCCTGCTCTTAGCCGTGAGCGATGTCAGGCTATAATGCCTGATAAAGGTATGAACAGAGCTCCAAGTGGCTGCAGCACAAATGGCAGAGGTGGAGACGCTCAAGTGTTGCAAAGGATGTGGCCACACCCCTAGTGGAATGGCCCCGGACTGCTCTGGGAGGGCGCTCCGCGTTGATATAACAGTAAGATGCACTGGACAAGCCAGCGAGGACAGGGACTGTTTGGATACTGGTTGGCCCATCATCCTTTCGGTAAAGGACTAAAAAGTTGCTCCAAATGTGACTGCTTAGTTCTGCTCAGTGGTACCTTAGCTACGATGAACATCCAGGGTGTGGCTTGGCGCCTCTCCTCTGTTAGAGTATTGAGGAAGTAGACGGCGAGTCAATATCCTGATTGAGAGTGATGTAGAAACCACATGAGGCAAAATTTAGGATTCATCCTCAGGATACTCTGTCCGGTGGAAAATTAAATAAGCTCTTTGCATGAGGCCACAAACTCAGAAACTCTTCTTGCTGACGCAGCAGCAACCAAAAATAACGTTTTCCATGACAGAAAACGCAGCTCTAATCCGCGGGAGGTTCAAAGGGGGGGGAGGAGAGCAAGAGTTGCTCCAGGACAAAGAGCAAGTCCCAAGGAGGCACTGGGTCCTTAATGGGCGCTAGGTGCAACACCTCTTAAGAATCGACAGGCATCTAATTGTGCCTGTGCGCTGTCACAGGGGTGATAAGCTGAAATGGCACAGAGGTGCACTAATAGAGGAAGCGAGACCCGAGCGGAAAAAGGAGAGCAGGTACTCTAACACCGCTTTCTGGACAACCTAAAGGAAAAGGCGTGCTTTGAAACCATAGACAAAAAGCAAGCGCCATTTCATGGCGCACGCCGCATGCATTGCCGGCTTTCTGGCTGCAGAGACTTCCAACCCCTTGTGAGACCCCATGACGCAAGATGGCTACGCCTCTAGGAGCCATGCATGCAGGTTCAGTAAGCGAAGTCCGGGTGGACAATGAACCTTCTCCTGAGACAAGAGGTGGGAGCTGAATGGCAATGGGAGGCGGAGGTTCCCAGGACAGCTGAATTAGCAAAGAGACCAGATCTGCCTGGGCCAGAAGGGCCACAGGATCGTGTTGCATGCTCCCTGCGCAGTTTGAGAAGAACTCTCTGGATCAACGAGAAGGAGGGGAAAGCATAGAGAATCTGTCCGCCCAGGAGAGGGACAGCGTCTGGCCAGAAAACACCAGGCCCTGGATCTATGACAGGTGGGCAGTTTGCGTTAGATGGAAACGAACAAGTCCAATCTGGAGTTCCCCATCGAAGAAACAGATCCTCTGCTACCTCCTGGAGAAGTTCCCACTGTGGACTCTGGCCTGGGAGCGACTCAGGCCATCCGCACTGTGTTGTACCCGGAACATGTACTGTGATCAGGTTCGCGCCGTGTCGGATACCCAATCCCACACCCTCATGGCCTCCTGCAAAGGTGGTAAGAGAGCTGTAATCCTTGTTTGTTGAGGTAATACATCACCGCCGTGTTGTCTGTCTGAAGCAGGAGAGTACTGTTGGGATCGCTGACTATGAAAAGCCTGCAAGGGCAAAAGGACCACCCTCATCTCTAGGACGTCGATATGGAGGTGGGCCTCAGAGGGGTCCACGCACCTGGGACTTGACCCCGTCCAGATGTGCTCCCACCCTAGACCTGAAGTCTGTGGTGAGGATTACCTCCGAGCAGGCGCTATGAGCAGGAGCCCATAGAGAGTGTCCTAGTCTAGCCACCACTGCCAGTCTGAATCACCCGGTATTAGTGATTCTGACGGGCTCTGCATGTGGTCTTGCCTTTGGTCATTGCTGTGAGCCACTGAGTTACCCTTGTGGAGCTGCGAAGGGACAGTAGGAATGGCGCAGCCATGTGTCGAGACAGCGAAGGACCGACCTGGCTGGGGCGGTCTTGATCGACAGCTCCTGATGAGGGATCTGATGCGCTCCGCTCTGTACGTCTGGAAGAAATGCTCTTCCTAGAGCAGGTGTCAGTACAAGCCTATGAACTGCAGTTTCTGTGGCCAGTACCAAGAGACTTCTCGTGGTTGATTAGAATCCACAGAGATGAAACAGGTCCTGGGTGCTCTGGATCGCCCGTAGCTGAACGCCTCTGGAGTGGCCAAGAGAAGCCAGCCGATCCGGGCGGAACACATAATAGCCCTGTCTCCTTAGAGGCAGCTATCACGACTTCTGTATGCATTTAGTACAAGGGCCCTGGGTGCCGATGACAGCCCGAAGATGGAAGAAGCTCGGAACTGAAGATGATGGCGAGAAACTCAGGCATAAGGAACCTCTGAATGCGCTTGAGCTATAGGGATGTGCAGTGGCGTCCTGCATATCTAGACAGCTAAAAAAGCGTCCTGCTTCAGCATGAGAAAAAGACCGGAAAAGGTACCATGGGAATCTTCTTAGGCCCAAACAAATTGAAGTCGCTGAGGTCCAGAAATGAACGGAGGTCCCCTGTGTTCTTTGGAACCAGGAAGAAGTGGAAATAGTATCCGTGTCCTCTCTGGTTCCTCAGGACGTACTCTATTGCTCCTTTGTAGGAGTCTGCAGTACTTCTTGTCTGATCAATGACATGCTGACCCAGCTACCGGAGAACAGCAGGCCTCGAGGGTGGCTTTTCCTTAATTCTATAAATAGCCTCCTTCCACGACTGTGGTAGATCGGTGACCCCGCCCCGAACTTGGATATGCTCATGGATACAGAGCATATGTAATTACCTGCCTATGTTTTGGGTAATTTGAAAACATTGAGAAACAAAATATTTAAAAAATCTGTCTGCAACAGTCTCCTGCTCTTCTAATCTCTTCAACTTTTACTATCGCTCCTTCTGTCATTCCCCTACTAAGCTACAGCATTTGAGCAGTCTTTCTCTCCCTTCCTTATTTCCAGCTCGTTTTCTCTAAATAATAAAGCCCCAATGTTTAGAATGTTCTGTGCAGTACAAGCTGTTTGATTAATTTTCCTGCCAATATGCTACGTTCCGACAATGCGATCATGCGAATGTCGTGAAGGCCTTGAAAAAAGAGTTTGTTAAGTGAGTTTTCATTATCTAGTGAATACTGAACAAATTAACAGCCTTTGTGCTAGTTTAGTATGAAACTCAAATTATGATACATATCAAATTGTAACCAAGAATCATTTAAAAAGTGGTGTTTATTTGTTTGCTTAAATAAAAAGGTTAAACTAGTACTTTTAAAAGAAAAAAGCAAAGCATGCCACTGTTAAAAGGAGAGATAAAACAATATAAATTAAAAGGACCAAAGTCTCTAATGTGATGCAGAAATGCCTTAGACTTACAACTCTCTTGTAGCACTTCCAGCTCCTCTCAGTCTAATCTCCTTATAGGACTAAGCACCCTGGTTGACCCACTCTTATGATACAAGTTGGGAGGGCTAACAAAGTCATGTGCTCCTCCACTGGTATAAAGGAGGTGAATGTAAAATGTTCAGTCAGTGTGTGATAGGAGGCAAACCTACCAGATGCCTAGCCAGATACTTGGTGCCTTTTGGTAGGAATTTTCTTTCTTGTTAAGATAGATTTCACATGTGCCTTATGTTTTTTTGAGGATTATGTACAAGTTCTGCTTTAAGTCCATTTATTTTTTCTGTTTCCTAATAAATTTTGAGAATATCGGATCCTGACTGCTCTCTGAACTTTATTGGACACCCTCACGTGCACATTTGGTGTTAATGGGAATATCACAAGGAAAAGAGCCACCTTTTTCTTGGATATTGTTCAGTCTCATTATGGAGGCAGAAGATGATGGAAAGCAAGAAATGTCTCTGCGGAAGGTACATGGACCAAAACCATGGTGGAAAATTTTAACTACCCTAGCATGGATTGGGTGATGTCAGAAGGAAAGAGACTGGTAAAACAAAGGCAGTGGAAGAAGCTGTTAGGGGCGAAGATGTCAAGAAGAGGAGGAGAAGAAACCCCTTCAAAGTACATGATTTGCTGAGATGGTTATGTGTGAGACAGCTCGATCTGGAGAAGCAGAGAGACCGTCTACAAATGAGACCAGGTCGCAGAGACTCTTAAGGCTATTAGAGCTATTGTAACTACTAGACCTATTCTACCTAGTGAAACAAAGGACATTAAAATTCCCAGACTAATGGACAGTGATGATATTGAAGCATACATTACAACATTTGAAAGAGTGGCAACAGCTTGTGGGTGGCCTAGGGATCAGTGGGTTATTAGTTAGTACATATCTCACAGGCAAGGCTCAGCTAGCTTATAGTCACAGCAGAACCTGCAAATGTTACCAACTATGATCATGTTAAGCAAGCAATATTAAAAATATGTGACATCTGTACAGAGACTTATCGTCAAAGGTTTCGAACATTCCAGATATCATACTATTAGTCCCACAAAAGAAGCTGTACTCGAATAGCAAGACTTGTACAAAATGGCAACAACCTGCAACTCGTGCCATACATCAATGGGTTGAGTCAGTTGTGTTAAACGATTAGTGAAAATACTACTTATGAGGTTCAAATGTGGGTAAGAGAACCGACCTGACAGTAGAAAAAGCTATCAGTTTAGCCAAGATTATATTACAACTCACCCACATCGTCAGAAAGGGTCTCATGGAACAAATACTTCCAAGTATTGATAAAACATCCACCACTCGTCCTTCTACTAAGCAAAGAGGAAAGAAAAAGTATGAGAACATTTAACCCAGATATTATTTACCACAGTGTCAGACCAAAGGGACACATCGCTAGATTTCTTAAAGAAAAAATCTGATCCTTCTCATCTGGCCTTAGCAAACTGGGGCAATACATGTGTCTGTCAATGTTGGAAGACGGATCACGATGGCATTGATTGATTCAGGAAGTGCAAACCTGGTACGTGCTGATTTACTCAGTGGTGCTCTTACAAAGAAACACTCAGAGAAACTAGGGGACTTGTGTTCATGGGGGATCACTTTTTATCCTGTACAGAAAGCTACTATTACTGCATCAGGCATGGCACATCATCTGAAGATAGGTGTAGTTCCTAGATTACCTGTACCTGTGATATTGGGACATGACTTTCCTGTATTTAACAATTTATTAACTGCTTCTTCTTCTATGTCTGCTGTGACTACACGATCTCAAGCATCTCAGGAACAAATGGACAGTGAATGGTTTCGCACAGTGATACCTTATTTGATGTTTTCGAAAAACTGTTAAATCAAAAAAAAAAAAAGACTAGAAAAATGGACATGGAGATAAAACAAAGAACTTAGAAGTTGTGATGATGCCATGGTAAAACTGTAAAAGTCGGACTCTTATCAGTGACCAAAAGAATGACCCCTACACTAACCTTTGTTTTCCCAGGTTATTGCTGATGGGGTGGAAGGTACACCTCCAATGTATAAGTACAACTGAGGATAAATTGTAGAGATTGTCAAAATCCAAAAACTGAAATGGTAGATCAACTGGTGGTTCCTAGTCAGTATAGAGAACAGTTAATATTCTTAGCATGATGTAGACCATGGGGGACATGCAGGAAGGACAGACCTTCAAAAGGTTACTATGAATTCTTTTGGCCTGGCATTCATGATCAAGTGGCTGAATATTGCAAAAGTTGCAGCCAGTACCAAAAGGGTGGCGCGATTACAAGAAAGCACAAAGTCCCTCTTCAGCCTTTACCACTGGTTGCTATGCCTTTGATAGATTGGCCATGGATATTATAGGACCTCTCCCCAAAAGTACTAAAGGCAACAGGTTTGCCCTCTATAGTTATATTTATGCTACTAAAATATCCTGAGGCTATTCCTCCTCCACAATAACAGCGGATAAAATAGCAAGAGGAGTTGCTCAAGGTATTTAGCAGAGTGGGCATACCAAAGTTATTTAAAACGGATAGGGGAACAATTTCTGTTCAGCCATTTGAACGTCTACCAAGCTCTGGGGGAGACTGTCTACACCACCATACCATCCCCAGACTGATGGCTTGAGCCGAGCTTTTCAACAAAACACTGAAGAAAATGATACAAAAAGTATTTGGAAGATGAGGTAAACACTGGGACTATATCCACTGCTACTGTTACTTGCATATCGTGAGGACCTCAAGCATCGACTGGATTCTCACCATTTGAACTGTTATATAGTAGGAATCCCAGAGGTCTCTAGGAGGTAAGAGAACAGAGGATATTACCACCTGGAAAAATCCTACCCATGATGATGTTAATAGCTACTTTAAAAGAACAGCAGTATAATTAGGCTGCGCAAGAACAGAATCAACTAACAAGACTAACAGAAAGAAAGAGATATAGACATAGGGTAGAAACACTTACTTTACTCTGGGGATCGTGTCTTATTGTTGCTTCCATCCAATGAAAACAAGTTAACTATGAAATGGCAAGGCCTTATGTGATACAGAAACAAATTAGCCCCACTCATGATTTGGTGGAAGTACCAGACAGAAAACAAAAATAAAGTGTACCATGCCATTTATTGAAAAGATGGCATGATAGGCCTACTGAAGTCATGTATGTTCAACCCATTGGACAATGAGATGGAGCTGGCATATGATAGACTGAAGGAGAACAATTGTCTAAAGATTTGACAATAAATCCTTCTTTACTAGACAGTCAAAAACAAGAACCCCACATTCTAAGTCAGTTCCGCGATACCATTTACAACAGTCCCAGGAAAACTACGGAAATGTGTCATCAGATCCATACATTTCAAACACACCCATTAGAGTAAAAAGCCTATCGATTTCTGAGAAATTAAAACAAAAGACATCATAGAGATAGAAAGATAAGCAATGGGTATCATAGAAGCTAGCAAGAATGAGGTTTCCTAGTCCTTGTCCTAAAAAAGAGGAGGGATAAAATTTGTCTAGAACTCAGAAACTCAACACAATATCAAAGTTTGATGGATATCAATGCCCGTATAGATGACATCATAGACCAACTTGGGCAAGCGAGATATATTAGTATACTGATTTAACTAAAGGATACTAGCAAATTCTGCTTGAGAAAGCATCAAAAGAAAACTGCTTTTGCACTCCTTAGGGTCTTTTCAGTTCACAATGATGCCATTTGGACTCACGGAGCTAGCTAGTTTTCAAAGGTTGATGGATAAACTCCTGAGACCTCACGTTGGATATAGCGCAGCTTATTTAGATGACGATAATCATTTATAGTCAACATGGAAGACCATGTTAAACACCTTACTGCTGTTTTAAGGACTATAAAACAAGCTGGTCTCACCATCAACCCCAACAAATGTTCCTCTTTCTATGGAGGAAAGCCCGGTATTTGGGATTTATAATTGGTAGTGAGCAGGTAAAACCAGAGGTAGGGAAGGTGGGCGCTGTAGCCAGAGTCCTCGTCCCTCACAAAAAACATGTACGTTCATTTTGAGGCCTAGCAGAGCTACTGTAGAAGCGTTTGTACCAATTGCACTTTAGCTAGCCCTCTAATTGAATTGACCAAAAGAACAACCCCCAAAGTAATCTAGAATTCAGAATGAAGAATCATTTCTTGCCATAAAAGCAATACTTTGTTCCTCCCCAGTGTTAAAAGTCCTGATTTTGATAAACCATTTTTGTTACAGACGGATGCTTCTAATGTTGGTTTGGGGAAACTGTGTTATCTCAAATCCATCATGGAGAAGAACATCCAGTACATTATAATCATAAATTACATCAGAAACCAATACTCACAATAGAGAAGGGTATTTAGCACTCAAATGGGCCATAAGTCCCACGATATTATTTATGGAACTCAATTTACAGTATAGACAGATCATAATCCATTACGATGGATACATAACATGAAGGATAGCAATCAAGGGTTATGAGATGGTATCTAACATTGCAACCGTATAAATTTACTGTTAGTCATAGAGCTGGGACTGCAAATAGTAATGCTGACTTCATGTCTCGATTTGGGGCAGACAATGTTAGAACCAAATGTAGACCTCGGGGAATGAATATATTTGTATTTGAGAATGCATTGTATTTAACTAAAAGAGAATATTAAAGGGCCCCGAGGTGGAGCTTTGAGAGTGGGTAGGCTAAAGCTCCATCTCTTTTTGTTTACAAAAAGAGATCTACATGCTATTGTAAGTGAGTGAAAACTACTAGTTTTTCATCTTGAGTGGGAGTACTGTGGTAGGGTAGGTGACCACCCCGAGACTTGGATATGCTCTCGTGAATCACAGAGCATGTGTAATTACCTGCCTATGTTTGGAGTAATTTGCAGGAGACATTGGGATAAAATAAAAAATCTGTTGCAACAGTCTCCTGCTCTTCTAATCTCTTCCTTTTACTATCGCTCCTTCTCTGTCATTCCCCTACTCAAGCTTGGCCAGCTTTGAGCAGTCTTTCTGTCCCTTTCCTTATTTCCAGCTCGTTTTCTCTAAATAATGAAGCCCCAATGTTTAGAATGTTCTGTGCCTGCAGTACAAGCTGTTTGATTAATTTTCCTGCACGAATGTGCGCACGTTCGACTGTGCGATCGTGCAATCATGCGAACGTGCGAAGACGCCGAAAAAAGAGTTTGTTATGGCGTTTTCATTATCTGGTGAATACTGAACAAATTAACAGCCTTTGTGCTAGTTTTAGTATGAGAAGCTCAGAATTATGGTACATATCAGAACTGTAACCAAGAATCATTTAAAAAGTGGTGTTTGTTTGCTTAAATAAAAAGGTTAAACTAGTACTTTTAAAAGAGAAAGGCCAAAGCATGCCACTGTTAAAAGGAGAGAGATAAAACTGTTTAACTTAAAAGGACTAAAGTCTTCTAATGTGATGCAGAAATGCCTTAGACTTACAACTCTCTTGTAAAGTGCTTCCAGCTCCTCAGTCCAATCTCCTTATAGGACTGGCGGCCTAGATTGACCCACTTTTATGATGCAAGCTGGGGGAGGAGCTAACAGTCAGTGATGCTCCTCCACTGGTATAAAAAAGGAGGTGAATGTGAAATGTCAAGTCAGTGTGTGTGGTAGGAAGGCAAACCTACCAGATACTAGCCAGATTCTAGGTGCCTTTTTGGCAGAATTTTCTTTCTTATTGAATATGATTTCCTGTACCTTATGTTTTTTTTGAAAGTTATGTACAAGTTCTGCTTTAAGTCTATTTTATTTTTTTCTGTTTCTAATAAATTTTGAAATAACAGATCCTGACTGCTCTCTGAACTTTATTGGACACCCCCGCGTGCACACCGACCAACTGTAGAACCCACCTATCGGTGGTTATAGTCTACCATCCGGCAGGAAATTCTGTCGACCCCGACCATGACGTCCCGTTGATCCTGAGAGGCGGGGCCAGGAAGGAATCAGGCTGTGGCTGAGGGTCCCGCATACTGGGCCAGGAGGTTGTTTTCCCTGGGCTCCCCGAAACCGGACCCCTCTGTTGTGGAGCAGGCGGGACTGTTGTGTCTGCGTCCGTCCCACGAAATCTGCTTTGGTTCCTCGAGGAAATAAGCTTGGGTCGGTACATAGCCTGAACCGACCCTCACCTTCCGGCCTCTTGGAGTTTAGTAATTATCTTCTCTGAGGTTTACCAAACAAAACAACTCCCTCGAATGGGCGTCCATGATGTTTTCTGGGCGTCTGGGGTAAAAGCAGACATGGGCCAAGGTGCCTCCAGCGGAGTAGATGTCTTGTTCGTAGCACCTGGGTTCCCACGTCTGAATCCATTATGGAGGAGCTGCAACATCTCCTCCTTCTGCTCACCCCTTTCAGCAATTTCTCAGCCGCATCCAGACCCTGCTCCCACAGGGCATTTTAGAACTGCACCAGTGGGGTCAAATAATTCAGGGATCTGATGGGCGCAGGTAGCGGAAGCATGTAAGTGCGCATACCGAAGGTCAACTGCTTGGACTCTGGGTCTGAATGACAGGGTGCTCAGATATTGCGGTCTCTGGGACTGGTCATGAGAGGCTGTTATGATGAGAGTGTCCGACCTGGATGCTGGGTCAAGTACTGGTCTTCTCTTGGAGCCTTGTACAGCGGTCAGCTTTCTTGACATCGCCGGGAGGCGAATGGGCAGCTTCCACTTCGCTGCCTTGGTAGCGTCCACAGTGTCTACCAAGGGTGGCACCACCACAGGCTTGGGGTCCTTCTGCCGAAGATACCCATCAGGCATCAGCCTTTGGGTTAACTCTTCCAGCATCCCATGTTCTCTTGGATGTGTCTCATGATATCCGAGAACAAAGTCATCCGGAGGAGACTTTGGGAGCTCACGTGGGTCCGGAGAAGGGATGGAGAGGGGAGATGGGGATCTGGATGTAGGAAACTTTGATCCTGTGTCCTCCGTCGAAGGCGAATGGCGGTGTCTTCTGGGTCTCTTGGGACTGGGTGACCTAGAAGAGGATTTGGACGGAGGTCTCCTTTTATCTAGTCTCCCCCTTGGAGGGGTCCTGGGCTCCCGGGGAGGAGGTAACCGGCCTGCAGACCCAGACAGAGACGGGGGCGCAGGAACCGGAGAAGCAACCGGTGTAGGAGAAGAGGAGGAGGAGGAGGAGGTGGAGTGGGAACCACGTCCTTTTTGATGGTATCCCACCAGTAAGTGAAAAGCTCCTTCACCTCTGAAAAGGAAAGGCCCAACGACGGCTCCACAGGGAGCTCGGGTTGTGGCGAGGGTTCCCTAGGGTCTCAACAGGATCGACAAGTCGCCCGTCTGGTCCTCGGGCTGATTAACTCCTCCTCAGTGATGGTCTCCTGGCCGACATCAGTCGGGCGTCGAGTCCTCTTCTCAATTGGGCCGGGCACGTGGTCCCCTACCAGCGTCGGTGATGAGTTGGCCTGGCGGCGACAGTCTTCTGACAGAGCGGCGGCTCTGAGGGACCTGTGGCGAGAGGCAGGCGTCGGGGCCAGACGGCGTCAGGTCCTGCGGCCTCTTAAGTGAGGTGAGCTCCTTGGTTTTCCGGTGAAGAGGAGGCGGCAAGGAAGCAGACCTGACGTGTGGTTCAGAATGGCGGGAACCCGACTTGTGGCGATGGTGGCGATCCCCCGACTTAGCCAGGGCCTTGGAGGACGAGGAATGCCTGGGAGTCTTGGCCTGAGAAGAGGATGAAGATTTTCTCACCGCAGTGGGGGGAGGCTGAGAGCTGGCCTGGGAAGGAAGCGGTCAGACCTGGAGCCAAAGCTCGCAAATCCGGATGCCCTGAGCAGGGGACCTGGAAGGGGCCTCCTCCCTGTGCTTCTCCAGCATGCTTGCGGGCCTTCTGGAAGAATCCCCCTTGGAAGCCATGTGCTTGAGTTGCTCCTCTAGCAGGAATGCCTGTAGGGCCTTCTGGCTGCGAGGATCCAATGCTGCTGTTGAAACCCTGGCAAAGGCAGGTCCGGGTCGTGGTCTGGGCCTGGGCACGGACACAGGCAATCTTGGATCCTAATGGGATCTGCTTCCCACAGGCGCCTTGAGGGTGACTGGAGGTCAGAGAGGACATCAGAGAAAAACCTGAACTCTGAGGCAAGATTTCCCATGGGAAAACACTTTTCCCGCACGTTCTTGGCGCTAAATCGAACCCCGGAAGAGATTCGAGACATGCAAGTCGTGAGGGAAGAACTTGGGAATCTGGCAGGACCACGATGTCGAGGCGGTCCCCAGCCTGAAGATAGCTAGCTAGAGAATTTTCCATTGGGTTCCTGGGCTGCCTCTTCAGTCCTAATGGTGTAACCTGCCAAGAGCTGTGTCTCGAAGTAAGATCAGTAGATCTTGAGAGGCTCTTACGTGGAAATAATACATATAGGACTGACCCGACGGCAGGCTGAGGAAAAATTTCCTAGAATAACAGTCCTAGCGAGGGACCGCCCCCACGTCAGGTGCCCGGCGTCATGCGACGTTGGTATAAAGGGGTGGTCCCAGATGCCTGCCTTCCACTTCTTTCCCGCCACAGGCCCAGAAGGCCTGGACGAGAGAGAAGCAGATGTTTTCATTCCTGGAAAAGAGCTGAAAAGCCTAAGGGGATGGAGGCGGGAAGGTATACCTGCAGAGCCTCTCTCTAAGATCTACTGTTGCAGTGAGTTCTGGCGTACTGTACTATCTTATGCAGAGGGCTCTTGCAGTAGGTCAATCTATAGACTGAATCCCAAGCAGTCTGGAACAAATAAAAGGCGCACGGAGAAACTACTCCAGAAAGTAGCAGTAGCCTGCAGGCCTCAAACAGGAGGCCTTGCAAACAGCCAGCCGAAGCCTGCTCTGCAGCGAGGCAATGTCCAAACCTGTAGAGTTTTGTAAAGGTATGGACGGAAGACCAGGTGGCAGCAGCACAGATGTCTGCCGAAGACACATTCTTGAAACAAGCCGCAGAGGCCGCTACTCCACAAGTGGAGTGACCTCTGACTTGACCCGGAAGGGTCTTGTACTTGTCATAACAAAAGTGATGCAATGAGCCAACCACTTGACAGGCATTGCTTGGAAACAGCATTACCTTCCCTTTTGTGAGCAAAAGGGACGAACAACTGATCAGTCTTTCTGAGATCATTTGTCCTACTGGTGTAGTATCTCAGAATCCGGTGAACATCCATGGTATGGAGTAAATATTCTCCTTGGTTGGAGTACTGCGTGAAAAAGGCAGGTAACTCTATAGACTGATTTAAGGTAGACTCTGCTACCACTTTAGGTAGAAACTTAGGGTCCATGCGAAGAGCCACTCGTTCTTTGTGAAAAATCAAATCGGGGATTTTACACATAAGGGCCTGGAGCTCAGAAATTCTTCGAGCGGGAGTAATGGCCAGCAAGAAGAGTCTCTTCCACGAAAGAAACTTCAGATCTGCAGAAGACGCGGAGTTCAAAAGGAGAAGGTAAGTTTCTGAGAACAAAGTTCAAGTCCCAAGGGTAGCAGGAGTCGGATGGGGGCCTCAGATGAAGGACCCCTCTAGAAAGATCTTAGAGACCTCTAATTGGGCAAAGGCTTCATCTGCGAAAGGAACATGAGTGCAGCTGAAATAGGCCATGTGCACTCTTCAGGAGGAATGACCACAGGTAGAAATGGCGTAAATATTCCAGCAGAATGGCCACTGAGGCGGAGAAAGACTCCACGTTCCTAGAAGTGACCCAAATAGAAAATCTCTTCCATTTCATGGCATAAGTGGACCTAGTGGAGGTTTCTAGCCTCCACAGAATCTCCACCACCTTTGGAGAACCAAGCGAGACTGAACTAGGTCTGCAGCAGCCACGCATGAAGTTGTAGGGACTTGAGTACCGGATGGACCAGGGTCCCCTGAACCTGGGTCAGCAAACCTAGAGATAAAGGAAGAGGAGGAACCTCTGAGTATTGTTGTAGAAGAGAGAACCAGATTTGCCTGGGCCAGAAAGGAGCGATCAGAATCATTCTCGCTCCTTCTGTTAATTTCTGCAATACACGAGGGACCATAGGATTTGGGGAAAAGCATAGACAAATCTGCCCTTCCAGCTTAGAGACAGGCGTCGTTAGAAAGCTTCAGCTCTGGAATGGCGAGCAAAGTTAGGAAGTTTGTGTTTTGGGAAGAGGCTAACAGGTCTACCTGTGGAGTCCCCCAAAGCTGGAAGATGTCGTATCGCACCTTTTGGTCTAATTCCCACTCGTGTGGCAGGGCAGATGAGCGGCTTAGCTGTCTGCCAAGGTACTGTCGACTCCTGGAACATGAATCGCTGTGAGGTGAAGGTTGTGTTGAGTTGCCCAGTCCCAAACCCTCATTGCTTCCCTGCATAGAGAGTAGATAAGAGTCCTCCTGCTTGTTGATGTACACACCAGCACATGTTGTCCGTCTGGACAGCTAGGTGACAGGAAGAATGTATTGGTGAAGGACTTGGAGAGCATACAGTACTGCTTTCGAGCACACTGAAGTGGAAGCTATTTCCAATCTGGACCATAATCCCTGGGTTCGGTGAGGACCAGATGGGTTCCCAACCTTAACCCTGATCGTCTGTGGTCAGGAGTCTGGGGAGATGACAGAGGGACCCCGAAACAGGTTCTCTCAAACCATCCACCATTGCAGTCTCGTGCCACCGGCGAGGAGATCAGAACTAGATGATCTGGGTGGTCTATAAGTTGATCCCACTGGGGCGAAGGGTCACTGAGAGATCCTCATGTGGGCCGAGCCCGGGGAACTGTCGGGATAGCGGCCGCCATGAGCCCTAGGAGACGGAGAACCGACCTCGTCGGAACCCTCCTGCGTTCTGACAGCAGGGAAATTTGTGACTGAAGACAGGCCACCCTGCCCGGAGGCAGGAAGGCCTTGCTCACCGTCGTATCGAGGGTAGCCCCGATAAAATGTAGTCTCTGGGAGGGATCCAGATGAGACTTGGAATGGTTGATGGTAATACCCAGGCAAGTAAAAACCTGCTAGGTGAGGGAGAGAAAATGCAGGAGCTCCTCCCTGGACGAGGCCGCCAGGATCCAGTCATCCAGGTAAGGGAACACCTGAACTCCCATCGTACGCAGGTTAGCTGCTACCACAGCCAGGCATTTGGTGAATACTCGGGGTGCCGAGGAAAGACCAAACGGGAGTGCCCGGAACTGGTAATGGTCCCCCTGAAAAGCAAACCGAAGATACTTGCAATGAGAAGGGCGAATGGGGATGTGCAGATATACATTCTGCATATCCAGCACACAAAGCCATTGACCCGGCCGAAGGAGGGGCAGAAGGGTTTGTAGGGAGATCATCCTGAACCTTTTGTATTCCACGTAAAGGTTCAAGGAGCTTAGATCGAGAATGGGTATGATATCTCCAGTCTTCTTTGGGACCAGGAAGAAATTAGGATAGTAACTCGTCCCTTGAAGGTGAGGGGGAACGGGTTCTATGGCCTGCTTCGCGAGGAGGGCAGAGATTTCTTCCCGGACCAAAGGAAGATGGTCCCTTGTGTAGGACGACTTCAGAGGTGGGTGGCGGGGTCGTTTCTGTAGAAACTCTATAGAGTGCCCTTCCGCTATAATCTGAAGCACCCATGAATCAGTTCTTATCCTCTCCCAACCCGGAAGGTGGAGGTAGAACCTCCCTCCTACCGGTTCCTCCGGTGTGTCTGGAGGCAGTGGGAGAGGGGAGGAGTCAGGTGGTGTGGGGCAGGCGCACGGCACAGACCCGCTGCTTTTTTGGGCAGGGGGCCTGGCAGCTGCAGGGCCCGACGTTTAGTGGCCCGCCTTCCTTGGGGTTTCGCTTGTGGCCGACTGCGTCTGTGAAAAGGACGGCGCTGCGGGTGATGGGGACAGTACATGGAATCCACGAGTTTCAGGCCGTCCCTTCTCCTGCAAGTCGGTGATGATGCCTTGACATCACTGCGCAAAACACTGAACCCTGAAGGTGCTTCCTGGATCAGACTGCACCTCCGGGACAAACCTGACATGCGGAGCCAGGCATGGCGCCGAAGACTCATGGCGGCGGAGCTCAAATCCGGCAGTGTCCACTGCATCGTATGTCAATCCATGGAATGTGGCGACTGGCCAAACAAACAGGAACAGACTAAATCGGCAACTCCTGCTTGACTTGAGAGTTAGGTAAGCAGTCAATCTTAGATTCCGCCTGGGTAAGGATAGCCTTCTGGTAATCCCCCATACGAGCAACGTAATTTAGGGCCCGAATTCCCAGTGTGGAAGAGGCGTAAATTTTTCTTCCATACTGGTCCAGTAAGCAAAATTCCTTATCCGGAGGAGACTAGCTTAGATGTTTGGGATGCACTGACCGGCCATGAGTGGCGCTAATCATGACCAAATCTGCACGAGGGTGAGAGTCCAAATAGTCTACACCCTCAGGAGCCTGGTATAGCCTGTTAGACTTCCTAGGAAGAGGGGCTAAAGCTGACTGTTTCCAAATTGTGGAAACAACGTGGGCGTGAGGCACGATCCAGGGTGGCACTAAAGTTGGAGCTGTCAGGGGCAGGTCCAGATGTTCAGCGAGTTTGACCCGCTGAGGATCAGACTCCAAGGAGCGCCACTGATGTACTTCCTGGATTTTTCTGAGCAACTCCGTAAAGGAAGGGTCCTCCGGAAGAGACTTCGGAGGGGTCCTCGGCCGGGGCTTGGACGGAGAGTGAGGCTCATCTCTCTCGGAGCATCCGTCGGAAGAATCCGAGGAATCCGTGAGGGAAGAAGAATCGGAAGCAGAATAAGACTCCTAACACGGCTAGGAGGAACTGGTTCCTGGGGAGATCCCTGAGCGCGTGTCCTGTCCTCTCGGGATCCAGAGGAAAGGGCTCTGGAGTCAGGGAGGTGAGGGAGTGTGCCGTCTTGGGCGTATGGGGCAGGCGGCATCATCATAAGGAGGCTCTCTACTTCCTTGGTGAGCTGAGCCTTGGCCTCAGCCCACCAGGAAGCCAGTCTCTCCTGCAGATCCACCGCGCAGCGGGCGGTGGAAGGGAGGAGAAAGAATCACGGGTTGTATCCGTAAGGCGAGTATCCGAAACCCAGCTGCGGGAAAACCGGTGCCGGGTATTGAGGCGTCTGGTACTGCGGTGTCGGCAGGACCAGCGTCTGTTACTGCGGCGCTGGATACTGCGGTCCCAGGTACGACGGCGTCAGATAAGACGGCGGGTACCCGGGCACCGGAGGAGCTGCCAGAGCAGACGGCCCGGAAGGTGGCCCCACGGGCGGGTCAACACTGAGGCGCCCGGGGGGAGCAGGGCCCGACGGAAGGGAAAAATCTCCCGCCGGCATCGGTGGGGCCAGCGTCCGGGGGGGCCGGCGTCAGATCCGGTTCCCTAGGAGGAGGGTCTGACTGAGGTGGAACATCCCTGCATCACCCGAGGATGGGGGATCCCGAGGTCAGCTGGGGTGACTCGGGCTCCCGGACGGCAGCGAAGGCCACGGGAAGCAGGTATGGCGGGGAGTTGGAGGGTCGTCGTGGTGAGGTTCCGTCTACGTCGGGGAGCAGACATGTAGCTTGGGGCTAGGTCGGCGGGCGCTGGGGAGCCTGGCCGGGAGGAGGGCGGCCCAGTCCAGGGGCGAGAGCATCGCCGCCCCGAAGAGTCGGGCGTCTTATCGACCTTCTCCCGGAGGAAGAGCCGTCAGACTTATGGAGTCGCTCAGCCAGTAGGCCGAAACCTGCGGCTGAACTGGAGGCTGAGGCCTCTTTTGCCCGGAGGCGCCTCGCGAAGACCCGAGCGCCGAGCCAGACGTAGGGTCATCGCCTCCTCCAAACCCTTGAGGCTGGCCGAGGATAAAGACGGGCCGCGACCGCCGGAGTCGCGGGCAAGGCGGCTCTCTCAGCTTTTTGCGACGTCCTTCTGGAGAAGTAGACGGCTGCCTGAGTTTCTTCAATTCTTTCTCCATCAAAGACATCTTTTTCTTGAGAAGATGGGCTTCCAGGAACTGTTGGCATCGTCTGCAGGTAGCCACGCTGAAGTGAACACAATGTGGGCACTTGTCAACCGGGTGGTTGGGGCCTAGGCAGAAGAGGCAGAGGGAATGGCCGTCCATGTGTGGCAGTTGAGCGCCGCACGAGTCGCACTTGTTTTTGTGCTCGGAGGGTGTAGGGGACGACATACACAGATGATGACCTGACGATAGAAGGAAAAAAAAATACTTTTAATATTCGGTAAAACCGACAAAAGAACTTTACTGCGAGGCGCTGCACAAGCTAATGGCAGGAAAGAACTGGAAGGCGGACGACTGGGACCGCCCCTTTATACTGACGTCGCATGACGCCGGTCACCTGACTTGGGGGCGGTCCCTCGCCAGGGACTGCTAGCTAGAAATTTTCCCGTGGGGTCCTGCCGCCAGCTGGCGTCAGTCCTATATGTAATTACCTACTGCAAGAGCCCTCTCGAAGTAAGATCTGAGGATTATGGGGGGGGGACCGCCTCGTTATGTACTACGCCAGACATCAGGGGTGGTCCCCGCTGAAGACTGCTAGCTAGAAATTTTCCATGGGGTCCTGGCGTCTGCCGGCTTCAGTCCTAATGGTGTTACCTGCGGCAAGAGCTGTTTCTCGAAGTAAGATCTCTGCTTCTTATGGGAGATTGTTGATAGACTCAATAATGTTCCATCAATTTAAGGCAGTCAGCATCAAGGGCGGACCTCCGTCAGCAACGCTCTAGCCTTCACTCCACACACAACTCCCCATCAAATCAAGGGGACTGAGGGTGGAGAGCGAGGGGGCGAATGCGGACGGGAGAGATGGAATCTAGGGTATCCCCAAGAACTTATTATAGGCCTGGACTAGGCACTCTGAACCCTCGCTGACATCCGTACATCCAGACAGGTCAAAAAATGCCAAGAGACCAGTGGGAGCAACATCCCTCAAAGGGCAGTATCTGACCATCTCCACAGGGGCAGGCCTATAAGGAGGAGCTTGGAAATTGAATCTTACAGTGCAGTGATCAGACCAACCAACCGATTTCACCACCAGGTTAGTGGCTTCCATTCCCAGGAGGAAAACCAGGTCGAGTGAGTGACCAGTAAAGGGCTTGGAAGGTCAGTCTGAGACACCTGTAAGACGCACAGAACGGCTCATCTCCAACACATTTATGTGGAGGCTGTGTTCTGAAGGAATCCATGTCCCTCTTGTCTGTCTTTCAAATGCGCACCCTACTCCAGTCCTAAGCATCCATTGTTGGTATCTGCTGAGGACTAGGACTTCGAAAGGGAGCCTCAGTCTCCAGAAGGGAGGAGGTGAGCCACCGTTCCAAAGTCTGATGCACTGCACTGAAGATCCAGACTTGCTGCTCAAGATAGTCTGAACGCTGATCCCACTGTACTCTGAGGTTCCACTGAAGTACTCATGTGGAGACAAGCCAAAGGCACTGTCACGATGGTGGCTGCCACGTGGCCTAGAAGTTGCAGGACCATTCTGACAAAAGCCTGGCTTGCGGAGCAGCTTCTCCGAGCCAATGCTTGTAGGTGATCTGCACTGCCTAAGGGGAGAAAGGCTCTCCCCGGACAGTGTCCAAGATGGCTCCTGTGTGTTGTAATCTCTGACTGGGCCAGTGAGACAACTTGGGGAAGATTCAAGGTGACTCCCAGGTCTTGGAACAGTTGGAAAGTACTTCCCAGTGTGTGACGCAGCTGGTCCCTTGTGGGAGCTGTCAGGAGCCAGTCGTTGAGGTAGGAGTAGATGTAATGTCCCTGCCTCCGGAGAGCTGCTGCTGCCACCACCAGGCACTTGGTGGATATCTGAAGTGCTGAGGATAGACCAAACAGCAGTGCTCAAAACTGGCAATGCTCTCCCTGGAAGGTAAAGTGAAAGTATTTTCTGTGGGACAGCAGGATTTTTATGTGCATGTATGCATCCCTGCATGTCCTGGAAGCACAGCCAGTGTCCCTAATGAAGCATGGGTAGTACTCCCCCGGCAGTGTCACCATCCTGAACCTTTTGTATTCGATAAATTGTTCAGCTGCCTGAGATCCAGGGATAGGATGAAGGTCCCATCTTTGTTGGCATTAAGAAAAAGTGATAGTAACCCTTCCTCTTTGGTTCAGCGGGACTGTCTGGATTGTCTTTTTACTCAGAAGAGCTTGAATTTGTCCGAATGAGGCCTGCATGGGATAGGGAACAATGGGTGGGGTGGGGGCGGGCTTGTCTGGAGTAATCTGGGTGAACTCCGGGGCGTAACCCCCTTCTATAATTTGGAGTGCTCACTGATCTTAAGTGATGCTGGACCAACATGTGAGGTAAAGGGAGAATCGCCCTCCTACAGCTTCCCCCCTGTAGCTCCACCAGAGGACGGGGGGGCAGGGAAGTCATGCAGAGGTTGTTGGGGTGGGCAAGGAGCTCTGGCATTTTTAGCATTTTTGATCCCTGTGTCCCTGCTGGTTGGGGGGGGGCTTTTCCTTTGTATCCCCCCCCCTTTTGCTGCAGTCATTTCTCCTGGTGGACTTGTTGCCTGCGAAAGGGCAGACACCTGGATGGGGTTTGCTCTGATTTATATATCTTGAGGACTTCAGAAACTGCCTCAGGGTGTCGTCTGGTCCGGCTCTGTGGAGGTGAAGTCAGAGGGTGTTGTGGTCGGTCTGTCCGGAGCCCCTGACAATGGCTTGGAAGAAGAGTGTGGTGTCTTCTGGCGCACGTGTTCCTGACATCTCGGTGTTGTTGGACCCAGTCTTGTCAAATGACCCTCAAGGAACAGCGTTGCGGATGGCAGACTGACCTGCTACCCGAAGTGTGGGCAAATCCTTCTGGCTGAGATCCATTCGAGTGCTTATGGGGACTGACTGCCAGGGAAATAGAGGCCTTACAAGGCCCTAGCCTGGAAGACACCCAGTCAGACATCTGGTTAGAGGCAGGAGGGCTTCATCAACAGTAAGAAAATACAGGTTACTCACCTGTTACGGGAGTTCTAGGAATGGTATATGTTGTTCATCCACACTGTCTGGCAGGTTCCTTGCTGCTTTAAATCTTGCCAGAAAGTCTTCAAGCTGGCTCCTCCCATCCACCCGGGTGGTAAAACTCTTGGCTCTGCCCCATGACGCCAGATCTAGCCTGCTGGAAGCCAGGTTGTGCGTCAAAGCCGGGGAGGTCGGGTGGGTCGTGTGGATGAATATATACCATTCCTAGAACTCCTGTTACAGGTGAGTAACCTGTATTTCTAGGGACATGGATATGTTGTTCATCCACACTGTCTGGCAGCCTCCTAGCAGTTCTCCAGGAGGAGGGAGGCA
The DNA here is from genome assembly GCA_016271365.2 of Neoceratodus forsteri. NCBI lineage: Eukaryota > Metazoa > Chordata > Ceratodontiformes > Ceratodontidae > Neoceratodus > Neoceratodus forsteri. Next base: position 127,636,039 of record CM028130.1, on the reverse strand, counting down.
AGGCACACACCCCCTACTTGGGAAATAAAGACTGGAGAACCAAGGCCCCAAAACCAGCATCCCGGCGTGACTCAAGGTCAATGTGGTAGTGGGTGATAAAGGTGTGTGCCGACTTCCTGGTAGCAGCCCTGCAGATTTCCTGGATAGGGGCGTCCCTGGAAGCAGCCACCGATGCAGTGCTATGGCGGGTAGAATGAGCTCTTATCCCTCTGGGAGGCTCCATGCCTGCCAACCTATAGCAGAGATCTATGCAGGAGGTGACCCACCTGCCCATCGTCCGCTTGGCTGCAGCTTCAGCGTAGGTGACAAACAGCTGGTGAACCTCTCCCCGAACTTCAGACGTCCGCTCCTTATAATAAGCGAGCGTTCTTCTAGGGTCCAAAGTATGGAGCCTATATTCGGCCTCCGAGGTGCGATTAGCGAAGAACACCAGCAGAGTCAACACCTGGTTAAAGTGAAACTCCAGCATCACCTCCGGAAGGAATTTCGAGTGGGGGCGCAGGACTACCTTGTCCCTGTGGAAGACCAGATAAGGAGACTCTATGGAAAGTGTCTGGAGCTCTCCCATCCTTCTGGCCAAGAAGGTAGTCTTCCATGACAGGTGGGAGATATTGCACCTGTGCATCGGTTCGAATGGCTTGCCCATGAGCGTAGCCAATACCAGCAGTAGATCCCACGGAGGTGTAGGTTCTTGCACCAGAGGGGATATGTGATCAAGGCCTTTGAAAAAGCACCCGACCACTTTTTCCTGCGCCACCGACTGCTTAACGGCCCGTGCCCAGTAAGCAGAGATGGCAGCCAGGTGCACCTTAAGGGTTGTCAACCAAAGCCCTAGTTGAGAAATTGACCATAGGTAGTCCAGAATGCTGGCCAAGAACAGGAGGAAGGGCCAACCCCTTATCCTGACACCAAATGGAGAATCTCTTCCATCTGAAAGCATCGCATTTTCTGGTCGACTCCTTACGGGATGCCTCAATACCACTGAGGACCTTGTCGGAAAGACCCAAGGCCTGGAACTCTAGCCGCTCAGAAACCAGGCCGTCAGGTACAGGGATTGAAGGTCCGGGTGGAGTACCTTCCCCTTGTTGACTGAGACCAGGTCCGGGCAGGCTGGAAGCAGTCTCGGGAGCCTGGAGCTGTGGAGATCTAGATACCAGAACTGACGGGGCCAGTTTGGGGCTACCAGAATCACCTGTGCCTTGTCCCTCCTCGTGAGAAGCACCTTGTGGATCAAAGGAAACGGGGGCGTAGAAGAGGCCGGGGTCCACGACCTCGAGAAGGCATCCTCCTGCAGCAAGCCCTGCTGAGGACGGGCATGAAACAGTCTCAGCTTTGCATTCTCCCTGGAGGCAAGCAGGTCCACCTGAGCTGTGCCCCAGTGGGAGAACAGATTGTGTACTACCTCCGGCAGGAGAGACCACTCGTGAGATGCAGCACCTATCCGGCTTAGGGCATCGGACAGAGTGTTGGAGGCTCCCGCCACATGAATGGCTAGGTGATCCACCTCCAGTCTGCCCAAGAGAGACCAAGTGCAGACAGCTTCCTTGCACAGAGGCAAGGAGCATTTCCCGCCCTGGCAGTTTAGGTAGTACATGGTTGTGATGTCCGTCTAGAACTGGATCACTTGACCCCACACAAATGGAGCGAAGGCGGTGAGGGCTAGTTGGACCACTTGAAGCTCCAGCAGGTTGATGTGGCATCGAGACTCCTGAGGGGACCAGAGGCCGTGCGCTATGAGCTCCCCCAGATGGGCACCCCAACCCAGAGAGGCGGTCGTTAGAGTGACCGTCGGCTCTGGGTAGACAAACAGGATACCCTCCTGCAGATGAGCCGGAATGATCCGCCACTGGAGAGCGTTCCCCATCTCCTGGGTCACTATCACTGGCTGGTCCAGAGGACTGGAGCACGGTGACCATTCGCGGCCCAGTCCCCATTGCATGGGACACATGCCAGCGGGCCCAACGGACCACGCTGGTGCAGGCTGCCATGAGGCCCAGGACGCGCAGGAAGTCCCAGGCAGGTCGCAACTGCCCAACCAGAAATGACTAGGCAAAGGAGGAAAGAACCTCGGCCCTGTCCGCCAGGAACAGTGCTCTGGCTCGAAGAGAGTCTAGCTCTGCCCAAATGAACTAAATCACCTGCTTTGGCACAAGTTCCGATGTGGCCTCGTTGATGAGGCCAATCTGAGAGCAGACCTGGAGGGCCAGATCCCCGGACTGCTCCACCTCCGGCTTGGAGGAGGCTGTAATCAGCCAGTCGTCCAGGTAAGGGTACACCAGGACCATTCGGCGCCGCAGGAATGCTGTCACCACTGCCATGCATTTGGTGAAGACACTGGGAGCTGGAGAGAGGCCGAAGGGCATGGCCCGGAACTCGAGAAGGGATCCCTCCACTCTGAAGTGGAGGAATCGTTCCGGGGATGGACGGATTGGGACGTGAAAGAACGCGTCCTGAAGGTCCAGAGAACAGAACCACTTGCCTCGTTCCAAGGATGGGATGATCTGAACCAGAGTGACCATCCTGAAGGTTCGAGACCTTAGGAACTTGTTCAGGTTGTGAAGGTCAAGAATGGGGCGTCTGTTTTGGGACCAGGAAGTACTTGGTCACAAACCCTGGATCTGATGGAGGATCCGCCACCTCCCTGATCACCTCTTTCTGGAGGAGCAGGGCAATGTCGGAGACTGGCCAGCAGAGAGGCTGTGGACCTCGTAAGCCCTGTGGGGCGACGGATCGATAGGGTGGGGACTGCTCGAATTCCAGAGGCAGACCCTTTCCTACCACTTCCAGCACCCAGTGGTCCGTGGTGATATTGGACCAGGTGGAAAGGAAGTGGCGGAGCCATTCCCCACGGGGGGGAACCCGGGGAGGAGTGACGAGGTTGGGGGCGACACCCCTCAACCTGTCAATGGGCAGGCTTGGAGGAAGGACCGGCCGAGGAGCCTCCTGGACCTTTCCCTCCCAGCTTCCTGTTGGAGGAAGCAGCAGGCTTGGCTTTGGTCGAATCTGGAAACGAGTGTTTTTTTTCCCCGCTCAGTATGCTTATCTGGTAAATTTGGTTAATAAATAAATAAGTGCGAGCCTGCTGGCCCTGATGCTGGTGTTGCTGGGCCGGACGTGCCGCAGGGTCTGAAGGATGAAAGGGCTTATGCTGCTGCTTGCGGCCTTTGTCCTTCTGGGCAGACGTGACCGAGTCCAAGGTGGCACTGGAGTTCTCGATCCACTGAAGATGCCTCTCAATCCCGGGACCAAACAAGTCGGTACCAAGGAAAGGAACGTCTGCCAGCTTGTGCTGGATATTTGCCATGAAGGTGGAAATCCGCAGCCAAGCTCTGCGGCGCATGGCCACTGCGGCCACTACTGACCGGGCACACAAGTCAGCGATGTCCAGGGAAGTCTGGAGCTGCTGTTTGGCCACTGCCCTTCCCTGATCCCACACCTGCTTGACCGTAGTTTGGAGGTCAGCCGGGAGATGAGGAATCACCTCATCCAGGGAGCCGAAAAGGGCGTGTGAAAAGTGTGCCATCAGGATGGCCGAGCTGGCCTGACGAAGGCCCAGGGAGGAAGGAGCATAAACTTTCCGCCCGGAGTAGTCCAACTTCTTGGACTCCTTGTCGGGAGGCTTGTCCACATCACAAGCGTTCCCAGAACGCCAGAAAACGCTATCGGTCAAGAGCCCCTCCGCAGAGGGGTGCCCCGAGAAACCAGAGTGTGAACCGGTGGGAACAGCATACTTCCGAGCCATCCTGGCCGAAGGTGCTGGACAAGAAGCTGGCCGCTGCCACAGCTCCAGGGCCGGGCCAACAATGGCTTCGGCCACCGGGAAGGCCTCCATGGGGGAATCCCCTCGGTCCAGTATCTCCGTGAGGGGATACTTGGCCCATTTTGAAACGGGTTTGAGCTTCATCCCAGTGGATTGAGATGAGCCGAAGCATTCCCAGAAATGAGGATGGGCTCTCGTCCAGTGACTGACCCCCAGTGGACTCCAAGTCAAGCGGCCTGGAAAACAAGGAGTCGTCATCTGACTGCGAGGAGTCCGTGAACAGCTGCTGAGCGCTTAAGCCACCCTCCACCTGTCGAGGTTGATCGGGCGTGAAGGTGACAAGACAACCTATGGGGCAAACCCTGACCCGACAGAGAATACTGGGTCGGGGCACCAGTCTTTGGTTGTGGAGGCGGAGGTTCCACCACAATGGGTGGCGCAGCTAGTTTCAGCTCCTCAACCACTACGAGGGGTTGTTTTGGTCACTCCGGTGACAGCCACTTAATGGCTGGGGAAGGAGACAGTCTGCTTATTCCCGGTCAAAAGGAGCTGCTGTCACATTAGATCCTCGTAGCGCCGACGCAATCTGCGCCGAAGCCTATCCTCTGAACAGGACGAAGACGAGGATGAGCAGCGCCGAGACAGAGACAGCTGATGTCGACGGGATCGGCTGGACCGGAAAGAGGTGCAAGACAGAGACCTTCGGTGTTTCCGAGGGTGGGTCTGAGAGGGGGCAGAGGAAACCCGCTCCTCCCACGGTTCAGGGACCTTAACCATGGACTCCAGCACAGGAGGCACAGGCAAGTCCTTGGTTTCCACCACGGGAACCGGTGAAGGGTTGTCCGCTCCTCCGGTCAACAGCCCGTCCGACGAGTCGAGAAAAATCTTGATCGTCAACAGGCATCTCGGCCGGCTGACATGACAGGGACACCGTGAAGCCAGCATTCTTAGCTGCAACCCTGACCGAAGCAGAGTGTCGACTATCCGGGGAAGGGGAACTCTCCCGCTCCCACGAACGTCGACAGTGGGACTTACCTTTGGGGTCCTTCTTTTTGGACCGAGAGGAATGTCCCAATGGCCCTTCTCCCTTGGTGGAGAGGGATTGGCAAAGCTCCTTGAAAGAAGCTGAGGAGGAGGATTCCAAGGAGAGTGGGATAAATGCCGCGACCAAGAATAATGATGATGTGGCCTGGGCCGCCGCCTCTGAGGGCAATCATCTGCTCCAGCTGTTCAGCTGAGCCCACTGACGCCGCCCAACGTGCCTCCGACTTGACCAGAGGATAACGTTTTTCGGGTCACCCCAACAGCAATCTGGCAGCGCGGTCCTCCAAGACCGAAGCCGAAGAGGATATGCACAACTCACAAGCCTGTGAGTCATGGCTGAGTCCAAGGCAATAAACGCAAGTTGAGTGCAGATCGGTCCAGGACATCATCTGCCCACAGGGGCACCGACGAAATCCAGGAGTCTATTTGTCCACCGCAGCCGCGAGGGAAGATAAAAACCGAAGTCTTGTAAATTTTAAAATAAGTTTCAGATTATCCGAAGAGTTTGGATCCAGGCCTAAAACGCAGAGCACAAAGGAGGAAACCCGAGTTTCCAAGCGGTAAGGAAGATCTGGCGTCATGGGGTGGAGCCGCGAGTTTTACTACCTGGGTGGGTGGGAGGAGCCAGCCTGAAGACCTTTCTGCAAGATTTAAAGCGGCAAGGAACCTGCCAGTAAGCGTGGACCGAACATATCCACATCCCTAGAAGTATCTTTTGATACAGTTTTATAAGAAATTTCATGTTTTTTTATGGTTAATATTTTTATAAGGATCTTCTATAAATGTGTTACATGCTGGTAAAGGTACTGTTTTATGATGCAGGGGCTGCTCAGTCAGTGGGATCAGGCTCGTCGACAGAAGGAATAAAAGCATGCCCTGTCGATGCTGTAATGCGTCTTATGGATGGATAAGTGAATGCATGCTCAGTCAACGGTGGAACACTCCTCGATGGGGGAGTCTGTGCATGCTCCGTCGACGGTGGGATGCTCTTTGTCAACAATGGAACAGCAGGTACATGCTCCGTCGACGATGGAAAGTGAGTTGATGAGAAGGCAAATGCATGCTCCATCGATGGTGGCAGACTTCTAGTCGATGGAGGTTTTGGAGCATGTCCCATCAACGAAGCAGGTAGTGTGTGCACCGTCAACAGGAGGTGTTTGTCGACGAGGATGTCTTGTGGAGTTCTCTCATTGACGGGGGAGTGTGCCCCATCGTCAATGAATGTAGCAGGACCTCAGTCATAGATGGTGCATGGGGTTTCGTCGACGGGGGAGCGGAGGAATGACTTCCCGTCGACAATGAACATTCCTTTCTATGCGAAGTTGAACTTCTATGTTCTTCTGAAGAGGTGCATGTCATCAACGGGAGGATATGGCCAGTCAATAAGTGTTTTCTTGATACATGTTTAGGAGATATGACCATTGAAGGACAGTCAGGCAGGACTTTAGGAGAAGGTATTTCCTTCCCTATTTTGCTTCTTGAAGAGGACTCAAGTTTTAGAGCCCTTTGATCTGTAACAGGGGAAACATCCATTGTAAAACTCTTGGTCGAGCACAGGAATATGGTGCCATGTATAAAGCCCAGGCACCCCAAGCTATGGGTTCAATCCATGTCGTAGACTGCTGGCAAAAGAATAAGCTGCTGTCAAGCTGAAACCGGCGGGAAAATGAATGGAGATTACCAGGGTCCACCCACTTTTATAGGCACAACCCAGGAAGTGAGGTCGTGTGGGTGATCCCTGGTATGGAGACTGCTAGAAGAAACTGCCGTGTTAGAGCGTCACCTATTGGGTACTCCCAGAAGTAATGGCTTACTGCAAGAGACCATTCCGTGGAAGATCTACTGTTACAGGTGAGTAACCCATTTTTCTAGGGATGTGGTATGTTGTTCTTATCCACACTTGTTGGCAGACTCCTAGCAGTTCTCTGGGAGGAGGGAGGCAAGGCGCACACCCCCTACTTAGGGTACATAGACTGGAGAACCGAGGCCCCAAAACCAGCATCCCAGCATGACTCAAGGTAGATGTGGTAATGGGTGATGAAGGTATTTGCTGTCTTCCAGGTAGCAGTCCTGCAGATTTCCTGGATAGGGATGTCCCTGGAAGCAGCCACCAATGCAGCAGTATGGCAGGTGGAATGCACCCTTATCCCTCTGGGAGGGCTCCTTGCCCGCTAACCTATAGCTGAGATCAATGCATGATGTAATCATTCTGCCAATCGTCTGTTTTGCTGCAGGCTGCCAAATGTGGCTTCAGCGTACTTGACAAACAGCTGGCGAACCTCTCCCCGAACTCCCGCCATCCTGTCCTAGTAGGAGAGACAACGTCTCAGGTCCAGAGTTTAGAGCCTGTATTTGGCATCAGAGGTGTAGCTCAGGTAGAACACTGCCAGGGTTGACACTCGATTAAGGTGAAACTCTTGACACCACCTTTGGGAGGAATTTAGGATAGGGGCGCAGGACAATTGTCCCTCTGGAAGACCAGATAAGGAGACTCCACCAGGAGCGCCTGGAGCTCCCAGTCCTTCTGGCGGATGCGACAGCCACCAGGAAGTCAGTCTTCCACGTTAAGTGTGACATATCACATTTGTGCATTGGTTCGAATGGCTTGCCCATGAGCTTTGCCAAGACCAGCAGTTAATTCCATGGAGGTGGAGGTTCACGCACTGGAGATGTGATCGAGGCCTTTGAAAAAGCGCCAGACCACCTTCTCCTGTGCCAATGTCTGTTGACCGGCTCGCGCCTGGTAAGCAGATATGGCAGCCAGGTGCACCTTAAGGGTTGAAGACCGGAGATCCTCTTTGGGCAGAGGCCAAAGATAGTCTAGGATGCTAGTCGCTGGACAGGACAGAGAGTCCAAGCCCTTACTCTGACACCAAATGGAAAATATTTTCCATTTGAAGGTGCAGCATTGCCTGGTTGACTCCTTCTTGGATGCTTTCACTACAGTGAGTACATCCTCAGAGTGACCCAGAGCCTGGAACTCTAGCCTATCAGGAACAGGGATTGAAGCTCCGGATGGAATACTTTCCCCTGACTGACTGAGATCAAGTCCAGGCGTGCTGGAAGATGCACCGGGAGCCTGCTGCTGAGACGGAGATCTGGATACCAGAACTGGCAGGTCCAGTCTGGGGCTACCAGGATCACCTGCGTCTTGTCCCTCCTCAGCCTGAGAAGCACCCTGTGGATAGCGCGAAGGTGTAGAAGAAGCCTGAGGTCCATGGCCCTGAGATGGCATCCCCCTGCAGCGATCCCTGCTGAGGGTGGCGGGTATGAAACAGCCTCAGCTTGTTGTTTTCCCTGGAGGCCAACAGCTCCACCATCGGTTTGCCCCAGTGGGAGAACAGACTGAGCTACCTCCGGATGGAGAGATCACACGTGGGATGTCTCACCTACGTGGCTGAGAGCATCCGCCAGTTGATTAGAGGCTCCTGCGCATGGATGGCTAAGAAATCTGCCCCCAGTCTGCTCATGAATGTCCAGATGCGGAGAGCTTCCATGCACAACACCCGACAGTGCGTGCTGCCGTTTGTTGAGGTAGTACATGGTCGAGGTTGAACCACTTGACCTTAAAGCTGCTGAACGAATGCCAGTCTGATCACTCTGAGCTCCACTGGGGGGGCGCGCAGTTGGGCTCCAGAATCCGTGGGCAATGTTCCCCATATCGGCTCCCCAGCCCGTGAGAGGCATCGGTCATTAGGACAACTGTCTGCTCAGGGCGGACAAACGGGATCCCTTCCTGCAACCAATCTAGCACATCTTCTGGGTCACAGTGATCAGCTGGTTGAAATGACCTAGGCACTGAGTCCACTGGGCAGCCAGCTCCCATTGAAAGGGCGCATATGCCACTGGGCTCAACAGACCACAGTGATGCAGGCCACCATGTAACCCAGAAGGCGCAGAAAGTCCCGGACAGGGCGCAGGTGTCCAACCAGAAATGACTGGGGCAAAGCAGGAGAACACCCACACCCTGTCCGCCAGAAGCCGTGCTCTGGCTCGGCAACAGTAGAGTTCTGCCCCGATGAAGCACATCACCTGATATGGCATGACCTCCAACTTGGCCTCGATCAGAAGGCCAAGTTGAGTGCAGCTCTGGAGGGCCAGGTCCCTGGACCTCTTCACCTCTTCCGGGATGGAACCTGCCAAGAGCCAATTGTCAAGCTAAGGGTGTGTACTGACCCCTCGACGCCCTAGATGGGCTGCCACCACTGCAATGCATTTGGTGAAGACCAGTGGGACCAATGAAAGGCCAAATTGCATGGCTCGGAACTCTTATAGGCTTCTCTCTGCTCCGAAGCGCAGGAACCACTGGTGGGACGGACAGATTGGGACGTGAAAGAACGCATCCTGGAGATCCAGTGAGCAGAAACACGTTTTGCTCCATGGATGGTATGATCTGGGACACAGTTACCTTTCTGAAGGCGCGTGGCTTGAGATACTGATTCGGGTCGTGCAGATCTAGAATGGGGCGCCAGCCCCCCATCCACGTCAGGACCAGCAAGTACCTGGAAACGAACCCTGGGTTGACTGGAGGATCTGTCACTTGAACCACTGCCTCCTTGACAAGGAGCTGGGCTAGATCATCTCTCAGACCTGACAAGAGTGTATGCTGATACTCTCTCCTTCCGTGGGGCGTGGGCATGGTAAGGAGGGTACTGCTCAAATTCCAGAGGCAGACCCTGGCTGACCACTTGTAAGATCCACCTGCCCGTGGTAACAGCGGACCAGGTGGAAAGAAAGTGGTGGAACTGACCCCCTCCCGGAGGACACAGAGCTGGCATGACAGGGCTATGAGTGGCAACCACTATCCTGTCACTGAGCAGGCTTGGAGGAAGAGGCTCCAGGGCCCGAATCTCAACCTTGTTTGCGGGCCACTGGAGGCCTGGACTTGTTGCCTTCTGTTGCTGCCCACCATGGAAGGAGGGCTGCTGGGCCACAGGAGCAGGGTACCGAAAAGGCTTTTTTCTGCTTCTTGGTACCAGAAGCGCTTTGAGCAGAAGTGGCAGAGTCCCAGATGGCACTGGATTTCAATTCACTGAAAGTGACCATCCACACCTGGGCCAAAAAAACTGGTACCCAGGAAAGGAACATCAGTGAGTTTATGCTGGGTATCCGCCACAAAAGGCGGAAAGCCTCAGCCAAGCCCTGCGGCGTGAGGCAACTGCGGATACCACCGAACGGGCGCAAGAGTCCCCAAGGTACAAGCCAGTCTGAAGCTGCTGCTTGGCAATGGCACGGCCCTGGTCCCAGTCTGAAGGTAAGCGGGGAGATGCGGGAGAACTTCGTCCAAGGACCCCAGAAGGGCATGGGAGAAGTGCGCCATGATGACAGCCAAGCTAGCCTGACGAAGGCCTAGAGAGAAGGCTGCACAGACCTTCATGGCAGTGTGGTCCAGTTTTTTTTTTGGACTCCTTGTGTGGAGGTATGTCTTGACAGAGCTAACTGTGCGTCTGAACACAGAAGCGGTCACTAACCCCCTCAGCAGAGGGATGTTCCATGAACCCTGAGACGGACCTGCAGCCATATAGGCAGACAGTGCTGGGAAAGAGGCAGGATGCCGCCAGAGCTCCAAGGCCACGCCAACAATGGCCTCAGTCACTGGGAAGGCCTCCATAGGCATATCCCCTCTTTTAAGAATATATGTAAAAGAAATACTCCGCCTGCTTTTGGACAGGTTCCAGGGGCATCTCCATGGATTCGGAGATAAGGCGGAGAATCCCCATAAAAGACAAAGGGCCTTCCTCAGTCGACAGACTACGGACCGACTCATCATCCAGCAGGTGAAGAGTGGAGGTCGGTGTCATCAGAATCGAAGTTATCTGGATAAATCGGTCGGCCACCAAGGTCCCCCTGAACACGCCTGGGATGATCAGGCATATGAATGACCAATAACCTGCGAGGAAGACCCGGGACCATTGGTGAATTCTTCGTAGGAGACCCTCCCGAGGGCTGTTTTGGTGGCTGCTCCACCACTATCAGTGGAGAGACCGATTTAGGCCGAACCGAGGCAGGTTTCACCAGCTCCGCGGGCAGAGGAACCTTTTCAATGGTTTCAAGGGAGTCTGCTTCAACCTGGGAGGCGAAAGCCACGTAATGGCCAGGGTGGAAACAGAGGAAGGCTTCTGCCCGGACAGAATGAGCTGTTGCCACATCATATCTTCGTAGCAACGACAGAGTTTCTGCCAAAGCCTCTCCTGCTCCGAGGAGGATGAAGATGAGCAGTGATGTCACCTCTTTTTGGCGCACTTATGTGCCTTTCTCGGCCTGTTGGTCGAGGGAGTCACATCTCGACCTCTATCGGACTGGCCAACTGGGTCGCTCAGGAGACACTGGTGGATCCGGTGATTTTCCCAGATCAGGGACTAGTTCCTCGATGGGATTACCAGCAGGCTGGGTCTCCTCATCAGGGATAAACAAGACTTAAGAGTCGTCTACTTCTTGGCCGACAACGATAGTCGGGAGTTCTCTCAACCGCATCAATCGAAACTTTGGCCAGCTGGCCAGGCGGTGGGGCGAAGCCACAATCTCAACCAAGGTAAAGACTGGAGATTCCTGGGACCGAGATTGCTCTCAATCCAAAGAACGTCTTCGCCGAGACTAAGAATCTGTTTGTCCTTTTTACGGGACCGGTAGGTATGCAAGCCCAAAGGTCCCTCACCCTTTGTGGGGACAGAAAGGCACATCTCCCGAAAGGAGCCCATGAATGAGGAGCCCAGGTTGAGTGGAATGACAATCGGCCCAGAGGAACGCTCCGCGGTACATGCCACCTCTTCCATGAAAGCCTGCATCTGTTCTAACTGCTTGGCGGACCCCGCAGTAATGGAGCCTGCCCACCGGGCCTCTTTGGATTTCACCAGTGGATTCAGTTTCTCGAGCCTGCCCAGCTTCAAGCATGCGAGACGATTATAGAGGACGTTCGGTTGGAACGTGAGGCAAAACCCGCAAGCCTGGGTGTCATGGCCAGCACCCAAGCAGTAGACTCACGCGGAGTGTGGGTCTGTGCGCAAAATATTGTGGCCGTACGAGCACCAATGAAAACCTGGGGAAGATTTGTCTTCCATTATCGAAACACAAAAGCTACAATCGCTAGCTTGGATGAGCGTAATCTTCAGCAGATCTAAAGTTTTTAGAGCCAGGGCCTACAACATACGGTAGCAGAGAGGAGGCAACCTGCATCTTCCAGCGGAAAGGAAGATCTGGCATCATGGAGTGGAGCTGAGGGTTATACCACCTGCGTGGGTGGGAGGAGCCAGCTTGAAGACCTTCCGGCAAGAATTAAAGGGGAAAGGGACATGCCAACAAGTGTGGATTAAAAAAACATCCACATCCCTAGAAATGAAAGATACAAGACTGACTTGCTTGCCATTTTTTTTTTTTTTAACGTTCTATTTAAGTGCCCTCTTGTGATTAGTGCCACCTTCAGTACCAACAAGGCTTTCCCCACTTGAGGGGCAGTTCTGGATCCTACATCCAGCACAAACGCGCTATGCAGCGCCCCAGCAGCCGCTGGTTCAACCACAACCGTGAGGAACCTTATGTGGTGGCCAGGGTCAGACATCAATCCTCAATAACAGGCTGTCTTAATTTTAACTCGCCCACCTCCCCAGGCAGCACTGCAAGTCGAATGGCTTGACCACCAGAGATGTGGTCTAGTCTCTGTGCTGACCTCCTAGGAGCACTGGGGGATAAATGAGAGTGGTGCAGACATCCCCTTCCTCTCTGGGTAGAGTGTCACAATGGGACGCTCAGCAGCCCCCCCCCCAAAATAAACTCAAGATGGCACCCTGGCCATAGACAGCCTTGCTGCTGCTGCTGCACTGAAGAACGTCACTGACTGCATTTAATTTGCATTACTAAATCAGCAAGTCTGAATATACACGAAGAAAAAAAAAAAACACCACATGCTGACAACATGGGTAGCACAAGCAACTGCCTTACCTCTGTATGGAATTTGTTATCACACAAATACAGGGATGTATTGATCGGTTTGAATGGCTCAAAGTCAATGTTCACTTTCTTTTCTTTTCCTTCTTCTGTTACTATTGTCCCACAATAAACGACCAGACCATTTGGAGGTACTGCAAAAGCATACAACACAAATCCTGAAGCATGATCGGTTGTTAAGGGACTAGAGAAAAAATTCACAGAAGACAAAGACAGAAAAGCCACAGGGAATAATTCCCCAGGTTTAATTATTTTTTGGTTTGTCATCCTTCTTACAGTTATACAGATTATATATGCAGTTTTAAGGATAAACATTTCACCACGTCACAGTTTACTGAATAAATCGTGAAACGCATTTCATTACTGGTTATCTATTTTTGGGAAACAAGACCCAACTTGTGCAGCTATGGTAACATTTATGCACATGACTAAGGTCACAAAGGCTTGACTGCCCAGTTCTTCCTGGCATTTTAAAAACCAAGTTTCTGCACCTTGAAAAATTTTGCAACAGACATTCACAGGGGGTTGGCAGATGAGTGTAGGGAGGGGGTCGTTTGAAACCGTTCATCCTGTGAATAGGTACAGAAACTGACTTAATAGAATGCAGTCCTGGATGACACCCGCCTATCTGTCCCAAAATGTCCGTGTACTGCCACCAATTCAGAAGCAATAAAAGTTTAAAAGGTATAAAGTCAGTGCACAGACACACCACCCTTACTGGGCGTTTGAAAAGGCACAGCAGTTCATGGAGTTTTACCTCAAAACCCCAGGCTTCAGCCCTTAGACATGAAACTAAGCAGAATAATACAACCTCACTGGTGTGCCAAAAGCATACAGAGGATTCAAGGAGAAGTACAGCATGGTTCATCTGCTCGAACGTAGAGGATCTATAAATCCAGTAAGATATTCAGAGCAATTACTTTCATGAAATCGGGCTATAACTACTTTTCCTTCAAACCTAACGAACTTCTTAGGAGCAGCATGTAGTTGATAGTTACTGACATCAAATGGAGTGTCAGACTACCAGGATTTTTTTTTTTTTTAAGTTAATTATGCTTTTTCCACCCTGGTCCACCAGTGCAGTAGTAGGGCTGCAGCTCACGTCACACTGGCAACTCAGATGGGGAGTACTGAGCGTCTCAGAGGATGTTCTTTTTCAGGGAGGAAGGGCAGCAGACTCCACTGCAATACTGCCACCTGGGGGGCCACAAGTGGCAGTGTAGCCGGAGCAGCTTGTGGGACTAAAGATACTGACTGGTGCCATGTGCAGCCATGCCTCTGCATGTGCAGGTACACATGGCACTATCATGATCACTGACTGAATTTAAGGGAGCAACAAACAAAACCCCAGGTAATGTGTTGGATAGTGCCTCTTATCCTACCCTGCCTTTCAGACTAATCAATTGACTTCACACTAGAGGGGGGTGTCTGAAAAAAGATCCCCTTCCGAAAAGAAGCAACTGCATTGTGGCAATGGAGGTTAAAATAAGTGCCAGAGAAAGGATGGAAAAGGACAGCGAGTCACGGCAGCTCGTTTCCTTCCTCAGCCATGGCTACCATCGGCCTCATTCAGCAACTGCCCAGCCCTGGCACCTGTCCCCCAGACAGTCCCCATTGCTTGCCAGGCTCTCAGGTGAGTGTCAAGACATCACACAGTGCATGTGGAGCGGACACTGAAAGCCCGGTAATAAAGACATGCCCAAAAAGAACCAGCAGTCGTATTAATGGAACTATGAATTGAGCAGAACCATGCATGACTTAACCTAGACTAGGGCAGCAGAGGCCTGTCCTGGAATAAATGGATTAATGACAGTGAGGTGGAGTCTCACTCGATCTCTCTGAAGTTTGGTACTGGTCACATAATTGACACACTCTATTTAAACACCCTCAGCTTGAGTTTCCAGACAGCAATGAAGCAAGCCTGAATTTAAAGAATGTTCCTAAGTGGCCGGCACAGCGGCAAGGTGTCCATCTGCGGTGCAGACATCCCAAGTTTGGGGATGGACCCAGGAGTCTGGAGGGCCGGCTGGAGGGAGAGGGACTGAACGTCCTGAGGACCGCTCTCCCTCTCTCGGGAGGAAAAGCGGAAGAGTTTCGGCTATGAGGACCCTAGTTGAGGTGAGAGTCCCATCGCAGCTGGCACCTGTTTCAGGGGGCAGGGCCGATGCTGGCGTCATTGCACATCCCCGCCCCACAGGGAAAAATCTTGATCGCAAATGATGGCCCCGCTGTGCCACTGCTCCCCACTCAGACTGTACTCCGCTGAGGGTATGTGTCCCACTTCCGTGACTCCACCCTGGGGGGCAAGCTAGGGCTTCTCGACCCACATTCCAGTGGAGGAGTCACCCGCCCAGTGGAGGGGGGGGGGGTCCAGAGGTAGGTGTGCCACACTGCGCCCCAAAAAATGTTCTTAGGTCTTGCAGATACTTATGCTAGTGTCCTGGACAAGTATGGCACTAAACCTTGCCCTTTCTCTGTCCCTGACAGGACTTGCAGATTTACTTTGGCCACTTGTCCTGGACAAGCACTGTACTAAATCTTTATTTCTCTGCCACTGCCAGAGGGCAAAGGCACTAAAACTTAACATAAGACAACAGCAGAGTCAACTTTCTGACCTGGCTTTGTAAAAAGTGGCTAATGCATGCAACCACATAATTCTTACCCTTGAACAGAGACCATTACCTTTATTGTAGAGTTTGAGCCTCTGCTGTACAGATGTAATAGCTCCCAACACAGAAAGACGGTTCACTCGTGATTTGATGTTAGACGCTGTGCCAAACTCATCTGCCAGCATCTTTGCCACTCGTGAGATCTGGTCTTTGGGAGGAATGATGAGGGAAATCATGCTGGTGCCATTGCTGGAAGAAAACAGTTACTGTTGAGATAAAAAAGTTACTGGCTTAAGTAAGGGCATCCTGGTACTACAATTCTGGCAATATGAAACCGTCTGTTATACTATCATGGCAGATGATATGAATTTTTATCACCACCTAAGGCTGCATGCAGACATGAAAAAGAGAAGGTCTTAAGTTCACCTTCTCTCCTGCCAGCTCAGCGGGCATCACCATGTACTGCTGTTTCCTCTCGGTACAGCCCTAACCTGAAAGGGGAACACAAGTTTAATCCAGAGCACTTTTCCAGGGTTGGCAGGTCCTAAGATAACCGCACAGAAGAAAAAATTACTCACCTTAGTAATGTTTCTTCTAATGGAGTCTTGCTATATTATGACAATTGCAATTTGTCCCACCATTAGAACTGCTCCGGAGGTGAAAGTGTTAACTTCCATGCCAGGCATGGAACTTAGAGCACGAGCTCAGTTAGAAAAGCTCTGTCTGGAATATTTCAAACTGAAATTGTCAGATCTTTACGAGCAAAACTCACTAAGGTTCTGTGTGGAAGCTGTAATCTACACTAGCCAACTGGCTACTTAAATATTAACACATTTTCCTGGCCCCAACACCAAGACTCAAGTCAGGGGACCAGAAAAGATAAGACAAGACAAGATAAAATAAAACACAACACCCAAACACCCCAAAAAGAGGGGTGGAAAACATAAATGGGCATCAATAAGTGCCAACACTGGACTGCCACCCGTGCCAAAGTAGAAGTTATGAGAGGGCAGGCTTGGGGAGGTCATAATATAGCAAGACTCCATTAGAAGAAACAACATTACTAAGGTGAGTAATTTTTCTTCAAACAACATGAAGTCTTGCTATATTATACAATACAGACTACACAGCAGTACCTCCATGGAGGAGGGACAGAACCTACTTAGGGAACAGGCTCTGAAGCACAGCTGTGCCAAACCGAGCATCCTCCTGGCCTGAATATCCAGGGAGTAATGCTTGGTGAAAGTGTGACTGTTTTTCCAAGTAGCTGCTTGACATATCTCTAAGATAGGGATGTCTCTGGCAGCAGCTAGAGGCAGGCTGTACCTCTGGTAGAGTGAGCCCTCAGGCCTGAAGGGGACCTGCCCAGTTTTGATAGCAAAATTGAATACAAGAGACAATCCACCTGGCAATGGATCTCTTAGTGGCAGGTTCCCTTTCCCAACCTCACCATAAGTGAGGAACAGTTGGAGGAGTCAAACCTGTGACCTTAGTGCAGCTCTATGTAGTAACTTAGGGCCCTCTTAACATCTAAGCTGTGCAATCTCCTCTCACCAGAGGAGGAATGGTCAGTGAAGAACACTGGAAGAAAATAGATTGATTAAGGTGGAAATCTGAAACCACCTTAGGCAAAACTTCCGTTAGTCCTGAGGACTACCTTATCCCTGTGAAAGGAAATAAAGTCAGTCTCCACTGACAAAGCTTGTAACTCACTTATGCGCCTGGCAGAAGTGATGGCTACTAGAAACAGTTTTCCAAGTCAAGTACTTAAGCTCTGCGGAAGACAGAGGTTCAAAGAGGGGTTGCATCAGCTGAGCAATGCAAACATTAAGATCCCAGGCAGGGGCAGGGTCCCTGAATGGTAGATTGGTATGAAGCAATCCCTTGAAAAACTTGGAAAATACAGGGTGAGCAGAAAGAGAAGAGGGCTTCCCTGCTGAAATAAAAGCAGAGACAGCTGCCAAATGCACTTTCAGGGTAGCTGGTCTCAGTCCCAAAGAATTAAGATGGACCACATAGTCCAAAATAGTGGGCAAATCAGCAGATTCCGGGGAAATATGCTTCCCAGAACACCAGATGGAAAACCTTTTCCATTTGGAATTATGAATAGCCCTAGTGGAAGGCTTCCTAGAAGCTTTCAAGATTTCGAGAACACCTTGAGAAAGGTGTAGGTCAGCAAACTAACTCCTCAAGAGCCAGGCCTTGAGATTCGGATACCAAACTCTCCCCTGGGCACAGGTTAACAAATTGTGGTTCCTGGGGAGACACAGGGGAAGATGGACTGCTAAGGACAGAAGGAGTGGGTACCAGGGCTGCCTGGCCCAGTCTGGAGCAATCAATCATCTTGCAGGGCTGAGATCTGATTTTGACTAGCACCTTGAACAGGAGGGGGGGGGGGGAGATCATAGAGAAACTTCCCCTCCCAACCGAGGAGAAAGGCATCCAGGGGGACTGAGCCCAACACTGGGGGCCTGCAACAAAAAAGTGGAAGTTGATGATTGTCTGGGGCTGCAAAAAGATCTGAGGGGTGCCCCATCTGGCAAAAACTATCCCCAGTACTCGGGGATCCAGTGACCATTCGTGATGGCCCTGGGAAATCCTGCTGAGAGCATCTGCCAGGACATTGTCCTTGCCTAGGAGGTGAACTGCTATGAGGGAAGTGTTCAGGGAATAAGCCAGAGACCACAACTTCATTGCCTCAGTGCACAAGGCCGAAGACCGAGTGCCCCCTTGTTTGTTGATGTACCACATTGTAGTGGTGTTCTGTTCTGACCTGTACCACTTTGTTCTGAACAAATACAGAAAAAACCTGAAGTGCTAGAAAAACAGCCCTGAGTTCCAACAGATTGATGTGGAGCAGAGATTCCTGAGGGGACCACAATCCCTGGGTGGAGAAGTCGCCCATGTGAGCTTCCCATCCCAAAAGGGATGCATCTGTAGTAAGGGTCAAGGCGTGAGATAGAGCGATGAAGGGAACCCCTTGTCTCAGATTGCTCTGATCCTGCCACCACTGAAGGGCCTGGATCAGGGTTCGAGTCACTGGGATCAACTTGGATAGGGGGTCTCTGAGACCAAAAGGCTCAAATGGAACTGAATGTCCCTCATCTGAAATCTTGCTCCTTGCACTAAAGCTGTGGAAGCAGCCATGTGTCCTAGGAGCTGTAGGAAATGCCTTGCTGGTCGAGAGACCTGCAGAGTGAAGGAGGAGGCCAGGGCCACCAGGGTCCTTACCTTTTCTAGGGGAAGGAAGGCTCTGGCCTGCTTTGTGTCCAGTTCTGCACCTATAAAGGTGAGTAACTGGACAGGTTCCAGAACTGACTTTGGAAGATTGAGAAGAAAGCCCAGAGAGGTAAGCAGCTGCTGGGTAACTTGTAGGTGTGATTTGACCTGGTCTGGAGACTGACCCACAATGAGCCAGTCGTCTAGGTAGGGAAAGATGGCAATCTTTTGCCTTCTTAAATGAGCAACTGCTACTGCCAGGCATTTTGTGAATACCCTTGGGGCAGAGGTAAGGCCGAAGGGCATTGCTCTGAACTGATAATGGCCTGAGGGCAGTTGGAATCTGAGGTACTTTCGGTGGGAGCTTCTGATAAGAACATGGAAGTAGGCATCCTTGAGGTCCAGGGAAGCTAGCCAGTCCCTGGCCTTAGGGAGGTAAAATCATTCCCAGAGTCACCATTTTGAATTTTGGTTTTAAAAGGTGCTTGTTCAGATATCTTAGGTCCAGGATGGGCCGCCATTCTCCTGTCTTTTTTGGGGTAAGTAAGTACCTGGAGTACAGACCCTTGCCCTGGTGTAGGGGAGAAACCCTTTCTACAGCTCTGAGAGCCAGGAGGGTTGAGACTTCTGTTTCCAAAGCAAGAGTCTCAGAGGATTTGCAGGTGGAAAAAATCTGATTCTCATCTTTGGAAATTTTTTGAAGCCGAGAACCAGACCCTGGCTTACTACTTCCAGGACCCACTTATCTGATGTTAAAGACTCCCAGTCCTGGACGAAGTAAGCCAGCCTGCCCCCTACAGGTAATGGAGAACCGGCCCTGGGCATCCCATCAGGGTGCCTGTTTGGCAGGGGCTTTAGGCTGAGGGGTGGGAGCAGGCCTGCTCATACCCAGTCTGCCTCTCCCTCTGAAGAACCCCCTCTGAACGTAAACTGAAGAGGAGGTCTGGGTTTGGTAAAAAGGTCTGTGAAAAGGCCTGCCTCTACCCCTGGGGGGCTGCCTCTGAGGAGTGGCTTGCCGTTCCTTGGCTTGTGCACTCCTATAAGTGGTTCTATATTCATCGATTTTCTTCATATAATTCTCTGTCTGCTCCCCAAACAGAGAATTTCCCACCACAGGAAAATCCATGGCCTTAGCCTGGGTATCCTGTGACAGACTAGTACACCTGAGCCAAGCCAACCTACGAAAAGCCACAGATGTAGCCATGACTCGAGGATACATCATTAGAATCCACTGCAGCATGGAATTGCACCTTAGATGCCTCAATACCATCAGCAGCCACCTGTTCCAGCTCCTTGGCAAGCTGGCCAGGGGCCTGTTTGGCTAAAGCCATGACAGTATCCCATCTAGATTTCTGGTATCTTGCAACATAAGCCATATAATTTGCTTGCCTGAGTCCCAAGGGCGCTGCCATGTATTGTTTTTAGCCATGGCATCAATCTTCCTGAGTCCTTGTCAGGAGGATGTGAAGCCTGGGAATAGCCTTATCAGGCTGCAGCCTGAACTACTCAACATGGCTGCATTGCTGTGAAAGAATTCTGTATCAGGACCTGACAAAGTGTACCTCCTGTCCATCTTTTATCCACAGGAGGCACAGAATTAGGAGCTTTTAAAATTTTTATTGTTTGTTTCCTAAAGGATTTATGTAAAGGAATAGACAATCTCCTGGACTCTGGGATATCCATCATCTTTACAAAGTCAGGCTCCTCTTGCTCATCACAGCTTCCTCCAAAGGAAGCTGGAGGTTCAGCAACTTTTATAAAACAGAAAATGAGAAGGGGACTCAAAGCCTAGGGGGAGATTCTCCTAAAGGTCTGTCTGGGGAGATGTCCGGTTCAATGGACACATCCAGACTTTCAAAGTCACATTCACACTGTTCATAATCATCCTCCCCCTCCTCTGGTTCATAAAACTCCTCTATATCATATTCTTGAACCGGTGGAACTGGCCGAACCGACCTTTTGCCAGATAGTGGCGGTTCGGACGGAACCAGGAAAGTGACTGGACAATTTGGATTGCTTTGGCTATCTCTGCAGCAGTTGGAGAAGGAATCTTTGACTCCACACCTGCTGATTTTCTAGTTCTCTTTGCTGGAACTGGCTCCTCTGAGCCAGCTTTACGGTTGCCCGAGGAAGTCTCGCCCTGGTCAGAGGGCACTCCCTCCGGTTCAGTTGGCACCGAACCGGGCTGGCCATCCGGGTCAGCGGACTTTTTGGCCTCTTGTTCCCTGAGCCTACCAACTCTCTTATCTAGGGTAGCTGCAGGGATATTCTTGCAAATCTGGCAGTCTGCACTGAGGTGGTCAAACCCCAGACAAACACATGTGGTGTGTGGGTCAGCCTTTGCAAAGGCTTCCCCACAGACACTACAGTGTTGAAACCCAGTGGGCCCGGTTTTTCTTTTGGGTTTCTCAGACATAATGCCAGCCTAACCAAAAACTTGCCCTTTTTCCGGCAGTGCCAGGCAAGACACCCTTATCGGTTCCCAACTGTGTCACGGGTCATGGAAAAAACCGTAATGAAATCCGTTTTTTTTAGAACCAATAAGAACCGGTAACCGCACTCTAAATAGCTTTTAAATGCTTCAGAATAAAATTTTAAAACATCCTGATCAGTTCAAACTGAACCAATAAACATTTACAAGTTCCACACAGAAATAAACCTGTCTATTACTTACAATACCACAGACAGAGCTTGAACCGATTGGTTTGCGGTTAAAATAATAATCACGGTTGAATTTAACAGAGAAAAACTCTTTTAAACCGAGAAATGATCAGAGCAGTAGGGCTCGTGCTCTAAGTTCCATGCCTGGCATGGAAGTTAACTCTTTCACCTCCGGAGCAGTTCTAATGGTGGGACAAACTGCAATTGTCATAATATAGCAAGACTTCATGTTGTTTGAAATAAATCATTTTGTCTTATTTTTCATGTAAAATGAATATTAATTGGCTGATCCTGACATCCCAATTAGGAACTACACCTACTGACAGAATTAGCAGCAGGGGGCTTCAGTACCAGACAGTGATCTGTGTTTCTGTAGCGCTTAGCAAGCCTCTGCTACCACAGGGAAAATGTAATATTGAAACAAAATTCCACTTAGTTGGATATTTCTCGTGTTTACCTCCGCTTACTCTTAAGTACAAAGAGCATTTACAGGAAAAAATCTCCACTCACTGCTATGGCGAATGGTCTGCAATGGACAATAATTTCTGTAACAACCAGTTGTTATGGCACAAGCAGACAATTATCTGCATTTATATGCTCTACCAAAAAAAAAAAAAACTTGTTTGTAAGGAGGTCCTGATTAAGAGTCAAAAT
The DNA here is from genome assembly GCA_016271365.2 of Neoceratodus forsteri. NCBI lineage: Eukaryota > Metazoa > Chordata > Ceratodontiformes > Ceratodontidae > Neoceratodus > Neoceratodus forsteri. Next base: position 127,614,151 of record CM028130.1, on the reverse strand, counting down.
GCATATGTTTCATATGGGTAACATATTTACAACTTCCAAACTTATCTCTCGCTCTTTCCACCTGCTCTCCTCTAACCATCCTCTCCTCCTTTACCACTCACTACCTAGACACCTTTGCTACCATATATTCAAGGGCTTTATACCCAGTCTTGCTTGTACTCTGTTATTTCTTCTTGAATTCTCTGTAGTTCCTTCTGTGCCCCCCTCTAACTGCCATACTTACTCTCTTGTCAATTTCTGCTACTCGAACTTACTGAAGTGGACTGACCCTTATCCTTCACCTCTGCCAGAGCTTAGCAACAGATATTTAGGAGTACTACTTAGATACATTTTGTGGAGGTTCTCTATCTCCCCTGCCTGTGCCACTCAAGTCATGCTGACTGCAATGCTATGGATTATTACCCTGTCCCTTACCCTTGCTAGTGATATTGAAACAAACTCTGGTCCAATTTTTACTAATACTACCCCGTCTCTCCCTGCATATTGCCTGCCGCAATCATCCTGTCTCACCTTTGCTCACCTTAATATAAGAAGCCTCACTGCCAACCTCCCAGAACTTGAGGCTTGGGTATGCGGTAACAACCCTGACATCCTAGCCCTTTCTGAAACTTGGCTGAAGCCTTCTAATAGCTTGGCAGAAGACACCAGGAGAAAGGACTGCTGTGTGACTGGACTTCTCTGCTGGGACTATATTGCCCTCCTTCAGTTCTAGTTTTATAGGCACAGGATTTGACTGACAACAGGAACTTCCTGATTAGGGGCAAAAAGTGAGTGATCACAGAACCACCAAGGACCCACCATCCTAGAAGGGCAAGAGTAGCTCTCCGGCCCCCTCTAGCTGCTGGAGATCTGCCTCTGAACAAGTAAGTGGTCTACTGAGAAATATAGGATATTCTTGTCTCAGAACAGGACAATCAGGAGCTTAAAGGGCACACAGGCAGAAAGTAAAGAGAGAGAAAAAAAAAAAACAGAGGAAAGAGTAAGGATTGCAAACAGTTAAGGGGCCAGAAGTAAGACATGATTGGAGTGGTGCAGTGCAGTGGCTGTGGAGCAGCAGTCTTCCCGGGAGATGTTCTGGAGGATGCGGTGTTGTCCCATCTGCAGGCAACACTCTGGGCTGAGGGAGGAGGTTGCTCATCTCCAGGCTGAGTTGGCCAGGATTTGTGGGACCTCCTCTTCCATCCAGGGACCACCAGCGTCACTGCCGTTGCCTCAGAGGTTGCCAAGAAAAGGGCGGTTGGACCACAGTGGGCTCAGGGAGGGTGAGGGTGGTGGAACAGAGGCACATCCCTCCAGTTGTACCTCTCCACAATTCCTATGCCATTCTGGCAAAGTGTGGTTCCTCTATGGAGGCACCTACAGTGGAGACCAAGGAGGATGCTGGGAACCTCCACAAGAGAGACCCACAGGAGGGTGGCAGGGGACCCTGCAGGGGAAGGAAACAACTCCTGGTGGGGGACTCCATTGTTAGAAAGGTAGAACTGGGCAAGGAAGGGAGAGGGAGGTAAGGTGCCTGCCTGGCGCCATGGCTTGGAGGGACAGGGAGCGAATCCTCAGGATTGCCAGAGCAGCTGCACAGGAAGAAGCTGGATGTCATTGTCCACCTAGGGACAAATGACCTAGCTAAAAAGGATTAGAGAAGTGCGGAAGAGTTTGTGGAATTGGGGAGGGCCTTAGTCAAGTAGCACGCGCGGTAACCTTCTCGGAGGTGCTACCCATCTATGGCATAGGAGAGGCTAGGGTGTTCGCATCCATGGATTCAATCAGTGGTTGAAAACTGGTGTGGAGCTCAGGGATTTGGCTTCATTGGGGACTGGGGGTCCACCTGGAGTGATGCAAGCCTATACAGGCATGATGGGCTGCATCTGTCCGGAGGAACCAGGATCCTAGGTGATAGGTTTAAATGCTTCATTGGCAAGCTTTTAAACTAGCCAAGGGGGGAGGCACTGGAAAGGAGCAGGAAAATCCTAGCCCTCCCCAAACAATCATGGTAGTAAGTGTGGCAAACACCAACATGGAAGTGTCGATAGGGAGAAGGGCAGGGGTAAATGGAGAAAGTGACAAAGGCAAGAAGGACAGAGATGGGGCAAAAGGGGGTAAGGCCATCAGGAAATGGAGGGTAATGAGTACCGATGCCTGTAGTCTGGGCAACAAGCTCCCTGAGCCGGTGGCCTTAATGGAAGAGGGATGCCTGGATATCGTAGCAGTCACAGAAACATGGTACACAGAGAACCATGACTGGGATGTTAACATACCAGGGTACATAACCTACAGGAGAGACAGGCAGGGAGAAGAAGAGGAGGAGGAGTAGCTCTCTATGTAAAGGAAGGGATAAAAGCAACTGAACAAAAGAGTAAACAGGGAGGAGAGGAGGCACTGTGGGTCACCTTGGAGACTGGAAGGGCACCACAATCCGTCAGAGGGTTGTGTACAGACCCCATGTCAGGGGGAAGGAATGGACAAGGATATGATGGAAGGCATTCTTAGAATGGCAGAGAAAGGGGAGATACTGTTGATGGGAGACCTGAATATGCCAGATGTTAACTGTTGCACATTTGCTGCAGCCACATCCAAAAGCAGGGCCATTCTTGATGCCCTACAGGTGGCAGGCATTAGACAGCTAGTTTCGGAACCCACTCGTGAGGGAGCAATCTTAGACCTCGTACTCTCAAACGGGGGCAGTGAGAGGATCTCAGATCTAGAAGTGGGTTGCCATCTGGGAACAAGTAACCATCAAACAGTGTGGATCACATTAAACTCAGCTACAGAGTCAAGCCATACAAAAGTGAGGGTACTGGACTTTAGGAGGGCTGACTTTGTAAAGATAGGAGTGCCTCAGAAAAGCACTAGTAAACAGGCTAGAAGGAGGTGTGGAGCAACAATGGGGAATTATCAAAACTGCCATCACAGAGGCAACAAGCCTTTGTGTGAAGCAAATAAACAAATCAAAGCGAAAAGAAAAACCACTATGGTTCTCAGAGAGGTGGCTGTGAAAGTCAGGAAGAAAAGATAACATTCCAGAAGTATAAGGAAACACAGAAGGAGCAGGACAGAGAGCTGTACCAGTTAAGGCAGAAAGAAGCAGGGAGGAAGTCAGAATAGCAAAGGCCCAAACTGAGGAAAAGATAGCCAACTCAGTTAAGAAGGGGATAAAACCTTTTATAGGTACATCAGCTGATAGAAAGACAAAGGGAGGGATAGTGAGGCTGAATAGAATGAGCGGTGGGTGGGCAGAGGAGACAGTGAAAAAGCAGGAATACTGAGCGAATATTTCTGCTCAGTATTCACAGAAGAGGAGGAAGTGCCTAATCCAATTAACAGAAGCACTCTTGATAGGAGTCGATCCCAGTCCTTTCACAGAAGAAAGGGTTCTGCAAGAACTCCTAAAACTGAAGGTGGACAAAGCAATGGGTCCTGATGGAATTCACCCCAGAATTCTAAAAGAATTAAGGAAGGAACTAGTGAAACCACTGGCTACTCTTTTTAATAAATCATGGGAGGATGGTGTGGTACCCGAGGACTGGAGGAAGGCGGATGTGGTTCCCCTTCACAAAAGTGGGACCAAGACAGAGGCAGGAAACTACAGACCTGTCAGTCTGACCTCTGTGGTAGGGAAAGTGATGGAGTCACTTCTGAAGGAAGAGAGTTGAGTACCTAGAGGTCAGTGGAGCACAGGATCCAAGGCAGCATGGGTTCACAGCGGAAGGTCATGTCAGACGCAATCTAATAGATTTCTTTGACTGGGTGACCAAAGTAGTAAACCAGGGAGGGGCTGTGGACATGGCCTACCTAGACTTTAGCAAGGCATTTGACACAGTCCCACACAAAAGATTATTAGTCAAATTAACCAGCCTGGGAGTGGGTCCCAGGGTGGTAGCCTGGTAAAACATTGGGTGGACAACAGGACACAGAAGGTAACTGTAAATGGAGGTCCACTCAAGAAAAGAAGGCGGTTACTAGTGGGGGTACACAGTTCAATCATTAGGTCAGTCCTTTTTAATGTCTTCATCAGTGACATTGGAGGGACTGGAAGGAAAAGTATGCCTTTTGCAGATGACACAAAGATCTGCAACAGGGTTGATACACAAGGAGGCGTGGAAAGGATGAAAAGGGACTTGGCAAGGTTGGAGGAATGGTCAGGCGTATGGCAGCTAGGATTCAATGCAAAAAGTGCAAAATAATGCACCTGGGAAACAAGAACCCAGGGAAGAATACACAATGGGTGGGGAGGTAGTAACAACAACAAAACAGGAAAGGGACCTGGGGGTAATCATATCAGATGACCTTAAGGTTAGCAAGCAATGTGAGAAGGCAGTAGGGAGGAACCGGGGTATACTGGGATGTATAGGGAGAGGCATCAGCAGCAGAAAACAGGAAGTTGTTATCCCTCTGTACAGACAGTTGGTGAGACCCCATCTGTAATACTGTGTCCAGTTCTGGAGACCCCATCTTCGCAAGGACATAGACAGGATAGAGGCAGTCAAGGAGGCAACTAAAATGGTGCAGGGTCTGAAGAGAAGCCCGTATGAGGAGAGACTAAGGAGCTTAATATGTATACCGTTGAGGAAAGAAGGAGAGGGACATGATAGAAACTTTCAAGTACTTCAAGGGAATCAACAAAGTCCAAGAGGGTAGCATCTTTCAGAAAAAGAGACTTGCAAGAACAAGGGGACAATTTAAAGATAGGAGGGCGGTTCAGGGGCAATGTGAGGAAGTATTTCACAGAGAGAGTAGTGGATGCATGGAACAGCCTTCCTGAGGAAGTTGTGGGGTCTAAAACTGTGGGAGAATTCAAGAATGCATGGGACAGACATAAGGCAATTCTTGTTGGGGCAGGAAGATATAGGCTGTTGGTTAACTAGGATCTGCGGCCTATCCTGTAGGTAGGGAAATGGGCAGACTAGATGGGCCTAGCTAGCGGTCCTTATCTGCCGTCAAAGTCTATGTTTCTATGTTAGACTCCCTCTGTTCCTTTCCAGGCTACTATATGCCGATCATCTTAGCTCTAAAAGAGGAGGGGGCTTGGCCCTGTACTACAAATCTCATCTTATCATACAGGGTCCCTCCCTGACAAATAGAGGTCCTTCATTCCCACCTACTGCTTGGAGATGTCAAAATTCTACACATCTTCTGTGTTTATATACCTCCCATACACTTCAGACTAGGTCTTGAGGAATTTACTGAGTTGGTGCAGTCTGTGTCAGGGAAGAAAGAGGTCATCTGACTCGGTGATCTTAATCAGGACTGGGCCGGGCCACGTTCCTCTCTCCCATCATCCATTACCAGCAAGGTCAACCTTGCTTAATTAACCTAAGCTCCCACAAGAATCTCTCGCCAGGGCTCCTCCACCACCCTCTTAGATTGGATCCTGACTAATAAGGAGAACTTCCCAACTGCTGGCGTTCTTCCCATCAGCGATTACTTCTGAGTTTGAAACTCATCTCCCTCCTTCCCCCCCAAATTACTACCTTTTTCCAACTTCAACCCTGCTTTCATGTGTGATCTAAACCTGGTTGACTGGTCCCTCTTTACATTACCAATTACATCAACTGCGCGACTGAGTATTTCAATGCTATCCTTCTCTCTCTTCAGAACCTACACATCCCTGTCACCAGGCGTAGGGTAAAGTGTAGGTCACTAAATGGCTCAAGTGCCCCCTACTCCAGCTGCTGAAGCGTAGGGATCAACTCTGGTCGGTCTGAAAGTCCTCTTCCCTTCAAGCAGCTTTCGATGCCTACAGGACTTTGTGCAACACTTGTAAAAAGGAGATTCGTTATGCCAAAAGTATGTACTACCAGAACCTGCTCAGTGCCTCTGCCTCAAACTCTAGGCGCTACTGGTCTCAAAGGAAATTCTCGCGACTAAAAAGACCGACTCCTAACGATATGTTCGTAAACGATAGCCACTGCAATAATCCTCTCACTATAGCCAGTGCCTTCAATGCCCTATTTTCCATTCTTCCCCACCCCCATTCCAACCCCCTCTCCCCTGATTTTCCTGTGGCCATCCCCTCTTCTCCTGCATCTGCTTCCACCACTCTAGTACTAGCCACAGTTACGTGCCAGGAAGTCGTTTAAGTTACTTAAGACTATTCCTGCACACAGCAGTGCAGGACCTGATGGTACCGATTTAAGGATCCTTAGGCAGTTCGCCTCTCGCCTCCCTGAACCAGTTACTAGGCTTTTTAATCTCTCAATCAGCTCAGCCACCTTCCATTCAGCCTGGAAAACCACCAGAACTCTACTGGTGTTTAAGAAAGGTGATCCCAAAATCCTGTCAAACTATAGTCCCATTTCACTTCTGCCTACACTCAGTAAGCTGCTTGAAAAGGTTGTGCACTGGCAGGTCTCCGTACCTACTCCACTCCAACCTTTAATCCCCTTTTACAACATGGCTTTAGGGCTGGGCACAGCACAACTACTGCTCTAACCCACTTCACCAGCGACGTAAAATGCAATATGGATACAGGCTTACTCACTGGAGCAGTGTTCATCAATCTCTCCAAAGCATTTTACATGGTACATCAGCCCCTACTACTGTACAAACTGCAATCACTCGGTGCTTCTGAATCCACCCTATCCTGGTTCGCCAACTATCTTGAAAGTTGCTCTCAGACTGTCCTTCTGTAAGGCGCTCTCTGCCTCCGACCCTAATCACCTCAGGTGTCCCTCAGGGTTCAATTCTCGGGCCCCTTCTCTTTTCTCATTTTATTAATGATATCCCAATCCTTCCCCACTTTGCAATAACATCTTGTATGTGGATGACCTGGTGCTCTACTCCGCCTCCAAGTACATAACCAATCTAAACCAACAATTATCGCCTGCTTTTCAGAGGCTCCAATCTTGGTTCTCCTCCAATTACCAAATCTTAAACCTATCTAAGACCCAGATCATCTTATTTGGATTCACTAGATGGGTATAGACCATGGCCCCTAAGCTGCTGGTCTATGGCTGTGATGGGTCTCCAGTCTATAACACATTATCTTTCAAATACCTTGGGGTAACGCTTGACCTGGCTCTGGATTTTGCTGCACATGTCAATGAGGTCTGTTCAGTTAATTCTAAGACTGGTGTGGCCTACAGAGTGCACTAATCTCTCTACTCCTGCCACAAGGACTGCTGTTGCGAGAGGTGTGTTGGTTCCGCAACTGCTATATGCTCTCCCTGTCCTTTCTCATGAACAATGCCGTGGTTCTCCGTAAATGGAACGTTATATACAACATCTGCAGATTCGCCTAACCGGACCCATGTCTGACCCCCCCATTGCTGACTTTACTCTTTAAATTAGCTGCCTCCCAATACCCTTAGATCACGTGGCACTTAGTTGTTTTATTGACTAGTTAACTAGAACAACTCGCCCTGCGGCTCTGGGGGCCATGCTCACCAGTCTCACTCTTGTGCCCTCAGGTCCTCCACCTTCCCTTTGCTTGCTGTTCAGACCTGCCCTACTAAAATGGGAGAGCAGGCCTTGTCATATTTTGCCCCGCGGTTCTGGAACCCTCTCCCCCTCATGTGAAGAACTCCTCATCTCACCTAGCTTTTAAGCATGCTCTCCCTAGCTACTGTGATTGCACTTAAGGTTCTGCGGGGCCCGCTGTTTGCCCTCCAGCTGCTCTCTTGCTTATCCCCGTTTTACTATGTGTGCCCAATTATATCCTGTTAATTTTATGTAGGACTTTTGACTTGTGCTCTGTATAAGTTTTGCAACAATTGCATGGCTGCTCTAACCTGTAGTATTCTTGCTGTTAACTTTATGCTGTTTTTTATGCCATCTGTGTAGGTAGGTCTGACTTATCTCAGCTTTTGTACCTCACTGTTGTCATTGTTATCTTTGCTACATGTCCTTTAACTGTACTCTCCCGGATCATGCCTGAAAATAGGCAGGTTTCTTGCCTAGCGCACTTACCTGGTCATCAAAAGCTAATAGATACACACAAAAAGAAACTGGCATGATACAAAGTGAAAGAGCAATTTTTAACAACTGTTGCCCAGGAAAGACACTAAGCCAAGGCCAGTTTTGTGGTGCATCCTGGGAGCACGGGGGGGGGGGCGCTAAGTAACTTGCTCATGGTCACACAGTATGCAAGTAGTGGTTGTGAGATTCAAACCCAGTTCTCCAGATTTGCAGCGCAATGCCCTTAACCACTACGCTATACTGTGTCCCACAAGAAACCACCATTTGTCAATGCAGAACGTTTAATGCTTTTAATTTTCACCAACTTTTGAAGATGCTTGTTTTAGGATTTGCCTTACAGACACGACATGTACAATTTATAGTGTACTGGTCGAAATGTCATTTCGTGCCAGAGATGCAAAAACATATCCCACACAGGTTTTAAAAATGACATGTTTATGAGGTGGTGTGGAAAAATGGCTATGTTAAATTCTGGAGTCAAAATAATAAAAACTGCCAAAGTTATATGTGAATGCGGAACTAGCGCAACATTCAGTCATGACCTAGACATTTTACCATATCTGTACACCAAATTTTCAGCAGACTTCTTATTACAACATCTAATGAACCCAGTAGGTGAAAATTTTGGACATCAAAATACTGAAAGTTACCAAAGTTACAAGCATGTGTTCACAAATTTCAATGCAGGCTCATAATTTTTTTTTTTTTTTTTTTTTTTAAACCAATTTTCAACATAGCCTTCTTATGACCCCACCTCATGAACAAGGGCAGAGAAAATGTTCAACTCCTGCCCAAAAGGTGATTTCACGCAGCGACTGCGAAACCACCTTCAGAATAGATTTGACTAATTTCACTGCCATTGTTCATGGGGTGGGGTCCCACAAATAGGTTGAAAATTTGGGGCAAAAAATATAAAAAAACAAAGGTTAACCACTATGTTCAAAACCCCACTAAAGTACACCGAACCGCACATCTGATTTCCTCAGTTCGCGGTCCAGCTTCAAATAGTGAAGACATGGCGGAGGTCCAGAGAGGATTACGGTGTTGGATCTCCAATGGGTAAGGGCTTTGGGGTGGGGGTGCTGAGTGGGAAGGTCAGGCGGGGGGCATTAATGGCCAACAGACATTGGACTGTTTTCTACAGGATTTAGAGAGCAACTGCCACCTTGCATGTGTGACTGTTTGCCAAGATAGCCCATCACGTATTATACAGAATAAAGTATTGATTTTTAAAAATGGAGGTTGTAATTTTTTAACCTTTGTTTGAGGTCCTATTGAGATGCACGCTCCCATAGCTGCCCAACACCTCAGCTCCCGATCGCTCAGTGTGATGACGAAAAGACAGGACAGAGCTACAGGCCGGCTCGCACAGTGCTGTAGTCTATGGTGCCAAATTTAACAGTTCTCTCCATCCCTGTCATTCCTGATTTTTTTTTATATGAATACCTCATTCAGTCTGCAGTACTGAATTAGTTCAACTCAGCACAGCCGGTAAGCACTGTAATATTAGTATTATATTGGAAGTTTTAGATGGTACCATGCGATAAACTGCATTTAGGTTGAGAACTGCATCACAATACTTTTTTACTGTGATTCATTAATATATTTCACTTGTTTTAATTCACCAATGCACATATGCCCTTCATTGGGCGGGGTGTACTGGTTAGCAGACTGAGAACATGTGGATTTCTGCAGCCTAAAAGAACAGTGCTGATTGTGGACTTTTTTTTTTTTATAACCACTGCTGAAAACAATGGCAATACCACGATGCAGCGGAATGCACGAATGAACATTTGTGAATGTTCATCAGTATTGTAATACAGATAAGGCAATTCTAAACTACACTATCAAACTACTATACTTCCAAGAAAAGGGACATCAGTGGTGGAGATCCACTTTACATCGTTGTCTGCACACTGCCAGTGAATGTGGGGGGGGGGGGCCTGCAGTACAGCTGCTCCACCTTTCGGAGGTATGGAGGATGCCACTGACTACAATCTAGGTAAGAGGTGTGTGTGTGTGCAGGGTTTTAAATAAGCTTGGAAAACTGATTAGCACTTCCACGCGCAAAACTGCTAATCAACTAAAAATGAATAGCACTTGCCTCAATTTCATTAGCAAAATAAAAAATGCTTAAATGTATATAACAAGTAATTGTTAATTAAAATCAGCTCCTTTTGATCTCCCCCTCCCCCATGCTTCTCTCTCTTTTCCTTGTACCCCAACCTTTATTGCTGGGCCCTGTTCCACTTCCCTTCCTGCCGAATCCCCCTTTCCTGCTGTCCCCGCTTCCTGCCTAGTTTTATTCCACCCACCTTCATCCTTTCCCTTTATCTGTTCACGCTCTTCACTCCCCGGTCCCCTTGCTGCTGATCCTGGGTCCCCACTCCCCCCTGCTACCCTCTGTCCTCTTCCCGTACTACCCTCTCTCTCTCTCTCAGGTCTCCCGTGACCCACCCTGCCTGGTGTTACAGGCACTCCTGCATTCTGAGGTCCTCCTGCCAGGCTGCCCCTGTTCCCCCAACCCACCTCCAGTTCCTCTCCTTGCACTTGAAAGGTTTCACCCCCCTGTATATGTTTGCAGGCCACTCCATGCCCCTTTTCCACTCTACCACCTGTCTCCGAACTCCTTCCACTTCCTCCCTGAGCTTTACCAGCTGGTGGCATACTGGGCAACCTCTAAATTTCCAAGCCCAGTCTAGTACCATGGCTGCCCTACACCCTGTGCATCCAACCACCCTCCCAAATATGCCAGCTCTAGCAACTCGAGGATGCACTCCTAGTCTCTTGCGTTATTAGTCATGCTCCCCTTTTAGTAATACTGTACTAGCACTTTTGCACCTACAATAAGTAGTTCCCTTTCTCCTAGCCTGCACAACCACACATCAAGTTCCCAAATGCACTGTGCTTCAATGTCCTGCACCAAAGCCACCACTCTCTAACTGCCCTTTTAATACAAAAAAATCTCTATCAATGTTATTTAAAAAATCCACTAAAGTCCAGTCCAATAACCCAAACCAGGTACACCCCAAAGTCAGGTACAAAAAAAATCTCTCCATGTTCTTTAAAACCACTAAAGTCAGGCCAATCCTCCTCCTAGGCTCCACCTCCACTGCCTATTTAATAGAGATCGGGGACGGGGTGGGTGGTATGGGAAGAAAATACAGCTTTCTGGCGTCTGTGTGAGCAGTTGGGCATGCCTTATGTCCCCTGCCGCGATTAAAAACTTTGCACGCTCTCTCCCGACTGGCCGCTTTCCTTCACCCTGGTCTGACGCCAACTGCAGCCACTGGGAACTCCCACTCGCCCTGCTCCTGCCTTCGATGCAGCACTGGCTCCTCTATCCCCCGATGCGCTCTTTTCCTGCAGCCCTGGCCTGCCCAAGTACAAGCCGCCGGGAGATCTCCGCTCCACGCCTCCCCCATAAAAAGACTACAGCTCCTTTTCGGCGTCTGATAAAGTGCCATCTCTTCGAACTTGGATTTTCAACCTCTCCCTCACCCATGGCCAGTTCCCAGACGATGGAAATCTGCCATGACACCAGTCCACAAGAGTGGGGACAAGGACCTTCATGGAAATTACAGGCCTATATCCATACCTCCCCCCCCCCCCAAAAGGCCACTGAATGTCTGGTATCTGACCAGCTAACGGAATATCTGGACAAGTATGACATCCTTTGTAAACAGCATGGCTTCAGAAAACACCACAGCACCACATCTGCCCTCCTTGAATTCACAGGAGCAATTCACAACTCCCTGGACAATAATTACCTCACTGGTTCGGTCTTCATAGACCTGACCAAGGCTTCTGACAACATCCATCATTGATTACTCCTCACAGAACTGCTAAAAGCTGGGCTCTCCCCAGAGTCTACAACTTGGTTTAAGAGCTACCTGGAAAACTGTTCCCAAAGAGTGAAAATTGCTGATGTCCTCTCAGATGCTAAACCCGTACGCTCAGGAGTCCCCCAGGCAGCCATTCTCGGGTCACTCCTCTTCAGTCTGTTTTTAAACCATCTTCCACAGTCCTGCCCGGAACAAATTCTATTCTATGCCGACAATGCTGTCATTCACACCACCCAACAGGACTTCCACCTACTCTAAAACAAGCTTCAGAAGGGCTTCGACTTCATTGAAACATGGTTTAGTAGTCAAAAGCTGGTTCTCAACTATAAGAAAACCAAGTCAATGCTTTTCTGTTGCTCCCACAAACAAACAGGTTTCACCCCCTTAATATTACAAACTGCTCTGGTGCTGTCCTTGAACAGGTTCATTCCTTTAAATATCTTGGAATCACCTTAGACAGCAACCTAGCCTATGGCATCCACATAGAAAGCACCACCAAAGCCACACAAACACATCCTGGTCTCCTACAGGCACAGGCAATGCCTTACCTCGGATGCCTTAAAGATAGCAATACAGAGCTGGGTGGTCTCGCTAATTGACTATGGTCTGATTATTTACAGTTCTGCAACTGACACAGCCCTCAGACACTTATCCTTGGCCCTAAACAAAGCCTACCGACTCAAAGTATACCACCGTCTCACCCATACGTGTGACCTCTATGCCCAAACAGGGTGACTCCAGTTATCAAACCATATCAAGTACCAAACCTGTCTAATAGCTAAGAAAATACTACATCCTGCCCCCCCCCCCCCAGTCCAAAACTTCTCCATACAGCACACAACCCCCGCTTCTCCAGGGCTTCAGAAAATCAAATGCTGCACATTCCTTGGTGCCGCACCACACAGGGCCAAAGATCCTTTGTGTACTGAGCTCCTTGCTGGATTAATCGACTCAAAACATCTCTCTGCAAAAGCTAGGCCCGTTCAAAGGCAACCTTTGCCTCCACTTAGCAACCTCTAGCTCCCACGACTGTCCCTCAATCTAATCTCCCTCCTAGCACTTCTACTCCAACCCCCCTTCCCCTCCCTAATCCTACAGCCTACCCTCCCCTCCTGTTTTTGCCCCATACCACCCCCCCCAGCACTTCTGAGGCCTGACAAATGCCCACGGCTGCACCGCTCTGTGTCCATTCCAAGCCTCTGCTACCTCTAGCTACCCTGTACTCCCCTTCCCGGTACCCATTTTCCCAAAATGTAATGTATTTCAGTTGCTTATAAATGTCTGTACATCATTTCTGCATTGTTACTCAACTCTATGTAATATTTGTATTGTACCTCAATTGACGTGGAACCTTTATAAGAGCTTTGGCTCAAAAGTACTTGTAATCCTAGACTCAATAAATTTCACTTAAATAGGCAAATGGGGAGAAGGCTTACGGGACGCCCGCAGAACTTCCGCCACATTAGGGGAGACCTGGACAGGACTATGTTCTCAGAAGCTAGGCATGGAGACGTAAGGAACAGAGACTGGGATGAAGCAGAGTTCAGCCGGCATGAGTCAGAAGTGCAGGACAAATTGGAAGCAAAAGGAAGCTGGGAAGGCAGTCAGAACAGCAAAGGCCCGAACCGAGGAAAAGATAGCCAACTCAGTTAAGGAGGAGGAGGGTAAAACCTTTTTTAGGTACATCAGGGAGCGAAGAAGACCAACGGAGGAATAGTGAGACTTAAAGGGGAGTGAGGATGGGCAGAGGGTGACTGTGAAAAGGCAGAACTAATGACACCACTGACTACCCTCTAACAAATCATGGGAGGATGGGGTGGTACCCGAGGACTGGAGGAGGGCAGATGCGACTCCCCTTCACAAAAAGTGGGAGCAGGGCAGAAGCAGGAAACTACAGACCTGTTAGTTTAACCTCAGTGATAGGGAAAATGATGGAATCACTTCTGAGGAAAGAAATGTCGAGTACCTAGAGGCCAGAGTGGCATAGTACCCAAGGCAGCATGGATTCACAGCAGGAAGGTCGTGCCAGACTAATCTATTAGATTTCTTTGACTGGGTGATCAAAGTAATAGATCAGGGAGGGGCTGTGGACATGGCCTACCTAGACTTTAGCAAGGCATCTGACAGTCCCACACAAAAGATTAATATACAAGTTAGCCAGCCTGGGAGTGGGTCCCAAGATGATAGCCTGTGTAAAGAATTGGCTGGGGAATAGGACACAGAGGGTAACAGTAAATAGAGTCCACTCTTAAGAAATGGGGGTTACTAGTGGGGTACCGCAGGGTTCAGTATTAGGACCGGTCCTCTTCAATGTCTTTATAAGCGACATTGCAGAGGAACTGGAAAGAAAAGTATGTCTCTCTGCAGATCAGACAAAGATCTGCAACAGAGCTGATGCACAAGGTGGGGTGGAAAGGACGAGAAGGGACTTGGCAAGGTTAAAGGAATGGTCAGATGTATGGCAGCTTAGATTCAGTGCTAAGAAGTGCAAGGTAATGCACCTGGGAAACAAACACCCAGGGGAGGAGCACATAATGGGAGGTGAGATACCAACAACAAAAATGGAAAGGGACCTGGGGGTAGTCATATCAGACGACTTAAAGGTGGGCAACCAATGCGAGACGGCAGTAAGGAGGGCTGGGGGGATACTGGGATGCATAGGGAGAGGCATCACCAGTAGAAAACAGGAAGCTGTTATCCCTCTGTACAGACAGTTGGTGAGACCCCATCTGGAGCACTACGTGTAGTTCTGGAGACCCAATCTCCACAAGGACATAGACAGGATGGAAGCTGTCCAGGAGGGCAACTAAAATGGTGTAGAGTCTGCACCAGAAGACATATGAAGAAAGACTAAGAAGCTTATGTATAGCCTCGAGGAAAGGGGGGCATGATAAAGCGTTCAAGTCCTCAAGGAATCAAAGTCCAAGAGGTAGCATCTTAAAAAAAAAAAAAAAAAAAAGGTGTGCAAGAACAAGGGGCTGAATTTGAAGATGGGGCAGTTCAGACAATGTAAGGTATTTTTTCAAAAGAGAGGGTTGTGGGTGCAGGAACAGCCTTCTGGAGGAGGTTGTGGAGTCAAAAACAGTGGTTGAATTCAAGCATGCATGGGGCAGTCATAAGGCAATTCTAGGGGGTGGGAGTAGAAAGAAGTAGGCTGCTGGTTAACTAGGATCTGCATCTTATCCATTAGGTAGGGAAATGGGCAGACTGGGAGAGCCAAGCGGTCCTTATCTGCCGTCAAATTCTATGTTTCTGTGTAAGTGGATAAGGGTCCTGGACAGTCAATTGTTGCAATAATGCCAAGTGAAGCTGATCACTTTAGGGCCCAACTTACCTCTTCTTGGGGTTCCTCCCTCAAATTTTGGGACAACATAAAAACACTCAATGGCAAATGGCGGTCCCCACCTCCTTCACAGATCTCAATAAACGTCTCAGTTACCACTGATCCTAAGGAAATAGTCTATGCCCTCAACACCAGTTTCTGAGCTCAGTCCTCCCCCAAAATTTCTTTAGCCCCATCCCCACCTCTGACCCCCAAAGATCTCTCACCCACAGTTCTACCTAAGGGCAATCACCCCTCAGGAAGATGAGCCACACCTGGTCAAGGCCCTTAAAGGCACCAGGCCCCTAAATAACCCACTTGACATGAGACTGCTCTGCCTGGCACTGATGTTCCGCACTTCCCCTACGGGCCTCCTGAATCGCTCCCTTTGCCTTGGTCAGTTTCCCAAAAAGTGGAAAACTGCAATAGTGACGCCCACCTACAAAGATGGGGATCACCTATCCATGGGGAACTACCGGCCGATCTCAATCCTCCCCCTTTCAAAGTCCTAGAAAAAGGCAGTGGCTGATCAGCCAACAGCCTACCTAGACATTCAACCTGCTATGCAGCCAGCGGCATGGTTTCCGTGCTGCGCACAGCACTTCCATGGCCCTCCTGGACTTATCCTATATCCACGCCGCTCCTGATAGGGGACAACTAGCAAGAGCAGTGTTCGTAGATCTCTCCAAGGCCTTCGACAGTCAACCACCCCCTCCTGCTGTACACCCTCTTCAAAAATAGGTTTCTCACAAGGTCCCCTGGACTGGCTCTCCAGCTACCCGACGACACGGATGTAGCGTGTCAAGATTAGTACCACGCTATCCCTATCCACCCCAATTCGCTCAGGCGTCCCACAGGGCTCAATACTGGGGCCGCTACTCTAGCCTCTTTCTCAATGCTCTCCCTCCTCCCAGAAAAATCCTATTTTACGCCTCCCAGAAAAATCCTATTTTACGCCGATGATGCCATCCTCTGCGCCACCCATGCCAACCAAACCAGCAAGCAGGCCTCACTCCAGCACTCCTTTAACCTGGCTGAACACTGGTTTAGTGAAAACAGGCTGGTTATAAACTTATAGAAAATTAAGGCCCTGCTATTTGTGCACCATTAGAGCAAGCTAAAAAAAAAAAAAAAAACTCGCCCCTCCACATCGTCTCCAGCTCACTCCACCACCTAGAACAGGTCTACTCCTACAAATACCTAGGGGCTACCTTTGATCCTGCCCTCACCTTCCATGCCCACATACACACACAATCTGCAGTGAACACCTTCATCGGCAACCTCTATCGACACAAGGACTGCCTACCCACAGAAGCACTAAAGCTAGCCATCACCTCATCGGTCATGTCACTAACAGACTATGGGCTGCTAATCTAAAGCGCGGCAGATGCAACGGCTCTCAACAAAATTAAAGTAGCCCTAAACAAAACTTGCAGACTCCTGGCAGGTGCAGCACGGACTATGCACACTTGCACCCTCTACTCCCTAACACAGATCTTCAACTTTGACGAGTGGCTCCAGTATCAAGCCTGTCTCAGTCAAGAAAGCTCTCCTTGGACTAACACCACCAGGAGTATCAGTATCCCTTTCTACCAAAGAACACCCAGTAAACACTTGCAACTCTAGCACTGCCTCCATGCTAATCCCCTGGGTCAAGACAACCCTGGCACAGAGATCTTTTACAGTCAGGGCCCCCAACTTCTACAATGCCCGCCCCCATCTGTCACCAGCCTCACCAAACTGGGCCCCTTCAAGACAGCCCTCAGAAACCACCTTCTCACTTCCCGCTCCTGCATCTGCCCTTAGCCGTACTATCTGCTACCAGACAGCTTGAGCCTGTAATCATACGTACTATCTGTGAATACTGATTTGACAAAGTCTGCTCTCTCCTGACTGTACTGTTTCCTTCCTGTCAAAATGACTAGTCCCTTGTAACAGGGACTATGCTTAGGTAACTATTTATATAGGCTGCAACTTCCTGAGATGCTAATATTTTTGTATTTATGTAACTGTGCTCCCCCACCCTGCTTAGCTAATTCTTTGTATAGGCCACATCTCCCCCCCCCAGTCTAAATGTACTCTCTAACTGCCTTAATGTCTTGTACTCTGTAACTGATGTGGAGCCTTTGGAAATGAGTTTATGACTCAAAGGTGTGTAATTCAGATACCCGAATAAATAAATAATGGGAACCAGACTTGTCTTGGCCACAGGCGCACAACTGAGGACCATGGACGCCTTTGTCCTGGAGTAGTTTGAGTAGAACCCTCTGAATGAGAGGAAAGGTATAAACAAATCTTTCTGTCCAGGAACAAGATCACACATCCAGCAACAAAGTTCCAGGACCTGGCTCTAGTGAGCAATAGTGAGGCATTCTGGCATTTCGGAGAGGTGAACAAGTCCATGTCTGGCTGACCCCAAAGGAGGTAGATGTCTTCCAGAACTTCCTGGAGGATCTCCCATTCATGTTTTTGAGTTCTGAATCTGCTTAGTGCATCTGCAAGAGTACTGTTGATGCCCGAGACATGTACTGCTATTGGATGTATCCCTTTTATAGACTGCCCAATAACACACTTGCACTGCTTCCCAGCATAGAGGATAAGAATGGGTGCCTCCTTGCTTGTTCAGGTAGTGAACCACAGAGGAACTGTCTGAATCTGTAGACAGCCCTGGGGAAGGAGGGCATCGAAAGCTTGCAGAGCATACAGGACTGCTCTCATCTCTAATACTGATATGTCAATCAAATCTTTATTTATCTAGACGAACATAGTTGAGCAAAGCTCATTTGCAAGTTGGACCTGATAATGTCAAGGTTCAGTTACATAAAAAATATAGTACAATTCAATGAACACAACACAATGAGAAAACAGATTATAACAGGAAATAATAGCATAGAGAATACCAAACACACGGATATATACAATTAAGTAAAATCTATTGACACCAATATACGTAGTTACATAAAATAAAGAATAGGCAGAGAATGAATTTGGTCGTGGAGTGAGAATATGTGGCGACTGAGGTATAAAGTATAAGGGGGTTTGTCAGAGGTGTAGGAATGGACGGTGTGTGGTCTGGGTGGAAGAGGAGATGGTGCTGCAGGGAGAGGTGCAGCAGAGGGATATTACAGAGAGGGCTGGGTGGCAAAAGAGAAGAGATGGTACTGATTGTCTTAGTAGTGACTGTTGGCAGGGCTGACACAGAAAAAGAGGGGAGGGGTGCAAGTAGGCAGTGAAGGAAGGTGGAAGCCGGTGATGGGGAGTGGGAAATGTGTCAGAGGGGAATAATGCGGTACTATTTGATGGCACAGTAAAAGATAAAATAAGAAAGGTATGAATGCAGAATCTGGGAAGTAGCTGAGAGCATCGGAGGTTGGGACAGACTAGGAAATGAAGGAGAGGAAGAGGATTATTCTCTACTACTGTCAGAAACAGTTAAATTTTTCTTTGATAAACCTAGAGTAAAGGGATTTGAAGGATGTAATGGAAATGGGTTTGCTCACTTTCAGTATTTTCTGCATATTGTTCCATAGGGAGGATAGCACAAAACTAATGGCAGATCTACAAAACAGAGAACTGAATTTGGGCACTTTAGGCACGATGAAATTGTAGCTTCTTGGGTCATATTTACTTGAAGTGGCTTGCGTGAAGCAGTCAAACATATTTTGGTAAATTCTTGGATATGGCTCTGTAGATACATAGTGTAGCGTTTCTGTCCCTTCTAAAGTGGAGCGAGGTCCATCCAACTGCAGCATAGAGGGAGCAATGGTGGGTGCTGAAAGGGAGTTCTGTGATATACCTCAGGGCCCTATGGTAGAATGCATCCAGTTTTTCCAGGTATGAGATGAGGTAGCGACTATATAAGAAATCAGCATAGTCGATTACCAACAGAAATGTGGCTGGACCAGCTTTTGCCTAGCCTCGCTTGTGAGAAAATGTTTTATTCTATAGTAATGTCCGAGTCTTTGTCGAAGTTTTTTTTAGTAGTTCTTCCATATGTTCTATGAAGGAGAGTAGGTCTAGCCAGACACCCAGATATTTGAATTTTGTGACAAATTCGAGGTTTTCACCAATGACAGTGGATATGTGGGGGACAGTGCTTGGGATAGAATATCCTGCATGCATGTGGGGAGAGAAAAACATTGCCTTTGTTTTCTTTGCATTGAGCAGAGTTTTTTTTTCAGTAGTTGGTGTTGGAGTAGGTTGAATTCTGCTTGTAGTTCTTTGCAGGATGTCTCTGGAGAAGGGTGGCTGACATACAGCACTGTATCATCTGCAAATAGCTGAACAGTGGCCTTGGTGAGGTTACTGTCGATACTGTTGATACAAATGGCAAAGAGGATCGGACCAAGGATAGATCCTTGGGGTACTCCTCTTTGCAGTGGTTTAAGTGGGGACAGCACCCCTTCGGCCTTCACCTGTTGGGTCCTTCCCATAACGTAGCTGTTGAACCATCATAGGGAGTGTGAATAGAGTCCTATGGATTTCAGGGAGGAAAGGAGCAGATTGTGGTAGACCATGTTGAATGCCTTACTCGGGTCTAAAAACAGCACAATTTTTTTTTATCCAATTCAAGTTGCCAGTCATTTGTTACTTTTGCAAGGGCTGTAATGGTACCATGTTTGGCTCTAAATCCAGACTGTGCTGGGTTTAAGAGGTTAGCCGATTCAAGGTAGCCTCTCAACTGTGTGCTTACGATCTTTTTCAGCAGTTTGGACAGCACAGGAAGGATGGAAATCTGTCTGTAGTTGGTGAGATCCAAAGGGTTCCCTGATTTCAATAGTGGAATGACTTGAGCGGTTTTCCAGATCGATGGGATAGTTCCTAGTTGTAATGAGAGGTTAAATAAGTGTGTTATCGGTTCTGCTAATACTGGTATGGCAATCTAAGAAGTAGGGGTCGAGGGAGTCCGCACCTGCACTTTTCTTGATGTCCAGTTGGGATATTAAGTCTTCCACTTGCTTCACAGTAGCTGGTTTGATGGAAAAGGTACAGGCTGTTACCAGTGTTTGGTACTTTGTATGCCTAATTGGGATCATATTAGGTTAGCAGGAGAGTTGTCAAATGCTAGTCCTGCGGTCATAAAGTGATTGTTAAAGGACTCTAGGACTTCCAGTCTGTCACTGAAGTTCGTCCCACTGATTATCTTGGCTGGGAGTGAATTATTTTTTAATTTAAAAATAAAGGACAACACAGGTGGATTAATAACAGATTTATACAGGAAAGTGCCTGAGAGAAACACCTTGCTACACGCTAGTAGCAGCCATCCAGGTCACGTCATCAGGGCCATACCAAAGGGACAGTTAAGAACAAAAAGAAATTGTGGGACACAAGATTTATATGTTAAAAAGTGCTGATAGTTTAGAGCAGAGATTGCTTAACTAGAGGGTATGCTAGGGAATATTATAGGAAAAGCAAGAACAAAAATAGAAAGCATTCAGAGAGAATTTATTAAAGGAAAGAAAAGAAGGAAATGGAAAAACAGGATATCCAGACATGCTTTATAAGTACATATAATGCAGTGTCAAGGAAAATAACCAATATAGTTAAAACATTGGCATATTGCATGTCAGGATCCTGGTTCAAAGAAGTTATCCAGAGAAGGTCCTAAATAGTTTATAGAAAGGGACAGTCTACGTGACCATTTAGTGCATTCAGTACAACCACTGGATTCTAAACCAAGAATGTGGTTGCCAACAACAGACTATTGTGGTAATAGTAAATGTTGTCAACAGGTGATTAATAAGGTTTTCACCCACCCTCTTACAGGTAAAATGCATCCAGTGGGAAGTTTCATGACGTGTGACAAAAGGCCTTGTATATTTGTGAGGGTGGTGCATTTTATGTAGGGAAAACCAAAAGGGCATTTAAAATGCGTATAGGAGAACATAGAGCTATTGAGAATAGAGATATGAAAAATGCATTAGCCACACGTCATGAAAATGAAACAAAGAGAAACATGAATTTACCTTCATTGGTTTAGAAAAACCAGTGTCGAGTAGAAGGTGGGGATTATGAAAATCGATTACTTAAATGCGAATATTGGATTGTGGCCTTTAAGGGAATGGAAGGCAAAGGACTAAATGGAAGATAGAACTGAAACCATTTTTAAGTAAGAGAGAAAATCATACTGATTTAACAGTTATATAGTAAGATTCGCATATATGTATGGTATGCTTTTTAAATCTGTTTTTCCTCTTTTCAGATTTGCACTGGAGTCTCCAAGAAATATGGTGCAATCTCTGACTCTTTCTAAAGCAGGTTTGCAATGTCTAGTGCCAGATATGTTGACAGTGTTACCACAGAAAAGTTCATTTACATAATGAGAATAGGAAATGTACAAAAAGTGTTGCATTTTCCCCTTTATGTTTTGGCAATATTTAGTGTCAGTAACTATGGTGCACAGACAAAATACTATTTTTAAAATCGGAGATATGAAATCTGATACACAAGCAAAATACTGCTTTGTTTTAATTATGTGACAAATTTGGTGTGCACTTGTCATTTTAAAGGTTAAGCTTTTTATACAGGTTTGTATGTTCACCTAACACCTTTGAGAAAGCTCAGGATAGAGCGAAACATGTCACGTGTTTGGTGATGCATGGTGACTTTATTGGAGTGGTTTCTAGGAAGCTAGTGTGAGCAGTTTCGTCTGGCAATTGTTTTACTTCATGGACTTTGCCTGGGGTGAGTTCATTCATCATTGCATTTTTACTGTTCGAGGAACAAAGACTGTACAGCTATTACGTTGGCCTACACAGCCTTAGGAGGTGCCGGGACTCCTAGCTTCTTCCAGCTAAATTTTATATGCGACCTTTTTAAGTAGTTTTTGTATGGGCAACAACATCGTTTTTGGTGAAGCAACTCCCAATATGTCCATAAAATCAACATCCTCCTCAGTTTTTAGTGGGAGGATAAGGGTATCTAACATTTGCCTGACAAGTGAGGAAAAAGATGAGTAATCCTCAGTTTGCCTTGGAGAAGTTTTGAAATTTGCTCAGGTGTGCCCTCTAACTCCATGGGGTCACCTTCCTCCCTAAGCACATATTTTCATCCTCCTCCACTGGCAGATGGGATGCGGCAAGCATGTTACAAATTTCCCATGGACTGGACCGCCTGGAAAAACTGCTTTATTTTTGATATGTCTTCTTATGAAGGCATTTTCAAGTTCACCGTGCACGCACCCGCAATGAACTTCTTGCTACAAGTGCCCTTTGAGGGGTGTGACACTGTCTATCCAATGCAGAGTGCTCAGCAAGGGGGTCGACAGTGCCACACTAGTCATCAGGCATGCCAATTGTGACGCTGTTTTATTTCCCCCCATGGGCAGAAATGTTCTCTACTTGTGAAGAAAAAGCTGCACCAATCATATGGCGGCTTTTTCTTTGATGTTCAGGAGGAACACCGCCCTGCAAACAGCTGATCGGTGACCTCCAAATGCTCTCCTTGATTCTGTGCTGCCCCTCCCCCACCATTACACAGCCCATTGGGGCTCACCTGTAGCCACGGTACAACTCGATCATTTCTCCTCTCAGGAAGTGCTCTGCCCCAGGCTTCATTCTGTATTTTAAATTGGTACTTCCCGTTTCTTTGTAATTAAAGCAGTCACTGGGTGGCCCAATCCCCGTGTCGGTACTAGGAGCCCCCTTCCCAGTTTTTCACTCCAAATTCACAACACTGCCATTTTTTTTCCACACCCCCTCATGAACAGTATAGCTGTCATTCTTCACATCCTGCCCGAAACGCATCTTTGTACCTGTGGCGCAGAATGGCACGGTCACTGTGTGAAATCACCTTTCAGTACCAATGAATGAAAGGACAGTAGCACTCTTCATGAGGTGGGTTCCCAAAAAGGCCATGTTGAAAATACTCCTAAGAATGGAAGAGTTACACGGGAGCAACTTTGGTCATTCTCAATATTCTCACTACAAATTTTCAATATAGCCATTTTATCACACTACCTCATGAACAGTATAGCTCTAATTTTTCACACCCTACCCAAAACGTAATTTCGCACCTGTGAGGTGGAATGCTGTTTTCCATCAGATTTGAACATTTTCACCTACAGAGCTCATGAGGCAGGTGATAAGACAACAATGTTCAACATTTGGGGTCAAAAAATGAAAAAAAAAAATAAGTTATGCCCATTCGCGGCCATTTCGGTACGCACGCCCTCAACTGCAAAAATCCTAAACTTTTTCACCCCAGATTTTCAACATAGCCTTATTACCCGAGCTTCTGTATGTCTAAGCTGTCATTTTTCAAATGCTGACCAAAATCTGTTTGGGCACCTGTGGCACAGAATGACATTCTACTTTGCACAACAAATTTAACAATCCCAAAAATCCCAAATAAATTTTTTTTTCCTAGCTTCAGTGGGACTCTGTGTACAGGGCAAGGGCAGGCTGGCAAAACTAATCTTTGACTTCTGCCACCCAGAGGAGAGAGACAGAGAGACAGTTTGGGGAGGGTTACCTGCTAACAGCTCCATTATATTTTCGTGCCTTGTGTTTAACAGAGTAGCATAAAAGGAGAGAAATACAGCCTCATCTACCTTGTTTGAAATTAACCCCTCACTCCTCTTTCTCTAGCTCAACCTGTCAGTTGTGTTGGTATTATTGTGTGCTGAGGACTGAGCAGTGTTGTGGAGCAGGACGAGCAGTGATATAGTGGAGCGGGCCTTACTTGGGGTCCAAACGTGGTTGTGGGATTCAAAATCCTGATTAAGAAACACTGCACGTACAACAGCAAAACACAGCATGTACAACTGCAATACCAACGGCGAACTTTCGGAATTAACAAATGCTTGTTTACTGTGCCATCTGCCTGCACCTTTATCCACACAGGAGGAGTGGCAGTTACATTTTCAATTTCTTTTTGTCAGACGACACATCCAGTGCCTGCTCGAAGGCCTTCTGTTCTTGCCATCACTGGATTCCTGGTTCCCTCTTTAGGGCACCCTAACCTATGAACCATCTTTACCAAGCCTTTCTGATGGATGTGCAGCTGTATCTTTCTTTTTTCTTGTCACCTTTTACACTATTTGCCTCTGTACACGAGGAAATGGACCATTCAGATGTGTGCTTTCCACCATTGCTGGGACCACCCCAAGAGCCATTTTCACATTTTTTAAAGTGAAAAAGAGGCAGACTGAGAAGGCATGCTTCTTTTTAACATTTTTACTCTTTTAAATAAGGTTTCTGGGCAAACAATATTAGAGGACTTACAATTTAGAAAGTTGTGCTGTGGACCTAAACACTTTAAACAAAACTTGCGACAGTCTGCCCTTGCCAAGAGCGGAAAGAAATTTGTACAATTTAAGCTCCACAAACTCTGACATACCAATTATTAAGAACCTTGAAATAATCAGAATGATCCCCAAAAAAAACAGTACAAGAACCCTGTAGTAAACAAGCATTTGTCAATGCCGAATGTTGTCGTGCTGGCATTGGCGATGGTGGAGATGGAGGCACATAACAGGAATGGCAGTGAAGTACTGAAGTGGTGCCAACCCCACCCGGTAGAGAGCGACAGGCAGTGGGGTGCGCCTCTGGGTAGTCGGCTATAATGCTCATGCTAGTGTACCTCATCCTACCCTGTAGACACTGACAAGTGTCACGGTGTGCTTTGGGGTCTTTGGGCATCATACTTACCCCATTCCATAAGGAAATACGCCAACGTGGGTGCAGTATAGGAGCATGGGGCGAAGTCTGTGGCCGAACAGCGCAAGACACACCACAATGCCTGTCAGTGGCTGAAGGGTGGGCATTGGGGGGTGGGTGGAATGGCGTGAGCATTACATCCGATGATCCCAAGTCACAGCCCTGACGCCTGTTAGTCCGTACCTGGTGGAGTGCTACAGTTGGAAGCTCTAACACCATAGGCGTGTAGTGGTAGTTTCACTCTACATGTTCAACATGGGCTGCTTGTCAGGCCACCTCATGAAAAGCGGCACAATCACTTTGTTAGCTGAAAGGTGGTTTTGCACAGCGGCTGTGGCATTTGGTGACAGAGGGATGAAAACAGTTTGGGGCAGGATGTGGAGAATGACAACTGTACTGTTCATGAGGAGGCGTAAAAAATGGCAACGCTGAAAATGTGGAGTGGCAATATGAAATGCTGGTGAAGCAAAGAACATGCATACAAACTGCACAGCAGGCGATCCACACTTAACCAATTATTTGAGAGGTTTTAGCACATTTTTCAACATAGGTATTTTGAGATCTCCCCTCATAAACAGTGACGCTGTGATTTTGTTAATGTGTCCCAAAAGGTGATTTCCCACAGCAAGCACGCCATTGTGCGCCACAGTTGCAGGAACGCATTTTGGGCAGGCTGTGAAAAATGGCAGCTGTACTGTTGATAAGGAGGTGTGCACAAAAGCCAGTGGTGAAAATGTGGCATGAAAATATTGCAAATGACGAAGTTACAAGGCTGCGTGGAAACTGCGCAATGCACGCTTGCAGCATAGTCATTTTATGACCTCTGCTCATTAACAGTATTGCCATTTCCTCAAACTGCCACGAAAACCGATCTTGCACAGCGGCCATGCGATTCTGCGCCGGCCATGCGAACACACATTGCAGGCAGGATATGTAAAATGACAGCTATACTGTTCATAAGGAGGTGTGGAAGAAATGCCAATTTTTAACATGTGGAGTGAAAATATTACAAATGTGCAAAGTCACAAGCATGCATGCAAACTGCACAACGCACACTCGTAAAACACTAATTTTATGGACTTTCGGACCCAAATTTTCAACATAGGCATTTTAGGACCTCTGCTAATTAACAGTGTCACTGCCATTTTCATAATGTGTCTCGAACACGGACCTTCTACAGCGAATGCGCTATTCTGCGCCGGAACTGTGAACACATATTTTGGTCAGGATGTGAAAAAATGACAGCTGTTCTGTTTATATGGAGGTGGAAAACAATGGCAATGCTGAAAATCTGAAGTGAAAATATTATAAATTTGCGAACCAACCCTTTACCAACCTCACCATAAGTGAGGAACAGTTGGAGGGAGTCAAACCTGTGACCCTTGGTACGCTCTATGTAGTAACTAAGGGCTCTCTTCTCATCTAAGCTGTGCAGCCTCCTCTTGCCAGAGGAGGAATGGTCAGTGAAGTACACTGGAAGAGAAATAGATTGATTAAGGTGGAAATCTGAAACCACCTTAGACAAGAACTTCCTGTTAGTCCTGAGGACCACCTTGTCTCTATGAAAGGAAATAAAATCAGGCTCCACTGACAAAGCTTGTAATTCACTTATGCGTCTGGCAGAAGTGATGGCTACCAGAAACAGTCTTCCAAGTCAAATACTTGAGGTCTGCTGAAGACAAGGGCTCAAAGGGAGGTTGCATAAGCTGAGCAATGCAAACATTAAAATCCCAGGCAGGGGCAGGGTCCCTGAATGGAGGGTTGGTGTGAAGCAATCCCTTAAAAAAACTTAGAGAGTACAGGATGAGCTGAAAGAGAAGAGGGTTTACCTGCTGAAATGAAAGCAGACAGCTGCCAAATGCACCTTTCGGGTAGCTGGTCTGAGCCCCAAAGTGTTCAAATGGACCATATAATCCAGGACTGTGGGTAAATCAGCAGATTCTGGGGAAATATGCTTCCCAGAGCACCATATGGAAAACTTCTTCCATTTGGAATTGTAAGCAGCCCTGGTGGAAGGCTTCCTAGAAGCCTTCAATATATCCAATACACCTTGGGAGAGGTGTAGATCAGCAAATTCTAACTCTTCAAGAGCCAGGCCTTGAGATTGAGAAATTTGAGGTTCTGGTACCAAACCCTTCCCTGAGCACAGGTTAACAGATTGTGATTCCTGGGAAGACACAGGGAAGATGGACTGCTAAGGACAGTAGGAGTGGATACCAGGGTTGTCTGGCCCAATCTGGAGCAATCAGAATCACTTTGCAGGACTGAGATCTGATTTTGACTAACACTTTGAACAGGAGAGGGAAGGGGAAGCATAGAGAAACTTCCCTTCCCAATTGAGAACTAAGGCATCCAGAGGGACTGAGCCCAACACTGGGGGCCTGCAGCAAAAAAGGGGAAGTTGGTGATTGTCTGGGGCTGCAAAAAGATCCATCTGCGGGGTGCCCCACCTGGCAAATATTACCTCCAGGACCAGGGGATCCAGTGACCATTCGTGATGGCCCTGGGAAATCCTGCTGAGAGCATCTGTCAGGACACTGTCCTTGCTTGGGAGGTGAACTGCTGTAAGGGAGGTGTTCAGGGAATAAGCCAGAGACCACAACTTCATTGCTTCGGTGCACAAGGCCGTAGACAGAGTGCCTCCTTGCTTGTTGATGTACCATATTGTAGTGGTGTTGACTGTTCTGACCTGTACAACTTTGTTCTGAACAGATTTGGAAAAAGCTTGAAGTGCTAGAAAAACTGCTCTGAGCTCCAACAGGCTGATGTGGAGCAAGGATTCCTGAGGGGACCACAGTCCCTGGGTAGTGAGGTCGCCCATGTGAGCTCCCCACCCCAAGAGGGATGCATCTGTAGTAAGGATTAAAGAATGAGACTGAGTGACAAAGGGAACCCCCTGTCTCAGATTGCTCTGATCCTGCCACCATCGTAGGGCTTGGATCAGGGTTCGAGTCACTGGGATCAATTTGGTTAGAGGGTCCTTTCTTTGAGACCAAAGGGCTCTCAAATGGAACTGGATGTCCCTCATCTGGAATCTGGCTCCTTGCACTACTGCTGTAGAAGCAGCCATGTGCCCTAGGAGCTGTAGAAAATGCCTTGCTGGTCGAGAGACCTGCAGGGTGAATGAGGAGGCCAGAGAGACCAGGGTCCTTGCCCTGTCCAAAGGCAGGAAGGCTCTGGCTTCCTCTCTGTTCAGTTCTGCGCCTATGAAGGTGAGGAGCTGGACAGGCTCTAGAACTGACTTTGGAAGATTCAGAAGGAAACCTAGAGAGGTAAGCAGTTGCTGAAGATGTAACTTGACTTGGTCTGGAGACTGGCCTACTATGAGCCAGTCGTCCAGGTAAGGGAAGATGGCAATTTTTTGCCTTCTTAGGTGGGCAACTGCTACTGCCAGGCATTTTGTGAATACCCTTGGAGCAGAGGTGAGGCCAAAGGGCATTGCTCTAAACTGGTAATGGCCTGAGGGCAGCTCGAACCTGAGGTACTTTCGATGGGAGCTTCTAATGAGAATAAGGAAGTAGGCATCCTTGAGGTCCAGGGACGCTAGCCAGTCCCCTGGCCTTACAGAGGGCAGAATAATTCCCCGAGTCACCATTTTGAATTTTGGCTTTAAAAGGTGCTTGTTTAAGTATCTGAGATCCAGGATGGGCTGCCATTCTCCTGTCTTTTTTGGGGTAAGGAATTACCTGGAGTACAATCCTTTGCCCTGGTGTAGGGGTGGAACCCTTTCCACTGCTCTGAGAACCAGGAGGGTAGAGACTTCTGCCTCTAGGGCAAGTGCCTCTGATGGATTTGCAGGTGGAAAGGATCTGGTTCTCATCTTTGGAAATTTTTTGAAGCTGAGAACCAGTCCCTGGCTTACTACTTCCAGGACCCACTTGTCTGATGTGAGAGACTTCCAGTCCTGGACAAAGTAAGCCAGCCTGCCCCCTACAGGTAGTGGAGAATCAGCCCTGGCCACCCCATCAGGGTGCCTGCTTGGCAGGGGCTTTAGGCTGAGGGGTGGAAGCAGGTCTGCTTGTAGCCCGTCTGCCTCTCCCTCTAAAGAACCCCCTCTGGGCGTAAGCTGAAGAGGAGGCCTGGGCTTAGTAAAAGGCCTGTGAAAGCCTGCCCTGCCCGGCTGCCTTTGAGGTGGCCCGCCTTTCCCTTGGCCTGTGCACTCCTATAGGTGGTCCTATACTCATCCATTTTTCTTCTTGTAATTCTCTGTCTGCTCCCAAACAGAGAATTACCCACAACAGGAAAATCCATGGCCTTAGTCTGGGTATCCTGTGACAGGTTAGTACATCTGAGCCAAGCTATTCTCGAAGTGCCACAGATGTAGCCATGACTCTTGATGACACATCATTAGAGTCCACTGCAGCATGGAACTGCACCTTAGATGCCTCAATACCATCAGCAGCCACCGCTCCAGCTCCTTGGCAAGCTCTTGAGGGACCTGTTTGCTAGAGCCATAACAGTATCCCATCTGATTTCTGATATCTAGCAACATAAGCCATATAATTTGCCTGTCTGAGTCCCAAGGATGATGCCACATACTGTTCCTTTGCCATGGCATCAATCCTCCTGGAGTCCTTGTCAGGGGTGTGAGGCCAAGGAATATTTGCCTTGTCACAGGCTGCAGCCTGCACTACCCCAACATGGCTGCATTGTTGTGTAAAGAACTCCAGTATCAGAGCCTGACAATGTGTACCTCTTGTCCATTCTCTTATCAACAGGAGGTATAGTGTGAGGTTTAAATTTTTACTGTTTCCCAAAAGATTTATGCAAAGGAATAGACAGTCTCCTGGACTCTGGGATATCCATCATTTAGTCGGTTCCTCTTGATCATCCACAGCTTCCTCCATAGGGAGCTGGAGGGTTTCAGCCACTTTTTTATAAAAAAAAAAAAAATGAGAAGGGGACTCAAAGCCTAGGAGGAGACACTCCTGAAGGTCTGTCTGGGGAGATGTCCGGGTCAATGGGCACATCCAGACTTTCAAATCCACATTCACTCTCCTCATACTTCTCTTCCCCCTTCTCCGGTTCATAAAATTCCTCTAACTCATACTCTTGAACCGGTGGAACCGGCCGAACCGTACGCTTACCCGATGGTGCCGGTTCGGCTGGAACCAGGGAAAGAGACTGGACAATTTTAATCGCTTTGGCTATTTCTTCAGCGGTTAGAGAGGAAAGTTTTGGCTCCATACTAGCTGATTTCCTTGTCCTTTTTGCTGGAACCGACTCCTCAGAGTCGGCTCTCCTTTTGGCCGAGGAAGTCTCGCCCTGGTCAGGGCACTCCCTCGATTCGGTTGGAACCGAACCGGGCTGGCCATCCGGGTCAGCGGACTTCTTGGCCTCCCTTTCCCTGAGCCTACCAACTCTCTTATCCAGGGTAGCTGCAGGAAAATTTTTGCAAATCTGGCAGTCTGCATTGAGGTGGTCAAACCCCAGACAAACAGGTGGTGTGGGGGTCAGCCTTGGCAAAGGCTTCCCCACAGACACTGCAGTGTTGAAACCCAGTGGGCCCGGTTTTTCTTTTGGGTTTCTCAGACATAGTGCCAGTCCTAACCAAACTTGCCCGTTTATGGCAACCCGCCAAGCAAGACCCTCTTATCGGTTCCCAACCGTGTCACGGGTCGTGGAAAAAAAAAAACGTAATAAAATCAGTTTTTTTTTTTATAACCGATAAGAACCGGTAATCACGCTCTAAAGGACAAATTAATATATTTCAAAACAACCTGAACGGTTCAAACCGAACCGATAACTGTATGTAAGTTCCACACAGAAGAATTAAATGTAAAAGCTATCTAGTACTTACAATACCACAGACAGAGCTTGAACCGACCGGTTGTGGTTTAAATTCGGTCAAACAAAATGAGAAAATACTTTAACCGACAAAATGAACCGAGCAGAAGGAGAAAGTCTCCGGAGCGACTGTTCAGTGAGGCGGAGTAAAGAATCTGACAGTTTGAGTTTGAACAACAGACAGTTTTCAACCGAGCTCGAGCTCAGCGTTCCATGCCTGGCATGGAAAGTTAACTCTTTCACCTCCGGAGCAGTTCGAAGGTTGGGACTCACTGCATATGTCATAATATAGCAAGACTTCATGTTGTTTGAAGTGCGGAAACACTTTTCGGCCAGGATGTGAAAAATGACAGCTGTTCTGTTCACAAGGAGGTGTGAAAAATGACAATGCTGAAAATCTGGTATGAAAAGAGAATTCGTGTAGTTATGGCGTGTGTACCATTCGTAACAGCGCTGTCATCCTCCAAATCCTCATCAGTCAAGAAGATGTTGGTCACAAGCGCCGCCAACATAAAAACTCCTGTACTGAAGAAACTGTGCCATAGGTCAAAAGGCAGCGCCTGTAACAGGAACAAATTTAGGTGTAAGGGCACAAATGGAAAGTGAAAACACACCATTCTCGGTAGACTGGATAGCTAGAAACAGTAAATAACTAAATTTTTGCAAAAACAGTTTACTAGACAAAAACAGTCACAGTAGCACAACTGGATATTCTTTGGTTCCTTGGGCGTCAAAATAGGAACCAGAGAAAAGTATGGTTGCGTGAACTTAATGTAACAGTACATCTTCGAGAGTATCTCTTGCAGCAGGTCGTAACACAGGAATTCAGCTGCACGCGTCATTTTCTCTGGATGACTTCAGTCGACCCTGGGACTTCCCTTCAACACTACCAAAGTGGTGTCTTCCTGGCAGATATAAAAAGGGGAGGTCCTAGCTACTCAATTCCATCTTGACTGAATGCAAAAATATTTCCGAGGCCTCAGATGGGAGCAGAGGAGGGAAATTAAAGCGGCTGCTCATGGAGTCGTAAGACAGAAGCAAAGTACCCTTCTAAAGTAACAGCAAGGAGGAAGGAAGGAAGGTGGGGCTGCATGACCCGCTGCAAGAGATACTCTCGAAGATCTACTACACGTTCTTACGCAACCATACTATCTTCTTCGAGGCAATCTCTTGCAGCAGGTCATAACACATGGGAAGATTCCCAGGCAGTTATACTGCCAAGCGGGAGGAAGAAGTGAACCATTAGGACATAGAACAGCCCATCCAAAATTGGTCCTCTTCTTAGAAGCGCAGTATAGACTGTAATGGTTGGTGAAGGCACGTATATATATAATAGACCATGTGGTGGCTTCACAAATATCCAAGGCGGAAACACGCCATACAGGCAGCCATGCCTCTTGGTAGTATGGGTATTTAACTTTTGTGAGATGTGTTTTTCGTATTTAGCACAGATAAAGGTAGAGCAATTGGTCCACCAGGTGGACAAGCACTACTTTGAAATGAATGCTCTGTTTTCCAGGGGCAAAAGAAACAAAAAGTTGCTCAGTTTTACACAACTGTTAAGTGCGGAGAAGATAATGCTCAATGTTCTATGCACATCTAGAGTAGGAAGTAGGGCTTCCCCTGGATTGAGGCTCCGCAAAGAACACTGGTAACTGAATGGTCTGATTCAAAGCAAATTCAGAAACATTTGGTAAGAATGCCGGGTTTGTGAGTAGACAAACCCGGTAGTTTTAGGACTGCACATTAGTGTTTGTAACTCCTAGGCACGTCTGCCAGACGTAATGGCAGCTAAAAAACAGTTTTCCAAGAAAGGTAAGAGGTTGCGGGATTTAGCGGGCTCAAAAGGACTCCATTTTCAAGGGCAAAAATTCAAATCCCACACAGGGACTGGATCCTGCATAGGGGGCTACAGATGATAAATACCTTATAAAAAAGGTTCAAATCAAAGGTAACTGGGACAAAGGTATGTTGTCCACAGGTAAATGAAATGAGAATGGCCAAAAGGTGGACTTTCACAGAGGAATATTTCAGTCCACTCTCCAGCAAGAAAAGCAAATAAACTAAGATGCGCTGAGGAGAACACTCATAAGGATCTAAGTCCAGTGTAGAAGTCCAAATAGAGAAGCGTTTCCACTTCATGGAATAGGAAGACCAAGTACGTGGCTTCCTAGTTGCCATAAGAACTTCCGACACCTTTGGGAACATCAGGAAGCACGAGAGGACTACGTCCTCAGGTGCCAGAAATGCAGGTGGAGGGAGCAAAGCCCTGTGCCTGGGACAGTAAAGTCTGGCAAATTGGCAGAGATATTAGCACTGCATCAGAAAGCTGTAGAAATAGAGGCAACCAAACTGATCTTGGCCAGAAAGCGCCATGAGAATCATAGACATCACCATCCTGGACCAGTTTGAATAGTACTCTCTGAACAAGCGAGAAGGTGTAAAGAAACTTCCTCTCCAGGAAAGAGATAATGTGTCCCACCACACAGTTCCAGGACCTCACATGACAGAGCAGTAAAGCGGCAGTTTTGTGGAGATCAAATAGGTCCAACTCCAGCCGGCCTCACAAATGGAAGAGGTCATTTAGAACGTCTGAAGAGATTTCCCACTTGTAGGCTTGGGCAGTGGCTCTGCTCAGGGTGCAGGACACCCCTGGGGTGTGTACTGCCAGAAAATGAGTATCTCTCTGGATTGCCCAATAGGACATCCTCATCGATTTTTGCAGAGAGGGTATGAATGGGTGCAAATATTTGTTTGGGTAGTGAACAACCATAGAACTATTGGATTTCATTCACAGGCAACCCGGGGGATGGGGAGTCTCAAACCACCAGCAAGGCGTATAGAACTGCCCTCAGTTCCAAGACTGATGTGGAGACAGGCCTCCACTGGCGTCCAATATCCTTGTGACCGGACGTGCAAGAAATGAGCACCCCACCCTGTCAAGGAGGGGTCTGTAGTCAGAATAAGACTCGGGACAAGAGATCGGAATGGCATGCCTTGCATTAGTCAGTCTCTGGTCTTCCACCATTGTAGAGCTCGAAGAGCCGAGGAAGAAATCAGGACCAGGGCATCAAAACTGTCCTCTCTCTGGTCCCCACTGGACTCTGAGGGACCACTGAAGGACCCTCATATTTAACCCGACATTGAGGACTATCAGTATTGTGGCCGCCAAATGTCCTAGGAGGCAGAGGTAGTGTCGTGCAGAGACTAATCTGCTGGACTCTAATCTGTGTGCCAAAGCAATCAGGATGTCCGCCCAAGATATGGGCACATATGCCTTCCCCACTGAGGGATCTAGCATTGCTCCAATATAATGGAGGCGTTGTTTAGGGTCCATCTTGGACTTCGGATAGTTTACCACAATCCCCACTTGGGCGAACAACTGTACAGTTCGAGAAAGCGCGAGAGACAGCTGTTGGCTGAAGGACGCTTTCAGGAGCGAGCTGTCCCAGTAGGGAAAGAGGCCTTCAATGCAAAGGGCCGCTGCGACCACTCCTAGGTATTTTGTAAATACCTTTGGGGCAGAGGAAAGTCCAAAAGGGAGGGCCCTGAATAGAAACACAGAAACAGACTGACAGCAGATAAGGACCACTTGGCCCACCCAGTCTGCCCACTTCCCTACCTACTGGATAAGCTGCAGATTCTAGTTAGCCACCCCCCACTACAATTGCCTTATGTCTGTCCCATGCATGTTTGAATTCCCCCACTGTTTTACTAATCTAGAATGGTGGCACGTCAGGATATGGAGGTATGCATCCTTCATATCTTGAGAACAGAGCCAATCTCCCTTGTTCAGCAAAGAGAGAAGTGTCGGAAAACACACCATGCAGAACTTTTGGTAAGTGATGTAGAGGTTGAGACACCTCAGATCCAAAACTGGGCGGAAATCCTCTGTCCATCTGGGAACCAAGAAAAAGTGGGAGTAAAATCCCACATCCTTCTGAGGAAGGGGAACTGGTTCAATGGCCTTTTTCGAAGCAAGAAATCTATCTAAGTTTGTAAGACCAATGCCTCATCAGGGGGGTAGTGAGCGACCCTGTGTGTTAAACAAAGAGGCATCTCCGTGAACTCCAGTGTGTCCTGTCTTGATCAGTTGCAGGAGCCACTGGTTGGAAGAGATAGCTTGCCACCCTTGCAGGTGTAGGGAAAACCTGCCCCCGATGGCTGTAGGTAGGGACTAGGCGGAGGAAGACTGGCCCTGCTTGGGGGGTGCAGGGTACGTACAGGGGTTTGAACATTTCCAGGAGCCAGCAATTATAACTGAGGTTCTCTTATTGGCAGGTTGCCTCTGAGCTGAGGGAGTGCCCCTGTTAGGGAAGCCCCTCAAGGCTGTTTTGGCTTTTGGACGGTAAAGGGTCTGCACAGATTGAAGGGTACGACTGGAGTCCTGTAAATCTTTCAAGATGTCTTGGGTCTGTGGACCAAATAGCTAAACTCCTTTAAAATGGAGCATTCTAGAACAGATTACTTGTACTTCCCGTGAAAATCCTGACACCCTGAGCCAGGCGTGTCGTCTGAGACAGACTCCTGCAGAGGACGTACAAGCCATAGTAATAACAGCATCGTAAGTGTCCTTCGGCAGGTGGCAGCAGACTGCCAACACAGCAGACATTTTCACAGTCTGCTCCTCCTGGACAGAACCCGCCGGGAGTAACTGAACTGTCGCCTGGAAGGCCTTCAAGAGTTCTTCCTGAAATTTCATGACATTGTGATTAACTATACGTAGAGTCAAGGTGGCAGAGGAAACTTGCCTCCCTATTACATCCAATTTCTTGGATTCCATACCCGGGGGCTGAGCACTCACGCGCTGAGGCCAAGAGGACCCATCCTGTGCGGCACGGATCGGATCACCACCGTTTTGTCCGCCTAAGGCGGAGACATGAAATAGGGGTGATCTACCGCAGCCTGATAAATACCATCAGCCTTATGCAGACTGGAGAAAATCTTGAAAGGCTGATTCCATACAACCATGATGGCTTCCTCAAACGCATCCACCAAGGGACCAGGGAGGGAGAATGACTACAGTGGGGCATTCTGGTACACCCAGGTACTAAGTCAGTTTCTTCCTCGAAGCATCTTGCTCAGTGCCCTGGAATCCAAATATTTTCTAGAGCTGGATCATAATGTCATCTGGCGGAGAACAAGGGAGTTCAGGGGTAGGTTCTCCTTGAACAGAGAAGGTAACAGAGGACAGAGGATTCCTCAGAGTCCATGCCGTCCACGTCCTCCAGGTCAGCCAGATCTCAGTCCTGCAGGAAAGGGTTCTCCATGTCTAAGTCCTGGGCGTACAGGCCTAGGGAAACAGGGTAAGAGCTGGCCATCCGCTGGTCCGAAGGAGGACTAGAAGGAGTAGAGACCAGAACCGAACCCTCCCATATATATTTAGTTTTTGTTGACCAGGCAAGTGCACTAGATAAATTCTGCCTATTTTCAGGCACGACCCGGGGGCGAAGGATAAAGATGAATGACAACTTACTGAACCACATTAAGCTGCTGGTGGCATTTTAGTGAATGGGGGAAATTTGGCTATGGGATCTAACATCCATACACTGAACTACCACCAGAACAGGCAGATGGAACCTTGCTTTAACGTCTTATCCGAAAGACTAAGAGTAGGCAGCAGAACCAAACTTGTAGCTGTTGACGAGGTGTGCAGATAGGACACCAGGAATGTCGACAAGGGTGCCCACATCAAGTCCTGTGAGACAAGGCTGGTCATCGACAATGGGATCGTCGACAGGTCTGAAGCTCCTGCCATCAATGACAGAATCGCCAAGAGTGCCAGGAATCCAACCGGCCCGGCTGTGCCGAGGGTTGATGCGCTGGACCACACCTCGTACGCCAACAACCTGGGTTCGGGAACAAGCCGGGGACGTCGGTGGTCGGAGAGTGATACATGCTCGGTGCCTGACTGGCCTCAGGCGGAAGCAGGAGGCATAGCAGGCACATGGGCATACAGAGGGCTGGGAAATGGCAGACGTTGGTGGAGACGCCTTGACATCTGGGCATAGGCCACTCCCCAGAACATAGGAAAAACACCCACGGCACTCCTGGTAGATTAAGCACCAGGTCCCGATCCCCAATGCTCCTACCTGCCCCGGTGACCGGCATCCTGACGAGACTCCAAAATTCGGTGCAATTGCCCTCCCACCTCATCCCCATCTGTGGGGGGGTGGTAAGCCAAAGCTATGTGGAGGATGGATCGCCACAGGATACAGGTAGGAGGTGGGGACTAGAATGTCCACAGTCATCTCCCGAAGGAAGTGGAGTGCCACGGGAGGGGAGGAGTACAAACAGAAAGTAAACAAAAAAAGAGTGCCAGGGATCATCATCATCATCATCGACCAGCCATAAGGCATGGACGATAGAATTGTCGGCGGGCATGAAGCCATTGTTGACAGATGATGGCTAGACAGCACTGAATGGGGAGGTAGCTCTTGAAAGCTGTAATTTCATCCCCTAACTCGCCATCGACGGAGGTAAGAGAGGAGCCAGCAGCTGTCGGTGGAGAAAAACAGAAAGTAGTTACGGAACAAAGTACAGTTACGTAAGAACTTACCGTAACAGTAGATCTTCGAGAACAGCTCTTGCAGCAGGTTACACCATTAGGACTGAAGCCGGCAGGCGTCAGGACCCCACGGAAAAATTCTAGCTAGCTATCTTCAGTGGGGACCCGCCCCTACGGTCCCGCCTCCGGCGTCAGGCGTAGTACATAGGGGTGGTCCCGCCTAGATTCTAGTTCTCCGCTGAGACTTCCGCCGCAGGCTGACACTGAAATGGGAGACCGAGGATCCACTGCCTGAAGACAAACGGAAAAATCTATTAAGGCTTAAGCCATGCCTCCTCCAAGGGGGAAGAGTGGGCGAGGAAGCCTGCAGCAAGAGCTGTTCTCGAAGATCTACTGTTACGGTAAGTTCTTACGTAACTGTACTATCTTACTTCGAGACACAGCTCTTGCAGCAGGTTACATCATTAGGACTGATTCCCAAGCAGTAGCGCTTGCAAACACTCTGAGAGGAGGAAATTAGAAAGAATGTTCCAGGTCCTGAATCTAGGACAAGAGACCCTGTAGCACTGCCAGGCCGAGGCCTGCTCTTCGCCGTGAAGCGATGTCCAGGCTATAATGCCTGATAAAGG
The DNA here is from genome assembly GCA_016271365.2 of Neoceratodus forsteri. Taxonomy (NCBI): domain Eukaryota; kingdom Metazoa; phylum Chordata; order Ceratodontiformes; family Ceratodontidae; genus Neoceratodus; species Neoceratodus forsteri. The sequence goes on along the minus strand of CM028130.1, from coordinate 127,576,487 downwards.
TATGAACAGAGCTCCAAGTGGCTGCAGCACAAATAGCAGAGGTGGAGACGTTTCAAAGTGCCGGCAAGGAGGTGGCCATACCCCTAGTGGAATGGCCCCGGACTGCTCCTGGGAGGGGCTTTCATTTGATATCATAACAATAAGAGATGCACTGGACAAGCCAGCGATACAGGGACTGTTTGGATACTGGTTGGCCCATCATCCTTTCGGTAAAGGAGACGAAAAGTTGCTCCGAAGTACGAAGCTGCTTAGTTCTGCTCAGGTAGTACCTTAAGCTGCGGTGAACATCCAGGGTGTGAAGCAGCGCCTCTCCTCTGTTAGAGTAATTAGGGAAGTAGACCGGCAGGTCAATATCCTGATTGAGAGTGAGTGTGGAAACCACCTTAGGCAAGAATTTAGGCTTCGTCCTCAGGGATACTCTGTCCCGGTGGAAAATTAAATAAGGCTCTTTGCATATGAGAGCCTGAAGCTCAGAAACTATTCTCGCTGACGTAACAGCAACCAAAAACGTTTTTCCACGACAGAAAACGCAGCTTGCAATCCGCGGCAGGTTCAAAGGGGGGGAGCGTGAGTTGCTCCAGGACAAAGAGCAAGTCCCATGGAGGCACTGGGTCCTTAATGGGAGGCCTAAGGTGTAACACCCCTCTCAATTCGACAGGCATCTAATTGTGCCACTGCGTGCTATCCCACCTGGAGGTGATGAGCTGAAATGGCAGAGAGGTGCACTTTAATAGAGGAGTAGGAGAGACCCGAACGGAAAAGGGAGAGCAGGTACTCTAACACCGCTTTCACCGGACAACCTAAAGGGGAAGGGCCGCGTGCTTGCGACCACAGACAAAAACGGTGCCATTTCATGGCGTACATCGCATGCGTTGCCGGCTTTCTGGCTGCAGAAAGAACTTCTGCAACCTCTTGCGAGACCCCGTGACGCAAGATGGCTATGTCTCTAGGAGCCATGCATGCAGGTTCAGTGAGCGCAAGTCCAGGTGGACCAGTGAACCCTTCTCCTGAGACAAGAGGTGGGAACTGAATGGCACGGAGCGGAGGTTCCCGGAATAGCTAAATTAGCAAAGGGAACCAGATCTGCCTGGGCCAGAAAGGGGCCACCAGGATCATTGCTGCATGCTCCCTGCGCAGTTTGAGAACTCCTCTCTGGATCAACGGGAAGGGAGGGAAAGCGTAGAGGAATCTGTCCGCCCAGGAGAGGGATAACGCGTCTCGCCAGAAAACACCAGGCCCTGGATCTAGCGAGCAAAAACTGGGCAGTTTATGCTGGATGGGGAAGCGAACAAGTCCAATTCTGGAGTTCCCCATCGAAGAAACAGATCCTCTGCTACCACCTGGAGAAGTTCCCACTGTGGACTCTGGCCTGGGAGCGACTCAGGCAGTCTGCAATTGTGGTGTCCACCCCGGTAACATGTACTGTGATCAGGTTCGCGCCGTGTCGGATTACCCAATCCCACACCCTCATGGCCTCCCTGCAAAGGGGGTAAGAGTGTGCGCCTCTGTTTGTTGAGGTAATACATCACCGCCGTGTTGTCTGTCTGAAGCAGGAGAGTACTCGGTTGGATCTCTGACTGAAATGCCTGGACCGCCCTCATCTCCAGGACGTTGAAACATAGAATTTGACGGCAGATAAGGACCGCTTGGCCCACCTAGTCTGCCCATTTTCCTACCTAACAGATAAGCTGCAGATCCTAGTTAACCAACAGCTTAATTCCTCCTACCCCCCACTAAGACTGCCCTATGCCTGTCCCATGCATTCTTGAAGTCCCCCACTGTTCTTGACCCCATGACCTCTTCAAGGAGGCTGTTCCATGCATCCACAACCCTCTCAGTGAAAAAATACTTCCTCACATTACCTCTGAGCCATCCCCCTTCTATCTTCAAATTGTGCCCCCTTGTTCTTGCACATCTCTTTCTTATATATGATATGGAGGTGGGCCTTCAGAGGGGTCCACGTACCCTGGGACTGCACCCCGTCCAGGTGTGCTCCCCACCCTAGACTTGAGGCATCTGTGCTGAGGATTACCTCCGGGGACGGCGCTATGAACGGGACGCCCATAGAGAGTGTCCCTGGGTCTAGCCACCACTGCCAGTCTCGAATCGCGGTATTCGTGATCCTGACCAGATGCTGCATGTGGTCTTGCCTTTGGTCCCATTGCACCTTGAGCATCCACTGAGTTCCCGATGTGGAGCCTTGCGAAAGGGACAGTAGGAATGGCCGCAGCCATGTGTCCGAGCAAGCGAAGGACCGACCTGGCTGGGGCGGTCTTGTTCGACGAAAGCTCCCTGATGAGGGATCTGATGTGCTCCGCTCTGTCATCTGGAAGAAATGCTCTTCCCTGAACGGTGTCCAGTACCGCGCCTATGAACTGCAGTTTCTGCGACGGTACCAGGAGAGACTTCTTGTGGTTGATTAGGATACCCAGAGATCGAAACAGGCCCTGGGTGCTCTGGATCGCCCGTAACAACGCCTCTCTGGAGGCGGCCAAGAGAAGCCAATCAATCATCCGGGTACGGGAACACAATGGCCCTGTCTCCTTAGAGACGCTGCCATGACTGCCATGCATTTGGTAAATACCCTGGGTGCTGATAACAGCCCGAATGGAAGGGCTCGGAACTGAAGATGATGGCCAAGAAACTCGAAGCGCAGGAACCTCTTGTGCGCTTGAGCTATAGGGATGTGTAGGTAAGTGTCCTGCATATCTAGAGACGCTAAAAAGGCGTCCTGCTTCAGCATGGGAATAAGACCCGGAAGAGTTACCATGCGGAATCTTTTGTAGGTGACCGACAAATTGAGGTCGCTGAGGTCCAGAATCGGACGGAGATTCCCCATCTTCTTTGGAACCAGGAAGAAGTGGGAATAGTATCAGTGTCCTCTCTGGTTCTCTGGGACGTACTCTATCGCTCCCTTTTGCAAGAGTGCGAGTACTTCTTGTCTGATCAATGGCTTGTGCTGACCCGGGTACCGGGAGAGCAACAGAGGCCTCAAGGGTGGCTTTTCCGCAAATTCTATAAAGTGGCCTCTTCCGACTAATCTGTAGAAGCCACCTGTCGGTGGTTATAGTCTGCCATCCCGCAGGAAAATTGCACTTCTCACCATGACGTCCCGTTGATCCTGAGGGGCGGGGGCCGGGAAGGAGTCAGGCCGTGGCAGCTGAGGGTCCCGCTGACTGGACCGGCTTAGGAGTGCGCTGGCTTCGACCTGCGAGTTGTTTTCCCTGGGCTCTGCGAAAACCGGAGCCCCTCTGTTGTGGAACGGGGCGAGACTGTTGTCTCTGCGTCTGTCCACGAAATCTGCTTTGGTTCCTACGAAAGGAACTAAGCTTGGGTCGGTACATGGCCTGAACCGACCTCACCGCCTTCCCGGCCTCTTGCAGTTTGGTAATTATCTTCTCTGAGGGTTTACCAAACAAAACTTCTCCCTCGAATGGGGCGTCCATGATGTTTTTCTGGACGTCCGGGGTAAAACCGGATACACAGAGCCAAGAGTGCCTCCGGAGGCATACGCCTGAAGCTGCTGCTCGGGCCGAGGAGTCCGCGGAGTCGTACGCGGCTCGTAGCACCTGGGTTCCCACATCCGAACCCGTAGGGAGGAGCTGCAACATCTCCTTCTGCTCACCTTCCGGCAATTTCTCAGCCGCATCCAGACCCTGCTCCACATGGCATTTGGAACTGCACCATGGGGGTCAAATAATTCAGGGATCTGATGGCGCAGGTAGCGGAAGCATACGTGCGCCTACCCATGGAATCCAGCTGCTTGGACTCTGGGTCCGGTGGCAGGGTGCTCAGATGTTGCGGTCTCTGGGACCGATCATGAGAGGCTGTTATGACCAGAGAGTCGGCCTGAGGATGCTGGGTCAAGTACTGGTATTCTCTTGGAGCCTTGTACAAGTGGTCAACTTTCTTCGGCATCGCTGGGAGCGAATGTGGACGCTTCCACGCTGCCTTGGTGACGTCCACGAAAGTGTCTACCAAGGGTGGCACCACCACAGGCTTAGGGTCCTTCTGCCGAAGATACTTCGCAAGGCGCAGCCTTTCAGGGTCTAACTCTTCCGCATCCCATCCCATGTTCTCTTGGATGTGTCTCATGATATCCGAGAATGAAGGGTCATCCGGAGGACACTTTGGCAGCTCACGTGGGTCCGGAGGAGGGATGGAGAAGGGAGATGGGGATCTGGATGTTGAAAACTCTGATCCCATGTCCTCCGTCGAAGGCGAATGGCGGCACCTTCTGGGTCTCTTGGGACTGGGTGACCTAGAAGAGGATCTGGACGGAGGTCTCCTTTTATCTAGTCTCCCCCTTGGAGGGGTCCTGGGCTCCCGGGGAGGAGGTATCCGGCCTGCAGACCCAGACGGAGATGGGGGCGCAGGAACCGGAGGAGCAACCGGTGTAGGAGGAGGAGGAGGGGGAGGAAGCGGAGGTGGAGTGGGGACCATGTCCTTTTTGATGGTATCCCACCCGTAAGTGAAAAGCTCCTTCACCTCTGAAAAAGAAAGGCCAGACGACGGCCTGGGCGCCGGTAGACGGTCGTCGGGTCCCGGCGTCGGCTCCACAGGGGGCTAGAGTTGTGGAGAGGGTTCCCTGGGAGTCTCAACAGGACCGGCGTCGCCCGTCTGGTCCTCAGGCTGAGTTAACTCCTCCTCAGTGATGGTCTCCTGACCGACGTCGGTCGGAGGCGTCGAGGGTCCTCTTCTCAATTGGAGCGGGCGCCGGTCCCCCTACCGGCGTCCGGTGATGAGTTGGCCTGGCCGGCGGTCTTCTGACGGACGACGGCTCTGGGGACCTGTGGCGAAAGGCCGACGTCGGACGAACCGGCGTTGGGTCCAGCGGCCTCTTAAGTGAGGTGAGCTCCTTGGTTTTCTGGTGAAGAGGAGGAGGCAAGGAAGCAGACCTGACAGTTTCAGAATGGCGGGAACCCGACTTGTGGTGATGGTGGCGATCCCCTGACTTAGCCAGGGCCTTGGAGGACAAGGAAGGCCTGGGAGTCTTGGCCTGAGAAGAGGATGAAGATTTTCTCACCGCAGCGGGGGGAGGCTGAGAGCTGGCCCGGGAAGGAGAGCGGTCAGACATGGAGCCAGAGCTGTGCGAATCGGAGGCCCTAGACGGGGACCTGGAAGGGGCCTTCTCCCTATGCTTCTCAGCATGCTTGCGGGCCTTCTGCGAAGAATCCCCCTTGGAAGCCATGGTCTTGAGTTGCTCCTCTAGCAGGAATGCCTGTAGGGCCTTCTGGCGACGGATCCGGGTGCTGCTGTTGAAACCCTGGCAAAAGGAGCAGGACCGGGTGTCGTGGTCTGGGCCTAGGCACCGGACACAGGCCGAAAGGATCCTTGAATGGGATCTGCTTCCCACAGGCGCACTTCGAGGAGTGACCGGAGGTCGGAGAGGACATCAGAGAAAAAACTGAACTCGGAGAACGAATTTCCCGTAGGAAAACACTTTACCACGCGTCGCGCACTAGAAACCGAACCGAAGGGTCGAGACATGCAAGTTGATGGGAAGAACTGGGAATCTGGAGGGACCGCCCCTTATGTACTCGATGGCGTCGGGGCGGACTTACGCGTGGCGGTCCCCGCTGAAGATAGCTAGCTAGAATCTTTCCGTGGGGTCCTGACGCTTGCCGGCTTCAGTCCTAATGGTGTAACCTGCTGCAAGAGCTGTGACTCGAAGTAAGATCTTACCATAACAGGAGATCTTGCAGCAGGCTATCACAATAAGGACTATGCTACAGGCACTAGGACCCTCAAGAAAACTTCTCAGCCAGCAATACCCAGCAGGGACTGCCCCCGATGGCTCCACCCCAGCATCCGCTCTGGTACAAAAGGGGGCGGACCAAGCTCCACCCTTGTTCCCCCAAGTCCCGAGCACAAGCCTTGACAGGAGAATGGAGCGGAGCATGAAGATGGAATCTACACACCTCAGAGGGTAATGAGGGCGGGAAAGTAGCGCCTGCTGCAAGAGCTCCTCTCTAAGATCTACTGTTACGGTAAGTGCTTACGTAACTGTACTATCTTATTCGAGTGGGAGCTCTTGCAGCAGGCTATCACAATTAGGACTGAATCCCAAACAGTCCCTCACCATGGGGGGTACTCGACCCTGGGAGGTGGAGAAAAAAAGCGAACAAAGAGGATCAAGACAGTAGTCCTTGAAGGACTGCCAGGCCAAAGCCTGCCTGGTGTCTGGAGGCAATGTCCAAGTTGTAGTGTTTCACGAAAGTATGCACTGAAATCCAGGTAGCGTCAGCGCAAATATCCTTAATGGATACATCCTGCAGCGTGGCAAAGGAAGCAGACACTCCCCTGGTGGAGTGACCCCTAACCAGACCCGGAAGGGGCTTATTATGCTTTTCATAGCAGAAAGAGACAGTGGACAATCCATTTTGAAATGGTCTGCTTGGACACCGATCTACCCCAATGTGGCGCAAAGGCCATGAACAGCTGCTCCGATTTACGGTGATTAGCCGTACGCTTAAAGTAATAACTAAGCATCCTGTGAATGTTCAAAGTGAGAAGAAGGAGAGCCTCCCCTATGTTAGAGGGTGAAGGAAAGTAAACTGGAAGGTCAACCGACTGGTTGAGGGTCAGCTCAGAGACCACTTTCGGAAGAAACTTAGGGTTCGTTCTCAGGGAAACCCTTTCCCTGTGGAAAATTAAGAAGGACTCTTTACACATCAAAGCCTGAAGCTTGGAAACTCTTCGAGCTGAAATAATAGCAACAAAAACACCTTCCAGGACAAGTATCGCGGCTCACAATCCGCTGCAGGTTCAAACGAAGACAGGGCAAGCTGCCCCAACACAAAAAGGAGGTCCCACAGTGGAATAAGATCCTGAATGGGAGGTCTCATATGAAGAATCCACCGTAAAAAGCTGCGTGCCACGTCCAACTGGGCTAAGGTTCTATCATCCGAAAGGGCGTGATGAGCCGAATTGGACCACATATGCACCTTAATGAAGGAATAACTCAAGCCTTGTTGGTATAAGGAGAGGAGATACTAAAGATCTGAGTTTACTGGACAGGAAATTGGATCCAGATGGTGAGACGAGGCCCACAAACAAAAACGCTTCTATTTCATAGGGTAAGTGGAGCGCGTGGAAGGCTTCCTCACCGACACAAGAATTTACGCCACCTCTTGCGATACCCCGTACCTGTACTTTGCTACGTCTAAAGGAGCCAAGCATGAAGGTGCAAGGATCGGAGATCAGGATGAACCAGCGAGCCCTGATCCTGGGACCGCAACTGCGAGCATATTGGCAGCGTAAGTGGAGGTTCCATGGAAAGCCGCTGAAGTAGTGGGAACCAAATCTGCCTAAGCCACAGCGGGGTGATCAGAATCATTCGCGCCCCTCAGCTTGCAACTTCAACAGAACACTCTGGACGAGAGGAAAGGCGTAAATAAACCTCCCTGCCCAACATAGGGACAACATGTCTGGCCAGGAAACACCAGGCTCAGGCTCACACGAGAAGAAAAGCGGCAGTCTGGCGTTGCGTGACGATGCAACCGGGTCCAGATCTGGACAACCCCATCTGTCGAACAGCTGGTCCGCTACTGACTGCAGTAGCTCCCACTCGTGCATCCTGGACAGAGTTCTGCTGAGACTGTCTGACAAGTCGTTGAGGATGCCTGGAATGTGCACTACTGAGAGAGTGATGTGCCGCTCCAGCACCCAATACCAGACTCTCATCACCTCCCTGCACAGGGATTAAGTATGAGCTCCCCCTTGCTCGCTGATGTAGAAGACTATCGCAGTTTTGTCCATCTGAATCAGAAGAGAGCCTGGCACTAGGTCCTCCTGAAAGGCGTGTAGCGCACTGAGGACCGCTTGCATCTCGTACACTGATGTGGAGTTCTTGCTCCTCGGGGTTCCAAACACCTTGTGTCTTGTGGGCCCCTAGGTGCGCCCCCCCATCCCAAATCCGAGGCATCCATTGTAAGGGTCTGATTTGGGGGCTCCGGATGGCAGGGGACCCCTCTTTCTAGATTGAGGGGATCCATCGAGATTGTCTGAGCACTGATCCCACTGCACCCTGAGCATCCATTGTGGGATTCGCATGTGAAGGCGGGCCAGAGGAGTAACTAATGTCCACCGCCATGTGCCCAAGAAGTCTGAGGAAGGTCCTTGCTGAGACCTGAGGAGTTACTAGAACCGATCTGGCTATCTCCAGCAGGCGATCACCCCACTTCGAATCCAGGACCGCACCAATAAAGACGAGTCTTTTTCTGGGTTCTGGGGAAGAATCTGGAAGGTTCAGGGAGATCCAAGTCTCAGAAGAGTGTGTAAGTGTCTCCAAGAGCTTGAAGTAGGCGAGACCTTGACAGAGCCGCTAGCAGCCAATCATCCAGGTAAGAGACAACATAATGCCCCCTGACGCCTTAGAGCAGCAGCCACCACTGCCAAACACTTCGTGAAGACTCGAGGAGCGGAGGAGAGGCTGACCGGAAGAACTCAAAACTGATAATTCCCCCACTGGAAGTGGAACCTAAGGAACTTCCTGTGAGCAGTAAAGACCCCAATATGCATATAGGCATCTTGCATATCCAGGGACCAGAACCAATCCCCTTGGTGAAGCAGAGGAAAAAGACCCAACAGGGTCACCATCAGGAACCTTTTGTACTCTATATGAAGATTTAGCGAGTTTAGGTCCAGAATAGGACTAAGGTCCTGGGTCTTTTTTGGAGCCAGAAAGAACTGGAAGTGAACACCCTTTTCCCTGCTGTCACAGAGGTACTGGTTGTATCACCCTTTTTTGCAAGAGGACCTGCATCTCTCCTTCTATGAGAGGAATATGAGTAGGATATCTGGAGGAATCTCAGTGAACTCTAAAGTGTGTCCACTCCTGATAACGTCCAGGACCCATTTGTCCATAGTTATTGAGCTCCATCCCTGAAGGTACAGAGAGAAGTGACCCCCTACCACCTTCCCTGGTACCTCCGCGGGAAGGGTCAGAAGGGAGTCATTGGGCAGAGCCAGGGGAGGGCAGAGAGGCCTGGGAGGGCTTAGGGCCACGGGTGGGAGCGCCCCGAGGCTGCTGACTGCCAGCTTTCCTCCGAAAGCCTCCTCTCTGGCCCTGTTGGTTACCACAGGCTTGACCACCTGAGGGCTTCTGAAATGGCAGTTTCCACAGTACAGCTGGCAGACAGACCAGATGGATTTGCCTGACTCTTGGAGGAGAGAGATCAAAGACTCCGGCTCCAGCCCAAACACGAAATCCTGGAACGGTAAGTCCTGTATTCCGGACTGCAGATCCTGATGAAAGCCCGAGACCCTCAACCAGGAATGGCACCTGAGACAGACACCTGACGCTGATGCTCTGGCAGCAGTGTCTGCAGTATCATACGAGGCACACAACACATGTGTGCCTATGTCCGAGCCCGACTTGCGAACATCCAAGATCTCCGTTTTCTTTTCGGAGTCTGGCAAGGCATTAACCAGCTCTTGTCCCCGCTCCCATAACGCATTCTGGTACTGGACCATGTGCGAGGGAAATTCAAGGACCTAACTGAACAGGTGGAGGCAGAATACACTTTCTTGCCCACCTGGTCCAAGCAGAGGGATTCCGGGTCGGGAGGCTATGAGCCGAGATGTTTAGGCTACTAAGATTTGTCGTGAGCATCTGTAATAACTGACGAATCCGCTTGAGGATGCTCTGTCAAGAATGGTTCGTCCTTTGGGGCTCTATACAGCCTGTCTGATTTTTTCAGAACTGAAGCCAGATGCTTCCAGGTAACTCTGGTGAGGTCCTGGAACATGTCTACTAAAGGAGGGACCATCAAGGGCTTGGGCTCCTTTTGCCTCAGGTATTTAGCCAAACGGCGTTCGGGATCCAAGTCCTCCGTGTCCCACTCATTGGAGGTGCCTGATGCGCCTCATGACGTCTAAATGTTGTGAACTGCCAGAAGGCGAAAGGAACCCCCAAGTCCCAAAAGGAAGAGGCAGAAGACTAAGAGGAAGAGGAGGAGGAGGGGCTACTGGGTGATGAGTAGCCAGACCCATCCTTGCAGCCAGCCTCACTAGAGTGTCGGTGGCTCACCAAGAGCCGGTCGAAGAACGGCAATGGTTCTGGGACCGTCCAGTCAGGAGGACAGACGCTGGAGGATCGTCTAGCAGAACAGGAGCTACCGTGGTATGACCTGACCCGTGTCTGCTACCTAATCTGGTACAGCGCCGTGGTCAACGGACCGTGTCCAGGAACGAGTCTTAGGAAGAGGAGTAGGCAGCGGCCTGTTGGGGGTCTTCCTTGGGGGAAGAAGCACCTCCTGGCTGTGATTCACCCGAAAGGTGTGGGACCGGTGACGAGGCCGGCTTGGGGGTTCGCTCTGAACCTGCCCCCACCAGAAGGAAAACAGATCCTTGAGCTCATCCTTAAAAAAAAAAAAAAAAAAAAACGGAAGCAGCCTTCCCTGGAATGGGAGTGTCCGTCTGGCCAACTCTTAGAGAGTTTAGTTCTGAGCCCCGGGAGGAGAACTTCGGGGATGGTGACGCAGCCCATTTGCTGGCTGCGTCTGGCCCCATCACCCGGCGTCAGTAAGGGGACAGATGACGGGGCCTTGGAAGGCGGTGCTGAAGCTTGCACCTCTGAGGTCTTCACGGTGACCCTGAGCGGAGTCACCTTCGGCTTCACTGGCCTCTCCCCGAAGGTCCAGCCTTAGCCTGGTCTTTTTTGGGAGGCTCACCTGAGCCCCTGTATCCACGGGCTGTCTTGGGAGAAGGCAGTGAGCAGGAGCGAGACTGGGACAGACTATGGTCTTTTTTGCGGGACCGCTTGGACTTGTCCTTTTTCTTCTGCTTCTCCCCAGAGGTGTGCAAATCCATATTCTTTTTGAACAGAAACGCTTTCAGGGCCTTTAGGCGGTGGATCCAGGTTTTTTTTGTTTTTTTTTTTAAAAACACACGGTGTCGTGGTCAGGCCCTAGGCAGATAACACACTGCCGATGAAGTCTTTAGACAGGATTTGGCGGCCTCAACGCAAGACTTATTAACATAGGGCCCCACGAGAGACTGATGACGCTTAGACATGCGTCAGAAGTAGTGGAGAAATGCAAATAAATTCGAAGAAGTTCTTTTTGCTGGGCTGGAAAGCCAAGAGGAACAGGAACTCTTCACGTGTGCAGGATGCGGTGGGAAAAGAACTGGGGAGGAGCTGGGTCCATCCCCTTTTGTACCAGAGCTGACGCTGGGGTGGAGCAGACGTTGGGGGTGGCCCCTGCTGGGCACTGCTGGCTGAGAAGTTTTCTGGAGGGTCCTAGTGTCTGCGGTATAATCTTAATTGTGATAGCCTGCTGCAAGAGCTCCCACTTGAAATAAGATCAGCAGCTACCATCTCAGGTACCCCTGAATGCACAGACAGAGGAGCCGGCAGTAAGAGAGGGCTAGCAGACTGCGTAGAAGACATAACAGCTGTCACCGTCTTAGGTACTCCTGAACCCACCGTCGAGGGGAGTGCTGTGGACGGTGGAAAGAGAGGAGCCAGCAGTCAACGGTGTAGAAGATAACATAACAGCGGCTCTCAAATACTTATCTTTTTGGTAGTTTTTCAAAGGGTTTAGACCCTGATTAAGGATCCATGTTGAACCGTCTTCAGAGGCACAATCCCAGGTGCTGTGTAAAGAGCCAAGGCCCTGAACAGATTTTTCAGGTCGACTGGTAAGCAGAGCCCCTAAGGAGGATTTGTCGCATGCAGGTTGCAGCTGAAAAGAACCGAGGAGTAGGTGGGACCTCCCTTTATACCTGTCAGGCAGACACCACGTAGCAGTGTTAGGGTGAGGCCCCAGGGTCAGCTGCTAAGGAAATGACGCCTGTGGCCGAATTCCCATGTGTTATAAGCTGCTGCAAGAGACTGCCTAGAAAAAGATTATTAATTTACAGAAGTTAGCTAAATGCATAGTAATCAAGAAACCTAAACCTTTTGCATTGAACTACAAAATAAAAAAAATGGACAACTAGCCATCACCGGAGTGCACGCTTCAGGTGGAAAAAACCGATCTGAGCAACGGCCAGAGTGGAGAGTTGTTGCAGAGTCTGAACCTACATTCCAAACTTAAAAATGTGCACAGGCTCCATCTCTGACATCACTCTCGGCCGAGATGACTGCATTAAGTGTAAACATCTAAATGAGAGATTGCTGGAATTAGAATATTACATAGTAAAACTTAAAATCAGTAAGTACAGAACAGTACATAGAGATATAGAATACGAAACAGCAGAAAAGTACAGCTGCGCAAGAACTTACCGTAACAGCAGATCTTCGAAAGAGGCTCTTGCAGTAGGTAATTACATATAGGACTGACGCCAGCAGGCGGCAGGACCCCATGGAAAAATTTCTAGCTAGCAGTCCCTGGTGAGGGACCGCCCCCACGTCAGGTGACGTCTGTATAAAGGGGCGGGTCCCTCACGCCCACCTTCCAGTTCTTTCCCTCCAAGGGCCTACAAAGGCCAGATGAGACAGAAGCGGATATTTTCTTAAATGGAAAAGGAGCTAAAAAAAAGCTTAGGGGGATGGCATTACCTACTGCAAAGAACCTCTCTCGAACATCTCCTGTTACGGTAAGTTCTTACGTAACTGTACTATCTTACCTCGAGAAGGCACTTGCAGGAGGTAATTACACATAGGACTGAGTCCAAAGCAGTCTAGAACTAGAAGCAGCACACAGGAGGAGAAAAGCTACTCAAAGTAGACCCTCTAGCTGTGAAGGCCTTAAGAAAGGAGGCCTTGCAGAACAGCCAGCCCAAAGCCCGCTCTACGGCGAGAGGCAATATCCAAACTGTAATGTTTCGTAAAAGTATGGATGGAGGTCCAGGTGGCAGCTGCACAGATGTCTGCCGCCGACATTCTTGAAACAAGCCACAGAAGCAGCGACTCCCCCGGTGGAGTGGCCTCTGACTTGACCCAGGAGGGTCTTCTTGTACTTGTCATAACAGAAACAGATGCAATGAGCCAACCATTTGGATAGGCATTGCCTAGAAACAGCATTGCCTTACCTTTTCGGAGCAAGAGAGGTAAAGAGTTGATCCGACTTTCAGAGATCCTTCGTCCTGTTAGTGTAGTATCTCAGAATCCGGTGAACATCCATAGTATGTAGCAAATACTCCCCTTGATTGGAGTACTGCGTAAAAAAGGCGGGTAACTCTATGGACTGGTTCAGAGTAGATTCCGCTACCACCTTGGGGAGAAACTTAGGATTGGTACACAGAGTCACACGTTCCCTGTGGAAAATTAAGTAAGGAATTTTACACATTAAGGGCCTGGAGCTCTGAAATCCTCCGAGCAGAGGTAATGGCCATAAGAAAAAAAGTGTCTTCCAGGAAAGGAACTTCAAGTCTGCAGAAGCTGCCGGCTCAAAGGGAGGCAGTGTTAGTTTCTCAAGAACAAAATTCAAATCCCAAGGAGAGGTGGGAACTCTGATAGGTGGTCTCAGGTGGAGAACCCCCTCTGAGGAAAGTCTTGGAGACTTCCAGCTGAGCAAACGTTCTGTCTGCAAAGGGAACACGATAGGCCGAAATGGCCGCCATGCGGACTTTCAGGGAGGAATGATTAAGACCCAGATCGAAGAGATGGCGCAGGTACTCCAGAAGACAAACAACAGGGCAGGAGAAAGGTTCAACGTCTTTTGAAGCAGCCCACACTGTGAATCTTTTCCACTTCATGGCATAGGTAGACCTGGTGGAGGGGTTCCTAGCCTCCATCAGAATCTCCGCCACCTGGGGAGAAACTCCAAAGCAGGCCTGAGCTATGTCTACAGGAGCCATGCATGAAACTGAAGGGACTTGAGACCTGGATGGACCAGGGTCCCCTGATCTTGGGTCAGCAAACCTTGTGACAGAGGAAGAGGAAGTGGCGATTCCTCGGAGAATTGTTGCAGAAGACAGAACCAAACTTGCCTGGGCCAAAAAGGAGCAATCAGAATCATTCTTGGTCCTTCTGACCCTAGTTTCTGCAAGACCCTTGGGATCAAAGGAATTGGGGAAAGGCATAGACTAATCTGTCCTTCCAATCTAGAGACAGAGCGTCTCTCCAGAAAATGCCTCGCTTTTGAACAAGCGAGCAGAAGACTGGAAGCTTTGCGTTTTGAGAAAAAGCGAACAGGTCTACCTATGGTGTTCCCCAGTGTAGGACCCCTTGATCCAGTTTCCACTTGTGGGCCCGGGCAGACGAGCAACTCTGCCAAGGTGTTGTCGACTCCCAGAACATGAACTGCCGTGAGGTGAAGGTCGTGCTGTACTGCCCAGTCCCACACTCTCATTGCTTCCCTGCAAAAAGGTCAGGATCGAGTCCCTCCCTGTTTGTTGATGTACCATACCACACACATACTGTCTGTATGGACAGCTAGATGGCCTGGAACGAGATACAGGTGGAGGGCATACAGTACTGCCCGAAGCTCTAGCACATTGATGTGAACGGCATGTTAGAGCTTGGACCAAGAGCCCTGGGTCCGATGAGGACAGAGACGGGCTCCCCAACCTTCGCCTGAGGCATCTGTAGTCAGAGTCTGGGAGGAATGAAGAATGCCCCCCGAAACAGGTTCTCTCTGACCATCCACCACTGCAAGTCTCGAACCATGGGAGAGGAGACCAGAACTAGCTGATCCAAGTTGTCTGCCAATTGATCCCATTGGGAGCGAAGCGTCCACTGGGAAACCCTCACGTGGAGCCGAGCGCGAGGAACTGTTGGGATAGCAGCCGCCCCGAGCCCGAGAAGGCAAAGAACCGACCTTGCAGTGACTCACCTGTGGCTGGACAACAGGCTTACCTGAGTCTGAATAGTGGCCACCCTGTCTGGCAGCAGGAAGGCCCTCGTGTCCAGTATCACCCCGATAAACTGGAGTCTCAGGGATGGGATCAAATGAGACTTGGAATGGTTGATGGTAATACCCAGGCAGGCAAAGACCTGTTGGGCAAGGGGAAGGCAGCGCAGGAGCTCCTCCCTGGATGAGGCTGCCAGGAGCCAGTCATCCAGGTACGGGAAAACCTGCACTCCCCAGGTACGCAGGTAGGCCGCCACCACTGCCAGGCATTTGGTAAATACTCGGGGAGCCGAGGAGAAGCCAAATGGAAGTGCCTTGAACTGGTAGTGGTCCCCCTGGAAAGCAAAACAGATATTTGCAGTGGGATGGGTGAATGGAGATATGCAGGTCGGCATCCTGCATATCCAGAGCGCACATCCACTGGCCAGAGCGGAGGAGGGCCAGAAGGCTCTGCAGTGAAAGCATTCTGAACCTCTTGTATTCCACGAACAGGTTCAGGGAACTGAGATCTAGGATGGGTCTTGCATCTCCTGTCTTCAGGACCAGGAAGAAATGGGAATAGTAACCCGTTCCCTGGAGGAAAAGGGGGTTGGGAGACAGGTTCTAGCACCTCTTTCAGCAACAGAGCTGAAATCTCTTCCTGAACCAGAGGACGATGTTCCCGAGAGTAAGACGACCTTTGAGGAGGGTGATGAGGTGGTTTCTGAAGAAACTATTGAGTGTCCTTCTGAGACTAGTTGGAGCACCCATGAATCTGTTATCCTCTCCCAGCCCGGAAGGTGGAGGGAGAATGTCCCTCCTACCGGTTCCTCCAGGAAGCCCGAAGGAGAGAGAAAGAGTCAGGTGGCATGGGACAACGCTGCAGCGGCCCGGCATTTAGTGGGCCGCTTTCCCGGAGGTTTCACCTTTGGCTGATTCAGTCTGCGAAAGGGACGGCGCTGCAGTTGATGGGGATGGTACATACAGTCCACAGACTTTAGTGCTGTCCCCTTCTCCTGCAGATCGGTGATGTCGTCCTTGACATCACTTCCGAAGAGCACCGACCCCCAGAAGGGTGCTTCCTGGATAGCAGACTGCACTTCCGGGACCAGCTCTGACAAGCGGAGCAAAGCATGACGTCGTAAGCCTACGGCGAAAGCTGGGCGCCGTCCAGCAGTGTCCACTGCATCGTAAGTCGCATGAAGCATGTGTCGACTGGCCAAACGCGCAGAGCAGACAAGGTCAGACAGTTCCTGCTTGACTTGAGAGTCCGGCAGGGAGTCTAACCTGGTTTCTACCTCAGAAAGAATTGCCTTCTGGTAGCCCTCCATGTGACCGATACAATTCAGGGCCCTGATCCCCAGCGTGGAGGAAGCGAAAATCTTCTTTCTATACTGGTCCAGAATGTGAGATTCTTTATCAGGTGGAGACGAGCTAAGGTGTTTTGGATTAGCTGACCGGCTGTGAGCGGCGCTAATCACGACTGAGTCAGCTCAAGGGTGGGAATCTAAACAGTAGACACCCTCTGGAGCCTGGTATAGCCTGTTCGACTTCCGAGGAAGAGGGGCTAATGCCGACGGTTGTTTCCAAGTAGTGGTAATAAGGTGGGCATGAGGCTCAATCCAGGGTGGCACCAAGGTGGGAGCTGTGACGGGCAGATCCAGATGCTCAGCGAGTTTCAACCTCTGTGGGTCTGGCTCCAAGGATTGCCACTTATGTACTGCCTGGATTTGACGTAGGAGCTCCGTGAAAGAAGGATCCTCCAGAGGAGGCTTCGGAGGAGTCCGTGGCCTGGGCTTTGATGGAGAGCGAGGCTCGTCGTCGTCCTCTGAGCAGCCGGAGGCGTCCAAGAAGGAGAAAGAAACTGAAGAAGATGACCCCCCTTTTCCGTCTAGGGCAAGGAATGGACCTCTTGGGGAAGAGAGTCCTGCCTCTCTGGACCCAGAGTGTTTATCCCTAGTGTCTGGATGAAGAGAGGGCGTTTGTCACCATGGACGTACAGGAACCTGAACCGTCGTCGGAAGACAACTCCATCTTTCTGGTGAGCTGAGCCTTGACCTCAGCCCACCAGGAGGCTAGAGTCTCCTGCAAATCCATTGGCGGATTGGGGGGGCACGGTGGAGAAGGGGGATAAGGGTACGGGTTATACCCATAGGGCGAGTATCCGTAACCTGTTGGCGGGAAGTCCGGCATCGGGTATTGTGGCGGAAGGTGGGCTAGCGCCAGATACTGCCGTCCCGGGTACGGCGGCGTTGGATATGACAGGGTCAGTACCCAGGATCTTTTTTGAAGGCGCTGCGGAGCCAAATTGGAGCAGATGGCCCGGGGCTTGAGAGCCCAGCGCCAGGGGTGGCATGCGGAAGCGGGATGTCGCCCAGGGTCGACACTACCGGCGTCAGGGCTGGCGTCCGAAGTGCCGTCAGAACCCGCATCCGGGGAACAAACGTCAGATCAGCAGGAGGTTGATCCAGAGGTGGAACCAGGACCTCAGCCTCGCCTGAGGATGAAGGGTACTCAGGGTCCCTGGAGGGCAGCAAAGGCTGCAGGGAGCCAGGAACGGACATGGGGAGGGTCCGGCATCTGCTCATCCGCTGTGCAGACGTCGGCACACCGACGTGCATCTCGTCAGCAGGATCCGGGCAGACGTCAGAGGGGCCGGTGTCCGACTTAATGGATCCTTCGCCAGAGGCAGGCCGCGAAGGAAGGTCAGACTGGTCTGGCGGAAGAGGGGTCGTGCACCACCACGAAAGGTCGGTCGACTTACCGACCTTCTCCGTGTGAACGGAGGAGTCAACGTTCGGCTTATTGGAGCCACCCACGCTGGTAGGCCGGGAAACCATGGCTTGACCGGGGACGGAAGCCTCCAAGAGCCCAGAGGCGCCGGAAAGGCCCGAGCGCGAGCCAGACAGGCAGGCCGCCGCTGCCTTCGGAAACCTCTAAGGCGGCCGAGGAGCAGTCCCCAGAGTGGATGTTACCTTCAACACAGTGACCCCCGCAAGGGAGTCGCGGTGGGAGAGGAGCCCTTGTCCTGGTGCTTTTCCTTGTCCTCTCTCTTGCGATGGCCTTCAGAGGAAGTTGACGACTGCCAAAGTTTTGAGTTCCTTTTCTATGGAGCTCATCTTTTTGAGAATGTGGGCTCCCAGGGATTGCTGCCGCCTTCTCCGGGTGGCCACGTTCAAACTCAGGCAGTGCTGGCACTTCTCGACTTGATGGTCTGGGCCTAGACAAAAAAGGCACAGGGAATGGCCGTCCTAGTGCCGGAGTTGGGCACCGCACGAGGCGCACTTATTTTTGTGCTCGGAGGGTGTAGGGGGCGACATACACAGGCGGGACGACGCATTATAGTAAGAAAAATGAAAACTCGTAAAATAACCAACGTAAGGGTCTGACGAGCAGGGAACTTTTCCACAAGGCACTGACATAGGCTAACGGCAGGAAAGAACTGGAAGGCGGCGTGAGGAACTGCCCCTTTATACCGACGTCTCCTGATGCCGGTCACCTGACGTGGGGGCGGTCCCTCGACAGGGACTGATGGCTAGAAATTTTTCCGAGGGGTCCTGCCGACAGCCGGCGTCAGTCCTATAAGTAATTACCTACTGCAAGAGCCCTCTCAAAGTAAGATCTAGCATTATATGCTAAATATAAAAATTACAGATCTGGTGTAACAGCACATATGGATACCATTTCATTTTGGGGCAATCACAGGATGCCACAAGATTCTAGCAGGACTATGCATACAAATTTTAGATCCATTAAGTCTACTGGCAGTTACAAATGCCCATGTAGCAATTGTCAGTGCTTTAGAAGCAATGTTTATCAAGGAACTAAGTTTTAGAGTGCTTTGTAAGTTATTCCAAAGTGCAGAGGCAAGTCAGTCAAGAATTGCTTTTCCATACAGATACCTCAGAACCTCGATATGTATCGTTTCTACTCCAATCACACGGGCGTGAGCCATCTGTGGACAAATACAGTGATATAATACAGTAGGTCATGCCGTAGGGTCGTTGTGGTCAGAAAGGTGGAAGGTATTATATTTGTTAGCAAAACCCAATCAGGGAACTAAGAAACATAGACTTTGACGGCAGATAAGGACCACTTGGCCCATCTAGTCTCATCATTTCCCTACCTACAGGATAGGCCGCAGATCCTAGTTAACCAATAGCCTATTTCTTCCTACCCCCCCACAAGAATTGCCTTATGTCTGTCCCATGCATTCTTGAATTCTCCCACAGTTTTAGACCCCACAACCTCCTCAGGAAGGCTGTTCCATGCATCCACTACCCTCTCTGTGAAATAATACTTCCTCACATTGCCCCTGAACCGCCCTCCTATCTTTAAATTGTCCCCCCTTGTTCTTGCAAGTCTCTTTTTCTCAAAGATGCTACCCTCTTGGACTTTGTTGATTCCACTGAGGTACTTAAAAGTTTCTATTATGTCCCCCCTCCCTTCTTTCCTCAAGGGTATACATATTAAGCTCCTTTAGTCTCTCCTCATACGGCTTCTCTTGCAGACCCTGCACCATTTTAGTTGCCCTCCTCTGGACTACCTCTATCCTGTCTATGTCCTTGCAGAGATGGGGTCTCCAGAACTGGACACAGTACTCCAGATGGGGTCTCACCAACTGTCTGTACAGAGGGATGATAACTTCCTGTTTTCTGCTGCTGATGCCTCTAACTATACATCCCAGTATACCCCCAGCCCTCCCTACTGCTTTCTCACATTGCTTGCTAACCTTAAGGTCAACTGATATGATTACCCCCACGTCCCTTTCCTTTTTTGTTGTTGTTACTACCTCCCCACCCATTGTGTATTCTTCCCTGGGTTCTTGTTTCCCAGGTGAATTATTTTGCACTTCTTTGCATCGAATCCTAGCTGCCATACTTCTGACCATTCCTCCAACCTTGCCAAGTCCCTTTTCATCCTTTCCACGCCTCCTTGTGCATCAACCCTGTTGCAGATCTTTGTGTCATCTGCAAAAAGGCATACTTTTCCTTCCAGTCCCTCTGCAATGCCACTGATGAAGACATTAAAAAGGACTGGACCCAATACTGAACCCTGCGGTACCCCACTAGTAACCCCTCTTTCTTCAGAGTGGACTCCATGTACAATTACCTTCTGTGTCCTGTTGTGCAGCCAATGTTTTACCCAGACTACCACCCTGAGACCCACTCCCAGGCTGGTTAATCTATTAATCTTTTGTGTGGGACTGTGTCAAATGCCTTGCTAAAGTCTAGGTAGGCCATGTCCACAGCCCCTTCCTGATCTACTACTTTGGTCACCCAGTCAAAGAAATCTATTAGATTCGTCTGACATGACCTTCCCGCTGTGAACCCATGCTGCCTTGGGTCCTGTGCTCCAACTGGCCTCTAGGTACTCAACTATTCTTTCCTTCAGAAGTGACTCCATCACTTTCCCTACCACAGAGGTCAGACTGACAGGTCTGTAGTTTCCTGCCTCTGTCTTGGTCCCACTTTTGTGAAGGGGAATCACATCCGCCTTCCTCCAGTCCTCGGGTACCACACCATCCTCCCATGATTTATTAAAAGAGTAGCCAGTGGTTTCACTAGTTCCTCCTTAATTCTTTTAGAATTCTGGGTGAATTCCATCAGGACCCATTGCTTTGTCCACCTTCAGTTTTAGGAGTTCTTGCAGAACCCTTTCTTCTGTGAAAGGACTGGGATCGACCTCTATCAAGAGTGCTTCTGTTAATTGGATTAGGCACTTCCCCTCCTCTTCTGTGAATACTGGGCAGAAATATTCGTTCAGTATCCCTGCTTTTCACTGTCCCCTCTGCCCACCCACCGTCTCATTCTATTCAGCCTCACTATCCCCTCCTTTGTCTTTCTACGCTCGCTGATATACCTATAAAAGGTTTTATCCCCCTCCTTAACTGAGTTGGCTATCTTTTCCTCAGTTTGTGCCTTTGCTATTCTGACTTCCCTCCCTGCTTCCTTCTGCCTTAACTGGTACAGCTCTCTGTCCTGCTCCTTCTGTGTTTCCTTATACTTCCGGAATGCTACCTTTTTCTTCCTGACTTTCACAGCCACCTTTTTTGAGAACCATAGTGGATTTTTCTTTAGTTTTCATTTGTTTATTTGCTTCACACAAAGGCTTGTTGCCTCTGTGATGGCAGTTCTGATGATTCCCCATTGTTGCTCCACACCTCCTTCTAGCCTGTTTGCTAGTGCTTTTCTGAGGCACTCTCCCATCTTGCCAAAGTCAGCCCTCCTAAAGTCCAGTACCTCACTTTGCATGGCTTGACTCTGTAGCTGAGTTTAATGAACCACACTGTTTGATGGTCACTTGTCCCCAGATGGCAACCCACTTCTAGATCTGAGATCCTCTCACTGCCCTGTTTGAGAGTACGAGGTCTAAGACTGCTCCCTCACGAGTGGGTTCCGAAACTAGCTGTCTAATGCCTGCCACCTGTAGGGCATCAAGAATGGCCCTGCTCTTGGATGTGGCTGCAGCAAATGTGCTCCAGTTAACATCTGGCATATTCAGGTCTCCCATCAACAGTATCTCCCCTTTCTCTGCCATTCTAAGAATGCCTTCCATCATATCCTTGTCCATTCCCTCCCCGGCATGGGGGTCTGTACACAACCCCTGTGCGGATTGTGGTGCCCTTTCCAGTCTCCAAGGTGACCCACAGTGCCTCCTCTCCTCCCTGTTTACTCTTTTGTTCAGTTGCTTTTATCCCTTCCTTTACACAGAGAGCTACTCCTCCCCCTCATCTCCTCTGCCTGTATCTCCTGTAGGTTATGTACCCTGGCATGTTAGCATCCCAGTCATGGTTCTCTGTGTACCATGTTTGTGACTGCTACGATATCCAGGCATCCCTCTTCCATCAAGGCCACCAGCTCATGGAGCTTGTTGCCCAGACTACGGGCACTGGTACTTATTACCCTCCATTTCTTGATGGCCTAACTCCCTTTTGCCCCATCCCTGTCCTCCTTGCCTTTGTCACTTTCTCCATTTACCCCTGCCCTTCTCCCTATTGACACCTCTATGTTGGTGTTTGCTGCACCTACTACCGTGATTATTTGGGGGAGGGCTAGGATTTCCCTGCTCCTTTCCAGTGCCTCCCCCGCCTTGGCTAGTTTAAAAGCTTGCCAATGAAAAATTTAAACCCATCACCTAGGATCCTTGTTTCCCCCCCGGACAGATGCAGCCCATCATGCCAGTATAGGCTTGCATCACTCCAGGTGGACCCCCAGTGAAGCCAAATCCCTGAGCTCCATACCAGTTTTTCAACCACTGATTGAATCCCATGGTGGAACACCCTAGCCCTCTCCTATGCCATAGATGGGCAGCACTCCGAGAAGGCTACCGTATGTTGCTACTTGACTAAGGCCCCTCCCCAATTCCACAAACTCTTCCTGCACTTCTCTAATCCCTTTCTTAGCCAGGTCATTTGTCCCTAGGTGGACAATGACATCCAGCTCCCTTCCCTGTGCAGCTGCTCCGGCAATCCTGAGGATTCGCTCCCTGTCCTTCCAAGCCATGGCGCCAGGCAGGCACCTTACCTCCCTCTCCCCTTCCTCCCCCAGTTCTACCTTCCTAACAATGGAGTCCCCCACCAGGAGTTGTTTCCTTCCCCTGCAGGGTCCCTGCCACCCTCCTGTGGGTCTCCTTTGTGGAGGTTCCCAACATCCTCCTTGGTCTCCACTTCGGGTGCCTCCATAGAGGAGCCAAACTTTGCCTGAATGGTATAGGAATTGTGGAGAGGTACAACTGGAGGGATGCGCCTCTGTTCCACCACCTCACCCTCCCTGAGCCCACTGTGGTCCAACCGCCTCTTTCTTGGCAACCCTGAGGCAACGGCAGTGGCACTGGTGGTCCCTTGATGGAAGAGGAGGTCCCACAAATCCTGGCCAACTCAGCCTGGAGATGAGCAACCTCCTCAGCCCAGAGAGGTGCCTGCAGATGGGACAACACCGCATCCTCCAAAATGTCTCCCGGAAGACTGCTGCCCACAGCACTGCACTGCACCACTCCAATCATGTTTTATTTCTGGCCCCTTAACTGTCTGCAATCCTTACTCTTTCCTCTGTTCCCCCACCCCCCCTCTCGCCTTACTTTCTGCCTGTGTGCCCTTTAAGCTCCTGATTGTCCTGTCCTGGGACAAGAATATCCTATATTTCTCAGTAGACCACTTACTTGCTCAGAGGCAGACCTCCAGCAGCTAGAGGGGGCCGAAGAGCTACTCTTGCCCTTCTAGGATGGTGGGTCTTTGGTGGTTCTGTGATCACTCACTTCCTGCTCCCAAACAGGAAGTTCCTGTTGTCAATCAAATCATGTGCCTATAAAAATAGAACTAGCTTTGGGTAGGGGTGCAGGGAAGGGAAGTAGGGCAATTTAGTCCCAGTAGAGAAGTTCAGTCACACAGCAGTCCTTTCTCCTGGTGTCTTCTGCCAATCTACTAGCAAAATCTTTCTAATGCAGTCTTTAAATGTAGCTTCCTTCTAGCTAAGCCACTCCCCCTACTTACTAGATCTTTCTACAAGTAATTTAAACCTCACAGCAGTTAAGTCTTTTCAATCACCTGAGATTTACACCTAGATAACTGTTCAGATACCCATTCAGTTCAGTTAACCCAGACAAACACATTTTTTGTATGTTAGTTTTCTTTTTTTATCCTAAATTAAAGGTCCAAGTACAAAAGTTCTTCTACTTTAGTCCCAGCAGAGAAGTCCAGTTACATAGCAGTCCTTTCTCCTGGTGTCTTCTGCCAAGCTATAAACGATTCTTCTTCAACACCACCTCAGAGTGAAAGTTTGGAAGCAGGAAAATGCTAGCCACAGTGCAGAGTACAGGTAGCAACTAAAGTGAGGGTGGGTGGGTGGGGTGCCAGAAAGGCTGCTGCACTCTTAAGCAGCAAAGCGATGAGGCACTACAGTTTTCACAGTGGCACTGCTTCATTTTTCCAATGAGGGCACTTGTGGACAAGAAGACCAGATCAAGTGAGCAAAAATCCAGTGTCCCAAATAAAGTACGAGAGGAATACCAATTTTGTTCTGCTCCAATTCCATTTTAAATACCAGGATTTTAGACATTCTTTGCAAAGGCACAGAGCAACTGTATTTAGCCTGAAGCGGTATACCAGATGTTGAGAACACAAAAATGATACTAGAATTCCATTAGAACAAATTTTGTTTCTAATTCTGTAGATGGTCTTATTTTAAATGCTGTAACCAGAAAAGGCACACTGAGCCAAGGCTCATTTCCAGGTGCAACTCAGGAAAGGGGGAAGGGGAGTACAAAAAGAACTACCAAAAAAAAAAAAAATAAACAATCAGGCAGCATTTAGACAACTTGAACAGGTGCAAGAGCATTATGCTGAACAAGCAGGTAAACACCATTGTTAATAAACCTGACAGCCTAAGCTTAATAATGGAACTGCATTATCTAATTGTATGGTGGGCAGAGAAGAGCAGGAACCCACTTGTGGCTAATGTACATGGCCTATAGATCTAGGTCGACTGCTCGAACCCCAGGAGGTTATTAACCAGGGACTGAGAATAGTACAAGCAGTTCTATTCTGATTGTACTCAAATCCCCCCCTTTTTTCCTTTCTACAGAATATGAGCAACTCCTCACCAGACTAGACCAAATAAGGAAGTAGCCACAAAATGGGCTAGGTGACTGTACACCTGACCTTCCTCTTTCCCTTGCAAGTTAAGGGGCAGTCGAGAAGACACGTGGTCATTCCCGACGATGGATGGGCCTGGGCCGTGCTGCCTACGGCTCCTGACTACCCTAAATGCCTACAGGATGTCCACGAGCACCACAAACGAATTAGTAATGGTGCTGGGGGTCCGTGGTTTACACATGGAACCCCCCAAGAGGTGCAATATCAGCCCCATCAAAGAGGAGTTTAATCCCCCTCTACCTTGGGAGTCATCCGTCACTGAATAAGGGATGGTATAACCCAGCGACAGTCCTGTTCATAGTCTACCTGTTATAATGCCACGTTAGCACTTAAGAATTCAAAGTGTGAAATGTTTTGGTTTAAAATCTTACGTTAGGATATGGATTATACATACTCCATCCACTAAGGGTTTTGTATGGGACCTGAGAGCACTACAAGAGCCATAAACAGCTGCCACATTGACAGGCAGCTATGCTAACCATATTAGTAAACAGCATCCAAGGATTCATTCAGATCTTTATTTCTGTGCAGATCATGAATAAGATGGTTAGCAAGTGCTGAATATTTGGAGTTTCTACAGACCATTTGTTGTTTGTAATATAGTTTGGAATACCCTATTTAATGGGTATAATTTAATTGCAACCGACTAGAATTTTACGATATTAGGTGCCATAGGTCATGAACTGGAAAACATTTTGTACTTAGCAATACTGTGGGGATCACATAAATTGTCTGTATGAACTTTAAATCCTATAAAGCACATGAAGGAATTGGGGAAGATGACAGTAAGTTTTGGGGGAGAAGAGAGGGGCCACCAACATCATAAAGATAACACTGCAGACATCAAAATGGACAGAATTTCCTTGGTTTTATTGTTAAACATTAATGGGCTGCACAGCCCAGTTAAAGGATCACGACTGTACAATATATAAAAAGGAAAAAGCCAAAGATGATTTTCTTATAGGAGACACCACTCGGCCTCAGAACATGAAAAATTTAAGAAATGGGGATTTTCTACTGTAGTGGCCTCCTCCCACACCTCATGAAAGAGAAGAGGGGCTGTTATATTGGTTGGAGGGAGCCTTTTGAGTTGCAAGACATGGTGCGAGATAAGGAAGGGAGATATGCCATAGCGACAGGGAAGCTTTACACTAAACTGGTCACCCTGGCATCAGTACATTTGCCCCAAGGTACATCAAATTGTGGCACAGAAATTTCTCACAGCTGTTGGGGGTACCTTCAGGGGCAACTGCTCTTGGGTGGGGATCTCACCACCACTTTGAACCCGGTGGTGGATGTCTCTAGATCTATGCCTCACCGAACTACACCACTGAAAAAATACTTAAGAAAGACCATCTCCTTCCTGGGAAGGGTTGATATCTGGTGCCAAAGTTTTCCTTCAGGCAGGGAATACACATACAACGCCTGGCCACGGGGGTGCCAGAGGCTTGCTTATATGCTCACTATAATAGAGCATCTTAAAATGTCATATCGTCCCATATCAATGTTGAACTTTGATTACAAGCTCAATATGTCCGTGTTGGCACAAAGAACAGGAAAGTTACTCCCCAACTTAATTAACCCAGATCAGGTTGGGTTTATCTGGAATAGTCAGGCGCATGATGCCCTAAGATGCACCAGCTTGGCAAAGGAATATGCAGCTCAGAGATCAATACCCTTGGTGCTCTTGGGACTAGATGCTGAGAAGGCATTTGATGGGTTGTTTCTCTGGGTGACCCTGTGTCAGTCTGACTTTCCAACACAGGTGATGGCACAACTTCAAAATGTTTATGGCGCACCGCAGGCCTATCCCTTCCCCCTTCAAAGGGGAACGCGTCAGGGATGCCCTTCATCCCCATCTGGTCTATACCTTGAGCGCTTGGCACAGGCTACAAGACTCCACCCAAAGATAGAGGGAATCCCTATGGGAGGTTAAGATGTACAAGACATCACTCTTTGTCGATGATGTCTTATTCAAACTAAGAGATATCAGTGCCTAAGGTGTGGGAACAATTAACCTACTTTGGGGAGCTATCTGGGTATAAGCTTAACCAGCAAAAAAAACAGAAGTGTTTTTGTGCAATTATACCCCTTCATATCTAAAAGGGAAATATCCCTTTAGATGGTACAAACAAACCACGAGCTATCTGTGCATCAAACTTACCAAAAACCCAATACACGCAGAACTGGCAAACTTTGAACTGCTGCGCAGCAACTGGTGGAAGACATCAAATGGTCACAGATCCCTCTGAGCTTTCTGACACGGGTGGAAGCAGTTGGAACATATTTCCCCGTATTTTGTTCTTCCTACAAACATTACCCATTATGCCTAGCCAAACTTACTTTCAGGCGTTGGATAAACCTCTATCCAGTTTTGTATGGAGAGGCAAACCCCCCCCAAGATTTGGTATACCCTCCTCCAACTTCCTAGAAAACAGGGAGGTTTAAATCTACCCAATTTGCATGGATATGCTGCGACGTCCCAGATGAAAACCCTCCTCTGCTGGTTAAATCCTAAATATAACTCCCCATAGAAACACTTTGAAGTGGAGTGGCATCTTGGATATCACAGACACCCTCTTTGGGCACCCTCCTGATTGCCGGCCACTCTCCCCATCCCCCACTTGCACAGCAGAGCCTTTCAAGCAGTGGTTAACTAACACTTTACAGAAATGGAAAAAATGTCCATCAGGTCACCGGCAGCAGACACTGCATTCCCTACGAACAAAATAGATAAAATTACTACAAAACTGGCACAGACATGGGCTGAAACTCTCATTTCAACCAG
This sequence comes from Neoceratodus forsteri, assembly GCA_016271365.2. Taxonomy (NCBI): domain Eukaryota; kingdom Metazoa; phylum Chordata; order Ceratodontiformes; family Ceratodontidae; genus Neoceratodus; species Neoceratodus forsteri. The sequence continues at coordinate 127,549,324 of CM028130.1, read as the reverse complement.
TGGGACCCATAGTAATCCACTCATCCGCGAGGTTACAGTCACTTTAAGTTACCCCAAGGATATTTTCATAAATATTTGCTGTTAAAGTCATATCTACAACCTTTAGAACTTTCAGCTACAGCTGAAAACCCATCAATTATACAGTCATCGATCTCAGATGCAAGGCCACCACAGAACATTTGATAAGCAGTCTCTATGAAGCCCTGAGGAGAAACCTAAAGACTCTATGAGATACAACATGGGGAGCTAGGATGGAGATCCAGATATCAAACTGGAAGGCAAATTTCCTGTTAATGCTTAAAGCCTCTAGCTCGCCCTACTAGAAGGACTATGCCTGGAAGCTCCACAGTAGTTTTTTTTCCCACCACAGCGGTGGTGGCGAAATTCACTGGAGATCCCTTGGGGAGTGTTGGAGGAAATGTGGTGCCAAGAAAGCCAATCAAAAACATATGGGAGTGCCACTGTCTAACCCCCTATTGGCAAGAAGTTACTTCTGAACTAAGGAGCATCTATGCTTGCCCAGATCTCCTTACACCCACCTATATATTAACGGCAACAATCCTTCAGGGGTTAAAAGTTTTTGGGGAAAAAAAAAAAAAAGACTATCCTATTAATACCGGTGGCAAAAAAAAGTGATAACTTTTAGGGCACCACAACACTCCCCTCCAAGGAATCCTGGCTTAGTCTAAGCAGAGAGATTTATGCACCAGAAAGACCATCAGCAAAGATGAACAGAGTAGATGCATTTGAGGCTAAGTGGAGCCAGTGGGTGAGATTCCAACCGGATACATACCCGGACTTTGTCCCAAGAACTGTAAAAGGGAAATCGGGCAGACGGACAGGGAAATGTTGGGGGAGAGGGTAGAAGGCAGCCTCTCTCCGGTATTACTTCATCAAATATAGTTGTGTTCTATGAACCTATAAAGTATCAGTTAAAAACAAGTGTGGAGATCTAGGTTGGAAGATAGGGAGGCAGTTTTCCTCAACTGCAACAGAACAGAACCTGGGAAATACCAGCAGAACATCTCCCACAAGAGGAAGAACAAACCATCTATGTTAAGGCTGAGGACTGAGAGTTATGCTGTATTAAAGTATAAAGACAACAAAGAAATTACTTACAAATATATCATGGAGAATAAAACATGTTTTATATGATTTTTGGGTATTCCCTCCCCTCCCTGCCCATACATGGGGGAACCCGGGCACTGGGCGATCGGTGCTGCCTCTACTGCCACCCGAGAACCTAAACTTAGGACTCTCCATTAGCAAAGCATGGCATTAGCAGCCATCCAATCGGAATGAGAGTGCTCTTTGGCATTGGCTTCTGATTGGACACAGAAGCAGACTGCAGGAACCATTCTAAACCAAGCATAAATCTGATTTCCATGCTGAAACTTGCAAAAAAAGCTGCAATTACGTTTCTGCTCGACTATTAAGACCCTTATCCTTCTGTTTAGAGTGTTACATCTAGGGATACTGTGTGATTACACTACTTTTGAAATTCTGTGCTTGAGTCGGCTCCCTACACAAGCAGCCGATCACTTCTCCCTACTGAAGTTCCTACTAAACCCCATCTTATGTCCTTAAATATTACACAAGTACTCTGAACTGATATCACTAATGTAACATTGAGTACTTACTTGCATTGTTTTTTTTTCCAATTGTTTTATTTGGCTGTATTGTAAATATCTCTGTATGCACTGCACCATTTGACCTGGAGTTAACCAGGTCCATCTTGTAAATGAGCGTGCTCAACAATGTTCGCCTGGATAAATAAAGCTTTTGATTGATACCAAGTGATTTGAACTGATGTGTATTGTTGATTTGATGACTAGGACTAAGACACCAAATACAAATATTTAAAAAGTAAACACCATGGTTCATAGTAATATAAAACTGTAGATAAACATACAATTAATAAAGTGCATAGTACCTGTGGGGGAAGAGTCAAGAGGGGGTTTGACGGGGGAGAAGAGAGGTGCCTTAGCTGGTATCCAAGGGCTGGGATTGAAGAGAAGATGGAAGAGGAAAGCAGATACAAGGTTGGGTGTGTGTGTCAGAAGGCGTGAAGGTGGGCAATGGAGAAGGTACAGGATCCCTGGACCGGGAAGGGGTGGGGGAGACAGGGAAGAGAAGTGACAAGAGGTAGGTGGGAAGGGATCCAAACTAATATTCAGTTCCTCCGGGACTGTTCCCTTGACTGATGGCCTGCAGCAAAACTTTGGGAGCGGACGTTTTTCTCAGGATACAAAACGGGTCTGTTCCAGGAATGCCCCATCTTCTGACAGCTACAGCCAGAACCTTTCAGTTCAAGGTCCACTCGTGGTTTCCCTTGCTGATCGTAATTAGGAAGTCTGCCAGGACACTGTCTGTGTCTGGCAAGTATACTGCAGAAATCTTTGCATCTAGGGAGTAAGCCAGGTCTCAGACACTCACTGCCTCTGTGCACAATCTTGAGGATCTTGTATTGTTCTGCTTGTTTATGTAGTATATTGATGTGGTGTTGCCTGTTCTTATCTGGACAGAGATTGAACCTGTAGCTGGAAGGAGGACTGTTGTCAGAAATACTGCCCTGAGTTCCAGGAGGCGGATCTGTTCCTGGGTCACCTGTGGACTCCAGATGCCGCTTACTGGGATGTCCTCCAGACTGGCACACTACCCTAGGAGTGAAGCATCTGTTGTGAGGATACTTGTTGGGGATTGCTGGAGGAAGGGAATGCCCTCTCAGAGGCTGCACTTATCCTTCCACCACTCTAGTGACCACAGCAATGCTCATTTCTGGCACGAGTTTAGAAGGAGTTCCATCTTTTGAGACCAGTGGTCTCTGAAATGGTACTGAACATCCCTCATCTGAAAATTGGCCAATGGCACCACTGCTGGGGCCAGAGCCATTTGGCCTAGTAGCTGTAGAAAATCCCTTGCAGACACTGGCTGGCTCACTGCAAGTGATTTTGCTGTGGCAAATCAAATTCGCAATCCTCCCAAAGGAGTAAGGCTTTCCCCTGCAAGGTATTCAGATTCGCATCTATGAAGTCCAGCACCTGAACAGCGTGCGTTTTCAGAATTCTGCAGATTCATCAGGAACCCCAGGCTTTCCAGGGTGCTTTTTACCTTCTAGACAGAGCGCCATGTCTTTGTTCTAATTCTATGAAGACTAGCCAGTCGCTCAGTTAGGGAAAAACCACATCTTGCCTTCTCAGGTGTACCGCCATCCTTATGGTAGGGGAGGCAGAGATAGGGCTACTTTCCAAAAGCCTATGCCTCGTACATCCCTTGTGAGTACCAACCACAAATAGGTTACTATACGGGCAGAAGAACAAGGCGAGCCAAGTGTGCTGCACCAGCCCCAAGCCTCAGCCAAAACAAACCCGTGATAGGGCAGGCCATCCTACCTATTAGAGGGACTCTAGTCAGATTTCTTTTCTGAAGCCTGTTGCAACAGCATTCTGTCCATTTCTTGCTGCCCCTCCTGGACTATCAAACAGGAACGGCTCTTTTGTCACTTCTGTCTCCCACCACCCTTACTCTCTTCTTTAGTCTATTTTCCATGTCCCTCCAGAAATGCCTCCTGAATGGCACAAAGTAATAAAATTGTGTAAAGGCTAGCTAGATCAATTTAATTGGTTTAAGAATAAGAATGTGACAGCCAACATGCAGTGTTAACTTGGCATATAGGAACAGATTCCATTTTTAATATGTGCACATATAAAACATATAAGCTGTTCTCTTGTTGAAATAATGTTGCATCACTTATATTTTAAAATGTTTTATTACCCCAGTACATTAAAATATTATGAGATGCATAGCATGCTGTCTGAGAAAGCCCTGCTGCAGTGGCTCCTAGAGTAAAAGAAAGCCAGAGTTAATGACCATAAAAAAGGAGTCCCAAGATAAGCAGCGCTGGAAGGAAACATGAGAAGCCATTTCCCTCCAGAAGAAAGTCTTCAGTTTCGCTGATTTTCATTTATTTACTGCAGGTGAGCTGCCATGCCCTAAACGAACAGCTCGTTCGAAAACAGAGCATCTTGCACAGCAGCCAAGTTATCTGACAACCACTCCATATCGGAGCTTCTAATATAATGTTCGATGTGCTCTCAGCTCTCCCTTTAGGCTTTAATGCACTAGAACTAGCCTACCAGCTAGCCCAAAGCCCACATGGCTGCAGCCATGCTCACCAAGCCCATGGTGAGACAGTCCACCATGCCCAAGGTGGCCACAGTGCAGGCATGCATTCGAAATAAACACTGATGGCCATCTTAAGCACGACGGGTGACTGGCCACGGAAACAGTGCACCCACGGGGGTAGAGGGTGGTGAGTGAACTGACTGTTTTGGAGTTGCCGAATGATCGTACCGCAACTCCAAACCAGAACTGTTGGGTGTCAATCTGGTGGCTCGTATTTAGAGCTACCGGACGGCTGTGGGCTCCACCCACTGCAACTGTAAAAAAATATGAACCCCTCACAACACTGCTGCAAGCAACGAGAGAGGAGTGAGAGAACTGTAGGAAAAACTATCAAATAAGCTGCAGTCTCCCTCCCTCCCAAAGTGTGTCGCTCTGCATTTAACATGTGGCAAGTACAGGGATCGGGAAGGTGGCTCCCTTCCATTTACTCTGCCCTAACAAGTTTATTTTGTTTAAATAGGAACAGATACCTCAACTTCAAGTAATAAATGGAAAGTGAAAAGTCTGCTTGTTGTGAATAGCGGGGCTGCTGCTCTGTTTTCGGAGCTCACAATAAAAATAAAGCAGTCCCTTTGCCCACTCACTGTTTGGACTTAAAAGCCTTGAAGAATAATTTAATTAAAAAAAAAAAAAAAAACGAACGTTTTAAAATATCCAGGGCATGCTGGTGACAAGGGAGTGAATAAGAGACCAGGCCTGCAAGCAAAAAAAAAAAAAAAAAATTTGTACCCCCCATGCCTTGAATGTACCAGAAATTGTCACAGGTCCAAATCAGGTCTGCAGCAGAGCCTAACTTAAAGTCTGTGGGGCAGGCACAAATGAGAAAACTATATAACCAGTGCCTGAAAAGTAGCTGCGAGGTACCCAGGGAGCCTGCTTCTAAATAGGGCACAGAAGCAACAGCAGACTAAACGCAGCAGAGGTAGTTGCCAGACATCCTGATTCCAGCAGTAACAGCAGCTGAGAGAAAGAGCTTGCCTGGGATGCTGCTTCTGATAAAAAGTAGGAAGTAGAGCACCTGGAGTTTTGTTCTGACTGGGCACGGGAGAGCCAGGGACATGCAACTTTCATGTACACGCAGTAATTTGAAGCAGACTGACGGCAGTTAAGGACCGCTTGGCCCACCTAGTCTGCCCATTTCCCTACCTACAGGATAAGCCGCAGATCCTAGTTAACCAACAGCCTATTTCTTCCACCCCCAAAAATTGCCTTACATCTGTCCCATGTATTCTTGAATACTCCCACAGTTTTAGACCCCACAACCTCCTCAGGAAGGCTGTTCCATGCATCCACTACCCTCTCTGTGAAATAATACTTCCTCACATTGCCCCTGAACCCCACCCCACCCCAGCCCATGTTTAAATTATGTCCCTTGTTCTTGCATGTCTCTTTCTGAAAGCTGCTACCCTCTTGGACTTTGTTGATTCCACTGAGGTACTTAGATGTTTTCTATCATGTCCCCCCTTTCCTCGAGGCTATACATATTAAGCTCCTTTAGTCTCTCCTCGTATGGCTTCTCTTGCAGACCCTGCACCATTCTAGCTGCCCTCCTCTGGACTGCCTCTATCCTGTCTATGTCCTTGCAGAGATGGGGTCTCCAGAACTGGAAGCAGTACTCCAGATGGGTTCTCACCAACTGTCTGTACAGAGGGATAACTTCCTGTTTTCTGCTGGTGATGCCTCTCCCTATGCATCCCAGTATACCCCCAGCTCTCCCTACTGCCTTCTCACATTTCTTGCTAACCTTAAGGTCATCTGATATGATTACCCCCAGGTCCCTTTCCTTTTACTACCCCCCCCCAACTGTGTAATCTACCCCTTGGCTTTTGTTTCCCAGGTGCATTATAATGCACTTCTTTGCACGGAATCCTAGCTGCCACACTTCTGACCATACCTCCAACCTTGCCATGTCTACCACCGTGCATTACGGTTCATTACCAACTCCCCTTACCGTTCGCACCACTGTGACCTGCACGCAGCTGCTGGCTGGATATCTTACCACTGGACGCTTGCTCCATGCTGGTCTCTGGACCCTTAAGTTGCTCTTGCGCAAACTATCAAGTTATCTATCATCTCTCATCTGCATTTCTCACAGTGCATATACGCTAAGGAAATCTGACTTCATTCTGCTGGACATACCTAGGACACGGACCTCCTTTGGTAAACATGCTATTGCACATGCTCTTCCCTCTCTTTGGAACAAACTCCAAACCAAGCTGAAACTAACTAGTATAATTTCAATAAACTTCTACAAAGTGCTAAGTGCATCTAAGACAAAAGATATCTGCAACTGTTATTGAGCACCTTCCCGTCCTCATGTGTGCCTTATACATCTAAGTGTAAGATCATCAGCACCCTTATGCATGCAGCTTACTTTTGTTCGCTCCATCATTAAACCGAGACACATTTACACTCTCTTAGCTTCTGACTTCCAAGTTGTAACCACTACTTAAAGCATCCACACCTGCCCCTTCCCCATCCCATTCCTGGCTTTCTCTACGTATATATTACTTCTCTCTCTCATCCAAGCCTCGTTATTTTGTTATCCTTATTCCCGGTTCGCTGCTCAATATACTGAAATTATTTATTGCAAACACCAGCTACCATGTCTTGTACTGATGGTATGTTACCCTGAAGTGATCCATACTATGCACCATATGTCTCCTCACTGTCTGTCATCCGATGTTCAAGAGGGGGTGGGACAGGTACAGGGGAAGGGTTCAGGAAGCAAAATCCAATGCAGCAAGAATATCCGGAACTGGGAAGGGAGAAGCCAGAGAAGGCGAGGGGGACAGCAAGGTCAGCACCCAGGGTGGGGGCTGACCAAACGAGCAGACACGAAAGACCATTAGGCCTATTCTGCTGGCATTTTAGTATGTTAGTATGTTGTCTTCTCTTATGTAATATCTTGCTGTACTATGTGTACTCATGAATACATGTTATATCATTGTTCCATCAAGTATCTTCATTTTATATATATTTTTTTTTATTATCAGTGTAAATGTCTTAGAACCTCATTGTGAATGAGCTTGCTCAATGGAGTTTTCCTGCAATAAAATTGAAAAAAGAAAGTCCCTTCGCATCCTTTCCACGCCTCCTTGTGTATCAACCCTGTTGCAGATCTTTGTGTCATCTGCAAAGAGGCATAATTTTCCTTCCAGTCCCTCTGCAATGTCACTTAAAGACATTAAAAAGGACTGGACCCAGTACTGAACCCTGCGGTACTCCACTGGTAACCCCCTTCTTCAGAGTGGACTCCATTTACAATTACCTTCTGTGTCCTGTTATCCAGGCAATGTTTTACCCAGGCTACCACCCTGGGACCCACTCCCAGGCTGGTTAATCTGACTATTAATCTTTTGTGTGGGACTGTGTCAAATGCCTTGCTAAAGTCTAGGTAGGCCATGTCCACAGCCCCTCCCTGGTCTACTACTTTGGTCACCCAGTCAAAGAAATCTATTAGATCTGCCTGACATGACCTTCCCGAGAACCCATGCTGCCTTGGGTCCTGGTGCTCCACTGGCCTCTAGGTACAAGTACTCAAGAATTCTTTTCCTTCAGAAGTGATTCCATCTCTTTCCTCACCACATATGTCAAACTGACAGGTCTGTAGTTTCCTGCCTCTGTCGTGGTCCCACTTTTGTGAAGGGAAATCACATCCACCTTCTTCCAGTCCTTGGGTACCACACCATCCTCCCATGATTTGTTAAAAAGGGTAGTCAGTGGTTTCACTAGTTCTCCCCTTAAATCTTTTAGAATTCTGGGGTGAATTCCATCAGGCCCCATTGCTTTGTCCACCTTCAGTTTTAGGAGTTCTTGCAGAACCCCTTTTTCTGTGTAAGGACTGGGATCAACCCCCCTATCCAGAGTGCTTCTGTTAACTGGATTAGGCACCTCCCCCTCCTCTTTGTGAATACTGAGCAGAAATATTAATTCAGTATCCCTACTTTTTAACTATTCCCCCTCTGCCCACCCATCGTTCATTCTATTCAGCCTCATTATCCCTCCCTTTGTCTTTCCACGCTCCCTGATGTACCTATAAAAGGTTTTATCCCCCTTCTTAACTGAGTTGGCTATCCTTTCCTCAGTTTGGGCCTTTAGTATTCTGACTTCCCTCCCTGCTTCCTTCTGCCTTAACTGGTACAGCTCTCTGTCCTGCTCCTTCCGTGTTTCCTTATACTTCCTGAATGCAATTTTTTTTCACCCTGACTTTCCCCGCCACCTCTTTTGAGAACCAGTGACTTTCTTTCGTTTTGATTTATTTGCTTCACACACAGGACTTGTTGCCTCTGTGAGGGCAGTTTTGATGATTCCCCATTGTTGCTCCACCCCCTAGCCTGTTTGCTAGTGCTTTTCTAAGGCACTCTCTCATCGTGCCCAAGTCAGCCCTCCTAAATACTCATTTTTGTATGGCTCAACTCTGTAGCCGAGTTTAACGTGAACCACACTGTTTGATGGTCACTTGTTCCCAGATGGCAACCCACTTCTACAGCAGAGATCCTCTCACTGTCCCCATTTGAGTGTATGAGGTCTAAGATTGCTCCCTCACGAGTGGGTTCCGAAACTAGCTGTCTGAGGCATACCACCAGTAGGGCATAGAGAATGGCCCTGCTCTTGGTTGTGGCTGCAGCAAGTGTGCTCCAGTTAATATCTGACATATTCAGATCTCCCATCAACATTATCTCCCCTTTCTCTGCCATCCTAAGAATGCATTCTATCATATCCTTGTCCATTCCCTCCCCCTGACCTGGGGGTCTGTATACAACCCCTGTGCGGACTGTGGTGCCACTTCCAGTCTCCAAGGTGACCCACAGTGCCTCTCCTCCTCGTTTACTCTTTTGTTCAGTTGCTTTTATCCCTTCCTTTACATAGAGCGCTACTCCTCCCCCTCTTCTCCCCTCTGTCTCTCCTGTAGGTTACGTACCCTGGTATGTTAACATCCCAGTCATGGTTCTCTGTGTACCATGTTTCTGTGACTGCTACAATATCCAGGCAGGGCAGAAGAGAAATGGACCTTAATGTCAAGAGAGACCGACTGCAGGACCCTGACAAATACCTAGTAAGGCTCCATTTTTATTTTGATCTGAGCTGGAGAGAAGAAAATGCAGAGTCTTCGTGCCCAGAGAACCATCTGGAGCACTAAAAGAAATGGACATTTGGTTGCTGCATCCCAACAAAGGGCAACTGAAGTCTTATTTACTGGTATTGTATTTTCCTGTGGAGCTTTCGTTTTTGTGTTAATTAAAACCATGTGGAAAGTATTGTACCTTTTGAGGACAGAGTCTGTCTATCTGTTGCACTCACACTCTGGGACACCCCTTTACAGTTCTTAACATTTTATCCGGGGAGACTCGCATGAATGGGTAAACATTATCACAGACGGGCGTCCCACAGGTAGTGGGCCAGGGGTTACCCCTGCAGTTTAATTCCCTGAACTGCAGAAATAAACATTTTCCGGTTCACTCTCCCACAGAAAGAATGCTGCTGGAATTGGAAGTGAACAGATTGCTACAAGCAAAAACAGTGACAAAGATCCATGCTTTACAGTTAGGCAAGAGCCAGTTTGCATGGTACTTCATGACCCACAAAAATGGGGAGTGGCAACCCATTTTAGACCCAAGATGTGTGAACATATTAAAAAAAATATCAAAAAAGTGATATCCTCAGTGGAATTGGCTAGTGTCACGGGATCTGAAAAACCCCTATTTTCACATTCCAGTCAGAGCTACACAAAGAACATCTCTCTGGTTCAGGCTAGAAACAGCCAGTACTGTTAGTAGCCCATCCCTCTTGCATACTGCCATCACAGCTAGACACTTTGTGAAGACCCCTGGTGCTGAAATAAGGCGGAAGGGCTACAACCTGATACTGGCAGTTTATAACCTGAACCAGATATACTTTCTGTGGGTATGTGAAAATATTTTTTCAGATCCAGTGACTCTACTCAATCTCCGTGACTAAGGTGTGCACAGTGACACCACACTTCACCTTTCATTCTGATATGCCTGTTCATGTATCTTGGGTCTAAAATGGGTTGCAGCTCATTTTTCTTGTGGGCCAGAAGTACCAAGCAAACAGGCCCTTGTCCAACTGTGAGGCAGGAATCTTTTCCGCCACTTTTGCTTGTAGCAATCTGTTCACTTCCAATTCAAGCAGCATTCCTTCTGTGGGAAAGTGAGCTGGAAAGGTTTTTGTTTCTTTAGTTTGGGGAATTTTTTTTAAACTACTGTATTAATAAATTCTCAAAAGTGGACTTTTTAAGTCCAGAGAAGGAAAGCTGCTGCTGGGTAGGGGACTAGACTCAAGCACCGACAGTGGTGCTCTTTTAAAATACAACCAGTCTGAAACAACTAGCTAAGCGATGCGGTTCCCTCCAAGCAGGGAACTGCGACTGGAAAGTAAACGCCGAGTTTTTAATTAAAGTGCTTTTAAAGTGAATTGTTAAATCAAATACATGTCATTTTATAAAATAAATGGTGTAGTTCCCTTTCAGATGGGAACTTGTTTGTGCTGCGGCCTTCTCCAGTGCCTGGGAACTAACTGAAATTGGAGAAACTGCAAAAATGCATCCAATGTTAATAAAATTTAAAATAAATATCCATATTACGTTATAGAATACTAATAAACTCAATGATAAAATATATACTTCTCTACTCAAACATCTCACACTCTATGGACTTTGTGGTTCCCCTTCTGCCATCACTTTCTATGTTTCTCTAGACCAGAGATTCCAGAGCAGACTTCCAGGCAACAAATATGACATTTGGGGCTAGAGTGGAGCGTGACTACAGTGTAGAGTTTGAACCTTGGTTCTAAATTCCATCACTTGCATAAGGTTCTATTTCCAAGGCATCACACTCTGCCAGGAAGATGATGCTTGCATATAGCATCAGTGAGGGATTCCTGAGGTCAGAAGTTACAAATTATTGTCACAATCAGTATTTAGATTTTTTTTTTGCACAAATATTGTGACACTCAAAATCAGATAATGGTATTCGATACTAGGGGTGGGTGAAAGGGCCAAAATTCGGTTTGCAAATTCACAGTCACCAAATGCCGAAGTTGTGACTGACAAAGTTGCTGCTTTTTCAGTGAACTGACCAAAATTTACTTGCAAAGTGGTCCCTTCGACAAAAACAGAAGCTAAAAAGGGGCCACTTTACTGCAAAAAAAGGGGTTGTGCAATTTGGGGGACGTTGAAGCCCCTATGGTCCACAGAAAGAAAGGCAAATTTTGGCTACTTTGGCGAAGTTTAAATTTGCAACATCTCTATTTGCTACCCATGAGTCCCAGACAATGCCCCCCTTCCCACACATAATGCCCCAGCAGCTTCCACAGGCCAACAGAGGTACACCTACCCACATACCCTGCACCTCCCTCCACTCAGGGCTACTCTTCATCCTTAAGGATTCCTGGCCATATTCCCCCTCCCACACCTCCTCCCCCCTTGTGGGCTCACATCCACATTCTCCTTCTTCCGTCTCCCACTTCTCAACCTTATAGATTCATGTCCACATTCCTTGCCTCCCTGTCACACTTGGGTTCCCATCTACATTTCCTGCCTCCATCTTCCACTGCTGACCCGTGGGTTCCTGTTCACATTTCCTATCATTCTCTCCCACTACTTACCCTCGGGCAGCCTCTAGGCTTTTGATTAGTTTCTTGATCTTCCAGATCTCAACATTCCTGTCGGCTGCGCTTGGATCATCCGCCATCTTTGTGGGGCTCCTGCCTGCTGGGCGGCGTCACTGCAGGGAGAAAAAAAAAAAAAAAAAAAGTGTTTGACAAGCAGAACAATAAGCGTTACACCAGCGTACCTTTCAACTATCTGTCAAGATTCCAACCAATTCTGTTTCCCTTCTGACACTCCTGTGAGGTATCTGCCCCGATGCACACACTGGCACTTGGGATGAGAAGCACACTACAGAAGAAATTTCTTCATACTTTCTGTAATTTCCTTTTCTGTTCGCTCCTACACTGTCAATGGGTAGTTATTACAACTTAGTATTGTGCACACCTACCAGGGGAAATGGCACAGCCCAAAGTCTCAGAATGCTGGCTTCTTGAGAATTCTGGACAGTATCAACTCTCCCTTCACTTTTGTCCTAGCGGTGCCTCTAAAAATGTAAATAAAAGCCATCCCTGTGTACTCGACACCAAAAAGCACACAAATTAGCTGTTTACACATACGTGACTCTGGACAGAATAAAATACAGTAAACGGTGGCCTACCTCATCAGATGACATAGGGTGAGTGACTGAAGCTAGTCTTCCAATTCTGCATCCTGGAAGGATTCGCAGCACCAAGCCAACTTAAAACAGATTTACTACATGGCAAAGAAAAACTGTATGTAGTACAAATACTCACCTGCAACAAAGAAAGCACCCTTGGTTAACATCAAATCTGAATCTGCTAAAAGTGCGTGACAGCAACTAACATTCTAATGCTGAACTGCTCTTTGTTTCTGGCGTATCTATATAAACATAGGTGTAGCCAAGGCTCCAGATAAGAATTGTGGGTGTATTTTACTCCCCATTTTTAAAGTGAGGCGATTAAAACCAATTTCAGATGCGTACAAAATAACTATGCATTTGGATGAAGAGTACATTTTTGGGAAATGACCGTATTTTTTTGGTAGGTAGCGTTGTTAACTTATGCTAAAACATCAGTACCATAATAATTTCTACTAGAAATAGTATTCTGCTGTTCCTACTACAGATGTTTTAGTATAACAGCTAACAAAAGACCTACTAGTAATAAGTACATGCCAGTTGAAAAAGTTTTGCAGCCACCACCATACAGTAGGGCTAGCGACTGGGAAAATCCACCTGCTGTGACAATATAAAAGTATGCAGGGCTAAAGGATTTTCCCAGTCACTAGCCAAGCAGTCCTGCTGGCTGCAAAACTTAATTTTGATCCGAGAGCGCATCTTTACAAAAAAAAAAAAAAAAAGGAAATCTAATCCCCTCCAACATCAGTGTTTTGCAACCAAAATTAGGGCAGCGGAGGTGACTGGCAGCAGTCTCACATATTCTCTAGTCATGATACCATCTAGAAATTCAGGGAAGACTTTGTGCCTTCTCAGGGTAGAAACTGGCACTGGCCCACTATCCAAATGCTGGAACCTGGTTCATTTTGTATAAGCCAGTATAAAAGTCTGTCGGGCTAGTTTCCTGGTCACTTGCCCTGCTGGCAAATGGCTGCAAAACTCAATTTTGAGCCCTTGGCTTTGCTGACATTACAGCCAGACTGTATACACAGACAAACACATCTGTTTAAAGTCTTTTTTTTTTTGTATAAGAATGCACTGCAGAAGTGTGTCTCTCTGCAGATATCTGGCTTGCACTGAGCATGGTAACAAAAAAAAAATTAAAATAAATAAATAAACCGGTCTTGGAAGTTGTGATTGCAGAAACTCTTCTCACTAGACAGACAGTTACTAAATTCTGACGCCATGCATCGATACTAGTCCTGGTCTTGTGGCCCTGTATGTTAATGAAAATATCAAAGCTACAGAAATTCAGAATACACATAAGGAGCCAGAAGAACTGTGGGTCACCCTGGAAACAGGAAATGGGACAGCCATAAGAACTGGGGTTGTCTACAGGCCCCCAGACCAGAGGGAGGACACAGACACATTACTGTTAGAAGATATACAAAACATGACAGCTAAAGGGGAGGTTCTGATAATGGGAGACTTCAACATGCTGGACACAGATTGGTCAATACCAGCAGGAACATCTGCCAGAACTAGACTCATAGTGGATTCCCTGCAGGGGGAGGGCCTCAAACAACTGGTACTGCAACCCACAAGAGACAGGGCTATCCTAGATCTAGTACTGACTAACAAAGAAGGGATCACAGATCTCCAGGTAGAAGGTCACCTGGGGGCCAGTGACCATCACATGGTATGGTTCAATTTGGCTACTACATCTAAATCATCCCATTCCAAGGCAAAATATGGGACTTCAGAGGAGCTGACTTTGATAAGATGGCCAACAGAGTTAAGCTAGCCCTGGCAAAAGAAACACAGGTGAGGGGTACAGGCAAAGTGGGCAAGCATTAGGATGCAATACTTGAAGCAACATCCCATTTGTCAGACAGAAAAGGAAGTGCAAAAGAAGAAGGAAACCACTTTGGTTCTCAAATACAGTAGCAGAAAAGGTCAGAGCCAAAAGGCTGGCCTTCAGGAAATATAAGGGAACACAGCAGGATGAAGATAGGAGGCATACTAGACTGCCCTAGGGAAGCAGGTAAGACAGTAAGGCAGGCAAAGTCCCAAACTGAGGAAACACTAGCACGAACAGTAAAAGAAGGTGACAAGACTTTCTATAGATACATTAGTGAAAGGAGAAAGTCCAGAGGTGGTATTGCTAAGCTTAATGGAGAAAAGGGAGCATGTGAGGAGGAAGACCCTGTAAAGGCATCTATTCTAAATAGATACTTTTGCGCAGTATTTACTGAAGAGAAAGTAGGGCAGGGCCCACATCTCAGCATCATGGACACAGGGGGGGAGGGAGGTGAGCACTACTCCCTTCACAAAAGAAAGGGTCCTACAAGAGCTTGCTAAGCTCAGGTGGATAAGGCAATGGGACCCGATGGCATACATCCCAGGGTACTTAAGGAGCTAAAGGAGGAACTAGCAGTGCCATTAGCAGAATTGTTTAGTGAGTCTCTGAGCACAGAGAGGTCCCAGAAGACTGGAGAAAGGTTTGATCCCACTCACAAGAGTGGTAGCAGGAGGAGGCAGGAACTACAGACCAGTCAGTCTTACCTCAGTAGTGGGCAAGATTATGGAGGCACTCCTTAAGGAAAGGATAGTGCAACACCTGGATCCATAGGGGCACAGGATCCAAGACAGCATGGGTTTACAAAAGGAAGGTCCTGTCAAACTAATCTCATAGATCTCTTTGACTGGGTAACCAGAGTGGTGGACCAAGGGGGAGCAGTTGATGTCGCCTACCTTGACTTCAGCAAAGCTTTGACACTGTTCCACATAGAAGATTGATAAATAAGCTGGGTAGGCTCGGGGTGGGTCAGAAGTTGGTCAACTGGGTGGCAAACTGGTTCCGAGCAGAAAAAGAGTGGTGGTAAATGGTATACAGTCAGAAGAGATGCAAGTCACAAGTGGGTACCTCAGGGATCAGTCCTGGGGCCAGTCCTCTTCAACATCTTCATTAGTGACCTTGCAGATGGACTAGAGGGTAGAGCTTGTCTGTTTGCAGATGACACCAAGATCTGCAACAGAGTAGATGATCCAGATGGGGTGGGCAGAATGAGAAGAGATCTGGATAAACTAGCAGAATGGTCAGAAGAGTGGCAACTGGATTTAATGCAAAGAAGTGCAAAATCATGCACATAGGGAAAGAAACCCCAAAGCCACCTATAGGCTGGGAGGAGTTGCTAGCAGTCAAAAGGAAGAAAGAGACTTGGGCATCATCATCACTGATGACCTAAAATCATCCAAGCAGACCTCCTAAAGCAGTAGGTAAGGCTAGGGGGTGTTAGGGTGTATTAGTAGGGGTATCAGAAATCGTAGAGGAGGTAATAATCCCTCTGTACAAGACACTGGTTAGGCCCCATCTGGAGTACTCGTGCAGTATTGGAGGCCACACCTTCACAAGGACATTAACCAAATTGAGGCAGTCCAGAGAAGGGCAACCAAAATGGTGCAGGGACTGCATCAGAAGACATATGAGGACAGATTAACGGAGCTCAATATGTATACCTCTGAGAAAGGAGGGAGAGAGTGATATGATCCGAGGCATTCAAACACCTTAGGGCATAAACAAGGTGAAAGAGTCTAACATGTTTAAATATAAGAAAATAGCAGGACAAGAGGACACAGCATGAGATTAGAGGAGACAGATTAAGGGGAATGTGAGAAATTCTTTTCACAGAAAGGGTGGTGGATGCATGGAATGGCTTACTACAAGAAGTGGTGGCTATGAATACAGTGCAGGGCTTCAAACAGGCATGGGATAGGCATAAGGGAGCAATACAAATGACTATGAATAGATAGGCCACTGACAGAGCAAAGGCCGATGGCACATTTATAAGGTAGAAAAAGAAATGGGCAGACTGGATGGGCCTTGCGGTCCTTATCTGCCGTCAACTTCTATGTTTCTATGTCTTAGAATACAGTGTATTGCCCATCGCATGGCATCAACCACCACATCTTTTAAACTTTGGCCATTCCTTTTACTCAACTGTGTCATACATTTCAAAACGATTTTGAACAGGACGTGGCAGCGCATCGTTCCTAAACTAAAAGTCATTAAAGAAGGCTACTGTGATCCATCTACGTGTAGGTAATGCACAAAGCAATTATTTCAGCCTCAGCTGATTGAAAGTTTATGGTACTGGATGAAATGCTGTGTAGATCACTAGCCATAGAACAATCTATACAGAGACAGACATCTAGACCTGCAACGCAACAAATAATCACCACTTTAACAAAAGCAGCTGCAAGATAGAAGGGGAAGGAGAAGCAGCTTCAATGAATTATTACAGTAAGTGTAACAGTGTTACTTACACTTGCTGTAATTCATTGATGCTGCCTCTGCTTCCCCATAGATGCAAATACGGAGCTGATCGCACTGATCTCTAATTGCAGAACTCTTAGGAAAACGGGGGTTGGGGGGGCCTACAGCAGCACCACCACGAGTCCGACAGATCATTACTTCCATGTACACCTTACCCAGCCCAAATGTGAACTTAGGAAGCAAGCGGTCATGAAAATCTACCTCTGAAAAAAATGCATGTCAAAACCTAACTGGATTTTCCCGGCGAGATCATTACCATGTTTAGTTCACATTAGCACCTGCTGCTATGAATCTAGCCTGCCTCTCCACGATCCGTCTGTTGTACTCTGGGTTGAGTTCCCACCCGATCGCACAGTGCAAATTTCTGTTTGAGACATCACTGCCAATTAAGTGATGATATCTGGGCGGGTACTGTCGAGGCTGCAAATCTGCACAAGCCACTTACAATTACTGACACTGCAGGGGCGAATCAAGGAGCTGATGCTTTTTTTGGGGGGCAGATGAATCAAGACGCTTTCTCCACAAGGAAAAAAAAAAATTAAAACACAATAACCTGCATTGTAGATGCGTATTTAATATGCAATTAATTTTTAAGAAAGGAGTGTAAATGCAGTTTTTTCATCTGTAAATATACCCTGTACGCAGCTTATCTGGAGCCCTGAGCATACCAGGTAAACACTCAGTTTATTAACAGGACCGATAATCCCGCAGAGGCACACTGGTTCTCTCACACAGGGGCAAGGCTCCCAGGCAGGCCTCACTGGCAAAGTAGGCGCTAACAGAAGTGTGAAGAAACTTCTTTCTGTAGCTCTCCACATTGTTGATTGTTAGTCATTACAACAGGGTTTTAAAGGGGCACTGTCAGCGTTTGACCGCAATTTCTGCCTAAAATCAAACAGTGTGCCTCTTGATGCAAACCACTAAACATATGCTGCAGAATACTACTATGTATAACAAAGGTAATGTTTTTTTAAACAGTTTGGCACTTTTTAAAACAAATACCTTTTCACTCGTCCCGGTCATAATGCCCTGCGATTCCATAAGTACATCCAGGTCGGGATCATGCGCCTGTCGAGAGTGCGATCCTGAAGTGCATTTTTCACATACAGCATATGGCGTTATAATGTACCTAAATTTCAAATTTCTAAATGCCGCGTTATCTCACAACTGAGAGCATTGAAATATTTAATTTTATTTTTAAGTCGTGGACAAATCCCGCCGCATGTGCACCAATGGCATGACTAAAGATCTCGCCATGCGCAAGAGCATGCCATCAGTGCATGCGGATTTCACCACGACTTAAAAATAAGAATTAAAGTATTTCAGTGCTCGTTTGCTGGCGAGATAAACGGAGCATTTTAGAATCATGGGGTTTAGGTATATTATAACGCCATATGCTGTATATGAAAAAATGCACTTAGGATCAAGGCCGCGGTAGATGCGCGTTCCCGAGGGGGTTCTGACCTGGATGTGCTTCCGGAATCGCGGGGCATTGCGATCGGACGAGTGACAAGATATTTGTTTTAAAAAGTGCCAAACTGTTAAAAAAATATATCTTTATTATACATAGGAGTATTCTGCAGCATATGTTTGGTGGTTTGCATCAAGAGGCACACAGTTTGTTTTTAGCCAGAAATGACAGTCAAATGCTGACAGTGCCCCTTTAAGGAGTACCTAGACAAGGAAGAGTGTGGGGGAGAAGACTGTCCCATACAGCCACATACAGGAAAGGAGTTTACCTGCTAACTACCATCTGCAAAACTCTGCGACCAAAGGCAGCATTAGCAGAGCTTTGAACATCCAGTCTGTAGTGCTTGGTGAATGTGTGGGCAGAGGACCACAAAGCTGCCTTGCACAACTCTAAAAAACAGACGCCTCCTCTCTCTCCACCCAGGAGGAGGTCATAGGTCTGGAGTGAGCCTTGATGAGAGCCAGAGGCCTCTTTTCTGCAACATAAGCCTTGGTAATACAGGTCCTTACCCGCCTAGCTAGGGTGGCCTTGGAGACTTTAGCCCCTGCCTGACCGTTCTGAAAAGAACGAACAACCCATCCAATTTATGAACTCCAACAGTCCGAAAGCATGACCTATTGGCTAGTTGTAAATCCAACTTGTGAAACTCCTTCTCCTTTGGTAGAGTAGGCTGCAAAGAGACGAGAGAGAGAGAGAGAGAGATTTTCTGGTTTACATGGAAGGCTGAGGGGACCTTCGGCATGAAAGACAGGACTGTTCTGAGCACCACCTTGTCCTCAAGCGTAACAAGGTATGGCTCTTAGTGGGACAAGTCCTGGAACTGACAAATCCTCCTGGCTGAGCACACAGCAAGTAAATAACATCTTGTTAAGATGGCACATCCAGCAGTACCACCGAAAGCTGTTCGAAAGGTTCCTTACCGAGCGCAGTCAGAACCACATTCAGGTCCTAAGGGTAAACAGAGAATCAGAACATAGGCAGACTCTGGCTGACAAGACTGCAGAAAATGAATAACTCCCCAATTAGTCCCTAGTGACAAATCCAAGGAGGCTCCCAGGGCAGACACCTGACCTCACAGGGCGCTCGAGGCCAAACCCCCCTTCCTGCAGGAAGTCCAAAGTCTGTGGAACCGTGGCTTTAGAAGGCCGAATATTTCTGCCCCCCCCCCCCTTCCAAAACTGAAGAAGTGGTCCATACATAAGCATAAACCGCTGACATGGAACTTTTCCTGGTAGCCATTAGGGTGTCCACCTTCTTAGAGGAACTGTGTTTCAGGAGTGTCCTTTCAGGAGCCAAGCTGCATGGTTTCAGAATCTGGTGGTGGAATGGGGACCTGAGAGAGGAGATCTCCCAGCACTGGAAGGCAAAAAGGGGCACACTGCACTAGGTTCACAAAGACAGAGGACCACGGCCTTCTGGGCCACTCCAGAGCTACTAGAAGAAAGGTTCCTCCTGAATGCCTTATTTTGCTTATGACCTTGGGGAGAGGCAGAGCAGGGAAGGCATATGCTTGCCAATGATCCATGCTTGTGACATGGCATCAATCAGCTCCTCCTGAGGATACAGGCAGCAGCTGAACCACTGAATTTGAGCACTGTGGTTGGAAGCAAACAGGTAGATCTGAGGATGACCAAACCTTGACAAAGAAGGTTGAACACCTCCAGGATCAACATCCACTCCCCTGCATGGAGATCTTGAGACTTAGGACTGCACCTAACCTAGAAAAATGAAGGGGAGCAAGGTGAACCGCCCTCCTCTCCAGAACGGATATGTGTAGGTGCCATTACTGTGCTGACCAAGTCCTGAGAATGGGAATGTGGTCCAGGGCTGCCTCCCCAACACAACTGGCTGGCATCAGAAATCATAATCAGCTCTGAGGAGCGTTCCGAGAGGGGCCTTTGCTCAGATTCTCCAAACTCACCCATCAACTCAGAGACTGCCTCAGTTGTGGTAAGAGTGGGATCCTGGCCCAACAATCCTCAGAGGTCGGATCCCAGGCTGAGAGAAATGGTATATGTAGGGGCTGCACGTGAAAGCAGGCCCAAGGAATTAGGTTGCTGCCGACATGAGGCCCAGAATCTGTAGCAGACGAGAGATGAAACAGGCTATTTGCTCCTTAGCCAAAGGAGCACTCAACAGCTGGCTGGAGGAAAAGCTCTGGTCTGTCCTGAACATCGCCGTCAGGTGCTTCAGGGTCTGCAACAGCTCAGGAGAGCTTTTCTCCCAATTCCCCATCCAGCTGTGAGACTCCCAACATCTCCAGAGTCCTGGCCAGCGACTCCTTTGCCAATGTCCCAGACAGTGCTCAAAATGGTAGATCCAGATAGGGATAGGCCTGATGTCCCTTCTACTGGAGGTGAGCCACCAGGACTACAAGCACCTTCAAGAAAACCATGGGGGCTGCTGCCAGCCCCAAAAGGAGCACCCTGTATTGGAAGTGTAGTCCCAGGACCGTGACTCTGAGGAAAAAGTACAGGGTCTGCAACACCGCTTGTCTCTTCATGGGATCCTTTGGCACCAGGGACAGCAGAAAAAAAAAAAAACACCCCTTGAGGGGACTGTTGAAAACTATTGTATAACTTAAATCCAGAAATTTCGAAACCCAAGCACCTTGGAAGAGAGGCAGAGATGATCCTGCATACCCTCATTGTGAGGTACCTACTTTGCATCTTCGGGCAAGGGCTCCTCCACTACTATTGCTCTTGAAACCAGAATAGGCTCTTTACTCCTCTGGATCCCAAATGGGATTACAAAAAAAAAAAAAAATAATAAAACACCTCTGAACTACCTCTGCTGGCTGATTCCTTGACTTTTGTTTTTAGAGTTGATGCACCCTTTGCTGTAGCGTTGACTCTAGAAGGAAACCCCCACCTTTTTTTTTTTGGGATATCCTTCAGGGTTTTAAATAGATTTTATAGCACAGCAAAACAGGGAATAATACTAACCATTTTCAGACATGCTTAGCAATAGACTGCTAACCATTTTTTGAAAGAGTCCATAACACAATGAAACTACATATATTTTCTTCATTTTGCCAATCTGTGTCAAGTGTTATGCATGTTAACAACTGATTAGCACTTTCACGCGTAGAACTGCCAGTCAGTTTTCTCAGCTTAATTTAAAACCGTCCTTCAAAATATCGAGGCGTTAGGGGTTTTGCTACATTTGTTTTGTAGAGTGTCACAATAAAAACCACTTGAACATTCATTTGGCTGTGAGTACTTGTCTTTTTGTGCACCTTTTTGCTCAATCCCTTCAAAATATCATCCAGACCAGAACCAAACAAGCCTTCCTTGAAGGCCAGATCAAACAGCTGGGTCTTTAAAGCCTGATCAGCTACCCAATGCTGAAGCCACACACCTCACATAGCCGTCACAATGTGATGGGCAGAACAAGCTGGCATGAGAGAGATTCTCATCATGGCAACCCTTAGGGAGGTTGGGTCCATAGAAAACAGTTGCAAAAAGATCACCCCCACCCAATTTGAAGAAAGGAAAACTGCCCAGGGTCGTAACCCACACATTTTAGGCTCTGGCAACAAAAGGAGACAAGTGGCGCACAAGTTTGTGCTGTTGGAGGAAAAGGGTCTTTGTGCAGCATCCACTAGTTCATGGTGTGAATCCGTTAAGGCCCAAGACCAAGGACCCTTTAATAGGAAACGTAGTGTGCCTGACGGAAATATGAGTTGCCTCAACCTCCAGAGAAGAAGTTTACCACTTGCAAGCATTTTCTTCTGAAAGGGAGAAACAGTACCTCAGGCTTCGGCAGGTATCTTTGGTCCGCATCTGTCCATTCCTGCTCAAATTTTTTTGGTCACAGTGAATAAGGTTTGGGGGGAAAAAAAAACAACTACTTGGGAGCAGAAAAGGATATGGACAGGGTAGGACTGCACCTCCTTGAGCTGTGATCTACACACTCCAGCTATTAGATAGGACAAAAAGTTGGTATCAAACATGGGAGGGATAGGAAACCACCTTTTCGGCTCCATCCACTCCCTATCCTCCTCTTCAGTGTTCTTCCCCCCCCCAAGTAACTTCTTCAGGTCAGGATATTCCCCCAAGAACCCAGAGATCCTCATCCTGACTCCAGAATAGCCAGGGTTGGGGTCTGCCTGTAGATCTTGAACAGCAGCCGTTCTACTGCAGCACACCTGGATGTGCTCTGTGTGCCCCCAACCTGAGGGGCCAGATTAGGGGTCAGGTGCATCTGCTCGAATGTCCTGCAGAACATCGGGGCCCAGCAGCGCTCATGGAGCAGCAAAAAATATATCTACAATTCTGCTTGCCACTGCCTACTAGTACACCAGGTGCACCCCTCCCAGCTCGGAGGCCCGATTTTGGGGGCGAAGAGAGACCAAGACATATTTTCTGAAGCAAAGGGGGTAGGTGGAGGAAGCCTCACTCCCCTCTGCAGGCCTTACATGTCTGGACAGTGGGAGGGCTCCAACAGGTTATGGAGCCAAGAAAAACAGCCTTGCAGTTGGACAAGAATAAAAAAGGTGCAGACTCTGAAACAATACACAAGACTGTTCACACATTTACCATTTGTCTCACACATCATGACACCTTTACTCTGAAGTAACCGGAAAAGGCCCATTTTCAGTGGCGACCCAGAAGTACTGGGATGGCTAAATGACTTGCTCAGAGTCGCACAGTACGCAAATGGAAGTTGTGGGACTCGAGACTTCAAGTTCCAGTTTATTGGCAAGAAAAAACTCCATTCAGCAAGCTCATTTACAAGGCGGTCTTGACAGTCAAAATTACACATCATAAACAGAGTACACGAGTTTACAAATGACATATGGAAAACATTGGGATAAATTAGAGTACAAGTTCACAGTACTGTCTGACGTCACAAATATCGAAATTTAAATACCTGTAAATTTTCTTTCTCAGACGGCTGGTCTCTGAGCTTCCTTACTCCTGGGCTGTACCTTCTGATGCTGATCCACAGGCAGGAAACAGACCTCTGCAGCAGGGGACATCCAGCCCTCCACTTCCTGTTCTCCTCAATTCTTCCTAAAGCAGTCCAATGTGGTAATACTACAAGAACTTGGGAACAAAAAAACAAGAATTTTAAGGCATATATGGCCATGAGGCCAGCCAACTATATACATTCTGGGAGGCAATCCGAAGCATGGAGACCAGCCGGAGAAAGAAAATTTACAGGCATTTAAATTTCGATTTCTCTCTCCTAAGCTGGTCTCTGGGCTTCCTTACTGCTGGGATATACAAAAGCAGTACGTCCCCAGATGTCCCGTGTGGGAAGAATGTCAAGAGCCCATAAGGGTTCACCACCACTTGAAATACTCTGAGGCCAAAGGATGCCTCTGTCAAGGACATCGCCCCCAGTGAGAATTTTTTTTTGCGCTATAGTGTGTGAATGGATGATCAAAAAGGCCACTCAGTGCGAGTGTGCTGTCGATGCTTCTCTGAATTACGCCCACGGAGGGAGCCATGGACTCTCACTGGGCCAAGCAAGTTACTCTGGCCTGATCATAAGCCATAGAGGTGACAGAATCCGTTTGGCTATAGAGCCTATTGAATCATTGCTGCCCCAGATCCCCCCCCCCCCTTAGCTGGCAAGAACATAGCTGACATTTTGTGAATAGCGTCCTCTCTCAACGTACATTTTTCTCCCTCTTCCCAAGTCCAGAGTATGAAATTTTCCATCTTTGTTGCTTTTAGAGAGTGGGCAGAAGGAAGGAAGAATGAACCCTTAATTATAATAGATGGGAGACATTAACTTTGGCAAACAAAAACTGGAACTGCTCCAGCCTGATGAAGTGCACAGCTCTTGTGCAAGCAATGCTTTTAGTTTGCTGAAACTCCTAGCTGGAATCATGACTGAGAAAAAAGGGGGACCTTTATTTTGAGATGCATGATGGATGGCTTGAGAGACTCTAAAGGGGGCCTTGAGAACCATATTAAGACTCCAAGGGGTTAGCTTTGGTGGATTGAAGATGTTTTAATGCTGCTGCCTGAAGAACTACCAGATATGGGGATACGAGCCCAACAATTCCCCAGGGTCCGTCAAGAGTGCTCTCAGTGCAGAAACTCTACTTCGTAAGGTGGTTTGTTGCAGTTCTTTGTCCATCTGCTTAAAGGAACTGCAGTTGTACAGGCAATTTTATTGTGTCGTTCTGTATGTGTCTGGAATGAAACCAGAACCAAAATTTCCTCCGGATTCTATAATGCACTTTGGAGGAAGAAAAGACGCACAAGTTCCCCATCATGTCAATAACAGGAGCTGTGCCACATAGCTCCTTGAAAGTTTTTCCACTCACTTTCCAGGTCTAGAGAGAGACCAGTTGTTAAAATGGGGTGCAGAACTGGACCTTGATGGAGAATGCCCAAGCTGAACCTGAATGTTCGAAGTGGTAGCCCTGACCAATGAATGAGAAACAACTAAGTGTGGAAAAAAACATAAGGGACAGACTAGAATCATAACTGTCCTGTCCAAGGCCACTTTGTGGAGGACTCTTGATAGAGGCGGTATCGGAGGAAGGCATACAGAAAATCTAACAGATCCCAGTTTATGGGGAAAAGGTGTCGTGAGCCACCACTGGTTTGTCCTTGGCCAGGGAACAGAATTGCTTTACCTTGGAGTTCTGCCAGCAGGCAGAAAGATCTATTTAAGTATTGCCCCACTATTCTGTCTGAATGTGAGAGGCACTGTCCTTCAGCTGCGATCCCTTGGTCGACCCACCCTGCGACTGAGACATTCTACTATGACATTTTTCTGTCCCTATACAAACATCGTTCAGTGGTGCTCAACCCACTGAAAGAGAAGGGATTCCTTTAGCATATTTGAGTTCTCGTGTCGCCCTGATGGTCAGTGTATGTCAGCATTGCCAGATTGTCAGTTGAAATCAGGCTAGCCTGATTGAGGAACTGCTGTTCAGTGTGTCACGGGGTATGGCCTACTGTTCCCCACTCAAACGCTTATACTGTACCATGTGTCCAACAGCATTCCCCTGCCCAGTGCCAACAGCTGATGCAGGTGAGTCCTTCCCAGCTCCTGAGGCTTGCAATGGTCGTGATTCCAACTTAGTGCAGATGGCCTAACTTGTGGCCCTTCATGACCTCTTGGACAGTCCCTGGAGGAAGGGCTTAATCAGTCTTAATGAACTGTGTGAAAAAATAAGCAGGCAGCTGAGGAGCTTACTAAACTCCTTGATGAGCAATTACAGATCCCAAAATCTACTATTCAGGTGGAGAAACCTTGTGTCATGATGTGAGCCCCTCAGGAGGATCAAGATCTGGTTTGGAATTAGGGAGCTCTTTCTCCAGCTGATGGGAAAACCATGTGCCATAGGGGACCCGACTACCTCTGCCACTGCCTGCAATGCTTGGTTGAGCGGTGGGGCCTTTAAGTGGACTATAACCGCTACTAGCACCTTAAATACTGTACATGGGTCTGAAAAGACAGCAATGGTAGTTTGATTTGGAAGTACTGCTCTCCCACTCGAATCTGGGATAGTGCGAGTGCCATTACTGCATGGGAATAAGCAAACAGGCATCTTGCACAGTTATGGGTGCCGTAAAATCCCCTGCATGTATTATTTTGTCAGGCTGTGGAGCCTTTAAGTGGACCGTTTCCACTGATGGCATCGTTAACAATGCCCATGGGTCTTGAGAAAACTCAAGATGTCAGAATTTTGAATAGAAGAACTGCTCCCCCACCTTGAATTTGAACGGGTGCTTGTGTAGTTCCTGAATAGGAATCTGCCGATGGGTCTCTTGCTTGTTCAATCCTTTGAGATGTAGGAAGGGCCTGAACCCCCTATATATTTTTGCGCCATGAAGAATAGGGAGCAGCCCCTTAGTTAATCTCTGTGACTGCACTTTGTACAATATCCTCGCACTGTAGAGGGTCTGCGTTCTTGGATGAGCCACCATAGAGAGGGGAGGGCATGACACGAAGCAGGGGCTTGTTGGTGATGCATAGGACCCACCTGACCGACTTGGTTTGGACCCCTTGCTCGAGAAATATGAAGGTCTGCCCCACTGAGAATGGGCCCAGATAGCTCTGCACTACTTGCTGTTGATAGCTGTCACCCTCCACTAGATTTGTCCTTCTGAGGTTACACTGCATGGTAAGGAGACCTTACTCACTTTTCCTCGAGAAGTTGAGTTTGATCTCTGTTATAAGCTTGGCCATGACTTCTGCATCTGGGGTCTCTGGACCCTGAACTGCCTTTGCCCTAGACTATGACATGCATTACCAAACACCTCCCGGGAGAGGACCCTGCCTGCTAGGGCCAAAGCCAGGGGCTGTGGCGAGCCAGGGATTGAGTATTGCTGGGTGCAGCCTCTTCTGACTGGTTTGCTGCGTAAGCAAGGCCTCTACGGTCCTGTCCAGTGACTCACTGGTTTGAAATCAGAAGGTAGCTTCTATGGCAGTTTTAGCCATTTTTCCCGTTGCTGCATTCTGAGCCTAAAAAGCTTAAAATCTGCTGGGGGCACTGGATAGGGGAGGAAGCTTAAAGAGTTGCCACTCCTCCTTTGGCCATTTCCCTGCTGGTAGGAAGAGACTGGGAAAAGCTGTGGCCGGTTTGACAGCAGTTGACAAGCGCGAAAAATATGTTCTTGTTGGCTGGGAGCCGCCAGGTGAGAACCAAGGGGAATCTCGACAGTGACCTCTATTTAGACAGAAATTTGGCCATTCGCTCCCCCTCCAGAAGATGATAACCTGGGATCCTACAAGTGCCAGAAATGCCCCTGCAACGCTTTAGGGTATCCCCTATACCTTATCTTTCTCCTAGGAGGAGAAATATTGATCCTCCCAGGTCAACTGCCTCTTGGGGTGAGAATATGGATGGTCCATTTTCTTGTATCCTCTAGAGAGGTCTCATATCTGGTCTTATTTAACTGTTGGGTTGTATTTAACCGTTTTATGAGGTGTGGTGTCGGAGGCGGCTGCGGATTGCTGAGTCCCTCTGGAAGCTGTTGAATAATATGATCGGTGGTCTATGATACTGAGCGGAGGAGGATCTTCCTCCATGACATCTTCCCCATTCACAGATGTTGCCCTCTGGACATTATAGGAGAAGCTACCCAGCCAAGGTCAGCAGCAGCGGGCGACGAGCCACGCTGACCTCTGCACCGGGAAGGCTGGTGTGAGGCCATAATACCACAAAATGCCCTACTTCCCTTAATTCAGCTTACTCCCCCCTTCCTGATGTCCTGCTGCTGAAGCAGGTATAAAATGTGCTGTCCTTTTAAGAATTGTGCCAATCCTGTAAAGGCCAGATCTGCCCTTGTGCTGTAGTCCTTTTTCTAAGGATTTTTTATTCTATTCCCCCTAGAATATGCAGGGATCTGAAAAAACCTAGGCAGCTGGCTCACTTAACGGTTTTTTTTTTTGGGGGGGGTGCAGCACGGTGAACAAAAGGCTCCATAATAGTACTCCTCCCGCGCTGCAGTGCTCGTCAATGGCGTCGCTAAGCTGTGCTGCAGATCCGCAGTCAACGAGCGGCTGAGGTAATCTGACTGCCCGCCGACAGTTGCCTCATATGGTAATTTAAGCCCCTTGGCATGCTCAGAGTTCCTCATCCCTGCAGCACTTTGTCGAGCAGCGATTCAACAAGTTGCCGCTGACAAGCTGCCAGCCCACCATCGACGAGTGGCTCAATTAGAATGCTGATGGGCTAACAAGAAAAATATGGGGCTGCTAGCTGAGGGGAGATGTAGTCTCCCTAAGTCCTTGTTTATTCCCTCGTGATCCTTCGCAGGTAGTAGCCGCCGGGGTGAACACGAGTTTCTGCCCAAAAGCTGAGGGGAGATGTATTCTTCCCAACTCCTCATATCGTTACACCCGAGAAAACGCGGAAACAGCCTCACGAAGAGATGAGGCCCATCCTGTTCTGACCCCTAAAATAGATGTTATGGTTATTGAGCACCCGGCGTCTCCTGATTCCCTGAGAAACACTTTCCACTGCACTAAGTAGCATTTTGAGCCTAGTGCAGGATGTGCAGGGAAAAAAACAACCCGGTGAAAATGAGGCCAGACTGTGCAGCTTGCAAGGCTGAGACTGGCACCCACCCTGGGATTCCAACATATAGCAGTGACTTCTGAACCTCACAAACAAAATTGCTCAACTTACAGTCTACTATCTTCAGCTCTGCCACATGGCAGAGCTTTGCTTGCAGAGTACCTGCCAGACTGAAGGCAGGAAATAAACGGAGAAAAGGAAGTGGAGGGCTGGATGTCCCCTGCTGCAGATCAGCATCAGGAGGTACAACCCAGGAGTAAGGAAGCACGGAGACCAACTTAGGAGAGAGAGAATGATTAATACAAGCACTACACTGACTTGAAGGATGGATACCTATATGGGAGGGAAAGGGCAGAGAAGTTGCAATAATAGCCAAAAACTGCATTGGCATAGGGGGAGTAGAGGCTGCAGAGGGAACCGTGAGGCGATTTGGTCACCTGATAACAAGGGGGGTAAGAGAGTTAAAATAGGCAGGCAGACTGCACATGGAGAGCCAGAGGCAGTTTGGGGAAGGGTATGTGTAGGGGAACTTAAACATGCCAGGAACAGACTGGGAGACTGACATCCTCTGTGGCCAGGAAACAGAGATTGTTGGATGTCTTTCAAGACACGTTCCTAACTCAGCAGGCGGGGGAAGCGACCAGGGAGGCGTGGGTACTGGATGTGGTCCAGGCAGACAGTGACCAGATTGGGGACCTGGAGGTAAGGGACCCGTTGGCGGAGAGTGACCATGCCACGGTCTGGTTCTGCCTGGACCTAGAAGGAGTAGAAGGCTGCATAAAGACAGAGCTAACCGACTTCAGTGGGGCCGATTTTAAGGAAATGGGAAGGATCCTTAAGAAGCATTTGGATGGGATTGGGCCAGACATGGACGCTGACAGTAGGCAAGACGAAAATGCAGTAGGGCCCGAAAACCCTGCTGGTGGACCAGGGAGGTCCAGGAGGTGGCTCAGGGAAAGAAGAAAGGCTATAGGCAATTCAAGTGCTCAAGGAGTGAAAGGGATCGAGGGGAGTACAAACTGATGGCTGGAAGAGCCACTAGGGTGGTGAGGGCAGCTAAGGCAAGGAAGGAGCAGAACCTGGCCAGGGAAATTAGGAGAGGGAACAAGGGGTTCTTCAGATGCACTGGGGAAAAACGAAGGGTGAAAGGGCAGATTAGCAGGATTAAAACTGGGGAGAGATGGGCACAAGACCCGGGGGAGCAGGCTGAGCTACTAAACGAGTACTTCACCTCCGTTTTCACCAAGGAAAATGGGGTGCTGCATCATACATGGAAGGAGACAGTGATGGGGAGACCTACTGATCGGCAGATCTGGGGAGAGGCATCACTGGGAGGAGGAGAAGGAAAGGCTAAGCAGGGAGAAGAGGTAGTGGAGGTGGAAATCACAGCAGAGAGCGCGAGTGAAGCCCTTGGGTCCCTTAAGATGGAGAAAGCACCAGGGTTGGATAAATTGCATCCCAGAATGCTGAAGGAACTTGCGGATGTCCTGGCGAAACCCCTGGCGGAGCTTTTCACCATCTCTGAGGACAGGGTGGGTACCCCAGGACTGGAAGGTGGCGCATATAGTGCCTATCCACAAGGCGGGATCAAGGGAGGTGGCAGGGAACCACAGGCCTGTCAGCCTGACATTGGTGGTGGGGAAGGTGATGGAGGGCATTGTCAAGGAGAGGGACCTGGAAAAGTCAGGGTGCCTGGACGATGGACAGCATAGATTCGTCCTAGGGAAATCGTGTCAGACAAACCTTGAGGAGTTCTATGACTGGGTGACGACTGCCTTGGACCTGGGTAGACCAGTGGATGTCCTCTTTCTAGAATTCAACAAGTCATTTGACTGTTCCTCATGAGGGCCTGTTGGATAAGCTGGGAGAAATGGAGGTGGGGAACCAGATGATCAGATGGATAGACAATTGGCTCCAGGACCGGACCCAGAGGGTCGTAGTTGGTGGGATAGTCTCATCCCCAAGGAAGGTCATTAGTGGAGTCTCACAGGGATCAGTCCTTGGGCCCCTTCTGTTCAACGCCTACGTCTCTGACATAAGGACAGGTATCATGAGTGAGATGAGTCTCTTTGCGGATGACTCAAAACTGAGGGCTGTGGTGGAAGGGGAAGGTGGCCCTACAGGGGGAACTGGAGGCTCTGGAAAGATGGTCTAGAAAGTGGAAGCTGAGGTTCAATGCAGGGAAATGCAAGGTACTGCACCTGGGGGCCAGAAACCCGGGCCAAGTGTACACCCTGGGAGGAGGGATGCTACAAGTCTCAATGGCTGAGAGGGACCTGGGGGTGGTGGTGGATGTCAAGATGAACAACTCGGAGACTTGTAGGAGGGTAGTAGCCAAGGCCAACAGGATGCTGGGATGTATCGCTAGGGGGATCACCTACAGAAGGAGGAAGTGATACTCCCTTTGTAGAACTGCTTGGTGAGGCCACACTTCGAGTACTGCGTGCAGTTTGAGGCCAAACTTAGAGAGGGATATTGAACTCCTGGAGAAGGTCCAGAGGAGGGCAACCAAAATTATTTGGGGCTTGGGGGGACAGGACCTATGGGGAGAGGCTCGAAGAGCTAAATATGTAAACACTGGAAGAGAGAACGGACCGGGAGGACATGAGAGGTTTTCAGATACATGAAGGGGGTAAATAGGGGAGAAGCAGTCAGGGTGCCTTGAAGGAAGGGGGGGGGGACACAACTAGAGGGCATGGGTGGAAGCTGGAGGGTGGAAGATTCAGGGGAGGAAGGAGGAGGTGCTACTTCACTGAGAGAGTGGTGAAGCCAGAGACGGTGGAGAGGTTCAAGAGGGGCTGGGACAGGTACAGGGGAAGGGTTCTGGAAGCAAAACCCAGTGCAGCAAGAATATCCAGAACTGGGAAGGGAGAAGCCAGAGAAGGCCAGAGGGGCAGCAAGGTCAGCTCCTAGGGTTGGGGTTGACCAAACGAGCAGACAGGAAAGACCATTAGACCTATTCTGCTGGCATTTTAGTATGTTAATAAGTGCTTGGTTTTTCTCTTAAACAAATAGCAACTAGTTTGATTAAAGTTAAGGAAAAACACTTTGGGATATAGACCATTGGGGGTTGGCCCAGAGTAATTAGCTTACAAAGAGGTGCAGTCAGAGATGGTGGGTGGAGCTGTCTGTAGAAGGATGGTAGGGGATAAGAAGAGAGGGTGAGGTGGACAGAGGCGGAGGTGGGGAGTGAGGGTGGAAGATTGGATGGTAGGGCATAGAAGGAGAGTGGGAGGGGGTTAGGCGGATAGAGGTGGAGGTGCAGAGCGAAGGTAGAGGATTTAGGAGCAGCTGAATTAGAGATGAGGGTGAGAAGTAGGATGGTGGGGTAGGTGAAAGGAGGGGACAAGGCAGACAGTAGTGGAGGTGAGCAGTGGGATAGTGGAGTAAAGCTAGGCAAGAAACGAAGGTGAAAAGTAGGAGGGGAATACTTTAAAAATATTGGATTTACAGACCTTTGACTCAGCGACTCATTTACAAAGACACGTCGAACTTAAGACAAAGACAGCACAGTTAAGTCATAAAACAATAGCTCGGAGAGCAGACAGTTGTAACAATCATTCACTTGCGATAAATGAATAACAGTAGATTAAACAGTATACATACAATAGCTTCGGCACACATGCACCACGTCACATGGGTAGCAGTACTTAAACAGTATACATAGTTTAGGCCCATAGGCAGTAGGCACGTCAGGAGACCAAAGTAGATCTACAGTATTCAACAGATAAAAGCAAATATCATCAGATGTCAGAGTAGCCCAGAGTGTTCACATGAGGACTGTAGCAGTCTGATGACTATTTATAAACTGGATAGGCTGTATCAACCAATCAGAATGCTACCTACTCATGCATGAAATGTTTCATGCATGGGTTAAAAAAAAAAAAAAAAAAAAAAAAAACGACAGCAGTGAACAGGTCAAAATCCATCCGCTTCAGAATGCTGGCATTAGAAAATACTGCCATTGTTACTTCCTCGCTACTCTTTCCATGCACCAACCCTATAACAAATCAGACAGCATTTCAGTAAGAAAAGTAACAGTCCGTACAGAAAGGCAGAGTCTGCAGGCAACTAAACTCACTTTTGTCCAAGTTATTTTAAATTGCAGTTAGCCAGAAGACTCCTACTGGGTCCAAGCTTTCTGCATCTTTCTAGCCTAGCACAAACACATGAAACTGCGAGTCTGAAGCTGCCACACGCTGCATACACACTCAGTGTGACAGAGCCGGGATGGAAGACACTACCTGACAGCAAACTGTGCTGAGAAACACGGGCAGGGGAAAAAAGTATAATACCACTGCTACCCTCTTTGCTTCTTTAACAGCGGTGAAAAACGGAACGAGCTGAGACACAAAGCAAAGCACAGGGTACACTCAAGGAGCAGCAGCCGCTCCCCTGTCCCCACCTTCTCAGAACAGTTTTCTCGGACAGAGAGCAAGAGGGGTCTGAGCTTTCTCACTCGCTTTCTTGTCCTCCCAGCCACAGAAACAGGAAACCGGCGACATCCCCGCCTCCTCAGAACATTTTTCTCAGACAGAGATCAAGAGAGAATGCAGCAGCCCCAAATAAGCTAATGCATATTAAAACAATGTCCGAAAAAAGACTACTTTATCAGATTAGGATCATTTCTACACTTTTTTTCTCTGTATACAAGCATGCCTTTTCTATCTGTAAAAAGTAAAATAAAGATGGGATCCCATTTTATAAGCGCAATGAGACACTCCAGGTGTGTGCATGGAACATTTTAACACACACCAGGGGCTACAGGCACTCGGCCAAGGCCTTGTGCTTTATTACACCCCTGGCCGCGCAGTAAAATATGTTCCATGCACACAGTCATGTCTTATTGCTTACATCATGACTGTGGAGGATTGTCCGGGGGAATGTATATTTGTAGTAGCGTGAGTTCAGCAGGTGGATGGGGGCAGCCTTGAAAGGACCTACTTAATGGAGTCTGCAATGTGACTGGAAGGGAGCTGAACCAGGTGGGTGCTATGTAGCCGAAAGATCTTTGGGCTAGAGATGTCCTGGCCTGGGGACTAGAACTGAGGCCTCGACAGAGCTGCGGGTGGATACTGCAGGGGAAGCCCGGTGGAGGAAGCCCAAGCAGAGTTTTCTTTACTGGAAGGCAGGTTTGGAAGTGAAGTCTTTCCTCAAGATTGAGCAAATTGGTGGAGGAGTACAGCAGACAGGTGAGAGTGTGCCTCAGGGCGCCAGTCAGGAGCCTGCAGACCTTACTGATGGAGAGTTAGATTTTAGCAAGGGCGGTACAGAAGTCCAATCCTGAGATTGGTGGCAGCAGAAAGGTCGCTGATGTGGGAGTGGAAGGTAAGGGACAAGTTGAATGTGACACCCAGGTACTTGTAGAAGAAAACCTGCTCGATGGGGTGTGGTGTGTAGTATCATGAGGGGGGCACTGCCGGCTTTAATTTGGCGATGCAAGAGCAGCACAGACTGTCTTTTTTAGCTTCAGCACCAGACTATGGGAGGTGAACCAACGTTCAGCTTGTTGAAAAGCACGTTGGAGGATGGTCTGCAGTGTGGTGGGATCGGGATCTGAGGCAAAAAGCGGTGCGTCATCAGCACAGAGAAGGATCTTAATAGAACAGGCAGAAGGGAAGAGTGTTTAGATAGAAGCTGAAAAGGAGGCGGCCTAGGATAGAGCCCTGGGGGACACCAGAGTGGACAGGACAGGTGTCAGATAAGGTGCCGTTGATTTTAATGCACTGTGCTCTGACAAAGAGGTAGCTGGTGAACCAAGCAAGGGGACCGGAGAGAAACCAAATCTGAGGGAGTCAAGCAGGAGTAGATGGCAGACCATGTCAAAAGCCTTGGAGAGGTCAATGAACAAAGCCCCGGCAGGGTTGCCGATGTAAAGGACAGAGTGCAGGAAGTTAAGAGAATTTGAGTAGGGCTGTAGTGGTGCTATGACCAGCACGAAAGTCGTGCTGCTCAGGGCACAGAATATCATGCTTGGCCAGGTACTCCTTGAGTTGGTTGGCTATTACTTCTTCCAGCGCTTAGAGAGTTTTGGGGTGGAGATCAGCCGGTAGTTACCGGGAAGGGACCAAGCCCCACTCTTAAGGATAAGTGTGATGATGGCAGTTTTCTAGACATTGGGGAACTGACCCAGGCACAGAGAGTGGTTTAGTAGGTCAGTAAGGGGGACCAGGACGACATCCAGGACCAAGCATAGAAGCCTCGCGTCCAAAGGGTCGGGGCCATTACTATTAACGGCTTTTAGGAGATATGGTCTGGCTTCAAACAGGGAGATGGTGTGAAGGTATAAAGGCGGGCGCTGGAGGGTGGGCTGCTGAGAGGCTGGGATTGGGTCAAAGAAATTACTGGGTAGGACGAAACTTAGGCCAGAGAAGGTGGCATTTAGGTAGTCTGCAATGCCAAGGGGTTCAGAGCAGACAGTGCCATTAACTGAAAGTTGGGAGAACAGTGGGGAGCGGGACTTCCCATTCAGCTCTTTGATGTCTTTCCAAAAGTTTCTAGCAGACCCCCATGAGGAGGCACGGGTGGACCGGTAATACTGAGCTGGAGACAGGTTGGAGGAACTGAACATGTACTCCCTGGAGGAGAGAGGGGATATGATAGACACATACAAGTATCTTACAGGGAGGAAGAGGGTGCAGGAAAACACTATTTTTAAGCGAAAAAGATGTTCCAGGACTAGAGGACATGGGATGAAGTTGGAGGGAGGACGATTTAGAGGAAACATGAGAAAATTTCTTCACAGAACGGGTGGTGGACAAGTGGAACACCCTGCCAGAAGAAGTGGTGGGGGCTGAAACAATCACGGGATTTAAGAATGCATGGGATAGACAAAAGAATTCTGGAGGACAGGGGTAAGGGGCAACAGACTTCTAGGAAAACAAACTGAACTTACAAGCTCAAATGGGCAGACTGGGTGGGCCGTAGGCCCTTATCTGCCGACACTGTATGTATCTATGTAGCTTTAGCCTGCTGGATGGCCCAGGTACACTTACTGCGCTCTGCATTATATGCTTGCCGGATTACATGGCAATGTGCCAGAGGTCGTCCCTCGTTTTAAGTTTCAGGAAAAGGTGACCCACGGCGCATTTAGTTTTCTGGTGCGTGTTCTAGGGAAACGGGCAAAGAGGTCACAGGCTTTACCAAAGGAGTGCGTAAAGAAGACAGGGGCCTCGTCTTTGGATGGTGCATGTCTGATGGGGTACCAGTTCAGTTAAGCAAGGTACAGTTTAAGGTTACGAAGGCCACCAGGGAGGAGACGCCGGCTCTGGACAGTTCTTGGGACTGGCTTACTATTGGTAGAGGACCAGGAGAATAAGATAGGGGAATGATCACTTAGCGAATTAGGTAGGATGTTTATATCCAGTACTTTCTGGGGGTGGTTGATAATGACTACGTCCAGGAGGGTGCTGGTACCAGTTGAGGGGGTTGTGCTTAGTGGGGTGGGAGACTAGCTGGGTCATGTTGAGGGCAGCAAGAGAGTCTGGTTTCGGAAGCAGATTCTGTGAGCCAATTGACGTTAAGATCTACAGTAATTATCTGCCCCGCTTTGGGCGGTAGGCTAGAAAGGCAATCAATAAGCAACTGGATGGTGGGGTCTTGCTTTCATGGGGAATACAGGCAACAGTGAAGAGGCGGCCCTTAGCAGGAATTGGGGGAGTTTTAGCGTAAGGGTTTGTGCCCCACTACCAAGCTTGGGAAGTGGCAGCGCATGTCCAAGAATGGTTGCGCACATGTAAACACAACCACCCCCGTGCTTGCCCACCCGGTCTTCCCTGAAGAGGGTATACCCGAGGAGGGAGACAAAGGAATCAGGGGTGGTTTTGGATACCCAGGTTTCCACCAGGGCAATAATGTCCGGCTGGTGCTGTACAACCCAGCACTGGAACGCCACAGCTTTTTGAGGCTGCAAATATTTAAGAAGGCTATGTGGAGACCTTGAGCCGGGCCAGGCTTGTTAAGACTGGTGGGCATAGGGCCTGGATTAGGGTGGATGTTTCCAGACAATAGCAACAGGAAGGTGATTAGCCTGACTAGGATAGTGACTGAATCACCGCGCAGGGCGTCTAGACAGGGGTGAGACGCAGAAGTGCAGGACTGGACTGACCGGAAGTAGGAGATTCAAGGCTTAATAAGGGATGGAGAGTGGTTGATTCTTACTGGCAAGAATAAGAATCGTTAAATTTGCAGATGACCAGCTTCTTGAAACTGTTTAGTGGAATTAGGTTTTGAAGTTTAAGGATGGCTTGGGCATTGTTCCAAACAGCCGGGAGGGCACGGCCTATAGCCATATCACCAAAACGAGTGCAGGTGCTTGGGACTACTAGCATAATATAATATAGGAGTACAGGCAGGCTGTTCGCTGAAACAGAAGTGATATATAAGGGGGAGTTTTGACAGAAGAGCGTTGTAAGTCCAGGTAAGAGTGTGTAGGAGACACCAGGTGGTCAAGGAAGTACAGACCAAGGAGGCATACAAGACAATGGTGTGTGCTTCAGTGGGTATTAGAAATGAAACATATCACCCTATGGTAGAGTACATCCAGTTGATGTAGCAGGGAGTTTGAGCAGTGACCATACAGTACGCCTGCATAGTCGAGGAGTGGGATGAAGGTCAACTGGATCAGACATAGCCTGACATCTGTTGGAAAGATTTGTTTCTGTAGAAAATGCCAATTCTTTGTTGTGGTTTTGTTGTTAGAGCAGTGATATGAGCAGAGAATGTTAGGTGTTAGTCTAACTCGCAACCCAAATATTTAAATGTTTTGACTACCTCAAGGCCGTCATCAAGGAGAGTTCTAATAGGGGGCAGGCATGCGAAGCGCTAGTGATGGCAGATTGATGGTTAGAGTGGAACTACATTACATTAGTCTTTTTGGCATTTAGGAGTAGTTTGGATTGTGTAAGTTTACACTGTAGCAGATCGAATTCGGACTGGAGTTCTACGCGGGCTTTGGCGGCTGATGGTCTGGATAGGTATACTACCGTGTCATCCGCAAACAGGTGTCGTTTTGCTTCAGTGATACATCTCCAATAGTATTTATGAAAATCATGAAGAGGAAAGGTCCAAGGATAGAGCCTTGCGGTACTCATGGGAAGAAGAAGTGGGGAAATGGATCCATCTGCTTTCATTTGTTGTAATCTGTCAGGTAGCTGTTAAACCATGTCAAAGCTGAACCAGTGATGCCATGCCATCGCAGCGTATCCAGGAACAAAGTATGGTCTATTGTGTCGAATGCTTTGCTTAGGTACAGGAAGACTGCTCCTGTGACTAGTCTCTTGTCCACTGCAAGAAGCCAGTCATTTGTGACTGGAGCTAAGGTGGTGGTGCTGTGGGCTGGTCCAAATCCAGATTCAGCTGGGTTTATTAAGTTGTTTTTTCCGAGATGGTGTCTCAGTTCGGCGTTTATCAGTTGCTTGAGGAGTTTAGACAGCAGTGGCAGAATGGATAAAGGGCGATAAATGTTTAGGTCTGCAGGGTCACCTGATCTGAAAAGTGGGAGTACCTGCACTGTCTTCCAAGAGTCGCGTACTGTACTAGAGCTGATGGACAAATTAAAAAGGTGCCATATAGGGGCTATCAGAAACTGGAAGCCAACTTTAAGGAAGTATGGGCCTATACCATCAGCACCAACACCTTTTTTAACGTCTAGATAAAGTATAAAAGGTCTTCTACCTCTCTAAGAAAAGGGTAAAGGAGAAGCTGAATGCTTCTGAATGCACCAATCTCATTCCTCTTACCTTTACATTGTACTGCTATGCCATGTACCCATAAACTGTCTCAGTTTATACCGGGGGGGGGTGGAGGGGCTATATCTTGCAAGGGGAGCGGGGGGCAAACAGGAGCAAGGGGTGAGACCGGTAGAGACCAGGGGCCCTGATGGGTCTGGGGAAAGTGAGTGACCACCAGACACGTCGGGGCCCAGCAGTGCATGGTGAAAAAGGGGGAGAACGAGGCTGAAATCCCAGTAGAGAGTGTAAGGGAAGCCCTCGAGTCCCTTCTGATGGAGAAAGCACCTGGGCCAGATAAGATGCATCCCAGGGTGCTGAGGAATTGGCAGATGTCCTGGCACTCCCTCTAGCAGAGCTTTTCAACATCTCTCTGAGGACTGGGCGAGTGGGCCATGTCGTGCCGATCCACAAGGGGGGGAATCAAGAGAGGAGGCAGGAAATTACAGGCCCGGTAGCCTGACATCGGTGGTCGGCAAAGTGATGGAGAGTATTGTCAAGGAAAGGCTAGGAGGGGGTTACTGGAGCAAACTGGGTACTTGGACGATAGGCAGCATGGCTTTCTCACAGGAAGATCATGCCAGACAAATCTTGAGTTCTATGACTGGGTGACGAGGGCCCGGGACGAGGTTAGGCCAATGGATGTCCTCTTTCTGGATTTTAGCAAGGCGTTTGATTTGGTACCCCACAGTGGCCTACTGGCTAAGCTGAAGAAATGGGGTAGGGAGACAGTTGCTAAAATAGATAGGAAATTGGCTCTCTGAGCGTACTCAGAAGGTAGTGGTTGGAGGATTATCCTCATCCCCATGGTGGGTTACTAGTGGGGTTCCCCAGGGGTCCATGCTGGGGCCATTCCTGTTCCACGCCTATATCTCGGACATCAGGAGGGGGATCAGGAGTAAGATGAGTCTCTCTGCAGTCGACTCAAAGCTAGGTGCAGCGGTGGATGGGGAGGGTGGCCTTGCAGGAGGACCTGGAGGCTCTGGAAAGGTGGGTCGGGAAAATGGAAACTAAAATTCAATGCAGGGAAGTGCAAGGTTCTGCACCTGGGAGTCAGAAATCCAGGACGGGGTATACCCTGGGAGGAGACACGATTCAAGTCACGAAGGATGAGAGGGACCTGGAGGTAGTGGTAGATGTCAAAATGAACAACTCTGAGACCTGTAGGAGGGCAAGGGCAAGTAGGATACATCACCAGCGGGATTACCTCCAGAAAGGCAGAAGTGATCCTTCCACTGTACAACTACTTGGTTAGGCCACACCTCGAGTATTGTGTACAATTTTGGAGACCACATTTAAAGACGGATATTACACTCCTAGAGAGGGTCCAAAGGAGGGCAACCAAAATGGATCTGGGGCCTGGGGGAGAGGACCTATGAGGAGAGGCTCAAGGAGCTCGACATGTACACCCTGGAGCAGAGAAGGGACAGGGGGGACATGATAGAGATCTTCAAGTACATGAAAGGGATCAATAAAGGAGGCCCAGTCAGGGTGTTCCAAAGGAAGGAGGGCGGGGCAACAAGAGGTCACGGGTGTAAGCTGGAAGGGGGCAGGCTCAGAGAGGAGAGGAGGAGATGCTATTTCACTGAAAGGGTGGTGAAGCCATGGAATGCACTGCATGGGGGGTAGAGATGGAGACTGGATGGGTTTAAGAGGGGATGGGACAGGTACAGGGGGAGGGTAAATCTGACCAGGCCCAGTACAGGTGGAACATCTGGGACTGAGGACAGTATAACCCAAGGGAGGGTTAAGAGACACCAAAATCGGCCCTCAGTGCGGGTGCCGATAACTGAGCAGACTCAAGAGACCGTTAGCCCTATTCTGCTGGCATTTTAGTACGTTAGTTTGTACGCTGTACTGCCACCCCGTGCTGCAATCCCCAGCACCAAAGCGTGAAACGGTTGCAAAAAACAAGCTCTGATCAGTCGCAGCTGCTAGGAGGAATGATTTAAACAGGACATTTGGTGCAAAAGGTATAATATGCATAAAATCGCCCCTTCTTGCACAGAATCAGTGCAGGCACATGCACGCTCTTCCAAAAGGCATGTGTATGACGACACGACGCAAACAGGGCTCACAGAGGCAAAACAACAGAGCATGTGCTCAATGGCCACAGTGGCAGTTAAAAACGGCAGGAGAACTGTGCAGCTCAATGGGGCCCAAGGAAAACTGCCAAAAGACTGACGGACAGAAAAAAAAACACCAACAAAGGTGGAAAAATGGTTTAGACTAAATAAGAGACCCAAGGCTCCTCACCAGACAGGCACCATAGAAAAACCAAAACTGACAAGGATTTAGAAAGGACGGTCCCTGTAGAAGGAACCCAAAATAAAAAGGGGAATGTCCTCTCACAAGAGTCCTCTTAAGAGAAATGTTCTTAACTAAAAAATACATGCACATACAGCAATTCCAATTTAAAAGGAAAGAACCCTGTAGAAGGAGCCCAAAATAAATAAAAAAGGAAATGTCTCCTGACAATAGTTCTATGAAAATAGAAATATTTTTAACTAAAAATACAAGCACATAGAGCAACTCAAAGACTGGGAAGGAAGGGTAACGACACCCAAAGATTGGGGTGGGGAGAAGAGAACGGGACACAGGAAAGCCCTAGTTAAATAACAAAAATGTACTTATGAGACACCATAGTATTTATTTTATCAAGGACACCACTGCCACCCCCCCCCCAAAAAAAAAAATACACCATGGAATTGCCCCCAATCCAAGCAAAAGCAGTGGAAATAGGGGCAGCAGGTTAGCCAATTTGAAAGCCATAGCTCAACATGTGGGATTTTATTTTAGGGGTGCTCCTGTAGCTAGGAAGCCCAACCTGCTATGCAGACTTGGGGCCCAAAGATCTAGAAACAGAGTTTTTCTTCAGACTAGCCTGAGAGATGTTTTCCATTCGATGGCAAAGCTAAGACTGGAGAGTTGCTGGTGTCCAGAATCCTCATGTGCCCAACATTCTAAGACTTTGAGCTGTGCCATTTCCCCTAGTAGGGGTGCACAATACCTAGCTGTAATGACTACCCACTGACGATGTGGAGCACTACAAAGAGAGAATTACAATCTGCCTAAAAGTTGAACCATTACTCATCTGCTGGCACTACCCAGACCAAATAATCAGCCCTTGTGTCACCGAACTATTCAGGTTGTCCCATTGGCCCCCTCTCCATACTGATGCATTCAGAGTTAGCTCACTCTGCGAACTGGTGTATGCCAAGCCAACCCCTCTCTGTACTACTGCACGCTGAGCTAAACAACTTTCCATTCTGGTGCACTCCAAGCCCCTTCTCACTCATTCCGCTCACACTATGTAATGGTACTAGTGACAGCGATTGGGGGTTTAAAACATGGGTAAAATTGGACCACCTGGTGTAAAAAAAAAAAACGTTTTTTTAAAGTAGTGTGGGTCCAAAGAGAAACCTCAAAACACAATGCCAAATTTTGAACAGTTCAAGCTCTTTTTTAAATATTGTTGTACAAAAGTTGCATCAATTCGTACCAACAAGTAAAGGAAAAGAAGGGCAATTTCTAAGCAGTATGCAACTTGCTATTTTGGTGCAGGTTTGCACTGTCCCCGACTGGCGCGTAAGTGCTCACTGTCCACTCACACTACTGGTGCACAAGTGCTCAGTCAACCCACTCTATATACTGGTGCATGTTAGTCCTCCCTCTGTGCTGGTACAAACACTGCCAACCTCCTCCCTGTACTGGTGCATGCCAAGTCAGCCCCTTCTCTGTACCTGTTCACATTGAGCCAGCCCCCTTCTCCATACTTGTGCACTCAGTCAGTCCCCTCGCCGTACTGGTGCGTGCAGAGTCTGCCCCATCTGCACTAGTGCTCAGCCAGCACCCTTTCCATACTGGTCTCTGCACTGGTGCATGCCCAGTCAGCCCCTTCTCAGCACTGGTGCACTATCAGTCAGCCTACTCTCTATACTGGACGCACGTTGAGTAACACTCTCCCTTTTGACTTCCACTTCCACACAACTCAAGTACCCTTCATCCCCACCCCCAAGAGAAATGCCTCCTCAGATTTCTCCTTAGCTCAGCTGCAACTGGAAGTACTGGGACAGCCTTCAAGGGATGGAGAATTCATGGACACACCATCATCACACCAGTACTGTCAAATCTGACGTCTTTGAGTGTGTCACTAAGACAGTA
Source organism: Neoceratodus forsteri (assembly GCA_016271365.2). Taxonomy (NCBI): domain Eukaryota; kingdom Metazoa; phylum Chordata; order Ceratodontiformes; family Ceratodontidae; genus Neoceratodus; species Neoceratodus forsteri. Next base: position 127,507,233 of record CM028130.1, on the reverse strand, counting down.
GACAGAGGCCAAGCAGTAGACATTCTCCATCTTGATTTCAGCAAGGCCTTTGACTTTGTGCCCCATAGAAGGTTGATCAGGAAGTTGGTGGATCTTGGAGTTGGGGAAAAGATGACCAGATGGGTGGAAAACTGACGGAGGGACAGAACCCAGAGGGGGGTGGTGGGGGGAGATTTATCTGGCACCAGAGAAGTAACCAATAGGGTTCCACAGACTCTGTGCTGGGGCTGGTGTTGTTCAATATCTTCATCAATGGCATTAAAAACAAAATGTGCCTATTCGCAGAGGACACCAAGCATGTGGGAGAGTGGACACAGCTGAAAGGATAAAGGACCTACAGGAAGATCTGGAAAAGCTGGGGAGGTGGTCCAGGATCTGGCAACTTGGCTTCAATGCCAAGAAATGCAAAGTTATGCATACTGGAGCCAAGAATCCCAGGACAGTATTACCTGGGTGGAGTCCAAGTATGTGCATCAGAGAAGGAGAAGGACCTGGGTGTGATCACTAGTGACCTGAAGCACTCCACGCAGTGCAAGAAAGCAGCAGCAAAGGCAAACAAGATGCTAGGATGCATAGCTAGGGGGATTAGTAGTAGGAGAGAGAAGGTTATACTACCCTTCACTGGTCAGGCCGCATCTAGAGTATGGAGTGCAGTACTGGTGCCCACACCTCAAAAAGGACATTAACCTGCTGGAGAAGGTACAGAGGAGGGCTACAAAGATGACAGCCGGTCAGCAGGGCAAGGCATACAAGGAGAGGTTGAGGGCACTGAACATGTACTCCCTGGAAGACAGGAGAGAGAGAGAGAGAGAGGGGACATGACTGGGACATTTAAGTACTTGAAAGGGATAAATTTTATTTATTAAATTTTGATAAACGGGTAAGCCCGCTGGGCCCCGAAGGTCCCTTTTTCCAGGGGCGAGCCGGGGAATTACATGGAATAATACATGGGATAACGTACAGCACAAGTACATTACATAAGACAGCGAGGAACATAGTACATAGTAGTTTTTCAGTTACATTTCAGAGACAAGGCGTAGTAGCATTTCAACACTTAACGTTTCCTTGGTAGGCTATGCAGGTGGGGTGCAGTGTTGGTGCCATTTCCATTAGAGGGAGAGGGGTGGGCTTCCACTTAGGAGCCTCTCACTTTAGCAGTTGCATTTGGAGGAGACCATCATGTGAGCCTTAAGCCTTGTGCAGAAGGTGTGGATAGAGGTAGCATCCTGAACACCAGGGGGCAATGAGTTCCATAAGGTGGGCGCTGTATTGGCGAACGACTTACCCCCCCCCCTTGGTTCTAACCCTTGGTACTGCAAGGAGGGTTCTGTCCGTTGTTCTGAGGAGCCTAGGGTTTCTCTTTAGAGCAATGAGTACAGTGAGGCTGGGAGGAGGGGATGGGCTGAGTAATTTGTGGGTGTGGTACAGTAGGGGGTATTGGAGCCGGGCCTCCCAGGGGTGCCAGTTTAGATGGGACAGAGTGTCACAGTGGTGAGTCCAGGAGCCAGCTAGGGTGGCGAATTGAGCCACCTTGTGATAGAGAACTTGTAGTCTGTTCATCTCTTGTTTTGCAGCTCCCTGAATCACAGGGGCCACATAGGAGAGGGTCAGGAGGAGGACGCTTATGGCGACGGAGGCCCTGGCCGCAGGTATCAACTGGTCTTTCAGCCTATACAGGGTTCAGAGTTTGGCACGAATATTTTTGGTTACCAGATCAACATGCTCCTTGAGGGAGAAGGACTGATCCAGGGTGAGGCCAAAGTATTTTATGGATTCAACCACTTCAAGTCTTTTTCCTGATGTGGTCATCAGCCTGAGGTGTAGGCTTCTGTCCCGGCCGAAGGATCCCGGGCCAAACAGCATGGCCTTGGTCTTGCTAGTGTTAATGATCATTCTGTTGGTGACCAGCCATTGCTCAAGGGAACCCAGGTCTTACTAACATACTAAAATGCCAGCAGAATAGGCCTAACGGTCTTTCGTGTCTGCTCGTTTGGTCAGTCCCCAACCTGGGTGCCGACCCTGCTGTCCCCCTCGCCTTCTCTGGCTTCTCCCTTCCCAGTTCAGGATATTCTTGCTGCATTGGATTTTGCTTCCAGAGCCCTTCCCCTGTACCTGTCCCACCCCCTCTTGAATCCCTCCACTGTCTCTGCCTCCACCAGCCCCCTAGGCAGTGCATTCCATGGCTCCACCACCCTCTCAGTGAAGTAGCACCTCCTCCTTTCTCCCCTGAATCTTCCCCCCTCCAGCTTCCAGCCATGCCCTCTAGTGGCCCCTTCCTCCTTCATTCGAAGCACCCCGACTGTTCCTCCCCTATTTACCCTCTTCATGTACCTAAAGACCTCTATCATGTCCCCCCGGTCCCTTCTCTCTTCCAATGTGTACATATTTAGCTCTTCGAGCCTCTCCTCATAGGTCCTGTCCCCCAAGCCCCAAATCATTTTGGTTGCCCTCCTCTGGACCCTCTCCAGGAGGTTAATGTCCCGCTTAAGTGTGGCCTCCAAACTGCACGCAGTACTCAAGGTGCGGCCCTCACCAAGCAGTTATACAGAGGGAGTATCACTTCCTCCTTCTGGAGGTGATCCCCTAGCGATGCATCCCAGCATCCTGTTGGCCTTGGCTGCTGCCCCTCCACAAGTCTCAGAGTTGTTCATCTTGACATCCACCACCACCCCAGGTCCCTCTCAGCCATCGAGACTTGTAGCATTTCCCCCCCCAGGGTGTACACTTGACCTGGGTTTCTGGCCCCCAGGTGGAGTACCTTGCATTTCCCTGCATTGAACTTCAGCTTCCACTTTCTAGACCATCTTTAAAGAGCCTCCAGGTCCTCCTGTAGGGCCACCCTCCCCTCCTCGCCATCCACCACCGCCCCCAGTTTCGAGGCATCTGCAAAGAGACTCATCTCACTCCTGATTCCTGTCCTATATTTAGATCGTAGGCGTTGAACAGAAGGGGCCCAGGACTGATCCTGTGGGACCCCACTAATGACCCTCCCTGGGGATGAGACTATCCCACCAACTACAACCCTCTGGGTCCGGTCCTGGAGCCAATTGCCTATCCATCTGATCATCTGGTTCCCCACCCCCCATTTCTCCCAGCTTATCCAACAGGCCCACGTGAGGAACAGAGTCAAATGCCTTGCTGAAGTCCAGAAAGGGGACATCCAATGGTCTACCCAGGTCCAAGGCACTTGTCACCCAGTCATAGAACTCCACCAGGTCTTCCTGTAGCCCGGAGCAGAGATCTCCCAGATTAGAGGAACGGCGGTATATGACTGCGTCATTCGCATACTGTACCACTGAGCTACCTCCACAGTGTTTACGGAGATCATTTGTGAAAAGGGGGAAGAAAAGGGGGCCAAGGATAGATCCTTGGGGCACCCCACCCGCTAGGGGGGAGAGGTTCCGACAGTGTGTCTTTCCACTTTACCCTCCGTGTCCTCCCTGTGAGGTAGCTGTTGAACCACGATAGGGAATGGCTGTCTAACCCGACCTGGCTCAGTTTTGTAAGAAGCAGGCTGTGGTTTACAAGGTCAAAAGCCTTAGAAAGGTCAATGAAGACTGCCCCAGTGGGGGGATCCCATGTCCAGTTCTCTGAGAACATCAGTGGAGAACTTGATAAGTGCGGTATCAGTCCCATGATTGGTTCTGAAACCATGCTGGGAGGGAGTTAAGTAGATGGTGAAGCTCAAGGTAGTCACAGAATTGTCCGTAAAGTAGTCTCTCGAGTCTTACCAAGGCTGCATAGCTGGGAGATGGGCCTGTAATTGTTGGTTGTCTCCCCGGTACCACCCTTGTGGACTGGGACCACATGGGCTAATTTCCATTGTTCAGGGATGGCACCTGCGATAAGGGAAAGGCTGAGGAGCCAGGTGAGGGGCCTGGCGAGTGCAGGGGCCCCTTCCCTTAGAATCCGGAGAGGGATGTCATCGGGTCCCACAGACCCCGACATTTTGAGGGACATCAGTAACAGGAGTACTTCATTAGGTCTAACTAGCCGGACGTGGAAGGATGGACGGTCCAGGTCATGGGGGTTGGGTTCATTCAAGACTGGGAGGGCGGTGGCAGGTCCGTTTTGAGAACTGGTGGTTGAGGGCCATGGCGATGATAGGGTCATCGTTGGTTAATTGCCCATTGACCTCTATGGGGCAGTGAAAGGTCTTCTCGCTCCCTGTCAATAGCCCGTTTAAATGTGCCCAAAAGAGTCTAGGGTTGCCTAGGTTCTTCTGCTGTAGATCTGTGAGGTAGTCTCGTTTGGCCACTTTGATGGTCAGTTTGCACTTATTTCAAAGCATCTTGTAGTGGATTAGGTCAGCTGAAAGGGAGGAGAGCTTGTATTTTTTCCAAGCAGTGTCCCTAGTTTTCCATCAGTGATTTTACTTGAGGGGTGATCCACTTGTAGCATCTCCCCTTGGTGCGTAGTTTCTTCAGAGGGGCCAGGCAGTCAGTGGCCATAATGATGGCTCCCTGGAAGAAGGCAGTAGCCTCTTCCAGTGTGGGGAGTAGTTTGACTGGCTGCCTAAACGGGATTGATTGAAGCCCAATCAAGTGTTCAGGTTATTTTGAGTAGTCCCGTGTCGCGAGTGTTCATGGGGGGGGGGTGGAGACTCTGGGGGCCCTGTTATTCCAGGTACAGAAGACTGGGGAGTGGTCACTTCGGGCATCTGCTAGGGTGCCCACCGCCTTTATATTAGAGGATTTGTTAGTAAGCACCCAATCAAGTGTAGAATGGTTTCCCCGGTTTGTAGTTCATGCGGGTAGGCCCTGTAATAACCCGAGTAAGGTTAGCTTCCTGGACCAGCACTATTAGGGAAGGATTTTCTTGCGGGACCCAATTCAGATTGAAGTCCCCCAGGATGATTAGCTCAGAGGTGACCTCATTGGAAATGTCACTTAGGACCGCCTCCAGATATGAACGAGCATTAGTTGGGTTGTATACGCATCCAATGTTGAGATGCGTACTTGGGCCCAGGGTGATGCAAACGAAGATCGATTCACCTTCCATACTAGTGGACTGTAGCAGGTTAACCTGCGCCGAGTTAAGGGTTCTCTGGTGTAGATTAGGACACATCCATCCCTTTTCCTCAGTCTATCTTGTCTATGGGAGAGGTATCCTAGAGCTGCAACCTCATGGGTGAGAATGTGAGGCTTCAGCCAGGTTTCCGACACGGCCAGGATGTCCGGGTTGTACCGGTCCAGCCAGACTTGAAGTTCCTGCATCTTGGGTCTCAGGCTACATATATACATGTGCGCAATGCTCAGGCCCTTATTGGCCACCCAGTGCAGGTCCACCGGGGAGGAGACCAGAAGACTGTAAGGAGGGGGACCAGGATTTGGATGGATGTCCCCTGCCATGAGCAGGAGGATAACTAGGAGGCAAAGAGAGGGAAGTCAACTGAGGAGTGAGGACTTAATCCAAAGTCTCCGTTTAGCAGTGAGTAGGGTTGAGTACAAGATGCCTCTCCTGCAGAATACATGGGCAGTCAGAAGCACCTCCATGTTTTTGTGGGGGATGGTGTAGTGGTCCCAAGACTGTCATGGGGAATGTCCAGTTTTGGGGGGGGGACTTCTCGGGTCCTGATCTCCTGTGCTTATAGTCCTATCTGCCCAGTGTAGGAAGAGGAGGTACAGGACGGCCAGTAGGAGCCCTCTATTTGGGCAGCCAAGGGGGGGGGGTCCTAGCATGGTGGGCCTCATGCTGGCAAGGAGGCCTGGTAGGGAGGAGGGATAGTTGGGCGGTAGGGATGGTTGGGCCCCTGGGAGTAAGTTTCCCAGAGCCAGGTGTGCACAGCTTAAGAGAAATAACCAGCCTCGTGAGGTACCGAATCCAAGGCAGTTCAGGACAGGGGTGTGGCCAGGAATTACTATAGTGAGCCGCTAGTCAGCAATACCCACACTGATGGGGCCACTGGGTATCAGACGTCTTGCCCCTGGGATAGATGCAACTGTGTAGTTGGAGGGAGGTGGTCTCCGTTGCACTACTTACTACAGGGTCCTCCAGGTTTTGAGATTGAGCCCCGCTACCGGTTAGCCCAGCAGGTGGGCTGGAAGCAGGAGCTGCCTATGGCCCCAGGCCATGCACTCTTGTGTTAAGGAATAGGGGGGAGGTAAATTAGCTGGGGATCCAGAGTTAATTAGGTAATCAGGCAGTTAAGGGTGGACCTGAATGTATACTGAAATCCATGCCCCTGAGGTAAAGTTGAGTTCACATTTAGACAACACCTAGGAAAAACAACATAACTGACAGGAGTTCCAAGACATCACTGGAGTTACAACATCGCTTAATAAGTCACTTAGATGCTGCAGGTATAACAGGCAGGAATTGCAAGCTATATCTGGAATTATAATAACTCTTAATAATCACTTAGATGCTGCAGGTTTCTGCCCCCCTAAACGCGAGTCTAAAACAATACTCCGGAGGGAGAATTGACAGACAATCAGACAATGCAGATTAGTACTGAGATTTAGTTAGTCCCTGTAGTCGGAGTACAGAGAACTAGGAGAGACCAATTATGGCCAGTCCCAAGTGGTTTTCTCCCAGCTGTCCTAAGGTACACAGCAAAAGCAGAGAGAGAGAGGGGGCGTATCCCTGGAATGTGCCGACCTAGCCCTGATTTGCTCCTTACAGCAGTGGGAGTGGCTTGGGGCATTTAATGGGAGGAGGGAACGGGGTCCAAAATCAGAGCCCCAGTCCACACGAGCAGTTGGTGCAGAGACGAAAGTTCAGTGTCCCTGTCGTCAGGGGAGGACCTCGTGGTAAGCCACTTGCCTACCGGTGGCTCGACCCCAAGGTAATTCAGCTGGCCGGTAAGCGTTGTGGTGAAAATCCGTTGGGGGGTCAAACAGTCACCGCCACCCTCTCCTCCCCCTGCATCCGTTGGCCCGAGTAAGCCGGGGCTCAACCTCGCAGCCTTTTGTCCAGGCTGCTTGAGCGTCACCGGCTGGGCCAATAGGCAGGATGTCTTTTCAATTAAGTTCAGTTGGCACCTCCAAGTGGATCCAGCAGAGGTGCCATGCAGTAACCGCAGTGGAACTCCCAAGTCGCTGAGGTCCCCAAGGGCCGAAAATCAGAGCCCCAGTCCACAGCCCCACACGAGCAGTTGGTGCAGGGAACAAAGTTCAGTGTCCCGGTCGTCGGGGGAGGACCTTGCGGTAAACCGCTTGCCTCGACCCCAAGGTAATTCAGCTGGCCAGTAAGTGTTGCAGTGAAAATCCGTTTTTGGGGGGGGCAAGCAGCCACAGCCACCCTCTCCTCCCCCTGCATCCGTTGGCTCGAGTAAAAATAAAGTTGATAAGGAGAGAATCTCTCTAAGCTGAATGGCAACCATATCACAAGGGGGACAGTCTTAAGCTGGAGGGTGGAAGGTTTAGGAGGGAGGTCAGGAAGCACTTCTCCACAGAGAGGGTGGTGGACACTCGGAATGAGCTGCCAGAAGAGGTAATCTAATTGAATACAGTGGGCAGCTTTAGAGAAGCTGGCATAGGCATGGGGAAGGTAAGAATCATGGGGAGGAGGGAGGAAAGGACATTAGCTCAAACAGTGGACCCTGCAATACGAGCAGACTTGCTAGACCAAATGGCCTTCTGTCGGCTTCTTCGTATATTCTTATATCTATCTATCGACATACTAAAATGCCAGCAGAACAGGCCTAACAGTCTTTTGTGTCTGCTCGTCTTGGTCAGCCCCCACCCTGGGAGCTGACCTTGCTGCCCCCCTCTCCTTCTCTGGCTTCTACCTTCCCAGTTCCGGATATTCTCGCTGAACTGGATTTTGCTTCCAGAACCCTTCCCCTGTACCTGTCCCAACCCCTGCTGAACCCCTCTACAGTCTCTGCCTCCACCAGCCCCCTGGGCAGCGCATTCCATAGCTCCACCACCCTCTCAGTGAAGCAGCACCTCCTGCTTTCTCCCCTGAATCTCTCCCCTCCAGCCTCCACCCATGTCCTCTAGTTGCCCCCTCCTCCTTCCTTCGAAGCACCCCAAATGCTCCTCCCCTATTTACCCCCTTCAAGTACCTGAAGACCTCTATCATGTCCCCTCCGGTCCCTTCTCTCTTCCAGTGTGTACATATTTAGCTCTTTGAGCCTCTCCCCACAGGTCCTGTCCTCCAAGCCCCAAATCATTTTGACTGCCCTCCTCTGGACCCTCTCCAGGAGTTTAATGCCCCTCTTTAAGTGTGGCCTCCAAAACTGCACGCAGTACTCGAGGTGCGGCCTCACCAAGCCGTTATACAGAGGGAGCATTACTTCTCTCCTTCTGTAGGCGATCCCCCTAGCGATGCATCCCAGTATCCTGTTGGCCTTGGCTGCTGCCCTCCTACAAGTCTCCGAGTTCTTCATCTTGACATCCACCACCACCCCCAGGTCCCTCTCAGCCATCGAGAGTTGTAGCACCCCCCCCCCCCAGGTGTACGCTTGGCCTGGGTTTCTGGCCCCCAGGTGCAGTACCTTGCATTTCCCTGCATTGAACCTCAGCTTCCACTTTCTAGACCATCTTTCCAGAGCCTCCAGTTACCCCTGTAAGGCCACCCTCCCCCCTACCCATCCACCACTGCCCCCAGTTTCAAGTCATCCGCAAAGAGACTCATCTCACTCCTGATACCTGTCCTTATGTCAGAGACGTAGGCGTTGAACAGGTGGGGCTCAAGGACTGATCCCTATGGGACCCCACTAATGACCCTCCTTGGGGATGAGACTATCCCGCCAACTACGACCCTCTGGGTCTGGGACATGTTTTACAGTTTTATGTAACATTAGAATAAGCTTTCAGGATTACTGCATTTATTGTTGACTGTTTCTGCTCCTACCTCCTTGTTCTTTCATCTGTGGTTCTTTTTCGGCAGGGGAAGGGCCCAGCCACCCATCCCCATCCACCCCACACTACACTCCTTTTATAGGGTACCACAGTTGTGACATTTCCTGTGGCAAAGCAGTAAGAGGCGGATCAGTGGGGCATCCACAAGGTGAGCTCATTTACAGGGACACTAGTAATTTAACTTGTTATAACAGTTTATACGAAAACAAAAACACAATCAAACCATTACTTGCATTTTCTTCCTTCTAATTACTCTGACCAGGTTATAAACCCAACAGCTTATCTGGAATGAATATCATTAACTGCAGATACTGCGGAACACTTATCAGAAGAACAGTCTTACAGGATTTAGGACACTGTCCTACATGCTGGGCCATTGGAGATCTTAGGGCTCAGCTCCGAGCAGCATGGACAGAGATTGCACGCCTCAAATGTCATATTCAAGAGGAAATACATTATAAGAACCACCCGCCATTTTCCCAACATCCAACAGAAGAACCTCGACCATAGAGGGTAGTTGGTCCAGGAGGTTGGCAGGTGGTTAGGAGGGCAAATCGGGTGCCCCATCACACTCTACTCTCCAACATATTACATCCAAAAAACATATAAACACTACAAACAAGTATCTGCCTCTATCTCTGAAATCAAACAAAGAGGCAGAGGACACTGCAGCACAGGACTAGCACAACAAAACTCGACCAAATTAGGAACCAAAACAAAAAAGGAAAAAGGAAATCAAAAAAACTTCTGATCATAGGAGACTCCATGATTCGTGGAGTTGATACCCATCTCCAGCCAGGGGTAATGGTCAGATGTCTCCCAGGTACATCAGCGTGGAGAAACACTGAACGCATTGCTAAAACTGTTCACAAAGCAGGAGAAAACACCGACGTCCTTGTACAAATAGGGACTAATGATCTCGCCAGCCGGTCAGTTGTGTAGACCAAGGAATACCTGACCAGGCTGGGTGACGAACTATCATCCATTTCGTCCGACATCTTCTCTGAGATCCTGCCAGTCTGGGAGATGGGGGCAGATAGAAGGAAGGTCAGAGAAGGGGAGATAAACATGTGGCTCAAGGGCTGGTGCCAGGAAAAAGGACATAGATTTGTAGGGAACTGGCAACAGTTCTGGGAGAGAAAGTTTTTTTTAATTTGATGGACTGCATCCGACTAAGGAGGGAGTCAGCAAATTGGGGCAGAAGTTTGATGTCTTTGCAGAATATTTAAACTAGCAAATGGGGAGAGGGGTGCAGCACCCCCATACATCAAATGGGAAGAACACCCCTCCCCCCTCAGCTAGTGGTCAAACTGGGATTCAGCATGTTTGCAGTTCATTTGCATCACCAGGTAAGAAAAAACGTCCATCTCCCAATACGACGCACAGGGGAAATGCCAAACCTCACCCAACAACTAACACCGAAATCTGGTCAATGGAAAATCATGTACACAAATGCTCACAGCCTGGGAAATAAGATCCCAGACCCGCAGGCAATAATGTCAGAGGCTAAACTGGACATAGTAGCAATTAGTGAGATGTGGTTTACCAGCAACCACACTTAGGAGACTTCAGTACCTGGCCATGTGCTGTTCCAGAAGAGACAGAGGTGCAAAAAAAAAAAAAAAAAAAAAGGGGGGAGGCCCTGTATGTCAGTGAAAATATCAAAGCTACAGAAATTCAGAATACACATAAGGAGCCAGAACTGTTGGTCACCCTGGAAACAGTAAATGGGACAGGACAGCCATAAGAACTGGGGTTGTCTACAGGCCCCCAGACCAGAGGGAGGACACAGACACATTACTGTCAGAAGATGTACAAAACATGACAGCTAAAGGGGGAGGTTCTGATAATGGGAAACTTCAACATGCCGGATACAGATTGGTCAATACCAGCAGGAACATTTGCCAGAACTAGACATGGTGGATTCCCTGCAGGGGTAGGACCTCAAACAACTGGTACAACAACCCACAAGAGACAAGAGTTATCCCAGATATAGCACTAACAGGGAAGGGATCACAGATCTCCAGGTAGAAGGTCACCTGGGGGCCAGTGACCACCACATGGTACGGTTCAATTTGGCCACTACATCTAAATCATCCCATTCCAAGGCAAAAATATGGGACTTCAGAGGAGCTGACTTTGATAAGATGGCCAACAGAGTTAAACTAGCCCTGGCAAAAAGAAACAAAGGTGAGGGGGGTACAAGCAAAGTGGGCAAGCATTAAGGATGCAATACTTGAAGCAACATCCCATTGTGTTAGACAGAAAACGAAGTGCAAAAAAAGGAAACCACGTTGGTTCTCAAATACAGTAGCAAAAAAGGACGGCGCCAAAAGGATAGCCTTCATGAAATATAAGGGAACACAGCAGGATGAAGATAGGGAAGCATACCAAACTGCCCTAAGGGAAGCAGGGAAGGCAGTAAGGCAGGCAAAGTCCCAAACTGAGGAAACACTAGCACGAACAGTAAAAGAAGGTGACAAGACTTTCTATAGATACATTAGTGAAAGTAGAAAGTCCAGAGGGGATCTTGCTAAGCTCAAAGGAGAAAAGGAAGCATGTGAGGAGGAGGACCCTGTAAAAGCATCTATCCTTTACTGAAAAGAAGGTAGGGCAGGGCCCACAGCTCAGCACCATGGACACAGTGGGGAGGGAGGGAGGGAGGTGAGCACTACTCCCTTCACAAAAGAAAGGGTCCTACAAGAGCTCACTAAGCTCAGGGTGGACAAGGCAATGGGACCTGATGGCATACATCCCAGGGTACTTAAGAAGCTATGGGTGGAACTAGCAGAGCCATTAGCAGAACTGTTTAGTGAGTCTCTGAGCACAGGAGAGGTCCCAGAAGACTGGAGAAGGGCTCATGTGATCCCGCTCCACAAGAGAGGTAGCAGGGAGGAGGCAGGGAACTACAGACCAGTCAGTCTTACATCAGTAGTGGGCAAGATTATGGAGGCACTCCTTAAGGAAAGGATAGTGCAACACCTGGAACCATAGGGGCACAGGATCCAAGACAGCATGGGTTTACAAAAGGAAGGTCCTGTCAAACTAATCTCACAGATTTCTTTGACTGGTAACCAGAGTGGTGGACCAAGGGGGAGCAGTTGATGTCGCCTACCTCGACTTCAGCAAAGCTTTCAACAATGTTCGACGTAGAAGGTTGATAAATAAGCTGGGTAGGCTTGGGGTGAGTCAGAAGTTGGTCAACTGGGTGGCAAACTGGTTGACAGACAGAAAACAGAGTGGTGGTAAATGGTATACAGTCAAAACAGATGCAAGTCACAAGTGGGGTACCTCAGGGACCAGTCCTCTTCAATATCTTCATTAGTGACATTACAGATGGAGTAGAGGGTAAGGCTTGTCTGTTTGCAGATGACACCAAGATCTGCAACAGAGTAGATGATCCAGATGGGGTGGGCAGAATGAGAGGAGATCTGGATAAACTAGCAAAATGGTCACAAGAGTGGCAACTGGGATTTAATGCAAAGAAGTGCAAGATCATGCACATAGGGAAGAAAAACCCTGAAGCCACCTATAAGCTGGGAGGGGAGTTGCTGGCAGTCACAAAGCAAGAAAGAGACTTGGGCATCATCATCACAGATGACCTGAAACCATCCAAGCAGACCACTAAAGCAGTAGGTAAGGCTAGGGGGATGTTAGGGTGTATTAGTAGGGGTATCACAAGTCGTAAGTGGGAGGTAATAATCACTCTTTACAACACACTGGCTAGGCCCCATCTAAAGTACTGCGTGCAGTACTGGAGGTCACACCTCCACAAGGACATTAACCAAACTGAGGCAGTCCAGAGAAGGACAACCAAAATAGTGCAGGGACTGCATCAGAAGACATACGAGGACAGATTAATGGAGCTCAAAATGTATACCCTTGAGCAAAGGAGGAAAAGAGGTGATATGATCGAAACATTCAAACACCTTAAGGGCATTAATAAGGTGAAAGAGTAACATGTTTAAATATAAGAAAAATAGCAGGACAAGAGAACACAGCATGAGATTAGAGGGAGGATGATTAAGGGGGAATGTGAGGAAATTCTTTTTCACATAAAGTGGTGGATGCATGGAATGGCCTACCTCAGGAAGTGGTGGCTATGAATACAGTGCAGGGCTTCAAAACAGGCATGGGATAGGCATAAGGGAGTAATACAGATGAGTATGAATAGATAGGCCACTGACAGAGCAAAGGCCGATGGCACATTTATAAGGTAGACAAAGAAATGGGCAGACTGGATGGGCCTTGCGGTCCTCATCTGCCGTCAACCTCTATGTTTCTACGTTTATATCTTGTTCAAAAATCTGTCTTTCTGAAAGCAGTGATTAAAACACCACTATGAAAGTTCTGTTCATGACCAACTTCAGCCTTGACATCAAAGATAACTTTCTGCGCAGTAGAAAGACGCAGCATTGGTTGCGGCTGGTTGTCAGTATGTCACGGAGCAAGAGGAACCCCAATCTGTTAAAGGAGAACTGCACCGAATCTAGAAGTCATCCCCCAGAAGCCATACTGGTTCAAATTCTGTTACTGATTCAGCTGTACAGGCTTTTCAGTTATTCTAGTGGTGTTTCCAATTTACATGCGATTGGTAAGACCCATTTCAGAATGGTATAATGTAGTTTATGTTCCTGTTCTGTTCTTTCTTTGCTGGAACAATGCATGCAGCTCTGTGGTTAGGTAGGACAAACTACATCATACAGTTCTAAAATGGTACTCAACATGACACTGTGAATGAGAAACAATCCACTGAGATCACTAACATTTTCATATAGGTAGAACAACAACATACTGAATCAGTATTTTAAAAGACAGTTTCGACTGGATAACATTGCTTACAGATTCAGTGCAGTTCTCCTTTAAGGGACTTAAAACTGAAAATTCAAACTCAATCTGCCACCTAAGATAACCACTGCAGGGACCATAGTAACACTGGAGTTTAAGCACTCAGATCTTTTAGTAACAGTCATCAAACAGGGTTTCCCCTTAAGCACTTATGTACAAGGGTGACTCCATCCTTTACATTTTGAGCCCCCAATCCTTTTGCAACACCCCTATGCTTCCTCCAAGTTTAAGCACAGCCCTGGTCCTCAACATGGCTACAATATCTGCATTCTGGGAAACAAAAAAACAGTAAAGGAAGGTGACAGAGCTACAAAGAACCTGTGGAAAGAAAAAGCAAAAGGACCAAGAGAAAGAAATGAGAAAAATCAGAGATAGGGGCTGTATGAATTCCATTTGTGTTGCTTGGCAATTTCATTCATCCTTTCAAAATGTTCTGAGGGAAACCCAAAAGTAGAGCTGCCTTCTATAGAAGTTGAGGGCGACATGCTACAAAAGCCTTAGAGACCTTGAATCACACCTTGGTCAAGGGAGTCAACCTGATGAAGTTCAACATCTGAGCCTCAGGTGTCAATTCTTCATTCAGGGAGTCTCCCAGTTTACGCACAACCTACCTAGCCTCGACCTAAATCCCCACTGAGAATGGACAAGCCTAGGCCATCACTAACCCATCACTTAAACAAGGAGCCCTGAGTAGACTAATTTCTGATACTACAAATTTGTTGCAACAAAAAAAGCTTGGGACGACGTCTCACGGATTCCTACATGATTGTTTCTAATATGACTTTTAAGACAACAATTTCATCACTAAATGCAATTTTTGGCTGAGGGGCAGTTAAGTAGCTCTAGTCTGCTTCCATATAGCCTTAAAATACAAGGTTCCACTAGCGTTGCAGGAACTCAGTTTTGTCTGGATTCAGCTTCAGCCAACTGACGGCCGTCCTGCTCTGGATCTGAGCTAATCCTCTCCCCAACAGTCATCGGAGCTCCCTGGCTGTGTACTAACATCAGGTACAGCTGAGTGACATCAGCACAGCAATAAACATTCAAGTGTATTTTTCAGATCCCATCTTCAAGCGGTAACATACACACTGCAAACAGCAACGGGAAAGACAGACCTTGTGGAACACTGCAGTCAGTTCCACATAAACTCCCCATGACTACCAACTGCAAGCAATCTACGAGGAATGCCCTGTATGTTACACGGCTCTACATTTTACACAGAAATTCAAAACAAGAAAAAGTAAACTCAGTCTGTCCTGACTTTCTATAATGTACCCAATACTCCAAATTACTCTTCCTCTTAGGGCATTTTTATATAAAAATGCAATTTCACCCCCCTTCCCTCCAGAAATGAATGGACATCAGCTCAGTAGATCTTCCTTATTGAGTTTTGGTTATGGTTTACATTTTCACAGGAGTCAGCTAAGCAGTGTCCAACTTATTTGCAAAGGGTGGGTGATGAGAAAAAGCCGGCAGCTGGAAGGCTTGGGGTGGGGGTACAAGTTGGATAGTAAGGCCCAGCTTTAAAGGGGGGGAATGTAGCTCAAGAATGGGAGCAAGATGGGAGGATTACAGATTAAACTAAGGAGGATATTACTTACATGAAAACCTACAAGGCAGCAAAACTTGGCAAAAAAACTTTACTGTCCTCCCAAACAAAATGGAAATCTCTTCCCACAACTTAATGTTTATGGTACTTCTATTGCTGCTGGTGAAGATAAGAATGGACAGACAGGGTTTTGGTCCCACAGCTCTCCCAGGCAATGCGGGGGGGCCCAAAGGTCCAAGAAAATGGCTCAGGTACCAACTATGTAACACTATTAGGGAAAGGGTCTCCCTTCAACAGTAACATTAGTGGTGGGGAGCACACGACAGTCGGGTTTGGGTACCCTCTCCATCCCCAGCATAACGGGGGGAGGGGGCCAATGCACCATACCAAGTTTCTGTCACTACTTAGTAGTATGGAAAGAAAGTTAGATCAGGGGGCTCTCCCCATTCCCAATCATTGGCACTGCGTTTTGGGGTGGGGGTAAAAAGGCAAAACTTACCACCATCCTCTAACCCCAGCTTACTATCCTAGACATTGCTGTAGGTTAGACAGAGCATTTAGGTCCCTTTTATCTGGACAATATTAAGAAGTTAAGAAATGCAGGTTTATGGTTTCTCAACCCGTGACATTCCTAATAGTGTGTGTAACTCATCTCCAACACTCCTAGGGTTAAACAGGTGTGTCTGGGTACCAAACAATCCCTCAGGGAAAAGTCTAGTGGGTTAGGATAAACTCAGCCAAAGCGTGATTATATACCACTGGTGGGTCTGGGTACCCCCTCAGTCTTAGACGCAGCTATGTGGTTAAAGTAGCAGTCTGGGAACCCCGTCCCAAACTCTACTTGGCGGGAATACTGATGGGATTGGGTCCCCTGTTCCAGATACTGCTGGAAGGGCTGAACTACGAGTTTTGGTACCTCCTCTTTTCCAAACATTGCTATGAGGGCAGACTGCCTGCACTGAGTCCCCCCTACCCCTGTTAGGACGACAGACTGGTGGGTATGTGTACCCCCTGTCTCAAACACTGCTGGGAGGACAGACAGGTGGGTCCGAGTATCCACTCTGTCCCAGATCAGGGTTCAAAACTTGCACTGGCCCACAAGCCAAATACTGGTAGATTTTGTATCTAGCTAGTAATAATTTTCTTTAGCCCTGCTGGCGTGTACTGGAAAATGTACAGTAACACTTAAATTAGTACACAATGTGGGCCAGCGGAAAAGCCTGCGGGACTAGTGGATTTTCCCAGTCATTATTTCTGGTAGCTAGTGGCTGCAAAACTTAACTTCGATCCCTGCAAGACACCGCTGTGCGAGTAGTACCAACTTTAATCAAACACTGCTGGGCAGTTAAAAACAGGTGGGGTTGGGTGCCCCCAAAACAAAAAAATATATATGTACCAGAAACTAGTGCGAGTAAATCTGCGGGTGAAGGTATTCTGTGTCCTGTCACTACTAGGAAAATTAACTAGTGAGACGGTGTGCCCATCCCCCTCGTCACAGACACAGCTGGAAGAGTAGGCTATTGGGGTTTTGTACTCTGTCCCAGCACTGCGGGGTACCGAGTGTGGGTATTCTATCTCTGGGGGTTTACAGACTGGCTGATTTCAAACTGGCATGTTCAGGGTGACTGAGAAAACTGCGTACAATCTGTCGACGATAACATTTACCGTCCTCTTTCTCTGACATTCTACCACCAGTCTGGACACGGCGATTACTGCAAGCAGCACGCGGGCCCCCTCCGCCTGTCAGGGAGACACCCATAGATAGCGCGAGGCGACTCGAGGGCAGCCTTGAAACAGCGCGCGGCTCTTACAATTCAGAAGGCTCCCGGACCCACTCCCTGCGGCGGTTATTAATGCAGCGCGCGGCCGCTCGCCGCCGTGTTCCTGTGGAGGATAGTAGCGCGCGCCCCCTCCCTCAGTCTCCGGTCCGGCTCGACCGCCATCTTCTCTGGGTTCCTGGCTGCGGCACGGCGTCCCTGCCCAAGAGACAGCGGGCGGGTACAACAGCCCGACCCTGAGCCCCCCTCCTCTGTCACGCAGGTAGTCACAGCACTTACCTCCCTCCTGGCTCCGACCGCAGCGTTTTCCCCTTGCTCCTCACGCTTGTTCTCGATCTCCCACAACGAGAGACTCGCAACACCAGCACCAGGCCTGTGACGTCGGAGAAAACCGGCTCCGCTGGCTCTCCTGCCGCATGTGTTGCAATCACCTCACATGGGGACGCGCTGACGTCATTTCCGGTGCTGGCAGCACGCATTGGTTGGCAGTAACCGGGAACACGACCTGCTCTGCTATTGGTGGGAGAAGGCGTTGACAGGTGGGTCCGCAGTGCATGTTGGTAGTTGCAGTTTTCCAGGCTTGCCGCTGCAGGCCTTACAGTCAGCAGTTCCACGTATTTGGTTCGGAGCTGTGGTATCCTGTAGGCAGGCATACTGCATGAACTCCATGGTGTACACTTATATTGAAGGGGGAGGGGGAGGGCAGAAAATAGGCGATGAACTGCTTCCCTAGGCCATGGAAACAGAACCAGCAGAAACCTTCTATATGTTTATTCACATATGTGAACACCAGAAGGATTAATCACTGATGCTGTCTTTGCAGCCCAAGGACTATACAGCCTTACAAAGTCTGGGCTGGTATATTGGTGTCTCATGGAACAAAGCATGGCATCTGCACATACCCATGCGTGTGGGGGGTACTAATGGCGTATTGATTGTGTCAAATGGGGCAACACATACAGTCCTGGTATATATATGTATATTGTCTGGCTACACCTCTGCTTTAGTGTCAGTGCCTACAAACGGTTCGTCGCCTCTCGTGTCCTGACTTAGCAAGCACTGTATCATCTCATTAGTTCTTAGTGACATAAGCAAACTCTTTGAACAATAAATGATTTGCTTACCCGAGTCCCAACTCCTGAAGGTCTACAAAACCAAGCCACACAAACCCTTTGGAGCCCATGACACGCAAAACACACATTCCCTCCATTTCTTAATGTCCCCATGAGGCGAGATATCCCTCTGTCTGTACCTCTTAACTAGCACGTATAGGAGCAAATAAACCACTCTGACCATACCTCTGAAATGTCCAAGGGAAAAAGGAAATTGTTCAGCCAGGAAAGGCACACTAAGCCGAAGCTTGTTTCCAGGTGCGACCTGGGATCAAAGTGACTTGCTCGCGGTCACACAATATGCAAGTGGGAGCTGTGGGATTCAACCCTAGGTCTCCAGGTTTGCAGCTCAGTGCCCTAAACCACAGTGCTATTGTAAGCCCCCCAGTTTTGTTGGGCTTATCGTTTGTGGTCCCGTCCCTCTGCGGTGCCGCCGATCAGAACACTTGTTTCCAGGAAGAGCTGTGATCCACGCATCCACGTTTTACACATTTGTTTTCTGGCCGCTCCAGTGGCAATTGAGGCACCTCTCCGGTATTCCAATCCTGACACCTGTCATTAGCAATATGGATTCCGGACACCTGGAGGGGACCTAAGAAAAGCCCCAAAGATCTGCATTTTAAGAGCGCCGGTGCGCGCTACAAGGGGGCACTCTGAATAATGATTGAAGGTCCATGCACATTAATGAGCCAGTTTGCCCCAACAAGGGTAGTATTTTGGCAGCAGTGACAGTCTGCCATTGAGGTGAAAATCCACAACCATGCATTTATGTGAGAGGGCAGAGGGAGTGCTATTGAACTGTGAGGGAAATACATTTTACAAGTGTTAAATGTGGCTGCACAAAGACTTTAAATGTGGGACTTTGTTGGGGCTGAACATTAGCAGCCATACTTGTGACCCCTAACCCCTAAACCAGCCAATAAGAGAGCCAGGATTCTGCCAAAGGCTTAAGGGACTGAAAAAAAAAAGACTTAGAATAAAACAGGGCCATTTCCAGGTACCAATAGGGCATCAAAGGAAGTTAATGAATATGTTATGGAAGGGCAAGTGTGTGGACCAATCAGGAGCTAGACAGAGCTCCCAAAAACCTAAAAGACTTTTTGTTAGGGTCAGTTCTTGAGAACCCCCCTCCTGTGGAAGGGGTGCTTCAGTACCAGGGAGAAAAATGTTGCTTCCCATGTGGAAGACAGCCTCATCAGGGGTTGCCAGTGTATTGCCCCCATGGCCCAAAGAAGCTTGTGAACCCTTCAGCTGTGAGAGAGCTGTTGAGCCGATTTCCATTCAGTTGTGAGAGAGCTGTAAGTACTGAGACCGCAGTAGTGGCAGCACTGTGGGAAATGTGATTTTAATGAGCTAAGGTTCCATATTAAGAAACAAGTTTGAGAATTTTAAGGACTGTGTTTGCTCCTCGGTCTGTCGGCCATGAAGAGGGACAAGCTGCACTGAACCTTTCTTGAACTGGTTTTGAGAGCTGTTGCTCAGAAGGGAACCTTCAGCTGTGAAAAGAGATTTCGCTCTGGAGAAGCGAGCCTGAGATTTGAGAAAACATTTTGCTCCAGAGAAGGGAGCCTGAGATTTGAGGAAAGATTTTGCTTCAGAGAATGGAGCTTGAGATTTGAGAAAAGATTTCACTCCAGAGAGGGAGCCTGAGATTTGAGAAAAGGTTTAGCTCCAGAGAAGGGAGCCTGAGATTTGAGAAGATGCCACTCCAGAGAGGGAGCTTGTGGGATTTGAACCTGTTACTCAGGAAGGGAGACCCCACTGTTGGGACTCCAGAGACTGTATAGGTAAATACCTAACAAACCAGAGTGCTCTGCCAACTTTGAAGATATGGATTCAAAGGCATTTCTCCTGGGTTGGAGACCAAAGAACTTGTATCTGGACAGCTAGGAATTTGTACCTGGATGAAAGTGTGAGAGGAAGTGTACCGAGGCAAAGAGAAAGTTCTGGAAAGAAAGAGACTAAGAGACCTGCCGGGTGAAGACCACCTACAGTGGCCCCCAGGGGGAAGATGGGAAAGGCTTGGCAGGTGAACACCAGATTCATTATTGCTTCAACCAGTGACTTTGCACTTTACCAACTACTCCTTAATATCAGCAAGGTATTGTGACTTCAGACATCCCCAAACTCCTTGAGAATCTTCAGAACTCTAAGTACCCCGAGGTGCAGCTTTGGGGAAGCCTTCATCAGTTATCCATCTAGTCAAAATCAAAGGGGTTAATTCTTAGGCAGGACTGTCCAACATCAAATGTTTGCCCAGAGTAAAGTCTAAAAGTTTTGCATTTGTTAAAAAACTATTTGGGCCCCAACAAAAGATCCTCTGCTTCTTTGCCTCTGCAGTGTGGTACTTACCTTGGGACTTCAGAGACTCTGGGAAGCTGCCAAAAGGGAACCAGGTGCACCCGTGGGTGGGAGACGGAGATTTGTGTGGGGTAGAAGTGATGCAACAATGAATACATGTTATGCAATTTTCTTCCTAAACACCCTGCCCCAAAATAAATCTGTTATTGGTTAGATTCATAGAAGTGTGATGGCAGAAAAGGACCGAACTAGGCCCACCAAGTCTGCCCATTTGCCCAGCTATCTGCTTGGACCTGTGCCTCCCCCCTTAACACTCCCATGTGGTTGTCCCATGCCCTTTTGAATCCCTCCACTGTTTCCTCTCCAACGACTGCCTCTGGGAGTTTGTTCCACTTTTCTACTACTATCTCTGTGTAATAGTATTTTATAATGTTACCCCTGAACTCTCCCCCCTCCAGCTGCAGGCCATGCCCCCTCATCCTCTGATTTCCCTTCATCTTGAAGATGCTCCCCCCGGCACCCTGTTTATACCCTTAAGGTACTTGAAAGTCTCGATCATGTCCCGACTCTCCCTCCTCTGCTCCAGGGAGTACATGTTCAGATCTCTCAACCTTTCTTCATAGGATAGGTGGCTTAACCCTTTAACCATTTGTGTTGCTCTCCTCTGAACCCTCTGTATCCTCCCCACATCCTTCCTGAGGTATGATCTCCAGAACTGGACTCCGTACTCCAAGTGCGGTCTAAATAGATGGGTGTACAAGGGTACCATGACCTCCCTATTCCTACTGGTGATCCCCCTTACAATGCATCCCAGCATTCCACTACTACTGGCCATTGCCCTCCCGCACTGCCCTTCCACCTTCAGGTCCCCGGATATAATGATGCCTAGGTCTCTTTCTTGTTCCATCTCCTCCAGATCTCTGCCCCCATATAGTACCCTGCCCCTCTGATTTCTGTAGCCCAGATGCATGATTTTACATTTTTCTGTATTGAATGCAAGCTGCCATCTCTTTGACCAACCCTCAAGTCTCCCCAAGTCTCTCTGCATTTGTTCCACCCCTTGTTACATGAAGGTACAGTAAGTTATTGCAAAAGGTGAAAATGGTTGCGGTGTGGGGAAGGTACTGTGGGGGTAGCTATTATATTTTTCCTGGGGAGTGTTAACTGTAATTTATTTTTAGGTACTGTATCTCAAGCACTTCCCTAGGTGGAGGCACCAAGCGCATTTATGGTTCCAGTATCTTTGGTACTTCAAGAACCTAGGCCGGCCTCCTCGTGGCATGTCCAGTGAGGACCAGAGGGCCCTGGAGAGGTGGCCAAAGATGAGTGGTATAAAAGGGCAGACCACCCATATTATACTGCCTCCGCTCGCTATACTTAAGGAGGGACATGCTTGCTTTATGAAATGGCTAGAGACCGTAAAGGAATCCTATTGGCTAATAGCTCTTGCCAGCTGTCTTTTTTTTTTTTTTTTTTTGCTTGTACCACATTAAATAACAAGTGCCGAAAACAGCAGCTGACTTGCCAACAACATCCTTGTGCCACCCTGTCTTCACACTGTAAAATTCATCATTTTGTTTGCTTTCTTAGAAAAAAGTCAAAAAAGGCCATGAAAATCAAGCGAAACTGGAAGCTGCAAAAGTGGCTAAAAACACTTAATGGTCTCCCAATGGATATATTAGATGTATCCAAGCTTGGTCCTTTCAAACTTCTCCTGAGACAACACCTGGTTGCGTGCAGCTGCTGTGACTGCCCTGCATAGCCCTCCTTCTACCCTATTTGTCCCTCTCCTCCTTTTCCCCTCCTACCCTTTTAAATACCTTGGAATCTCACTTGACCCTTGTCTATCTTATGGGACTCACATTGATAGTGTTGCCAGGGTGGTAAACTCGCGCGTTGGAATTCTCTACCGAAATAGACAGCATCGTACCTAGTCAGCACTGAAGATTGCTATCCAGAGCTCTGTGGTCTCCGTCATAGACTATGGCCTCATAATCCATGGCTCTGCCTCTACTACCACCCTCAGGTGCATAACGACCTCCCTAAACAAGGCCAGTCGACTGCTTATTGGATCCCACTGACTCACACATACATGTGAGCTTTATGCTCAAACGGGATGGCTTCAACTCACTAACCGCATAAAGTACCTTACCTGCTTGATGGCAAAAAAAACTACTTTGGGCCTTACTCCACCTGCTGTCCAAGCCCTCCTGCACCCAAACACTAATCCTCGTAACACCAGAGGGTCTGAACGTCAGCTTCTACAGGTCCCCCGATGCCACACCACTCTGGGCCAAAGATCCTTTGCACACTGTGCACCCAGCTGGATGAATGCCCTCAGCACTCACATCACCTCCACCTCCTCATTGGGCATATTCAAATCAAGTCTCCATCATCATCTCATGGCCTCCATCTCATGTGACTGCCACCCCTAACTTCCCCCCCTTCCCCACTGAGATCAACCACCTCCCTCTGATGTACTTTGACAATACCGTGAGCTGCTCTAGTCTCTTTTTCAGCTGCCACCCCCGTATCCTCTCACCCTTCCTCCCTGATTTCTTCTGGGTTTCTGAAATGATTCCTTGTATGTGTTATTCATGTATACTATTTACCGTGATGCCGTACCTGAACTGATGAATATGGTTGTGTGCTCTCTTTAATGTTGTATGCCCAAGTTTAACATGTATGTATTCTCCTGATGTGGAACCTTTGTAAAAGAGTCTTGGCTCAAAGGTAATTGTAATCCTAGATCTAAATAAACAATAACAATACCCTATCTCCCCTTTCTAACCTATCGGTCCTTCCACTGTTTTCCTTCTCTGACCCTATCTCCTCCACACCTGTTAACAGCCCGTCTGCCCACTCTTGTACTCTCTGCCTGCTCTGCAATCCAAAGATGGTTCCCCATCGTGAAACCAAGGTCTGCCCCCTGCTCAACACAGCCATTCTCTGGCTGATCCTCCTAATGACAAAGCCAACCTCAGGCTGCTTGTTTCTTTAGCCTGCAGTCCAGCTAGTCCCCCTTATGACTGCCATATTGACACCAAATTAACTCTTACTTATTTGTATTTGTTTATTCTATTTAGCTTACTGTTTAACACACCAAATGTCACATGTATGCTTGTCAGCAATGTCATATGACTCTATTCACCTCACTGTATGTACATGTTTTGGTCAAAATTGACGTGGAACCTATGACTGTAAAGAGTCTCTAACTGATAGGTATTGTAATCCAAGAACTCAATAAATAAATAAAACAAATAACACTAACAACTCTTAAAAAGTGTTGTTTTTTTTGCTTTAAATCCTCCAACAGCCCCTCCTGAGCTGCTTCCTTCCCTTCCCTTCCTCAGCCCCAGGTATCATGCACTATATGAACTCCCTCTTGACCTGTAAGCAGAAGGAGGCCTCCGTGATGTTTGTGAAAAAAGCTACTGCAGACGGTAGTGTGCTGCTGGCAAGACAGGAAACTGTGGTCTTGCCAGCAACCTGCAGTACACCACAGCACCTGTAGTGACAGCAGCAAGTAGAACAGCACCCCAAGGGAAAGTGGAGGGACTAAAAATAAATACTTTTCTTTTTTATTTTACCAATTATTTAAATAAATACCACAGTTTCTCAACATATACCCATTTTATAATTGTACGCACTTTGGGGTGGGGGTTATGCTCTGATAAATGTACTTCTAGGGGCAGTAAGGCACGAGGCCACTCATTATACCCCTAGGCGTGTGTTTATCAGAACATAACCCACACCCTGTCCTGTGTTATTGCTTACTTATAAAATGAGTAGAGACAGTTCACAAATCTGACTGGCTGACAGCCCTTGCCAGCTATGTCTCTTTTTTATATTTTTTAGCTTACAGCATGGAAAGTAACAAGTGCCCATACCTGTGTCTGCAGTACAGAAAAGTCCAGCCAATGCTAGTGTAAACAATTTCACCAACAATTTAGCCAGCAAAATCAAAAGCCCCAGAAGATAAAACACAACATTTAAAAAGTGTTGTTTCTACTGTTAAATCCTCTTATTGTTCCCTCCTGATCTGCTCCCTTTCCCTCCAGACCCACAGTTATCACAGCCTCTCTGAGCTCTGTCCCAAGTTGCAACTAGAGTGAGACTGCTGCGACTTTCATGAAAGTTGTTACTGCAGATGGTAGCGTGCTGCCAGCAAGACCAAAACAAAATCATGGTCTTGCTGGCAGCCTGACATAGCAACTTGGCGATTTTCTTCTGCGCCCATACTGACAGCATTTTAATTTTAAAAATTAAAAAAAAAATTCCAGTTTCTCAACATATTTTCATTTTATAAGTGCAGTGACACACTCCAGAGTATGCTTTATGCTCTGCAGCCTTGTGCCTCACTACGGCCCTAGTAATGCACTTATCAAAACATAAAGCACACCCTGACATATGTTATTGCTTACTTAACACTCACAAACTATTCTATTCATCAAATGCTGCTGAAGAGGCAGGATGCATCGTGTTGAGCTCCGCGTCCCCTTCCCCACATCACTAAACAGATCTTTTTTCTCTGGCCCATTCATTTCTTAATATTTTGTACTTTTTCATTTTATTCATTTTCAGTAAATGGGAAAAGTTGTTTTCAAAATTTAATTTGTGTTCTTTTAAGAGTTATTGAACTAAAAAAGGTAACTTACCTAGGACTGAGATGGAACTTGCGATTCTGTCTGCAACAATGCTGCACTGACAGCGATCTTTCACTTGACATTCCCAGATGGCAGGCGACTCAGAGATGGAGATTTCTCTTGCTGCAGAAAATGTAAAACAAAAGGGAAGTAAAAGAAGTATGGCAGAAACTGGAATAATTGAGACTGACATCTTATTCACAAAAGAGGTTTGCACTGTTCCCACTTTGCATCTTGACAGATTGTCACTATAGATGGGCTCCATGCATTCTACACTGTCTGATTTAATCACTTCATTTAAAGAGCTTAAAGAGGATGTTAAAGAAAAAGAAAATATTTCAGATGCTGAAGTCAGGATTTCTAGTGTAGAAGACAACACTGTGAAAGACTCAAAAGAAATTACACAGAACTCTAGAGCTACACAGTGTGCTGTGTTACAGTTGATGATACATACTATACAACTGAATTGAGGACTGTTTATGTGTATTCTCCACTTTTTAATTGAATTAACATTTGTCTGTTTGCACTCGCGCTATCGCGACCTATGCTGTGCACATTTGGAGCCCTAGCAAGTACTACAGGCTAGGTTGAGGAGCTGTAGTTCTGAGAGGCATTCTTCAGAACTGCAACTCAGGACATATTGCTACATTCTGGGTTTCACTTTGAAACTGTGTTTTTATCTATTTGTTTAAGCCACAAAGAGTGGCATTTTAAACACTTTGGGGATATTTACACTACATAAAAGTTATATTTAATTCAGGGCTGTGCCTGACCCCTGGAAAGCACTTCTGGGTGGGTACATTTGGGGCTATATCAATCGGCCCTGAGGTGAGCAAAGGCGTGTGGCATCTGCGTGAAGACATAGAAACATAGAAACATAGAATTTGGCGGATGAAGGACCGCTTGGCCCACCCAGTCTGCCCATTTCCTACCTACTGGATAAGCTGCAGATCCTAGTTAACCAGCAGCCTACTTCTTCCTACCCCCACCCCCCAGAATTGCCTTATGACTATCCCATGCATGCTTGAATTCCACCACTGATTTTGACTCCACAACCTCCTCCGGAAGGCCATTCCATGCATCCACAACCCTCTCTGTGAAAAAATACTTCCTTAAATTACCTCTGGCAGCCCCCTCTATCTTCAAATTGTGCCCTCTTGTTCTTGCACTCTTTTTGAAAGATGCTACCCTCTTGGACTTTGTTGATTCCTTGAGGTTCTTGAAAGTTTCTATCATGTCCCCCCTCTCCCTCCTTTCCTCGAGGTTATACATATTAAGCTCCTTAAGTCTCTCTTCATATGTCCTCCGGTGCAGACCCTGCACCATTTTAGTTGCCCTCCTCTGGACAGCTTCCATGCTGTCTATGTCTTTGCTGAGATTGGGTCTCCAGAACTGCACACAGTACTCCAGATGGGGTCTCACCAGCTGTCTGTACAGAGGGATAATAACTTCCTGTTTTCTACTGGTGATGCCTCTCCCTATGCATCCCAGTATCCCCCAGCCTCCTTGCTGCCTTCTCACATTGCTTGCCCACCTTTAGGTCATCTGATATGACTACCCCAGGTCCCTTTCCATTTTGTTGTTGTTAGTATCTCACCCCTCATTGTGTACTCTTCCCCTGGGTTTTTGTTTCCCAGGTGCATTACCTTGCACTTCTTAGCATTGAATCTAAGCTGCCATACATTTGACCATTCCTCTAACCTTGCCAAGTCCCTTCTCATCCTTTCCACCCCACCCTGTGAATCAACTCTGTTGCAGATCTTAGTGTCATCTGCAAAGACACGCTCGACAGCGCATGTTTGACGTTGAGACAGTCAGATAGAAGGTATCCTCTGAGAACGTTCAAGTATCCATCAGATAAGGTATTACTATACTTGAACAACTATCTGTGCTTATCTCATCTTATAATAAGATTACAAAATAGAGACAGCTATTACAGCAATATATGGGAGACAGGGCATTTTATGTGTTTCTTGTAATATGTACAGCTTTGAACAGAGTGTTTTAATGAACTCGGCATACACATGTAATAAGTGTATGAAGAACAGGGATTTGGAACATGAAATAAAGTTATTTGATAACAGAGTACAGGCACTGGAGCTAAATCAGAGGGAAACCTCAAAAAGACTTTAAATGGCTATCAGTTCTGATCATAATTATGAGTCAGGAGGGAACTCCCAAAATATAAGTGATGACAGTTACATGACACATAGAAAAAGACCAAGAAAGGAAATAGAAACACTAGACAAAGAAGAAGAGTGGTTCAATATACAAAACAATAAACCTGCTAAGAAAGATAGAAAAGCTGGTTGCTTTTCAACACCAACATATAATAGTTTTGATCCACCCTTAAGCATAAATGAGGAATCAAATGTTGCAGCTGAAGATACTACAGTTCATGATTTATTAGTAGTATCCCATCAACCACTACAAACTCAAACTAATGTGGGTTCTCCTTCCTGTAATAATATTATACATCAGAGACAAGTTGATTTACTTAGTACCTCGATTGCCAGTGACTTACATGATGTACATCATAATACCGAAGCTGGAAAAGCAAAGGACAGTTCAAAACAGATTTTTATGTTAGGAGACTCGATATCTAATTTGGACAGTCAGGTCTGTGAAATAAATAAAGCAACCCACTCTTTATCCTGTTTTCGCGGAGCCAAAATACAGGACATAACAAGAATGATCAGACCAATTTTGAAAAATAATAGTCCAGACCCTCTGGTAATTGTACACGTTAGGGTAAATAATATTAGAAATCAGAGTTTACAACAGATAAAGGAAGCATATGTTGGACTTACAAATGTATTATCAGAGACAGGAGCTAACATATTGTTATCGGAAATACTACCTGTACCTAGAGCAAATGATTATATGGAAGGTAAAATTAAGCAGGTGAATGATTGGCTTAGGGGCTGGTGTCTAAAACAAGACCTCAAATGCTTAATGCATTAGGAATTATTTCAGGCAAAATGGAATTATTTTCTAAAGATGGTCTGCATCTAAACAAGAAGGGCTCTAATGCAGGGATTTATTTAACTCCAAAAATTGATTAGTGTTTTGCTCATAAAAGTGCTAAAACATTGTGAAAATGCATATAACTTGCCTCACTGTGTTTAACAAACATAACACTTCTAGAAAACCTATATAAATACTTTTCTGTACAGTTAATATTGTCCCAAGAAAAAAACTGCTAATCAATTATTTAAAACCCTGTAATGTACTGGGTAATAACATTAATGCGCACATAAATGCAAATTTAAACTAATGGGGGAATGGCCCAGATCTGAACACTTTAATCCAGCTCTTACTATACCCCACATTTTCTTACCAAATGTCCATCAGAATCAGAATCCTAATGTACACTGCTCCAAGTTTAAATTGTTATTATTAAACGCTAGAAGTTTACTCAGTAAGATCAATGAGCTCCAACTAGTATCAATCAATAATGAGATAGATGTCTGTGGGGTCACAAAAACGTGGTTTATGGATGACCAATGGGGTCAAGATATACAAGATACACAGTATTTAAAAAAAATCATACATTTTCTAGAGGAGGAGGGGTAGCTGAATACGTAAAGAACATTATTGATTGTCTAGAGATGAAGAGCGATATGCCAGACCCTGATGGCATTGAGATTATATGGGTACAGTTGAAATACAAACTTGTTCCCACAACAGTAGGACTTTGCTATCGACCACCTTCATTAAATACTCATAATAATTCCTTACTTATGGACTATTTAATAAATATTGATCATTTGAAAAATATTATACTTATGGGGGACTTTAATTATCCAGTGATAAACTGGAATAGTTTAGTAGGGACAAACCATCAAGAAACTAAATTCTTAGAAATAATACTACAGTTGGGTCTTGATCAGTTGGTAAATGAGCCAACTAGACATGACAACATCTTTGACCTAATATTAACAAATATCTGTGATCAGGTAGAACCTCTCATTTTATTATAGCCTTTAGGTGATAGCAATCATTCTATGATACTCTGGACACTTACGTACTTTAAAGTACAAAATAAAGGTGTAACAAAGATGCGAAACTTTGCAAGGGCAAATTATGAGGCAATAAAGAATTGTTTAACAGAGTGGAATTGGGAACAAGAATTATGTGATCTTGAACTAGATCAAATATGGGAAAAAACAAAAGATAACATTGAGTATTGTATCAATAAATGGGTTCCTGAGTGAATAAAGTATAAAAATCAAAGGAGGCTCCCCCTTTGGTATACTACAGAGATCAGGAAACTTGTGCGGGCAAAAAGAAAGGCATATAATAAATATAAGAAGCATAGTTCCGATCTTAATTGGCAAAAGTTTAAACAGAAATCTAAAAAAGTAAAGTTTGCCATTAGAAAAGCTAAGAAACAACTAGAATACAAATTAGCTACAGTAAAAAAGGATAGCAATAAACAGTTTTTTAATTACAGTATATAGGCTCCCTCAAAAGCAATGCTCCCAAGGTGGGTCCCCTACAGATAGATAACAACTTGGTATCTGAGGAACAAACTATGGCAAATGAATTTAATCAGCATTTCACTAGCATATTTAAAATAAAGAAAAGGTGATTAATCTTGATTATGGATCCCTAGATATCTGTGAAGAATTTACTGTTGCACAAACTTACTCAGCTTTAAATTCTTTTAAACCCACATTCTCAGCAGGACAGGTCAACATTCTTTTCAGTTTTTTAAAAGAAATTTCTTATGAGCTTTCTGGTGCTCTGACCTGTTTGTTTAATAAATCTCTAGCAAAGAGAGTAGTACTACAAGTGTGGAAGGAAGTTTTAGTGATCCCCATCCATAAGGGAGGTGAAAATCAAAATATTAAGAACTATAGACCAATTAGCGTGACCTCCTATATAGGCAAAGTAATGGAGAAACTTCTGTTGCATAAAATAAATGCCCATATAACTTTAATGGTTTGCTTGACATAACACAATGCGGGTTTACATCTAGTTCATCATGTCAAAGCAACTTAATAAATTTCTCTTAACCCATTAGTGAAGCCATGGATGCTGGTTTACCAGTGGATATAGTCATTTTGGACTATGAAAAGGCCTTTGACTCTGTCACACAAAATCTTAATCGAATGCTTAATTGATATAAAGATTCATAGTACCATCATTAGTTGGATCACCTCTTGGCTGGAGGCTAGGGAGCAACAAGTTATTATTGGGGGGTGTAAGTCATCTTGGAGCAAAGTCACCAGTGGAGTCCCACAGGGTTCGATGTTGGGTCCGATCCTATTTAACATCCTTATTTCCACTATGAAAACTACTCAGGGGGTATGGCTAAATAAATATGCTGATGATGCCAAACTGGGGTGCATTGTGAATACTATCAGTTCAACAGAAATTATGCAGTATAATCTAAATGCTTTGTATATCTGGGCAAATCAAAACAAATTAACTTTTAACATCTCTAAATGTAAAGTTATGCACTTAGGTAAAAAAAAATCTGCACTGTGATTATCATATTAATAATATCCTTTTAAGTACAGTTAACTGAGAAAGATTTGGGAATATATATTACTAATAACTTAAAATTCTCTGAACATATAAATAAAATTGTTAGGAAATGCCAAGTATTAATAAATTGTGTTCTAAAAAACATTACTAGCAGGAAACCTGAAGTATTAATACTTATATACTGTAGCATAATAAGAGCAAACCTAGATTATTGCTCATCCTTTTGTGCTCCAACATTAATCAAAGATAAGGTATTGGTGGAGAAAGTTCAAAAAAGGTTTACCAGATATATCAGTCATCTGAAATCACATACATATGACATCAGAATGAAAACCTTGGGTCTTTTTTCCCTCGAGTATAGGTCATAAGAGGAGATTTATGCCTCATTTATAAGACAACACAGGATGAGGCACTGTTTGAAACCTTATGCTTGAACTGGTATGTTTCTAGAAATAACACTAGGTCCCATAATTTAAAGTTAAGAGCAGGTATTAGTAGGACTTTTAGAAGAAAGCAATTCTTCACACAAGGAGTAGGTCCATTTTGGAACTCTTTACCCATAAATCATATTAGGCATGTGACTGAGATGTTCCACCAACTGCAGGCCACTGGGCTGACAATCAAGGCAGAAAAGTGCCAGTTAGGAATGGCAGAAGTCTCATACCTTGGGCACAGGGTAGTGTAGGGATAATTGCCCCCTTTGCAGTTGTTTGGCTAGCATTTATGGTAGAGATTCACAAAGACATAGCAATAACCCCCACATGGTTAAATGTTTTTTTCAGTTAAAATTTTATTAAAGTGTATCAAAAGATTTAATCAGTAATACATCACTAAATGAAATACATACCACAGACACAACACAAATATACACAGATAAATGAGGAGAAAACACGTGTCTGTAGTTCTCAGCCTTTGCTGATTGTATTGTGATGCCTTCTGACACCATGCAATTCTGCTTAAAGTTGAGCCAGCCTACATTAATTCATGTGCATTTGCATATGCTTCCCATGATGCTTTGCATTACTGGGGTATGTGCAATTTGTGTTTTCTTTAAAATTTGGCTGTATAGCCAATATCCTCTGGGATAACCCATGCCCCAGTGCATTTGCTCTGGGGTTCTTTTGTAGCATACACAGACATATCTAAAATGTCCTTGCTCAGTATTACATGAATTCATAAGTTCAGTATTTCTAAACATTACTTAATATGCAGTAACAATTAAGATTATGACGTACAGCAATATCTAAAAGAAGAATAACATTTTGTACTCTAACAAAGAAAAAGAAAGGAACACAAAGACTGAAGAAGAATATAGAAACTTTGATGATAGAAACTTTCAAGTACCTCAAGGGAATCAACAAAGTCCAAGAGGGTAGCATCTTTCGAAAAAAGAGGTGTGCAAGAACAAGGGGGCACAATTTGAAGATAGAGGGGGAGGCTCAGAGGTAATTTAAGGAAGTATTTTTTCACAGAGAGGGTTGTGGATGCATGGAACGGCCTTCCGGAGGAGGTTGTGGAGTCAAAAACAGTAGTGGAATTCAAGCATGCATGGGACAGTCATAAGGCCATTCTAGGGAGTGGGGGTAGGAAGAAGTAGGCTGCTGGTTAACTAGGATCTGCAGCTTATCCAGTAGGTAGGGAAATAGGCAGGCAGACCGGGTGGGCCAAGCGGTCCTTATCTGCCGTCAAATTCTATGTTTCTATGAATACAGAGCAGTAGTAGCCACTTTTAAAATACTTCATATTCATGAGAGTATTTTATAATATAACCCTTCCTGGTAATCATAAGGATAGTGCCTTCACCAAAGTTATAAATAACATTCAGAAAACTAAGTTGTTTTCCTTTTTTAATTTTTTGGTTCACTTATGGAATGTTTGGGCCTAGTCTATTCTGTCCTTCTGCTATGAGACTGTAAATTGCTCCCCATTTAGCATAAAAGTCTCCTCTGTGTATGAAGAACCCATGCACCAACTTTTCTAGTCTAAGTGCTTCATGAAGCTCATATTTCCATTCATTTAGAGTTGGCACTCTCTCTCTCTCTTTAAACCATACCTTTAACATACTTTTCATTGTCGCATGTATTAAAGTATTGTTAAATCAAATAAGTTGGGCACTCACCACCTCAAGAAATGGACACCAAGCACCAAATATATAGCTAAGTTGTCATTTATTAAAAGTGACAATCACACATTGCAGGCATAAAATGTCCACCTGATGCATTTTGGACCATGGTCCTTTATCAAAGGCTACATTTTTTCTTTAATCCAGCATCAATCTTCATCAAAGTGACCTAAGACATGTGTTTCTGCTTTGATATTTTTGATTACATTAATGGTTTTACAAAAATCTTGTACCTTGTCCCAAAGATTACTGATATGTATGCAAGATGAAAATGTGCATGATATTACATTTTTCCTCATCACATTTTAAGCATCTATCATTTTAAGACCCATTTTATACACAAGTCAGTGTATAATATAAGTTATTTATAGTTTTGTACTGTATTAGTTTTATGTTTGTGACATTAAAACTTTTAGTTAAAAACCCCATATCATTTTCCTGTTCCAACTTTCTGTCTCCTTTTGAAAGAGCTG
Organism: Neoceratodus forsteri; assembly: GCA_016271365.2. Taxonomy (NCBI): domain Eukaryota; kingdom Metazoa; phylum Chordata; order Ceratodontiformes; family Ceratodontidae; genus Neoceratodus; species Neoceratodus forsteri. The sequence continues at coordinate 127,474,098 of CM028130.1, read as the reverse complement.
TGACCAATTTCTCTTAGCTTCCACTGCAGAGTCTCGTATGTTGTCTATTAAAAACAAGTAAAATGCTGAGATTTCATGTTTATTTGAGGAAATTCTTAAGAAATTGTTTGTACTCGGGTTGGCTCGCTGAGGGTTTTTCAGATTTGTTAAGGTTTTGTTGAAGGTTGCAGTGAATGTCATCAAAAATTAAATCAATAAATATAGAAGTTTTATATATTTTTTATTTTATTCTTTGGTAACTAGGTAAGGCCCACTAGACACAAGTGCCTGTTTTCAGGGGCAACCTGAGAGCACTGGGTGGTTAAGTGACTTGTTCAGAGTTACACGGGATGCAAGTGGAGGTTGTAAGAATCAAACCCAGGTCTGGTCTTCTGCATGTACCAAGCTAGCTCATAGCTCGCTACTCTAACCTCTAGGCTATACTCCCAACCTGTCTCACACACACTGGGAGATTTTATTGATTATGTAGCTCTACAAATAATTTAAATCTATTACTGGTTATTAGATCTTTAACTTTTTTTTACGCCCAAGGTTTCCCAGTTGTGTTTTATTAATATTGCCCTACCAACTTTAAAATTAATATTTTTCCATAGGGGCTGATGTGTGGATTTATTTAAGTTTATGCCTAATAAACTGGTCCATTGTGCTATCTGTTTTATGGAATCAGTTATTATTCTATTAGTAGTTAGTTTTTGTTACTTTGCAAAACTCAGACTAGGTATCTCAGCATTTTGCTTTTTAAGAACATCTTTTTCTATTGACACCCATTCCAGGATGTAATTGTTAGGAGTCTCACTTTCTACCTGGAGCCATTTTGAGAACTGTTGAGCTTTGCAGGATACATAGCATAGGTAAAAATCTAACAATTTAAGACCATTCATTCTTATTTCTAGACAATTTATGATATGCCATTCCACTTTTCCTATTTGTCCATAAAAACTTGCCTATACTACTCTGTATGGAATTAAAACAGCTCTTAATTATACTGCATGGAATCATTGAGAAGTCATACAGTATAGGGCACTGGGAAGTATATTCATTTTTATTGATTTCAGGCAGCTACTACAGCTTATGGGAAAACCCTTTCAGTGTCTGAAATTATTTTCTTTTTGACATGTTGAATGTTTTCTGCAATGGTTTAGTTGTTGTGCAAGGTACAACAAGAAAAATTGCCAGAATATATTTTGGAAAACTTTGAAATTAGGAAGCCCAGAGAAAATGTAAGATCTGCTCAGGGATTGGAATATAAAGTTCCACGATATAATCTAAAAGTAGGAGAATCATCATTCCAGTGCAGGGGGATGCTGCTCTGGAATACTAAACCAATTAATCTTAGACAGGCTAATCAAATTATACACCCGTGTTTGATTAAAATATGATTTTGTGAAAAATCAATGAAGCCACAGCAATATTGCAATGTGCTTTAAACTTGGTTAATGCAATTAACATTTCATTGTCGTATTATTGTTATATATAGTCTGTATTCATAATTTATGACTTTGTAATACTGTTACTGTCAATGTCACATGTTGTTTGTCTTTTGTATTTGCATATTGTGTTACTTTTTTAAAATTCTGTTTTATGAAATGCTGACTACAAATGTGCGCGTGGGATCTCCTTGGAAATTAGCTTCTGCTCAGTGGAGCATTGTTACATCTATCTTGTTCATAACAACTTTATGAATAACATTTTATGAATGGATGAATGAATGAATAAATATTTACTTCTAGATAACCTTAATTAAATTTTAGCCGATTAATTCCAATATTTTCGATTGATGACTTGAGGTATGGGCAGACTAGGTGGACCAAGCGGTCCTTATCTGCCGTCAAAAGTCTATGTTTCTATGTTTTTAGGTACCTATTATTAAGAGATAGGAAGGTCCTGTTGTCCCTATTTAATTTATAGCCGGGCAATGCTCCAAATTCTTGGATGTCTTCTAATATTTTAGGTCTTGATTGCTCAGGCTTTGTTACAGACAAAAGAATGCCATCTGCGTACAGCAAACACAAGTAACTGTTATCACTAACTTTGATTCCTTTGATCCCCCTCTACAAATTTCAGTTTTCTGACTAAAGGGTTCAGTTAGCTTGATAAGTAGAGGAGACAATGGAGAACCTTGTCTTTAATCTTCTTCTATACTGAAACAGTTAGATTTTACTCCATTAGTTACAACCACAGATGATAAAGTCATAGCCAAAGACGTGGTCAGATATTTCCTGAAATGTTAGTGACATTTCTAAGGAAATTTCCTGCTTTCTGCATTTCCACAGTAGGGGCAGAGAGAAACTCTTTAGAAATGTTGTGACTATCGGACCGTGTCTGTGGCTACTACTGTAAGTGTCTATACAAGACAATAATCCAATCAATAAATATGCCTGGGAAAAATAAATTTTAAGTGTGTGTTGTAGAGGCAAAGGTCATGAAGCATAGGTAAACCAGTAGCAGTTATAAAATTCACAAGTACTATGTTATCATGAGAAATAACAAATAAAATATTGTACAGGATGGCTTTTTTTTTAAATACAGGCAGTCCAAATCTAAGTCCATCTTCTGGGTGCATCTTCAAATCTAAATTTGCAAAACTGAAAACATTGCTCTTTTTCATAAGATCTCCTTGTCTGGCAGTTTTTAACTCTGCAGCCTGTTTTCCCTTAAATGTATCAAGTCTGCCAGTTTCTTTCCTGACTAGAATACATCCAGGCTCAACAGGTGCAATAAAATAGAACAGACTAGAAGATTCTGTCTGGAGATATCTCCTGTAGGCAGTTCTGCTAACAAGCTTGAGAAGGTCAAAAGGTTTCTCCAGGTCAACTCCCATTGTAACATAGCAACTTTTCGTGTCTCTGAATGGAGTATCCTGATACGATGGAACGCAACTCGTGATACAAAATGAAGCAGGCGTTAATTCCCTAGTAATGCCCACTGCATTTTGTAATACTAAGAATGTCCTCATTAAAAGCGCTAGCAGAGTATACAGTAATGAATTTCCCACCCAGCTGCACAGCGGTCAGTGTTGCATCATCGCAGATTCAACAACAAGCACAGTGATAGCAGCACAGTGAAATGTGTATTCAAAAACGAGCAAAATGTGTAGCTGAATTTCAAGCAAGCTTTGATTTGTGTGGCTTCCCAACTATTTTGCTGCAGGAAGCAGCAGCAGAACTGATGCATCACCTGACAGTTAAAGGATATAATAAATACCTTCAAATCCAAAGTGGTGATGTCCTTAAAAGGAACAGAAAATAACAAATTGCAAAATGTTCAAATGTTTTGTTGTCCGAAATCACAGAGTTTTGTTACGAGCGCAAATGTATGGTAATGCCTGCTCCCATAACGCTTTGCAGTGCAATGCTGTGAAAAACGAGGAAGTTACGAGCAATTTATTAAATAATAACCACTTGTGAGAAAAAATGTTTACTATACTGTTTATCATACGGCATTAAAGGTTAAGAATCTGAATGTTTCAGTGGTAGCAGCCATAATATTGAAAGATGTTAAATGTATGAAAACCCATTCCAGTCAGTAAAAAAATATTGAGCCGAAGGAAAAGTATTGTGTGTGTTTTTATTTCAAATCATTATGTTTTCACTCAATTTTTGAAGTGCTTGTCATGTTACAAGCGCATTAATGCGCTCCAGAACCAGGCTGTACTAGGGAATTAATGCCTGGGTTGGGGGGGTTTGGGGCATGAGTGTTACAGCTTGCTATCTTTTCTAATTCCCAAATAGCCCTCTGCAGTACACTTCAAACAACGTAACTATATACATATGCAAACCAGGTAATCTAGCTTCACATAAAGAGCCACATATATTTTTATGATCACAGAGAGCTAAGGGAGAGGAAGAAAGAAATAGAAACAGCAGGTGAAGAAAGGGAGGTAGCAGGGAAAGTTCAGGACCTTTCAGAGTCACCAGATCCTTGGGGTGCCCAGGAAAAAGATGTGATCACACAATCAGACAAGCAAAGACAGAGAAGTGGCAGAAATTAATAGGACAGGACAGAACAGATCCTTGCTTTTAACACTTTCTCTGCATAACAAATGGGACAGGGTCTTATTCAACCCTGTCACATAATCCTCTCTTTAAGAGGCGACCTGTTTTTTAAGCATGTTTCCAAAACCTTCTTGTAATTCTCTATTAACATTACCTTATATCATTAAGGCCCTGTCCACACTAGAGCTCCTGTAATGTTACAGGATTACAAAACCTTTACAAGAGCCACTAAACACAGTTCGCGTCCACACTGGTAACTTTTTTAAACCTTGTTAGAAAACTGTTTTTAAACCCTGGGCTGGATATTCAAAAGAGTTGCACCATGTGCAATAGGGTTGCGCCTGCACAAGTCCGAAATTGCGCCATTCTGCCATATTCAGCAGGATGCAGTTGCACCCCCCAAGTCATGCTGAGCAACAGTGCCATGCTAATGAAGGCATGCTCAACTGGAGGGGGAGGAACCATGCATAAACTGCACAGCCCAATATTCAGCCGGGCTGTGCAGGCGCAACCCCCAACCTGCGCCTGCACAACTTTGAGCAAAAAAAGGTAAGTCAAGGGCCACCCACAGGTGAGCTGCCACATTGCAGGCGCAACACAGCAGCGCCACCTGTGGGTGGCCTCATTTCTCCTGTGCCTGCAGCCAATCGCGGACATAACGGTAACCCCCTTCCCCCGACTGGCCTGATCACAGGCATAACTGTAGAACCCCTCCCCGACTGGGCGATCGCGGGCAAAACCGTAGTACCCCCTCCCCACTAGCCGATTGCGGGCAGAACAGAGTTCAACCCCCAAGAACAATATCACTGGTGGTCCAGTGGACCCCGAGCCCGATCGCGGGCATTAGATCCACCCAAGAACAATATCCCTGGTGGTCCAGTGGACCGTGAAGCCCGATCATGGGCATTAGAGTCCACCCTCAGGTTCAGTAGCCTGTGATCTAGTCTCCCCACCCCACCCACCACGAGGCCTCACTCGCTCCGCCGCCAGCGGCGGGCGGCAGCACCTCACCCACCTGCCGGCTCGCCTTCGCCGACCGACTGCTCGCAGGGCTGCACGCCTACTGGTTCAGAGCAAGCCAATGGTGTAGTCTGATAATACAGGCAGTCCAGATATGTGAATGAATCACATATCTGGAGTGCCTTCAGAGTATGTACGCCCATTGGCTCTGTTTGAACCAATGGGCGTGCAGTCTCTACTGAGCAGTCAGTCGCGGGCGGTGGGGTGGCAGGCGGTAGGGTGCTGCCGCCACGGCTGACGGGGGAGCAGGGTAGTGGGTCTGGGGTGGGTGGGGTGGGGCCACCAGATCACCAGGCTACTTGGACCTTGGGGTGGACTCTAATGCCCGCGATAGGGCTTTGCGTCCACTGGACCACCAGGATATTGTTCTTGGGGTTGAATTGTTCTGCCCGCGATCGGGCTAGTGGAGGGAGGGGGTTATTATGGTTTTGCCCGTGATCGGCCAGTTGGGGAGGGGTTTACAGTTATGCCCGCGATCGGGCTGAAGGCTGGCCTCGATGATGCTGCTCGGCAGGGGCGCCAGGAAAGTCGCCAGGGATTACGCACCCGCATGCTAATGGCATGCAACAAATATAGTAGATGCAATGGCCCCCATGCCTTGTATGAATTATGGCCCCATTTGCATGTCACCTTTTGAATATCGGAATTTGATGGCGCAATGGAACTTGGCCCACCGCATCTGAATGCTCCACTCTGACCACTTGCAGTGGCGCAAGTTCCACTGCGCCATGCACAGTGGTTGTGGTTGGGGGTGATTCAAAGAGTTGCTCAATAGCGCAACTCCATTTTATATCACCACACCCCCAGCAACTTTTTGAGCAGCACAAGGGCTTGCACCGCAGAATGGCACAGTTTGAATATCCAGCCCCTTGACTGCAACAGGTCTTTAGTACAGTTTTCAAAATGATTTGAAACTGAACACGGTTACCTGACCAATGTGGACAGTAGTCAGTACTGTGTTCACCAGCTATAGCCATTGTTGGTCCTCTGGCATGGTTTGGAAGAAAAATTACTCACCTTAGTAATATTATTTCTTCCAAGATATTCTTCAGTATGCTTGACAGGTGCAGTGTGCCAACTGGGTTCAGCAGCCCCGGAAGAGGAGTTAATGCTAATGACGTTTGGAAACAGCCAATCATACAGCAATAAGAGTGAGTACTGCCTGAGCTAGCATGGGAGGTCAGTTAGATTCATTTAAAAGCTAAAGGGTGGACTTCCGGTGACGTCACCCCCTACATGGCAGCATAACGTTGTCGGCTCCTGGACCGCCCCAGCAAACTGCCTCAAAGCATTTTTCAAGGAAACTATTAAACAAGGAACGTGTGGAGGCAAGTAAGAATGCCAAAGAGAGGAGATATTGGCAACTTAAAGCCAGACAAGGAGCGGGATGAAACAGGATTTTCAGGGCGGGATTCGGGCAGCGAGGGCTCCCAGGCCTCAGTTTCCTCCCATCACAGCAAAATGAGGAAGATGCAGCCACCACTAACTACAGTTCAGAGGCAAATGTCCATCATGCTCTCTGAATTAAGGGATTTTAGGAAGGACATGAGATCGACAGTAACAGCCCTCCGCACAGACATCACAAAACTAGATAAGCGGCAAGAGGAGCTGGAGGGGCAGGCTACTGCAATAGACCATAGAGTGGACTGTACAGAGCATGCCATTGTACAATTGCACCAGGATGTACAGGCTTTGCAGACATGAGTGGATGATGTGGAAAGCCGCAACAAGCAGAATAACATTCGTATTTCTGGAGTCCCAGAAGGGGCAGAGGGCTCCGATATGCTAACATTTATTAAACAGCTCATCAGGGAAACAGTGACGCTACTAGAAAATCTGACGTTGGAACTAGACAGAGCACACTGTACCTTAGGTCCAAAGCCTGCTGCTGGAGCCCACCCGCGTGCTGTCCTGGTGAGGTTCCTCCGCTTTCAGGAAAAAGAAGGGGTGTTGCATTCAGCCTGTAAACAAGGAGAGGTACTCTTCCAAGCCCAAAGATTGTACCTGGAGAATGATTATGCCCCCGAGGTGATGAGTAGACGAAGACAGTTTATACCAATTATGCGAGCCTTAAAAACAGCAGGCCTCTGTTTCTGCACCCCTTACCCCGCAAAGCTAGTAGTTATGTTCCCAGACAGTGCTCAGACCTATGAATCAGCAATGGATGCGACGGCTGAGCTGAGGAAGAGAGGCATTGAGACCCCTGCAGGGCCCCTTGGGTCAGAAACCTTCACTAGCGGCCAAGCTGTCGCAGCCAGTATGGAACGTGGGGAGCAGGGAGGCACGCAGACGGCAAGGCAGAGAAGCTATCCAGCAAATTACCAGTTCCCTTCATAACCAACTGCAGAATCTTTCTATGGACAAGCCCATCGAGAGGAAGTCAAGCAATGGATCACCATGCTGAAACTGCTCTGACTATCGCCCTGAAAGGAGCCCGCGTTCTCCTCGTATCTCCCATTCAAAACCCATCCAACCCGGGCGGTGTTATGTAATGCCAGGTCTATAAGGAACAAGACTGCAATTATTGCAGATCTTGTTGCAACATCTGACCTAGCATGTATCACCGAGACCTGGCTGGATGAGAATGCGGGTCCTATATTAGACTCTGCTGCTCCGGCTGGGTTCTCGGTGATACACCGCCCGAGATTGGATCGTAGGGGCGGGGGAGTAGCCATCTTTTTTAGAACAGATCTGAATCTTGTGGATGTGCCAGTGGGTAACACTAGATCCTTTGAGTGTATCCTGGCAGCAGGTGCAGGGTTCAAGTTCTCCCCATCACCGTCCACCCGGTGATGGTGGAGAATTCCTGAAGGGAGTTCAGCCGGACTTAGGTAAATGCGACATGGCATGGGGCTCGCCCAGATGGTTAATACTGGGTGACTTCAATGCCTGGGTCGACGACTTCCTCGCACTTTGGTAGGAACTTCCTCCAACTTATGACTGTGTTAGGCCTGTCACAGGTAGTTACCTCTGCTACCCATATAGGGGGTCACTCATTGGATCTGGTGTTCCTACTGGATTTGGAGGTTACGCATCTGGGGGTGGAACCGAATGTGTGGACGGACCATCACACCATAAGATTCAGCTTTGGAGCACCCCCTAATAGGCCTGCCTCTATGGAGATGGTCCAGTATCGCCCTTTAAGGGGAGTTACTCCAGAGGGTCTATTAGCGGTACTGGACCTATCGGGTATTTCAGGCGAGAGCATGGGTCCAGGGACCTGCTCTGCCTATAATAAGGTGGTGAGTGAGGCCATGGACCTAGTTGCTCCTTGTCCGTGGTTCGCCCCCACCACCAAGTGATTCCGAGTGGTTTTGATGAGTCCCTGAAGGAAATCTGAGGAGAGTGGGGTGAAGGCTAGAGAGGGCTCTGGCGGAAGTCCGCCTGGATGCTGACAGACTTAGGTTGATGGATCATTATGGTATCTATCAATCAGCAATCACCCGTAAGAAGGCAGAATTCCTGTCCAGGGAGATTGCTGCGGCACGGAACCGACCAGCTCAACTTTTTCGGACTGTCGACAGAATGTGCAATCCACTCTGTTTACAGTCTGGAAGAGATTTTTCACAAATAAAGTGTGATGAGCTTGCTCGATTCTTCACTGATAAGATTGCTAGCATTAGGTCTGATATCAGCCAGGCTCACTCTTTAAGGGTTTGTGGTGATCGGTGAGGGGAAACAAACACCTGTGTCACCTGGTCTGACTTTGGTAAGCCGGAATTCATGGATATTGTGAGGATTGTCCAGACTACGCCCAACCAGCTTGTAGTTTGGATCCGGCCCACGCCACTGTTATTAGGCTGCGAGATACTATTTGCCCGATCCTTGCTGAAATTGTCTGGAAATCTTGGAGCAGGGGGTCTTTCCGGATCCCCTACAGGAGGCAGTCATTTGACCACTCCTGAAAAAACCTTCACTGAATCCGGAATGTCTAGCTAACTACAGACCTGTCTCTAACCTGCCCTTTGCAGGTAAGGTTATTGAAAAGGTGGTTGCGCTACAACTGGATGACCATCTTACAAACCACAATATCTATGATACTCTTCAATCAGGATTTAGGAAAAGACATAGCACTGAGACTGCCCTTGTCCGGGTTTTAAATGATCTCTAATTGCGAGAGATCGAAGGCTCGTACTATCTTAGTCCTTCTTGATCTCTCTGCAGCATTTGATACTGTGGACCATGGTGTGCTTTTAGAACGCCTGCGGCTTTATTGCGGACTGCCTGGTACAGTTCTGCATTGGTTTCGATCTTTCCTCACCGGATGGAGACAGAGGGTTTTCACCGGAATTTATTCCTCTGATGCCATCTTCCTGTCCTGTGGGGTACCGCAGGATTCCATTTTGGCACCCATGTTGTTCGCTATCTATATGCTGCCATTGGGAGACATTATTAGGCGATACAGCTTTGGTTTTCACTGCTATGCAGATGATACCCAGCTGTATTTGTCCTTTAATCCCGGACAGGAAGATGCAGTCTCTATGCTTAACAGCTGTCTGTCCGAGATTAAGGATTGGATGAGTGCCAGCTGGCTGAGGTTAAACCCGGATAAGACTGAGGTGTTGGCGGTGGACCCAGGTCGCTTTGAGGCGGGTTGTGAGCTGGGCTTCCTTTGGGCACATGGCTGGGTGCCAGCTCTCAACCTCAGACTGGAGTGCGTAACCTGGGCGTTATTATTGACGATGGTTTGACCCTAAAATTGCAGGTGTCATCCGCTGTCAAATCTCTTTTACTATCTTAGGAATATCGCCGGGTGAAACATCTAGTTCTCCGGACGACCTTCCTACATTGGTCCATGCCTTGTGACCTCTCCTTGATTACTGCAATGCCCTGTACCTAGGGTTACCGGGGGTTGATATCCGCCGCTTGCAGCTGGTGCAGAATGCAGCAGCCAGGCTTTTGACTGGGACATCCAGAAACAGTCACATTATGCCTGTGTTGCGTGGACTGCACTGGCTGCCAATTCAGTGGCGGATCACCTTCAAGGTTGGGTTACTGGCCTATAAAACCCTACATGAACAGGGACCGCAGTACCTACAAGATCTCCTTACTCCCTACTGTCCCTCTCGTTCACTCCGATCCGCCGACGAGGGATTGCTAGAGATTCCCAGGGTTCGCTTAAAAACATCTGGGGCACGTGCATTTTCTTACGCGGCCCCCACCCTGTGGAATTCTCTACCTCGTCGGATACGTAGCTGCCTGACCGTTGAGAGTTTTAAATCTGAGTTAAAAACATATCTATTTTTGAAGGCGTATGGAGAGTGATTCCTATTGTGATTTTTTATTGTGATTTTATTGTTATTACTATTGTTATTATTATATTCTGTAATTAAATGTCTGTTCATCTGTACAGCGCTTTGGTTTTTGAAAAGCGCTTAAAAATAAATTTTACTTACTTACTTACTTACTTTACTTTTTTTTTGACACTCAGGCCCACAGAAAATGGGCAGCACCTGAGGAAGGAACTTTAGTCTTCTCTGAAGATGCCCTCATCTATCTGAACTACAAGATGGTACTAATAAGATTACCCTTACCACACGATGTCTGGCTCAGATAAGTCCCAGTCTAACTAAGTCTACTTTTCTTATTTCTACTAATGACCCCCAACCATAGCGTTACCGAACTAAGGAGGTTAACTTGAAACTGTATAACCTAGGTTTTTATTCCCCCCTCTCCCCGCCTCTGACTAACATGCAGGACAGGATCTCCCCCACTTCTATGCAAGTCCCTCCATGTATCCCTCCTTCTATACTTTAATCTCTCTAATTACTGCTTTACAGCCTCTCCGATCTGGATATGGGGGGTAAAATGGGGTCTGTACCTGTTTTATCTGACTGAGACCGAAGGTTACTAACCTTATACTAACAACTAATGCCTCTGGAGGAAAGGGGCTAGTATGAAAATTTACAGGTTTCCTCCCATTGCTTTTAAAACATCAGTATAGAGGTGGTCTATAGGCCACCATCTCAAAAACAGGACATGCCTAAGGAGCTGGGTGACTTAAACATGTCTGATATGGACTGGAGGAATCCAGTAGCAGCAAGTAGAAAAAGTAGGATTATGGCGGGGGTCTCTGGGTCTGTGGAGCCTTAGGGAGCTACACCTACATAGTAGAAGACAGTGCTGATGGTATTCCCTCTCCTCCTCCATTGGAATAAATTGTAGTGGGATTTAGTTCATGCCCCTTATATTTAGAGGGCTCCTAAGCCCTTTATCAGAATACATATAATCCTCTCAAATTACAGAGGAGGATGAATGGGGTGGCTTGGAAGCGTAGGGGATGTCCCCAACACTTAACTACTTACCCCCCCATTTTAGCTATACCCTTACCCCTACCTGTTTTTGACCCATTCATCCCCCACATCCCCTGACACTGGTAGTGTCTCAAGCTCCTAACAATAACAGGAGCATAGGTGTGTATAATGATTGCACACCACAGTCACAATGTGTGGTCACTGTGATGGAAGACCCATTAAATCGATGGAATACCAACCTAGTTATGTTGGCCCTGTTGGCCCAGTTACTTATCAAGTACCATCGAGACAGGGAGACTAGTTCTCTCCAAAGTATGTTGCTTTTTTTTATTGCTGGACACCAAGTTAGAGACCAGTCTCAAGTTACAGTTTGTGTTCACAAAATACAGTACCTAAGGAGGTTTACTAACAATATGTATGAGCTTTGGTGCCCACAGAGGTCTGTCAATATGCAGTTTCTAATTGGTTTAATAGAGGATCTAATAGGATATGTTTTCATTTTTGACCTTGAATGCTCAGTTCTGAGATACAATAAGAATGAATAACCGTCATTTAACATTATTTTCTTTAAATGTTAATGGATTGGGGAGCCCTATTAAGAGGTCCAGGATGATTACACTTCTAAAAAACTCTAAGGCTGATGTGGCATTTCTGCAAGAAAAAAACATGACACAAGCTGAATATGGAAAGTTAAATAGGAGAGGGTTCTCTTGAGTGTTTACTTCAGCAATGGGGAAGGGAGGTAGAAGGCGAGGAGTGGCCATACTGATCCCAACTCATACCCCGTTTCAACTATTAAAAGAATGGGCGGACCCAGAGGGCAGACTAATTTTCATACAGGGATGGCTATGGGACCAGGAAGTAATGCTGGCGAATATATATCTCCCCGGGGGCAAACACGCCAACAGTCAAGTCCCTATTAGACAAGGTGATGTCCATGACCAGGGGTGTACTGCTGCTAGGGGAAGACTTTAACATGAGCCCAAACCCCTCATTAGATTCCACTAAGCCTGCAAAGGGCAAGCAACCCGCTTCACACAGGTTTTTTAGACACTTCGCTCAAGAGGTGGGCTGGCTGGATGTGTGGCGGTCTCTGGACCCTGAAGCTAGGGGTTACACATTCTATTCAGCGGCACTTGGCACCTACACCAGAATAGACCATTGCTTCACACGAAAAGAAAATTTAGATAAATTGGTGGATGCTAAAATGGGTGCCATAGCGCATACAGACCATGCCCCAGTGGTGACCACTTGGTGCCCGGATGTGGAGAGACGATGCACTAGATGGAGACTCAACCCAGCACATCTAAAGAGTGAGGCATTCTGGGAATTTTTAAAAGAAAAAATTGAGGAAATCATAGGGGACAACTCAGACCCGAACATTTCAGCATCTATTCGGTGGGACACCCTAAAAACTGTCCTTAGAGGTCATCTAATAAAACACGTGGCCATGCTCACTAAATCAAGGGAAGAGAAGCAGAGTCAACTGGAGCAGACCTTGCAATTCCTGCAGCTAGCACACCAACAGGGTGATCCCTCGGTTTTACCCCAAATTAAGAGGGCAAAAAAGAACTGGAGTACATGTGTATTCAACAAACAGAAATAGCATTAGCCTTTTTAAACAGAAATATGGAGAGATAGGCCCAAGGGCCTCTCGTCTGCTAGCATACAGGCTGCGTAAGCAATGTAAGATGTCCACAACCGTGGTCATCAAGGACTCGAACATGGGCATTCAACTAACTAAACTTGAGTAGATTACCCAGGTCTTTCTTCAATACTATCAAGAGTTATATACTCCCAAACAGCAGGTGCTCCCCAATCAGACTGATGTTTTCTTTGCTGCTCTGGACATGCCCAAGCTCACGGCAGACCACCAGGCCTCATTAGTCGCCCCCATAACCCCATTAGAACTGACCGCAGCTATTGCCAGATCAAAAACTCAAAAGTCCCCAGGACCAGATGGGTTTGGGGTGGAATTTTATAAAAGTATGTCCCACTCAATAAGCCCCCTCCTACTGAATGCTATAAATGAAGTCATGCAGAGCGATGCCCCCTCCCCAGCTGGTCTTACGCAACAATCTCTCTTATTCTTAAACCTGAAAAGGACCCCCTCCAATGTAGCTCCTATAGACCAATATCAGTCCTTAATGTAGATTACAAATATTACATGTCCACCTTAGCCCGAAGGTTAGATGCAGTTCTCCTGCATCTGATCAACTTGGATCAAAAGGGCTTTGTCAGTACCAGATCTACTACAGACAACACTTGTAGAGCGTTACAATTGGTTCGGAAAATGCACTCCAGTAAGGTACCGAGCACCCTTCTCAGCCTAGATGCTAAGAAGGCGTTCGATCGAGTGTCCTGGCCTTTCCTCTTTTCCATCATGTGCAAGATGGGTTTCCCTACCCTTTTTATAGCAAGTATCATAGCCTTATACTCCTCGCCACAAGCCTGTGTTAAAGTATCTGGGCATCATTCTAAATACTTCCCTTTGCATAGAGGCATGAGGAAGGGTTGCCCCCTGTCCCCAGGCCTCTTTGTTGTATTTATTGAACTATTAGCCCAGGCAATACGGTAGGCCCCAAGGTTGGAGGGAGTAAGGATAGCAGACTTGGAACATCGTATAGCGCTATATGCAGACAATGTCCTTCTCTTCCTATCTGATCCAGTCAAGTCAGTCCCTATAGTTTTCAGCATCCTTGAGGAGTTTGGGATATATTCAGGATACCATCCGAACACCAGTAAAACAGATGCTGTTGTCTTCCACTTTGACCCACCGGGATGGTTCAGGGACAGATACCCTTTCCGATGGAAATTAGACAAGCTCAAATACTTGGGTATCTTTCTATCCGATAACTCAGAAGATGTAATATGCTATAAATATGACTCCTTCTTAATTCAGATGAAACATGACCTGGAGAGATGGGACCTCCTCCCGTTGAGCCTGATACAAAGGGTAGAGGTGATACGGATGGTAATTCTCCCAAAAGCACTTTACCTATTTCAAAATATTCCCCTTAACCTACCAATGAAATTATTTCAGGTGTGGAATAAAGTAATTTCCAAATTCCTGTGGGCAGGTAAGCGACCCAGAGTAAGTTTTAACACCCTCACACTACCAAGATCTAAGGGTGAACTGGCCCTTCCTAACCTCAAGTTATACAGCTGGGCCTCACATATAACATTTCGATTTGGAGGCTCTCGGCCAATACCACAGCCCAATGGAGAGAAATAGAGGGGGCAATAGTACCTAACCCCAAATGGGAACAAGCTTTATTCTATCAGACCCCTTGGGACAGACCTCTGCAAACCCCTGGATCGCTCACCAAATCTGAGCCTGGTACATGATCCGTAATTCCCTTCAGATCCTCCCATATTTGACTTTGCTGCTCCCTATAGGGTTGTTGGAAGACTTCCTTCCTGGCCGTACCGATCACACTTTCCATAACTGGAGACACCTACACCTTACTAGCTTGACACAATTTGTAACAGGTTCACAGTTTAAAGCATTTACCACGCTCCAACAAGAGTTTAACCTAAGACCTTCGGATTTCTTCTGATACCTACAAATATGACACTAGTATAATAACTTCCCAGCAATAGTACGAAACCAGGAGGAATACCCACACCTGGTAAAAATTTTACTTCAGACCCTCCGTATTAGGGATTTACCCCACGCTATCTCAGCCTTATATAAATCGCTGATGGAAACATCAGGGGAAAATACTTACCCAACTTTGGAGAGATGGAATGGTGAGTTAGACCTTCACCTCTCCAGAGAAACATGGGACGCCATTTGCAGTTCTACCTCCAGACTCACTAGCTCACATGCCTGGCACCTGTTCTCCTGGCAGCTCCTCACAAGGTACTTTCATACTCCAGTTATAACCTCACACTATGACAGGAGTTGGTCCACTGAGTGCTGGCGGGAATGTGGCGAAACAACAGCTCACCACTCACATGTGTTTTGGGAATGCCTCCAAGGTGAATTGGAGGTGATTTGGGGCCCGGGCCTTCCATGTACAGGGGAGCTTTTTCTACTACATGTCTTTCCCAGACACTTAAGAGGCCCATACAGTGGCCCTCTCCTGGGAGTTTTACTACTAGCAGACAAAAAGGCAATAACTAAATGCTGGTTTACTAATAAGACTCCCTCAGTGGAGACCTAGAGGCTATAGTAAATGGTATATATAAGGCAGAAAGGATTACATACTCTTTGAATGACAAGACAGCACTCTGTACTGCAAAATGGAGTAAATGGACAATGTGCATCATGCTCAGGGAACCAGATTTTGTCCATTAGGTGGAGGAGGACTAGTTAGGTTCAGTCACTGACGCTATGATATTATCACCTGTGAGACATTCTCATAGGACTGGATCGGCTCTACCCACCATATAGTATAAATATAGGGTCTCCCATATAATAATAATAACAATAAAATCTATGGTTGTGGAGGAAGGATAATTAGAAGATCTCACAAAAGATCAGAAATGGGACATAACATTTTTGAAGTATTGGTATAAAATATAGCTTGGAAGTATAACTGAGATGATAATATTACCAAAGATACCTTGTCTAATGAAATGTACCTCTATATATCATTATATAAGCTTAGCTCTTTGCTTTACTTACTGATGAACGGAACTGTATTGATGTGAAGTTTGAAAATATTTAATAAAAATTATATTTAAAAAAAAAAAATTTAAGTAAAAGCTGAAGGGCAAAAGGCCTTAATAGTACTTTTCAGAACTATCAAAAAATATATAAACAAGAACAATATATATGAACTATAAAAACACCCATAACTATAAAGCTCTAATCCTGAAGTTCAAACAGTAAAAATGTGGCAAAAAGTATGGACTGCAGAACTACTTAGTTAGGTTATGTAGGGGAGGATGGTGGGAGGTTAAGCATACTGAAGAATACCTTGGAAGAAATAATATTACTACCGTGAGTAATTTTTTTTCTTCTCACCTCAGGAATTTTTCAGTATGCTTGACAGGTACAGACTACAAAACAGTGCAGCTGAGAGGCAGGCACAGAACCTACTTTGGAAAGAGGTTCTGCAGGGCTGCTATGCCAAATTTAGCATCTGACCTGGATTGAACATCAAAACAATAGTGCTTTATGAAGGTGTGTGCAGTTTTCCAGGTAGCTGCTTTGTAAATATCCAGCAAGGGTATGTCCTTTGCAGCTGCCACCAAGGCTGCGGTGCCCCTAGTGGAGTGGGCCCTGAGGCCTTGAAGTGGCTGCTTGCCAAACTTTCTGTAACAGAACTGAATACAAGAGATTATCCAACAAGAGATAGTCCTCTTAGAGGCAGGTCTGCCTTTCCCTACCTCACCATAGGTGAGGAAAAACTGAGTATGTAAAGTCTTGTGCTACTTGGTGTGCTCCAGATAGTAGTTCAGAGTCCTTCTTACATCCAAACTATGGAGCTTTCACTCACCAGGAGTGGATTTGTCTGTGAAGAAAACAGGAAGGGTTATAGACTGGTTCAGATGGAAGTCTGACACCACCTTAGGAAGGCATTTTCTATTTGTCCTGAGAACTACCATATACTTGTGGGAGATAATGTAGTTGGGTTCAGTGCAGAGTGTCTGCAGCTCTGAAATTCTTCTGGCTGAGGTAATCACCACCAGAAAGATGTTTTTTCAAGTGATGTACTTTAGTTCTGCTGTGGCCATGGGCTCAAAGTGGGGCCCCATGAGCCTGGCTATGCAGAGGTTCAAGTCTCAGGGAGGAACAGGTTCCCAAAGAGGGGTTTGAAGGTGTAACAGGCCCTTGAAAAATTTCTTAAAGATGGGATGGGACTTGCCCTTCCCAGCCAAAATATAGGCAGCTGTGGCTGCTAGATGAACTTTCAAAGACGAAACACATAGGCCCGAGGCCTGTAGGTGCACCAAGTAGTCAAGCACTGAAGAGAGGGAGACTTTCAATGGGTGTATATGCCTGTCCTTTATCTCTTCCATTTTGAGGCATAGGTCTTTGTAGTACTAGGCTTCTTAGCCAGATGAAGAATTCCTATGGCCTGTTCTGAGTACTGAGAGTCTGGGTACTCTAACTCTTCAAGTACCAGGCTTTGAGGCAGAGAGACTCTATGCTAGGGTACATTATTTACACCTGAGGTAGAGTTAGGAGACTGTGGCTCAAGGACAGTCAAACTGGTTGCTTGGCCTACAGGGCCAGGAGCAGAGAGTACCAAGGTTGTCTCGCCCAGTCTGGTGCCACCAGAATCATGGTGGCAGGCTGGGTTTTGAACTTTAAGAGAACTCTGAGGATATGTGGGAAAGGAGGGAAGGCATACAGGAACGTCCCTGTCCAATCCAAGTTTAAGGCATCCACTGATATTGTGCCTAGAGCTGGAGGCCTGCAGCAGTACAGGGATAGCTGGTGACTGAGGCTGGAGGCAAAGAGATATATCTCTGGAGTGCCCCACCTCCTGAAAACTGTGGCTAGTACTTATCTGTTCAGGGCCCATTCGTGGTGGCCCTGACTGATGCAGCTGAGAGCATCTGCCATCACATTGTCCTTGTCTCATAAGTGAATGGCCGATCGGTAAATTTGCAGAGAACAGACCAGAGACCAGCGTTTCATGGCCTCTGTGCAGAGCTTTGTGGACCTTGTGCCCCCCTGTTTGTTGATGTAGAACATAGCCATGGTGTTGTCTGTTTTGATTTGAACAGATTGACCTTTTAGGAGAGGGGGTAAAAGCTTTTATTACTAGAGAAACCACTCTGAGTTCGAGGAGGTTTATATGGTAGGTGGACTCCCAGGGTGACCATTTATTTTATTTATGTATTTATTTATTTGAAGGAACTGGAATTACAATCCTTAGAGTCAGAGACTCCTTTTCAAAGGCTCCACGTCATGATACAACAAATGGACATAAAATGTAGAGAAAATACAATGTGAACCGGATAACAATTTGACTATGTATATTTGGAGAATAATACATAGAATACATAGAATAATACATGGATTAAACATTTTGAACAAGCAAGATATTGAGGCAAAATACAGGAGCATACATTGCAGTTATGCACAATTTACATACATTTGGGATGAAGTACAGTGAGGGTAATATAATTTACATACGCTCAGGAAGAAGTACTGGGTGTAGAGATGGTGGTTGGAGAGGTAGATAGCCAAGCACCAACATAGTAGCTATAGCATAAATGGGGTCACAGATGGACTGGGATATAAGGGGGGATAGGAGATGGGGGTATGGCAGGACGAAGTCCATTGTCTGAGTTGGAGGAGGGCTGGGTGGGTGATATAAGAAAGGGTGTAAGTGTCCCACTGCCACCACCATGTCCCACTGATGGACTGTGCTCCCCATCCTAGAAGGGAGGCATCTGTAGTGAGTACTCTGGATGGTTCCCTTTGCTGGAAGGGGACCCCTTCCCTGAGATTCTATAAGTCTTTCCACCAGTCCAGGGCTTGCAGCAAAGTCCTTGTGTCTGGAATAAGTTTTGACATAGGTTTCTTTTTCTGGGACCACTGAGCCTTTAAGTGATACTGAATGTTCCTCATTTGAAATCTGGTGACTGGTACCACAGCTGTGGTAGACGCCATGTGGCCTAGAAGCCTTAAGAAGTGCCTGGCTGGCATGCCAGCCTCATGTGGATACTGTTGGCAGGCTTGCAACTGCAAACTGGCTGACATGGGTCATGTATTCTGGCATTGTCCAGTCCTGATGCATTTTTGGCTTACTTTGCAGATGGAATTGGGGAGCAGCATAGATGAAAACACAGAACTCACAGATGAAATGATGTTGTTGCCTATCTTCCCTCCTTATAGACCAAGGTGGACGAGTACTTTGCTCCCTATTTTCCTACTAGCAGCTGAGGAAGCAATTACCTGCAGATAGATGTCAAAGGAGTTCCCTACAGTTTCATATTGACATACAATAATACTTGAAATTTACAGACTTGAATCATTGACAGCCAAGCTCCGAAATAAACATGTGGGCCCAGATATTCAGACTACACCAGGCTGTGGCGCAAGCCTGGATGCAGCGCAACTTGGCTGCGCAGGTGCGTTGACAGGGTGATATTCAACGGAGCTGCGCCATGGCACAGCATCGCTGAATATTGCACCCTGGCCATCTGCAGTGCACATGGCACAGTGGCACTGCGCCAGGGCAAGTAGCCAGAGTGGAGCAGGGGGATGCGCTAGCGCAAGTTCCATTGCGCTAGGTGCAACAACCACGATATTCAAAAGTGCACATGCAAATGGGGCCATAATGCATGCAAGGTGCAAATGGGGCCATTTGCACAATTACGCCCCTACTTTGCATGTGCGCCAACTCATAACTTGCGCCTGGCGCCCTGCCAGGCTGCAGCCGTCCGGGACCGACACCCAATGCACATCGCAGAAAAGTGCCACAATGCCCGATCGCAGGCATGTGCAAAAGAAGTACACGTCCTATATCCCTGGTGGTCCAGTGGACCACTTGCAGCCCGATCGTGGGCATATGTTGTAAAATAAACATCCTATTTCTCTGGTGGTCCAGTGGACCACATGCAGCCCGATCACGGGCATATGTAGAATAAAATAAACGTCCCATATCCCTGGTGGTCCAGTGAACCGCTTGCAGCCCAATCGTGGGCATATGTTGTAAAATAAACTTCCTATATCCCTGGTGATCCAGTGGACCACTTGCAGCCTGATCGCGGGCATATGTAATAAAAAGGAGAGGTCCGATATCCCTGGTGGTTCAGTGGTACCTCCTTCCCTACCTGCCCACTGAGCCCCACCACCCCACTCCCCTGCCCCCAGTCAGTGGCGGGTGGCAGCATCCCACCCGCCTGCCACCCCACCGCCTGCCGACTGACACCGTACGGTACAGGCTGCACACTCATTGGCTCATGCTGTGGGCCAATGGGCGTACAGCCCTACCGTATGGTGTTAGTTGCAGGGCGGCGGGGCGGCAGGTGGGTGGGATGCTGCCGCCCGCCACTGACCGGGGGCAGGAGAGCGGGGTGGTGGGGCTCAGTGAGCGGGTGGGGAGGGGGGTACCACTGGACCACCAGGGATGTTGGACCTCTCCTTTTTATTACATATGCCTGCAATCGGGCTGCAAGCAGTCCACTGGACCACCATGGATATTGGACATTTACATTATTCTACACATGCCCGCAATCAGGCTGTAAGCGGTCCACTGGACCACCAGATATTGGATATTTATGTTCTTCAACATATGCCCGTGATCAGGCATGGAGGGTGCACTGCCACAAAGGTCCAGCCGGAGCTCGGGTGGCCACCCACAGGTGGCAGCTGACCTGTTGCGTCCTACAATACGGCAGCTCACCTGTGGGTGGCCAGCTGTTGTTACTTTTTTTTTGGCTCACCTGTGTGCAGCGCAGGTAGGGGTTGCACATGCATGAGCTCAGCACATCCTGAGCTGAATATCGGGATGTGCGGAGTATGCATGGGCATGCCCCCCCCATCTGCGCTGCATACATTTGTGCCAGGATCAATCCCCATTTGAATATCGTGCCAGGGCGCATCAGTGGTTTGCACATGGCACAACACTGTTGCGCCATGTGCAACCCTTCTGAATATCTGGGCTGAGGTCTTTATGAGGAGGTGGCAGCAGTGGATATTTTCCTTTTCCCAAATAGATTTGGGATTTGTACCTTGAAGGGGGGGGCAGGTAGGGTCCTTGCTGGTTGTACCACACTAAATAAGCATCTATCCTATGGGTTGTTTTGAGGGTGAAATCCGGGTTTCAGGTTGACCCTCTCTGGTTCCTCGGACTGTCTGGGTGTTGGGGGAGAGGTAGGTCCATCGACCTGCTTAATAATATAGGGGGTGTTATATGTTTTCATTACTGTAAGATTAAAGCAATAATTTCTATTATAAATGTTGTATTTTTAAAGACAAGGAACATGTACATCTGATCATTTTAATTGTATTAAATCATATCTGCTGTGAAGTTTTACACACTATGGTGTAGAAATGATGTCCCCAATAATAAAAATGAAATTGAAAAAAAAAGGAAGTGTCTGACTGGCCTTGGCTGGCCCAGGATGAAAGAATTTGCTAAGTTCTACAGAGTGCGTGACCCGTCGAGGGGGAGCAGGGCTCTTTTTGGGTGTCCAGTTCTGCTCCAATGAACTCCAGTAGCTGAATTGGTTGGAAGTGGGATTTCTGAGTACTGATTATGAAGCCTAGGGATTCCAGGGTACTCTGAGTTATTCTGAGAGAGTTCCTGACCTCTTGTAGGGACTTACCCACTATTAACCAATCATCCAGGTAAGGGGAGACAGACACCTGTTATCTTCTGAGATAGGCTGCCACCACTGCCTGGCACTTTGTAAATACTCTGGGCACAGAGGAAAGGCTGAAGAGCATAGCTTCAAACTGATAGTGGCCTGAAGGCAGTCTGAATCTGAGAAATGTTTAGTGGGACTGCCTGACTGGAATATGAAAATAGGCATCCTTCAGATCTAGGGAGGCTAGCCAGTCTCCCTTTTGCAGAGATGGAATCACCACAGCAAGGGTGACCATCTTGAATCTGGGATTGACAATGTGTTTGTTTAGGTACCCGAGGTATAAAATGCATCGCCAATACCCATTTTTCTTTTGAGTTATGAAGTATCTGGAGTAAAGATCCTTTCCCCTTTGGGAAGGAGGAACTCTCTCCACTGCTTTTCTGGACAGAAGAGACTTTACCTCTAGCTCCAATAGTAGCTTTTCTGTAGGAGATATGGTTTTTAATGATTTCTGACCCTTTTGACAAGGAAACATTTTGAACTGGAGGGTAAGACCTTGACTCACTACCTCTAATACCCACTTGTCCGTGGTAATGAGGTGCCAGTGGGGGAGGTAGTGGGGCAGCCTTCTTCCTACTGGGAGAGGGAAGGAAACCTATGTTTTGTAGTCAGGAGAACTGTTTGGACTGAGTGTTAGAGGGAAGAAAGGATCCAGCTCGTATCTGGCCTCTCCTACCCCTTCTCCTGAAGTAACCCCTCACCTGAGAGTAGTCCAGGGGCATGGGCATTGGCATGGGGTGGAAGGCTCTGGGATAGTAGCCTGTACCTTTGTTTACCCTGCACTGAGACCTCTGAGAAGAGGAAGCTTTTTCTTTAGCTGTATTACTTTGGTAGGTGGTTTTGTATTCTTCCACCTTTTTCATATAAGCCTCAGTCTTGTCCTGAGAATGAAGAATTATTCTCACAGGGAAAATCCATAGCTTTATTCTGGGCGTCCTGTGAAAGATTGGTTGCTATTAGCCAGGCTAGCCAGGCATGTCATCTAAGTGAGATTGCCTAGGTCATGTCTCTGGAAGCAGTGTCATTAGTATCCACTGCCATATGAAACTGGTACTTAGTGGCTTCCAAGGCCATTTTGGCAGTTTCTTCAAGTCCCGGGCTACTTTGTCTGGGGCCTGTTGGCTGATAGCTAACATTGAGTTCGAGAGGGCCTTTTGATACTGGGCTGCATAAGCCACGTAAGTAGATAGGCGAAGCAGCAGAGAGGCTGTGGTGTAAGATTTTTCCCCCATAAAATCAAGCCTTTTAGATTATTTTTCAGGAGGCTGTGAAGAAAGGGGTGCTTTAGCCTTGTCACAAGCAGCAGCCTGTACTACCCCTTCATTATCAGGGTGAGTATACAGGAACTCTGCATTATACCTTTCCAGTTGATACTTTTTCTCAATTTTCTTGCCCACTGCTGAACTGGAAGTGTTTTTTTTTAAAGTATTTTAAAAGTTGCCCTGCAAAGTGATTTTTCTATGCGCAAAGGCAACTTCTTGAAAGGAGGGAGACCCATCATATCTAAAAAGTCTTCTTCCACCTCTTGGTCAGTGGTCTCTCATATAGTGAGATCAAGGGTGTCCACCATACGTTGAATGAAGGTAAAGTGAGAGGAACAATCCTCCTGCCCATTAGAGGGGCCACCAAACTCTTGGTCAGGGGGAGCCTCTGGATCTAAAGGTTCATCACCTATGTCATCCTCGTCACCCTCTTAATAATAACTCTAGGTATGTCCAGAGTTTGATGTATGAGGGGTAACAGGGTCAGGAGGGGCGTTAAAGATATTGCCCATAGCCTGCACCATCTGTTATAAATGCCAAGCCTTAGCCAATTCTTCATCAGAGGGCATGGCTCTTTGTGTTACTGGTGTCTTCCTTTGCTTCTCAGCTGGAGAGGCAGTGATGTGTTTTTCTTTTTGTTTCTTTTTAGAATGCACTTCATCAGAAACGTGCTCATTATGTCTCTTTTCAGCTTGGTCAGAATTATTTTTGACTGTTTTATTCTGTACAGAGTCTTTATCAGACTTTCCCTTAGCTTTATCTGAGGATGACCCCACTTTAGAATTTTTATTTGAGGGGGAAGCAGACTGAGAAGCCATAACCAGTCTAGCGGCTCTTTTCTAACTGTTTTTGATCAAAATTTAGAGCTGAAATTCACAGAAATGGTCTGAATCCAAACAGATACACTACACTATTTTTTAAAACTGCAGGACCAGTACTTCTCAAGGGTCTATCTGACATGCCAATTTGTCAAACAACCTTAGAAAAACACTTCCGTATGGGAGACATGCTGAAAAACAGTCAGCTCCCAAATGCTTTTGGAACTGTGGGAAATGGTTCTGCAAGTGCTAAAAAGTAAAGGTATAAATAAAAATTTGCGATTCCGATAGAAATATGGATCCACAAATTAAACTAGGAGTTGCAGAATATTTATTCAAAAATGTAAAAAAAATTTACCTCAGAAAAAAGGTGGGAGCCACGGAAGGAACCCTGAGGGAAGAAATTCACGGTTCTTGGGAACCAGAGGAACCGCAAATTAAAAAAACACAGCAGTAAGAATATTACTTAAAATTCATCAAGGCAGCACAAGAAAAAAAATTACTAACTTGGGAAAGAAAACTTCTTCAAGTGAAATGTGAAGAGAGAGGTCTGGGGCAGTGTTTGGTCATGGAGACACGAATCTGACTGACCTCCCACTCAAGCTTGGGCAGCACTCTCTCTTACTGCTTTCTGATTGGCTGTTGCCAAAGATCATTAGCATTAACTCCTCCTCTGAGGCAGCTGGACCCAGCTGGCATACTGCACCTGTCAAGCATACTGAAGAATTCCTAGGGTGAGAAACTGTTTCCCTGCCATGGAATCTCTCTCCAGTGTGGATGGACTTCAACCGTTTTTAAAAACAGTTCAGCTGCAGTGTGGATGCGATAGGTTGGTAAGCTCTGAACCATTTTTAAAAGTGTTACAACAAAACCATGCTCAGTGTAGACAGGGCCTTCCAGTTTTCTGCATATCCAGGATCCCATGCCATACCACATTTTACAGCACATAGTTCAAACACGTATATTTTTTTCAACCTTTTGAATTCTCAATTTCTGATCCATATCTTGACAGAAAGTCAGCACAAACATTCTTTTTTCTAGATTTGTGCATCACTTTAAATTTAAATGACTGTAGTGCCATGTGGCTCGATTCCGGGTCCATTATTATTTAACATTTATGTTAATGATCTTGTTCAAGTTCTTAAACACAGTGAAGTGAGATTGTATGCAGACGATACTGTGTTGGTGATGTCTGCCAACAATTTTACAGATATGACAGTCAAACTTCAATATGATCTGCTCCAAATGGAAAAACAGATGAGGGATTCTGGCCTTCTTCTCAATTCGAAGAAAACACAGAGTATGCTGTTCTCAGTGGGTCAATGCAGGAGAAATAGGCCAGAGATGCAACTACACCTTCAAGATGGAACAAAAATTAAAAGTGTATTTAGTTATAGATACCTAGGATTTCAAGTAGATTCTAGGATGACGTATATTGAGCACAATATAACTCAGACTAAAAAAGTAAATAGAAGACTAGGGGCTCTCAGAAGAGTAGCAGGTAGTTTATCATTGGCAGCTAGAGAACTGTTGGCAAAACAGATTACCAGTAGTAGAATATGGTTCCATAAGTTACATGAATTTGACTCAACCAGCTTTAAAACTGATTAATCAAGCTTATTATAGGACAGGAACATTTGTTACTGGCAGTGGTAAGAAGTTGCACCATTGTGTAACTTATAAAAACTTAAACTGGCTTCAACTAGAAGCTCATAGAAATTATCTTTGGCTTGTTACATGTCATACGATTTTGCATAAAAATATAATCATCCATTACACAAACAAGTAAAAAGAAAATCAAATAAGGAAATACACATTAAGACAAGGAATGTATTAAGTAGTATTCCGATGCATAGAAGTTTTAATAGATTGGGTGACAGTACACTTCAGAACTATGTAGCATGTAGTTGGAATAAATTGTCAGAACCACTGAAGACAAACACAAACCTTTTTAGTTTTAAAAATATTTTGTCTGATTGTTTGAAGTCTTCTTGCACATGTTTTTAAAGTAATTTGTTGTGAAGTGATCTTTTTGTACTTTTGTATTTTTGTATTTGTATATGTTAATTGTTCAACGTTTAGTATAATGAATTGAAATGCAGGACTTTGTTGTAAATGAGACTTTGTCCCAACAAATGCTATTTCCTGTGAAAAAATAAATTTTAACCAACCAACCAGGTACCGCCTTGTGATTCTGGAATTTTTATCCTTTATTTGATTAAGACAACAGAAAGGATTATGATCTATTATAAGCACAAAGTCAGCTCCTTGGAAATAAAAAATCCGCATTTATTTTTTAACCACAGAGAGGCAAGAGAGAGAAATAAATAAATAGAAACATCAAGTGAAGAAAGGGAGATAGCGGGGAGCCTTCTTTGGGATTCTTATCCTTAATGCTTACCCCATTCCCTGAGCAAATAAGTTCAGATGTGATCTGTTCTCTTCAGGCAGGGCTCACAGTTTGTTGACAACATGTGGGGGAGATACAATTATGTACATCAGAACAGGGTGAGCATTAGGGTTGAGAAACCCCAGGAAGACCCCACCCCTGAGTTGCCAAGACTCAGGATAGTCAAAACCACAAGTTATTTCCTTTTGCTGCTTGGGAGGTAGGGATGAGAAGTTAGGGTTGGAAACCCTAACACCACATTCCCCTACTTTTGTTGCTTTAATCTGAACCCTAACTGGTGCATAATACAATTTTTTTTTACAAAGAATTTCCTTTCCTTATGAGATAGTTGAATGGTATCCACATTCATGCAGGTCCTGCAAAGACATCTAGCTGCCTGAAGGCCCTTCCATGCCTCTATAGATGCTCACATCCGTCTAGGTGCAGAAGGAATTTATCTGCTTCATTGTAATTTTTTTTTGTGGGACTTACTTCAAAGAAACAAAAATCCTCCGAACTCCTAGAGGCTGATTGTATATGGACAAGATGTGTTTTTAGGTTTTTTAAGGCATAACTCAGTAAACGTTTGTCAGTTTGGTCTCTAACTTACTATGTTTGTACTCCAACTGCGGGTATACCTTTCATGCATTTTTGATGGTGATCACACTTTAATTATGGATTTGGCACCATGGTGAAATTTGTCGATAATTTTGGGGTGCAGTGCATACCCCATGAATTTTTGGGATATTATGTCTTAGTATTGTAGTACTCATTTAGACATTTTCGATCAATAGATTGTTCCTTAACTCCAAAAACTGACAAAGTTACAGCTTGTTAAAGTTGCAATGTTATACTATGGGAATTTTATTTTTTTAATTTTATGTTTTTATATGATCTCTTAACTTTTTTGAAAGGTATTATGTATTAGTCTTGTAGTACTCACTGAGACCTTTTTTGGATATATAGATTGTCCCTTAACACCAAATATTGATATAATTATTGCTTGTTAATGGTCAAATGTGAAAAAAAAATAAGTCTAACTTCTTCTTTTGTATGAATCTAATCTTCTTTCATATAACCCCATTCCTATTTTGTGAGCCATATGAAAGAAGAAAATGGTCTCATGAAAGAAGGTTTTTAAAATGTTTTAAAAGCACATTTTGAGGGGAGCAATTATTGAATATGTATCCCGTATAAAGAAAAAACGATGTGCCCAGAGAAAGGAGCTTGAAAGTAAATTAAAGGATTTAGAGAGGAGAGTGGCTTGAGGGGAAAAGAGGGAGGCCGTCCAGACACTGGGTGCAATTCGGGAGGCTTTAAATGCACATCTAAGATCAGAAGCGGGGAGAGCTAACTTGTTTAACAGAAGATATGTATTTGAGTGGGGAAATAAACAGGGCCAATGGTGGTTAATCTTATGAAGGGACACAGAAGGATGAATAGAACTATGGGAGTGAGAGATGAAAAGGGTATCCTACAGAGTAAAGAAAAGGAGGTAAGGAAAGCCTTTAGGTCCTTTTTTCAAAAATTATACCAGGCAAAGGATGAGGGAACAAAAGAAAGATGCTAGAATTTCTAGAGAAAATAAGAGCCCCGAAAGTCATGCAGATGCAGAGGGAAAGGTTAGAAAAACCAATAACTGAGGGTTAGGTGATGAAAGCTATTCAAAAGTTGCAGAAGGGGAAAGCTAGTGATCCGGATGGGTATCCAGTGGAATATTATAAGTTGATGGGGGTCTGAATTGCAAAGGTATTGTGTAGAGTGTTCCAAAAGAGAGAGGGGATGGTGGAGATTAGCTTGCCGGATACATGTTATGATGCTAGTATATGTCTCATACCAAAGGAGGGAAAGGATCTGTACCTGTGTGCCTCGTATCGGCCAATATCACTGTTGAATTGTGATCTGAAGATAATAGCTAAAGTTTTGGCCAGCAGATTAGAGGAAATCCTCCCGGGGATGGTTCACCCGGACCAAACAGGGATTATTAAAGGACGGCAGTCGTATCATAATATGAGACAGCTGCTTAATGTACTTTGGAGAGCAGGAAGGGGAAAGGAAGATATAGGGATCCTCTCGATGGACGCGGAAAAAGCGTTTGACAGAGTGGAGTGGAACTATCTGTTTGAAATATTGGGGAGGTTTGGTCTGGGTGAGCCATTCCTGGGGTGGATAAAGGTGATGTATAGAAAGCCCAGGGTGCAGATAGTAGTAAATAGGGGCAGATCGGAGAGTTTCAACTTGGAGAGAGGTACGAGGCAGGGCTGTCCGCTCTCCCCACTATTGTTTCCGCTTGCAATAGAGACTCTGGCAGTGGTAATTAGAGAAATCAGGGACATACAGGGAGTGGGAAGGGAAGGAAGCTCACAACAGAAACTGGCACTATGTGCAGATGACATGCTCTTGTTTATGAAGGATCCTAAGCGATCGGTTCCCCCACTTCTGGCCTTAATCGAGGAGTTTGGGAAATTTTCAGGGTATAAAATTAATCTGGGAAAGTCAGAAATTATGTAGTCTAAGGGGTCGGGTGAGGAGATTAGACAATGGGGACTCAAAGTGGTGGGGGCAAGTATGACATATCTAGGGGTTCAGGTTGGTAGATCCCTGGGGACCCTATACAATCTAAATTATATTAAATTGATAAAAGCTATAGAGGCGGACCTAAGAAGATGGACACAGTTACCTGTGTCATGGTTGGGCAGAATTAATATAATAAAAATGAATGTGCTGCCTAGGATCCTGTATCTTTTACAAATGCTACACCTGGGCCTGACCAAGGAGGATGTGAATAGGTTGGAGAAGGCCTTTACTGCTTTTATTTGGAAAGAAAAGTGTCTGAGGATGAGCCTGGGGAGGTTAAAGGCAGACAAGGAAAAAGGGGGTTTAAACTTTCCAGATTTGGAAAATTACTTTTTGGCTATACAACAAAGATATGTGGCGGACAGGGTACATAAACCTGAAGTGGCCAGATGGGTGGAATTGGAACAGGGAGAGGCACAGGGTAAACTAATAGCCTCTCTCCATAGTAGGGGGTTAAGGGCATATAGGATGGGAAAAGTAGTTAATCCCATGGTAGTATGAGTTTTGTTGGCCTGTAAGGCGTTAAAGAGGAAAGGATGGATACAAGGAAAAGAGACACTCTTGATGCCAGTGGTGGGGAATCCATATTTCTTCCCAGGAATGGAGGATTCAGGCTATGGGAACTGGGAGCTAAAGGGGATAGGAAGTTTGGGACACTTATTAACGAAAGGGCGGTTCTGCTCATTACAGGAGTTACAAGAAGTGGTAGGAAGGGATAAGAGGGATAGGTTCTGGTATTTCCAGACCAGGGCATATATGGGAAGCCTAGGAAAAGAAAACAAAGGGCTGTATGAAG
Source organism: Neoceratodus forsteri (assembly GCA_016271365.2). NCBI lineage: Eukaryota > Metazoa > Chordata > Ceratodontiformes > Ceratodontidae > Neoceratodus > Neoceratodus forsteri. Next base: position 127,444,703 of record CM028130.1, on the reverse strand, counting down.
TGGATCCAGTAGAGGGGATGATATATGCAGCTCAAAGTTATACTCCCAGATAGGACGGTAAGAACTAGGAAATTGTGGGAGGGGGACCTTGGGAGGGAGATATCGGACCAGAATTGGACATTACTGCTTCAGATGCACTCCTGAATAATGATATGTAACAAATATAAGGAGGCATACTTTAAATGCATTCACAGAGTGAATCTACCACCAGTAATTGTACATAAGGAGCACTCTGAAGTGTCGCCTTTGTGTGGAAGATGTGGCTCTGAAAGGGGAACATATGTGCACTGTTTTTGGGAATGCCCGATACTACAGAAATATTGAAGGGAGGTGGTGGATAGAGTGGGAAAAATTGCTGGGAGGGAGCTGCCAATGGACCCTTTGGGATGTTTATTTGGGGTGGAGAATGGGGAAGAGGAGGAATGGATATTACTTCCTAGGTGGATCAGGGTGCTATATGCCCTGGCTCGACATGGGATTCAGAACACATGGGTCTCACAGACTGCACCAATGGTGCAAGGGTGGTGGAGGATGGTATTGCAGATACTGGGGCTTGAGAGGCTGATGTATGTGCTGGGAGGAAGAGAAGAAGGATTCAAAAGATATTGGGCCCCTTTCTTGGCCTCCCTGTCGGAGAAAGAAAGTTGGATGTTATCATACCTCTCAACCTGTAAACCTGTCAATGTGGAACACAGACCATGGCAATGTGTGACAAATGACCCAAATGTGGAACACCATATTTTTTGTAGCGCGAGTAGCATGGCCATCTGATGGTGCACCAATAAAGTTATTTTAACCATGTGTGGTGTTGTGTGTTTTTGTAATAAAAACCTACTATACCAGTGTGATGTCTGTACTTCTTGTTAACGCTACACTCATAAATAACACAATACACACAGGATTAGATTAAGAAATACTTTATTTTGCACATATTAAAAGCAGGCAAACACAATACACCTGCTACACATCCACACTTTCTACAGTTGTTCCATGCTACATTTCCTACATCTCTATGCTACACAGCCTACATTTCTATGTTATGCAGCCTACACTTTCTACATTGCTATGCTAAGCAGTAAATAACACATTATTCAAACAACCTGAACAATGCAAAGCTTTTCGTTATTGCACCCACAGCCAAACTTCAACACAATGCAGTCAAGACCATCAGTGTATGCAGACCAGCAGAAATGATAAGTAAACAGCAAATACAAATAAAACACGAGAAACATTCATAAAATTTGTGGCTGCACACCTGCCACTGCCAGTGTAACCTAAATTAGACTACTACAAGTTTTACTGAGATTTGTTACTGTATGCTGCTGTGGCTTTTTTGGCATCATCTAGCACTTGCTTTGGCTGCATGACCTCATAGCAGTCCTCATCTTCGTTCATTTTGATGGCCAGCAGAGAGTTCAGCGTCTTCAGACTTAGTGAATGACGCAGCTCAGTTTTTACCTTCCTCACCATGCTGAAGGCCCTTTCTGCTTCAGCATTCGAATGCGGCAAGCATAGTAAAGTCATCATTAATCTTTTGAAAAGTTGAAGTCTTTCAGAGTCGCATAGTTCTTGTAGAACATGAGCCCAATATTTAGAAATGCATGAATGTGGTCCATTGACTGGTCCTGTTAATTTACCTGTATCTTCAAGCTGATACACTGAAAACTCATCTAATAATTGTTCAGAGTCTTCCTCGGTTACGCAGACTCCAAGACATTTGGCAACATCAACCACAAGTTGTGTGGATATGTCCAGTTTAATTGCTGGATTAAGAATGGAAGCAGCATTTTTTAATAGGTGATCCTGAATTGGGAACTTTTTCAGGATTTTTCCAGCACAGCAGTATAAAACACCACCGTTTTCTTGTAAAATTGTGTTCAGTTACTGTCCCAAAATGTCATCCTCATTATTGCTTATGTACTGCTGGACCTCCAGTCCAAACCTGAGGTCCACATTGGCCAAGAAACTGTTCAAGTCTTGTAGTACAGACATGTCATTTTGCCTGATTAATTTTACAGCTGCTGCCAGTTTCAGCACTCTGCTTGCATACTGCTGCATCAGTTTGTGCACATCTCCATGCAGAGTCATAAGCTGGCTTTCTCTGCTTTGTAGCTGGATGTTGAACTGCAGCAAGGGTTCTAGCACATATTTAAGAAACATAAAGACCATTCTGAGTTCATGGCTCTGCAGATGATCACAAATTAGGTTGATTTTGGATGGTCTTGGTTCCAGGGTTAGAAAATATGACAGCAGAGCCGGCCACATAGCCAAGGTTTGATTGATAACTTTTCCAAGACTCAGACATCTAGTTGGGGCATGCTTAATTATTTTAAGTGGGTCAACATCTGTGAACAATGCGAATTCCTTTAGTTTCTGTTGCCTTTGTGAACTGGTTGAGAAGTGGCAGTACACATCAGAGAGTAATTCTTCCACAGGTGAACGTAGAGCTTTTACCCCAGCTTTGCTGCACAGATCAGCCAAGTGACAGAGGCATCCCATGTTAAGGATGTTTGGATTCACATTCTTTAAACGTGACAGGACTGAATTGTTTTTCCCAATCATAGAGGTAGCGTTATCCAATGAAAAAGCTGCAATGTTTGACAGTGGGATTTCAAACTTATTCAGGCTTTCTACCAAGCAGTCAAACATCGTTTGCCCTGTCCCAGACACACAATCTGGCATATCTAAGAAACGGATGACATTTCTGCCAGCAGCTTCATCCAGGAAACTGACAAGAATTACTAACAGTTTTTCATCACCCATATCAGTGCTCTGGTCCATGTACACACAGAAGGGTACTTTCTGACACATTGCAGCTACATCATTTTGGTATCATGGCCCAAGCACATCCCTTGCAATGCAGCTTGCTTTGGTTGGCCCACAGGTCATCTTCTTCAGAACTTCTGGGTCTTCTCCATATTTTTTCATGTACTTTAGAATATGCTCTCCTGCTGTAAAAGGATTATGTTCTGCCATCAGGGTCACAAAAGCCACCTCTGCCTCAATTACTTTCATGCTCACCAAGTTTGGAGAGCCAAAGAAGTGTGACATATTCTTTCCAGTCACGTGCTTGGAATTTTGCCGGTGCTTTTCTGAATTAGCATGTCGCTGCACGTCATGTCGTCCTCCATGGTGGATGGTGAAATCTGTGCCACAGGTCCTGCAGAATGCATGCTTCACACCACGTTTGCTTCCACTGACCAGTCAAACATACTCATCCAGGTGGCTTGGAAAATTGTGTATCTTCTCTTCTTCTCCGGAGACTTGTCACTGTCATGGTCCTCATGGTCCTCATCATTAACTTCGGCCCGGTTGTCTACACATGAAGTATTCATTTTGTATTTAGTGCTTGAACACATCAGTTTTAGTGTTCCAGTGGGGCAGGATTCTATTCTACAAGAAGGTGGCAGAAGAAAAGAAAGAAATAATTTATCTGCCATCCTCTTGACGAACAGATCCAGGTTCCCTCTGAATATACATCTTCAATAAAAAAAAATTCCTCAACAAAAGATGCTGAAGAACAGAAGATGGAGAAACACACTTGTGCACCCCAACTTGGCAAGACATGGCAGCAGGAGGGTTCAGCAATGAAGTACCGTATATGGAGAAACACACTTGTGCGGCCCAACTTGGCAAGACATGGCAGGATGGTTCAGGCAATGAAGTACCGCAGATGGAGAAACACACTTGTGCAGCCCAACTTGGCAAGACATGACAGCAGGAGGGTTCAGCAATGAAGTACCGCAGATGGAGAAACACACCTGTGCGGCCCAACTTGGCAAGACATGGCAGCAGGAGGGTTCAGCATTGTCTGGACAGAGCAAGCAGCCCCCCCCATGCACCCAAATACCAGTGCAAACAATTCCGTTACACAATTCATTGAACACAGCATCACATAGCAAACAAACCACACCATCAAAAATAGGCCATGCACCTTGTTTTTTGGGTCGGTGGTGGTGGTGGGGGGGGGTCCTGCTTGCTGTGTCCAGTCAATGCTGATGTTTTCTGAACATGACTGGTGGGTCACACTAACACTGCAGTCATATTAAAAAAATACATTGTCTAGACACAGCACACCCCCACTTAATTCCATTACACTTGGCAATTTTGGCATTAAAAGTAATCAGACATAATGTCATGTAGCAAGCAAGATACGTACTGCTAAAACAGGATATGTACATCATTTTGGGTTGGGGAAGGGGTCCTGCTCGCTGTGTGCATTCACTACTGATGGTTTATTACAACTACACTGTGTTTGTCACACTGACATAACTGTATTAATATACCAGCTAGGTGTCACACAGCAAGCTGACCCCCTCCCCACACATAAAACAAGGTGTACTTGCACACATTAGGCTATAAAGTAACTATCAGAAATACGAATACTTTGTGTCAGACACCTCCCTCAAACTGCCCACCAAAAAAAGTCAGCTAAACACTGGTACAAAAACAATCCCAACTTCAAAATATCCCCAGGAACATACCTTTGGCACTATTCAGCTGCTCCTCTTCTCGCCTTCTTTTACTGGTGATGAAAGCCTGCATGGTGGTGTAGAGTCCTGGTCTCCTGGATGCTGTTGGTTGCTTTGGGTTTCTGGTTGGGCTAACTCAGATGGTGGGTCCTGGTGGGGGTTCATTTGAGTCAGAACAGATGATGGAAGCTCCAGCACAATGGCTCACAAACTGGTACACTCACTTCCTCAGTGAGGGTGGCAGACGTATCTGTTGAAAAAAAACAATAATTTAAGCAATTTTTCCCTCCAGGGTATGTGGGTATACTGGAGGATTTACCACGGCTGGTGTGATTGTTTTAGCGAAGCGGTGACAGGACAAATGGCCGCAGTTTCAATTAAAGTGAAAGCCACTGGACTGACATGAGATAAGGTTGGCTGGCACTTTTTTCCCGTGGGTAAACTGGAGGATTTACCATGCTGGGAAATGTACCAGCCAGAAGTTAGTGGTGGTCTGGCCCCTGGTTCCTTCTGGTCAATTAGGTTTTTCAGTGGTGCTGCTGCTGCTGCTCTTCCAGTAAGTGAGTACCAGGCTGTTACCAGGAGGATGGGACAGTGGGATCAGCCCCAGCAAGATCAAGGACCCAGTCTGAAAAAGTTATCTTAGCCAACCCAACAGCAGCAATGAAGTTGGCTGGTTAAGTGATGGACAATGCTGGTGGCTTTTCTCCTGGGGACTAACCAATTTTATAGACTTTTAGTCATTCAGTCTGAAGAATCAAAGAAGCTGCTCCCGAGTCCCACCTCGCTCTTTCAGACCTGCCTGTTGGACCGAGAATCCAACTTTGGCAACACACAGAACATAGGAGCAGCAGCACAGCCAAGCCAACTTCCATGATTACAGCTCAGTTGGAAGTGGAAATTGGCAGGGTGCCGAGTGCTGCTCTCGTTGACTTCCCCCTGGATCTCATCACTCGGCATCAGCTCCTGCCCCTCTCTCATTGTCAGCCAGCTCAGGTTAGAAGGAACTCCACTTGCCATCAAGTCAGTTGGTTGCTGGCTGCTAAGGCTGGTGTGCTGACTCATTTCTCCACATCTCTTCCCCCTTCCCTGCCCACCCAGCCACCCCCAAACAACACAAAAAGGCACAAAAAAAATAGTTAAACACAGGACGGAGGATACGCTCTCAACCTTTTGTCACTGAAATGTAGGACACTAGCCATCCTAACGTGCACAGCAGCAAACATATAGATACCATCTCCAAGCACTGTGGGAAAGGATGTTTTGTCTGTGCCACCATCTTTGCCAGCACCTTTCCCATATGGAACAGAATAATTTGGGGGAGGGGGTCCCTATGGCATGGGACAGTTACATACATACCAAGACAGTTGAGAGGTATGGTAGGAGCTGCTCATAACACCAAGGCCCCCTTAAAATGAAGGAGGGAATTGAGACACCAGAAAAACAGAGGAAGGGAGGGTCCCCCTGATCACTGCTTAGCAAAACTCTACAGCCAGTTAATACACAGGGTACCATGGTCAAACAATGGAGCTAACAAATTGGCCACCACTACCAGGTTTTTATCTGTCCTGCATGCATAATGTTCCATAAATTTCCCCCAAATTATTTTGTAACTTATTATCTAGACAACCCTTAATGAGTTCAGGGTGCGTGTGGTGATCCTATAGCCAGCAGCACATCTGCACGACAGCCAATTAGCAGGGGTTCCACTAGTGACAAACGCCCCCACCACCCCAATTCTGTAACGTTGCTGCAAACACAGAGGGAAGCTAACCACCCCCAACCCTTCCCTGCCTCACTGGCAGCATGCATGAGCTTGTGACTCTGTGAGATGGACAGCAGCGTGGGAGCAGAGTGCAGACTAGGGATTCTCGGGATCAGTCAGCATCAGTGGTGCAATTCAACTATTATCACTCTGTGGGTGGGTGCACAGAGATCATCCAGCCAAGTTCTGCACTAGCAATACACAAATGCATCCCTCACACAAATGAGACCCACAACATGCAGAGGCTCAGATGGAGCCAGAGGTACAGTACAGCAAACACATCCTCATTACCAGGACTGTCTCTCATCCTGCCTGCCCCACCACCAAATTACTCAGCCCAGTGCCCACACATTTCAATTTGTCCACATGGAAAAGGTACAGCAAACACAGTGGTGTAAACTCAGTAAAGCAGAAATGCATAATATTCCAATTTGACTTAAAAATGTACTTTACCTCTTTAGTCAGTCCCAGAGTTCAGAAAGGAATGGGATGTGCAGTAGCAGTATATTTGTGGAGTGGAGTGGAGGTCCAAGTGTTGACCCTCGTTTTGTGATGCCACAGTCCAGCAGTGCAGAGTGCAGAGGCACCGGGTGGGTATTTTTTTCCCTCTGGAGTCTGGCGTGGAAGGGAACCCTCACAGTCTTGCAAGCCCCTCCACACTCCCTGATCCCTTCCCGACTCAAACCCTGCCACCAGTTAACAGTTCGGGGATGATCCGGTGTCCGGCAAGGTGACCATCAGCTGGCTTACTTTGTTTGAACCACCGAAGCCCCGATTGCTGCACAGATTCAGACCTTGGTCTGGCAGTCTGAGGCTGGTGGTTGGCAGAGCAGCACGATTCTTCCCTTCAGTCTCCAATGGTGGTGGTGGTTGTTCTTCCTGCTTCCTGGCAGCTGATCGCAGCGGGTGGCGGCAATTGGTGTATGCTGTCTGTTGGGGTGGGGCGGGTCCTTCCCCTAGCAGCTGTCCTCAGCAAAATGCTCCAGAATCTATGGTTCCCTCCAGGCACCCAGTGTGTCTTATAGCCGGGTAATGGACCTAAGTGGGGAACCAGGGATTGGGGAATACTCGGGTTTCGAGGCAGGGCGAGCCTGTCACTCAATTTTGCTTTGGCTAATCGGCTCCCTTATCCTTTGGCTTTAGGCACCCCCCCCCGGATGTCATCATTAGTGTACCGGACTCAGGACAAGGACGTAGGATGTTAATTGTGTAGAAAGGCGGCCAGGAACTAGGGGACAAAGGGATCACTGCTTGTGTATGATTCACTGTGTGGTTTTGGCATCCGATGTGGAAAAAAAGTGGTTTTGGTGTCCGATGCAGAAAAAACAAGAGGAATGCGGGGCGGCGGTGCAAGTGGACTGCAAGGGTCAGAATCCTGGACGTCACGCCGAATCCGGTACAGTTGAGAGGTGTGGTTGTTATGGGAGGGTACAGGAGGATAAGAAAGGGAAGGTTAAAGTGAGGAGGTATATAGAAAGTAGTAAAGATGAAGTGGCAGAGGAGAGGGTAATGAACATGGTGGTGGAAGGCTAAGAGAGAGGATAAAAGTGAATTATAGAAAAGTATGGAAAAGATAGAAAGGAGTAGAATACTGGATGTATTATGCATGAGTACATTGGCTGCACTTTAAGTTGAGTTGATTTTATCTTATTTTATGTTATGTTATTTAATATAAACACAATTTAGTTTAATTTAATGTAATGCAGCTCTGTAGAACTTGAATGAAACATTGTGTGGATTGAAGTGTAGAGACTGATTTCTGCAGAATAGACTGGCGGCAGTTGGATGAATAAGCTATGTATTTGATTGTATGTAGTAGCTTATTGAAAAAGCAAATAACAATGTTACACACACACACACACACACACGCACAAAAAGCACATTTCTTTGTTCTTTTTCAAAGAACTAACTGCATAATCCTGCAATGGGATCCCATTTAGCAAGATACGATTTGGTATCTCTGCAGGATATCATTTTTATGGGTTTTCAAAAAAAAAATTTGGGGGGGGGACTGAAACAGGATAGCTGCCATACAAAAGGAGAATTTTTCTCACAAAAGAGGATTTCCCCCTCACGAAAAAGAATCCTCTTTCATATGGCCAAATTCTTCTTTCATATGAAACAACTATCCAAAAGACCCTACTGAGCATGGTCAGAGCCAAAATGTCAAATCCTTATAACTCTGGAATGGATTAATATTTTTTCACCAAACAAATGAAAAGCACCATTCTGGGGCAAGCCCTTTCTACCCTGAAAAATTCAGGCCGAAATTCTAAACCGTCTGGGCAGTAGGTGATGGCAAAAAACAACAACGCCCCCCCCTCAATTTTTCCACTTTTTGCACTATCTGGATCTTGGAATCTGCACATTTGACTGGAGCGAAACTTGGCAAATCAAGAGATCTTGCCGATCAGGCTGAGCATGCAAAATTTTATGCAATTCTGTTAAACATGGGCAAAGCTATTAAAGATCAAAAGTTTGACATTTAACATTAAACAGTCCACTCAGCCCTCATTATAATAGTGCTACAGTACTGTGCCACTATAATATGATCAATTCTAGATTCAAATTGGTGGCAGTGAGACCAAAAAGTAAACTCTTTTCACTAGTATGAATAAACTCATGCTGTCACTATACATTTTAAATCCTTGTCAGATTTGAAGGGGCCATTTCTCTTTTTGGATCTGTCCAATATTAGGTCTAAAATGCTATTCATATCTCCCACTATTGTAATAAATGGATTTATGAACTCTTGTAGTTTTTCCTGAATTTGTTTGAATGTATTGTAATTAGTTGGAGTAGGACCATAGATGCTAACCAAAGTAACAAATTCTTCCACCAACTGTCCATTAACTATTAAATAGTGACCATTACTGTCCTCTATCATTGCGGATATTTTAGAATGTACTCTCCTTTTTATTATAATGATTACTCCAGCTTTTTTTTGAGCAATTAACCACTGGTATGACTTGCCCTATCCACTCTCTTGTCATAAAATCTAAGTTTTCTTGTTTAAGGTGAGACTCTTGAAGAAATGTAATCGAGGAGTTAAGTGTTTTTCATTTATTGAAATGTTTCACTAGTAAGGCACACTGAGCAGCAAGTTGCTCGTCTCCTGGTGTGACCTGGGGGAAGGGAAAATGAGGACAGTAAGCAAGATTTTGGTACATAGTATAGAAACACAACTTGAATACATTCAGTTGTATACAGAGATTTGGTAAACACTACAGGGATACAATTTGATGACATACAACACAGTAAGTGGTCAATTCAAGTATTGAAAGGAGGATGCTAACATGTATGAACTAGATGGATTCGGAGCAACAGTGGAGCTAGATAGGAATGGTAACACAACTTGCATTTAGCAAGTCATGTGAGGCATAGTTTTGTCATTAGAAAAATGGCTGAGTGGGATCGGAAGGACTGAAATAGGACAAAGTGAGGGGGATGCAGACAACAAGAATTACAGGTCAACAGGAGTGCAGGTATGAGTTTGAGTATAAATGCTTTGAGATTAAGGATAGCCCAAACTAGGGTTAGTTAAGAGGGTGGGGGTTGAAAAGTAGAGGGAGGGGGCAGTGGGGGTGGAAAGGAAAGGGAGGGAGAGGGAATGGATAGAGGGATGGGCTATCACATCCAGCATGCTGGGGACCCTACCTGCACAAGGCAGTGGTCAAGCAAGACAAGAGGGAAGCAAGTTAAAGGCAGTGAAAGTTTAGAGTAAAACAAGGAGGCATGAAGGGGGAAGGGAATGGTCAGCTGGTGCCGGCCATGCCTGTACGCAGAGGAAACCTGCCTGTATGGGGGCAGAGGTAGAGCATGGAGAGTGGGGTATCAGGTATCAGGTAGGGGAGGAATATAGTGGAGGGGGGAGTCTGGTAGATTAGGAGGTAAGGAGGCAGGGGATAGATCATGGTCCAGATTGCATGGGTATAGGAGGTGGAGGTTGAGGGGCTTGTAGGCTGGTAGATTAGGAGGAAGAGGGGCAAGGGATAGATCCAGGTCAAATTGTGTGGGTATAGGGGGAGGAGGTTGAGGAGCTTGTAGGGGCTAGGGGTGGAGAGTTAGGGAGGGTCAAAGCAGGAACAGCTAGACGCAATGAAGTTTTTGAGGGCTGGGTTGATGGAGTAGCAGGAAGGCAAGGCAAGGCAAATTTTATCAAGAAGACACCCATCCCGGAGACTCTGGGTGCTGAACATATTAAAATTTCATGCAAAACACAAAAACATTATAAATACATAGACAACACACTGTTAAACATAAATATAGAATATTACAGCAATTAAAGTAACCTTTTTATCGATACTACCCTCATCAGCAACTGCTAAACTCAGAAATAGCCAAGGGTTAATTTAAACATAAAATTCTGGAATCAGGACTGGGCTATAAAGCGCAGTCCAGGAAGGCCTGATTATACAGGAAGGCCTTGAGGTGGGCTTTGAATACCTCAACAGAAGGGGCCTCCCTAACAGCTGGAGAAAGCAAATTCCACAGGACAGGGTGGCGACACTAAATGCTGTTGCCTGCTATTTTTAGCTTGGTTCTGGGAATCGTGAGGAGGCCCCTAGAGGAGGAGCAGAGGGAGTGGACCGAGACAGCAGCTGTAAGAAGATCCTTCAGGTAACCAGGGCCCCAGGCTGTGTAGGGCCTAAAAGGTGAGCAAACCCACCTTAAAGAGGACCCTCCACCTAACCGGCAGCCAGTGCAGTTGACGCAGCACCAGAGTGATGTGACAGTACTTAGGCTGTCCTGTCAACAGCCTAGCTGCCGCGTTCTGCACCAGTTGCAGTCAACGCAGAGACCCCGAGATACAACGCATTATAGTAGTCAAGTCTGGATATCACGAAGGCATGCACCAAGGTGGGGAGGTCCAGCAGCGGAACTAGGGACTGTATCTTGGCAATATTCCTCAGATGTTAAAAACTTGTATGGACAACAGATGCCACCTGAAACTCAAGTGTCAATCCACTGTCAAGAATAATGCCCAGATCACGCACCCTAGAGGAGGCCTTCAATGGTACAAAGCCAAGAAAAAGCCCTTTCTCTGCACCAGAGGCCAACCTATCATGCCCTCTGTTCAACTCTACCACCAGTACCTCTATCTTATCGTGGTTCATTTGCAACCAGCTGGAGTCCATCCAGTCATTGATCTCAGTGAGGCAGCTATTGGGCACTTACACTGCGCAAGATGTTCCAGGGGCAAAGGAAAGATGCAGCTGGGTATCATCAGCATAGCAATGAAAACCCAGACTGTACTTCCTAATGAGCTCTCCCAGGGGCAACATGTACATGGCAAAAAACATCGGCGACAAGACCAAGCCCTGGGGAACTCTGCATGACAGGAGGCTAGGGGAGAAAGAGAAATTCCCCATCATTACCCTCTGCCTCCTGTTAGATAGAAAAGACTCAGACCAGCAGATAGCAGTGCCAGTGAGTCCACAGAATTCCCTTAGGTGGTTAAGTAACACTCGATGGTCCACCTTGTCAAATGCTGAAGAGAGATTGAGGAGAACAAGAATTGTCCCCTCCCCTTGATTTCTAGCCCTAAGGAGGTCATTATATACACCTGAACTAATGCAGTTTCTGTGCTATGCCTCGCACGAAACCCAGACTGGAGTGGCTCATATAAATCATGGGCCATGAGATGCTTCTCAAGCTGAAGCACTACCGCCTTCTCCACAATCTTACCCAAAAATGGAAGATTGGAGATGGGACGGTAATTTGCCTTGCCGTCAGGGTCCAACAATTTTTTTCAGAAGCAGTCTCACCAATGCCTCCTTCAAGACATCGGGGAAGATCCCCTCTGACAGGGAGCACAGGATAATCAAGGCAAACACTGGGCCAACGGAGTCGACACATCCCATTAAGAAATGAGTCAGCACCGGGTCCAGTTCACCAAAAGTGTGCTGAAGCTTGGAAGCAATCTCAGTGACCTCAGCCACCTCCACCAGTCTAAACTCACCCCATACCAGGCGGCGTGCTCTCTGGTCACCCATGGCGACCACTGTCGGCCAAACTCTGGCCCACTGGTGGAACCCCCTGTCTGATGGAGGACACACTGTCCGAAAAGAACTGAGCAAACTCCTCGCACAATGCATCCGAAAAGGCTACCTTCGGCTGTGGACAGGAAGGAGAAGCATGTCCACACTCTGAAAGAGCACAGTTGGTCATTCCTCCTGGCAGCAATCTCCCTGGAAAGGAATTCTGCCTTCTTACAGTTGATTGCCCCCTGGTACGCACTGTAGTGCATACGTAGGGCCAGTTTGTCTACCTCCAGGCCAGACATCCACCAGCAGTGCTCTAATCTTCGACCCAGAGTCTTCATTGCATTGAGTTCCCTTTCATACCAAGGGGACCTCAAGTGAGAAGACCTGGGTCATATACGGACTGGTGTGAGGGAGTCGAGTGCACCAGACAGCACCTAATTATAGGCATCAACTGCCATGCACACACCCCCAATGCATGCACTGTCCACACTAGATAGATCAGCCACCGCCAAAAAACCCTCAGGGGTCAATCCCCTCAAAGGGCAGTAGCGGACCATCTCTGCAGGGAAGGGCTCTCGGGGCCTGAACAAGAACTTCACTGTGCAATGATCAGACCAAATGACCCAATCAATCCTGAGGCTATTAATCTCAAGCCCCAGTGAGAACACCAAGTCCAACATGTGTCCGCCCCACTGGGTCGCGGAAGAAACTCCATGCGCCAGGCCCAGAGAGTACATAATCTGGAGGAAGTAGTAACCAAGCCAGGAATGTTCATCATTGGCCCAAACATTGAAGTTCCCCAACACTAAACATCTGGCGGCCTCCAATGTTTCACCAATGACGAAATTGGCCACCTCCTGCAGGAACTCTCCCATTGCCCCAGAAAGGCAGTAAATCAGGGGAATCTGGCAACCTGTGCCCGGATCCTCACAGACAGCCACACATTCAAATGAATGTGGTGCTGTCACTGGGTGCAGGGTGAAGCCTAGCTCAGATCTAAAACAGATGGCTACCCTCTCGCCCCTGCTTTCCGCTCTGGGGCACTGCACTACGGCATACCCGGGTGGGAAGGTGGCCTCTAAAACCGGGCCAGCATCATCACCGATCCAGGTTTCCATAATGCAAGCAGAGATCAGCCAAAGAAACCAAGTCTGCAATAATTGCAGTCTTGTTTCTGACTGATCTGGCTTTGAAAAGCCCCGGCCTCAGGGGATTGGTGGACAGTGCAGCCCCTCTGGCTACCTGCCCACTTGGTCTGGTGGAACCCTGGTGATGGGAACTAAACATGTCTGGCCTCCCCTAGGACCCATCTAAACCCAGGGCACCTTCTGCACCCAACCACCTCGATTCTGCCACCCACCGCAGTGCATGGGGCACCCCGTCCCGATCGAATCTTACGGTTCCTCCCTATTCCAACCTCCCTACAGCGCCTTTCTATAGTATCAGACACTAGTAGGCTGAAAAAAGGCCGTAGATTGAGCAACCGGAATGCCCCATACACTATCCTAGCCCGCCCGAGGCCCTCATACCTACCCAGACACATCCCTCCTGACTACGTAATCCCTGGTCCCCAAAATACAAAACCCACAAACACAACACATACCACTTACACACTCTACAAAAACTCTATACCATACACTCCACACACACACATACAGAATAAATAAAACCCAAAACTACCCCACCCCAAAAATCACCCCCCCAAAAATATACTGCCAACCACTTTGAGAGAAGGGCGCCCTCACTGCCCTAATCCCTTCATGGTCAGAGTTTAATAGCGCTATAATAGCAAAGCACTAACTGCGTACAGCTACATCAATCCCCTCCAAAAAAATAGCTGTATGTCCTCAATCGATTTGCTGGAGGAATAAATCTTTGGCCCCCTTAACGATAAATCCAGCGGGGGCAGCACACCAAGTCCCAGTGAGCAATTCTCCACCTGAGTCCACGAACAGCCAAAGTCAGACCATACACTCCCCAACAATTTGGGTGAACTCCAAACAGATATTCCACAATATTCCAAGGAAAGTATCAGCAGGCCCTTGGCCCAGTTACACTAATGCAGAAGCGCCCTCTGTGACTGTGTGTCCTGGGAACCCGGGAATGCAGTCCCACTGCTCCAAGAAAGAAACATCAGGAGACATTCCAAATCCAAAAGAGCCCAACGGGGGTGCTAATGAGCAGCTAACTGGGAAGACATGTCTCCCGCTTGGTCCGCCACGGTGACCAGTAATTAAATATTAAAATACGGAGTTTCTCACCCCAGAATGAAAAGAACGGCAGTATTAGGTGGTGGAAATAACCATGGACGAATATCTAACGCCCATGCCCTCTAAAAGTCAGAGAACAACTGGGAAGACCAGTAAAAAAGGGATGGCAAGCTCTGGAGGAGAGAATATAGGCCTGGTCTCGCTCTCTGCGGCAGAGGTGGCGGCCTTGGGGAAGGAACTGACGGGGCAGGTAATTGCAGCCCTGGAACCACGGCTTGTCAAGTTAGAGGATAAATTGGAAGGTAAACTACAAGAGGTGTTGGAACAACAGTTGCACCAGAGCTCTCGGTTAGTGGAAGTGGAGGAAAGGATTTCCAGACTGGAGGACGACGTACTAATGGTCCCAGGGCAAGTTTGTGTGCTGCAAAGAGAATTAGAGGAGCTCAAAGAGGCCTACGACTACCAAGAAAATTATCATCATAGGCTGAATTTATGCCTCAGAGGGCTCCCTGAGGGATTAGAAGGGGATGATGCCTTAGATTTTTGCAGCAGGGTACTACCCGAGTTATTGGGCCTGAAGTTGAAAAATGGCAGGGTTAAATTGGAGCAGGCTCATCGGGCGGTTATGCCGCAGCCCCCTGCGGATCAGCTCCCACGCCAGATCATCATGCGTTTTCACAATTTCCAGGATCGGGAGGCAATACTGAAGGCGTACAGGTCCCAAGGTCCTCTGAGCTTTGAAGACCACAGGCTATTCCTCTCGCAGGATTATTCGGCCCGGCTGCTTAAAAAGCAGAAAGCCTTTAGTGGGGTGATGACTCAGTTAAGGAACCTCAAGGTGGAAAACTTTTTGACTTACCCCGCTAATCTCCGAATCAAGCATGAAGGGGCGACCTATTCATTTTGGGAGCTTGAGAAAGCAGAGGAGTTTGTGAAGGGCCTTAAAAGAAAACTGAGCTGAGTGGTGATGAGGGAAGCATGAGGAGGCAGAAAGATGATCTTAAGGAGTCTCTGTTGCCCTGGTGCTATGATGTTGTGAAATTCCCTGCTAATTGGACTTTACATCGAATAAGTTTTAGAATGTTCTGGTTGGCGCCATTGTGCTTTGTTGTTATGAAGAGTGCATCTGTAGAAGGAGATGGATGATGGCCTACTCAGAGTTGAAAATAATTGGACTAATGGGGTGTGAACAGTTTGGAGAATAGACCGAGATGCACGTTCTCTCCTGCCTGACTGGTGGACTATGGAAAGATTGTTAAAAGCCCAGGGGCCTGAGGGCTGCGAAAATGCAAAGAGTACTGTGGCTCGTAGGGTAGGAGTGGGGGAGGGCCTTGCGCGTGTTTATATGATGGCACTGCCTAGCCCCCTGCGCCTCTCTTTTTTCTCCGACATTGATCATGATACTGTGGGTCCGATGAAAACTGTACCTGTTGCCGTCAAGGGAGAGTTGGGGGGGCATGATAATAGGGAAGAAGGGATAGGGGATACTGAGCTACATATTTGGTTTAGAGAGGAGGAGGGGGGATGGGAAGGTTCAAGGGGTTGGCTTGAGGGGTGAGAGGGTGTGCCAGTATGGAGTCGAGGGGTATGTTAGACTAGCCTTGGGGAGGGGTGGGATCCCCATGGAGGCCCACGCTGGCTTGGGTGGTTGGGAGTTGTATGGGGGTTGGGGGAGTGGGGGTTTGTGGAATCAGTGGGAGGACATGGAGGGATGGCTGCATTATAGGAGGGGGAATGAGCAAACACCAGAGGATGTGGCGGATGGGCCCCACCCTGGACTGGGCGAGCGAAGGCATTAGAAACTGAGATACGCCTCTGCTCGCTGGTCTGAGAAAGGGGATGGGAGGTTAGGGTCGGGGTACAACGAAAAGAATTAAAGGGCTGGAATGGAGTGAAAGAAGAAGAGTATGAAAAGTGGAGGTGGAGTGAAGTGGTAGATCAGAGTGGGCAGGGTACAGGGAAGGGGATAACTGGATGGGATATAGAGGTAGTTAGAGGGAGACAAAGAGCAGGGGGAGAAATCCTGGGGTAAGGGTACAGATAGGAGGAGATAATTCGGACCTGGGATGGAGTACGGTGGAGACTCCGGGGGTGGGAAGGCTCCGGAAGAGAGAACTGGACACCTGGTGGGGATAGCGGGACACGCATCACAGTTGTGGTGGAGAATCGTTGAACGTTTGTTATTTTTGTCTTTAAACTTACACTTGTGCTATGTTAGCAATTAGTGTAATTGAGAGGGGGTGGATAAGGAGAATTAATAAAAAGGACGGGAAGGGGGAGGAGGTGGGAGGTGGGGATGGGGGGAGAGTTTTGGAGGGGGATAGTTATAAATGTTAAAATAGATAGATTTCATATAGTGTTTGTTAGTAGAATAGTTGCCTGGTTATACTTGGAGAGGGGTGGTCGAGTGTGCGGAAAGCAAGAGAAAAGATATATATATGCTTGTAGACTTTGTGATGCCCTAGGTGCTTTCAACACAATGTCAAATGGAAATGTTCATAAAAACAGAAAATGCTGTGGGATGGGATGGGTAACTTGATAAACTTAAATGTCATATCTTGGAATGTAAAAGGCATAGCAAGCCCAGTAAAGAGGACTGCACTCCTGACGGCTCTGAAACATAAGGGGGCACAGGTGGCTTTGTTGCAAGAGACTCACCTGACGGACCTGGAGCATGCCAAGCTGGTACAGAACTGGGTGGGAAAGTGTTTAATGGCCTTCTACTCGTCCCATAAAAGAGGGGTGGCAATACTCTTGCATAAGAACCTTCTATTTGAGGTGAAAAGAATAGTGAGAGACCCTAGGGAGGGTAGATATATTTTCACTACTGGGGTATGACAAGGTGAGACACTCACGGTCAGATGTGTCTATGCATCGGCAATATATGACCCAGATTTCTACTCCTCTTTGGTCGTCAAAGAACAATTTCCTGGTCTCATTATGGGAGGGGATTTCAATTGGGCGATGAATGCGAGGATGGATCATTCGAAAGGGAAAGGGTGGGTAACGGAGGCTTTGGGCCAGTGGCAAGTCGGTGTTGCAGATCTGGATATGGTGGATAGCTGGAGGGCAACTAACCCCACTGGACGGGAGTATACGTTCTACTCTAACCCTCATAAGACGTGGTTCCGATTATATTATATATTTCTGCCCAGGAGTTGGGAGGGGAGGATAAGGGAGATAAGTCACAGCCCCATCTTCATTTCGGATCATGCCATGGTGGTATTGAGAATCACAGGGAGAGGAGAGAAGGGAGGCCCCCCAACCTGGAGGTTCCCTACATACTTGGCTAAGGACTGGGCATTCAAAGAATACCAGGTAGAACAATGGAAGTTTTACGGAGAGATGAATAATATGGGTGATGTTTCTAGGGGCACTTTCTGGGAGGCGGGTAAGGCCTACATGAGAGGGGCTATAATTGTGTATGTGGGTAGGATTAAGAAGCAGAGATGGAGTAAAAGAGAAGAATTAGAAAGGCAAGTGAAAGAGCTGGAAAAACGGGTAGTAGGAGGAGAAAAGGAGGAAGCTCTGAAGTTGCTGACAATGGCGAGGGAAACCCTGAGCTCTCTTTTGAGGGAGGAAGCAGGGAAGGCGTGGTTTTTCTGTCAGAGGATGGTCTTTGAGTGGGGAAATAAGCCCGGACCCATGTTGGTGAGACTGATGAAAGGGGGAAAATGCCCAACTAGGATCCTGCGAATTAAGGGGGGGGCCAGTCATTACAAGTTCAAAGGCTATAGCAGGGCGTTTTGCGAGTTTTTATGAAAAGTTATATAGGGCAGAGCAAGTGGGACAGGAGAAGAGTATCCGGGAGTTCTTGAATGAAGTGCCCATACCGAGGATTACAGACGAGCAGAGGGAGGTGTTAAGTCAGCCTATATCACGAGTGGAAATTTTAAGCGCCATACAGAAACTGCAGGAGGGAAAGGCCTGTGGGCCGGACGGATTTCCTCGAGTACTATAGGATCTTGGGGGGGCAAATAGCAGATGTGTTGAAGGAAGTATTTGAGAGAGAGGAGGAGGGACAGATTCCGACACTACCTGACTCATGCTATGAGGCTAATATTTGTCTGATTCATAAGAGTGGGCAGGAGGAGTCAGAATGTTCAGCCTACTGACTGATATCTCTTCTCAATGTGGATATGAAAATTCTTGCTAAAGTCCTGGCCATGAGGCTGGAGAATTTTTTGGCGGAGGTGATCCACCCAGACCAGATTGGGTTCATTAAGGGACGACAGTCTTATCACAATGTACGTAGACTGTTAAATATTATATGGCGGGCAGGCCAGGCTGGAGCCAGGATGGGGGTATTCTCTATGGACACGGAAAAAGCATTCAATAGGGTAGAATGGGATTACCTCTTTGAGGTGATGGGCCGGTTTGGTTTGGGGGACTTGTTTATTGGATGGGTCAGGGCCATGTACCTAAAGCCTAGCGCACTGGTGATGGTAAACGGGTGCCTATCTGGGAAATTCGAACTGAAGAGGGGGACGAGGCAGGGGTGTCCACTCTCGCCCTTGCTATTTACTCTGGCAATTGAACCTTTAGCGTCAGTGATACGTCAGCATGAGGGGGTTGTGGGAGTAAGGGATGGGGAAGGGAGGGAGCATAAAGTGGCACTTTATGCCGACGATATGCTCCTTTATTTAGGGGATATGAGTGGCTCTATGAGGCACCTGATGGATATTATTGGAAAATTTGCAGGTTTCTCTGGGTATAAGATTAATGTCAAGAAATCTGAAGTCATGGAATTCCCAGATATTAGCTCGGAGGTACGACAGAGAGGCTTTAGGGTGGTTCAATCAGATTTTAAGTACTTAGGGGTGTATATTGGATGGAGGTGGGAAGAATTGTATAAGTTGAACTATCACCCCTTAATTAAACTGATATTGGTGGACCTGAAGAGATGGCTACACTTACCAACATCTTGGATTGGGAGGATAAATCTCATCAAAATGAATATTATCCCTTGAATATTATACCCGATGCAAATGCTGCAGGTAAGATTAACACAGAGGGATGTGAAAAGGTTAGAGAGGGGGTTTGTGGACTTCATATGGCAGGGGAAAAAATCCAGAATAAGCCTAACAAGGCTTAAGGCAGATAGATCTAGGAGAGGACTCCGTTTCCCAGACCTGGGCACGTATTACAGATCGGTGCAATTCAGGTGTGTGACAGATTGGATTCATAGGCCCAAAGTAGCTAGTTGGGTAGGGCTAGAACAAGAAGGGGCTCCCGGAAGGCTCTCAGCATACCTTCATAGCAAGGGGTTACGGGCATATAGAAGCCCAGGGAATGGTAATAGGGAGGGGTGATATGTGTAGGAACTCTGCTGGAGAAGGGGGAGCTAAATGAGTTTAACAAGGTGAGAAGAGAGATAAAATTAGGGGCTTCACATTTATTCTGGTATCTCCAGGTGAAAGCGTATGTGAAGGGATTGGGCAAGGGGGGAAGTGTAGGACTGCACCCAAATAGAATAGAGCAGATGGTAAGTCAGGCTAGGAAAGATTCGAAAGGGTTTATCAGGAAAGTGGCTAAGCAAGATAAGTTGAGTTACACAGATCTGACAGGCCCACAAAACCCTCAGGAAAGAGACCTAGGCCTGCAAATTTCAGAGGAAACTGGGAGTTGATACTGGAATGCCAGAGGGAATCATGATATGTAATAAATTTAAGGAGGCCTTCTATAAATTCCTGCACAGAATTTATTGTCACAGGCTGTGCACCGGCGCTATTCCGCGGGTATCACCGAACTATAAGAGGGTAGGTTTGGGCACTTTCTTCCACTACTTCTGGACATGCCCGTCTTGGTTAAGTTTTGGGGAATGTAGTACAGGAGGTAAACAAAGGGATAAGGGTTCGCTTGGCCCGAGAACCCTTGACTTGTCTGTTCGGGTGGAAAAAATAGTAGGGGAAGAGGGGTGGCAACTATTACCTAGATGGATAAGAGTATTGTTCGTGTTGGCAAGGCACTGCATTCAGAATACCTGGGTTACTGGAAATGGACCCACATTGGCTGACTGGAGGAAGTTGGTTATGCGATCATTAGCCTTGGAGAGGTTCACGTGGGTAGCTAGAGACGGAGAGGAGAGGTTTCCAAGGGACTGGGCCCCTTTTCTGGTGACTTTCAGCATATCTGAAAACATAATGCTCCGCACGGGGTGGGATGTCTAGGCCTCAGGATGTTGAATGAATTTAGGGGGGATGCCCCTCCTGTGTGGGAGCATCTGTAATTAGCAACCAGTTGTGGGTGCTCTCCTTTTTGCCACCCTGGCCTCCCCGCGCATTAAGAACAGCTGCAGATCTGGGGGATTATCCTCTGCACTCAATATTATGAAATGCAAGAATGTGGGGGTTTTGTTTGACAGTATATAGGGTCCTGAGATATGTCCGCACACTTGGCCACATTACTGTAAATAGAATAAGTGTGATGTATTAATGAAATAACCAGGTTTTTCTTTCTGTGTTTGTCTGTCTGTATTTACTTTTTGTTTATTGTTAGTTGTAGTATGTATTATGTTGTCATCTTTTCTCTGTGACGGAAAACCTTAATAAACAGAAGATTCAAAAGAGCCCAACAGACTCACTGGACTAGGCCACAGAGAAATTCAGGCCTTCCTCACACCAGAACCCAGAAAGTCCTGCAGCAGGGAGATGGGTGACGAATTTGAGGGGGAAGGGAATTCCACATTTTTGGGAGACGATAGGAGTAACTCGATTGACCAATGAGGGTGGTGCAGCAGAGAACCACCAGAGTTTGGGAGTCATTTTTTTGAGATGTCTTAAAACTGAATATCTTTTTTTTTTATTTAATTTTTTATTGAGACAATTCATATTACATTCATAAGCATCACAATAAGTGCTGGGGGAGGGCCTCAAACAACTGGTACAACAACCCGCAAGAGACAGGGCTATCCTAGATCTAATACTCACTAACAGGGAAGGGATCACAGATCTCCAGGTAGAAGGTCACCTGAGGGCCAGTGACCATCACATGGTATGGTTCAATTTGGCTACTACATCTAAATCATCCCATTCCAAGGCAAAAATATGGGACTTCAGAGGAGCTGACTTTGATAAGATGGCCAACAGAGTTAAGCTAGCCCTGGCAAAAGAAACACAGGTGAGGGGTACAGGCAAAGTGGGCAAGTATTAAGGATGCAATACTTGAAGCAACATCCCATTGTGTTAGAAAAGAAAGTGCAAAAGAAGAAGGAAACCACTTTGGTTCTCAAATACAGTAGCAGAAAAGGTCAGAGCCAAAAGGCTGGCCTTCAGGAAATATAAGGGAACACAGCGGGATGAAGATAGGGAGGCATACCAAACTGCCCTAAGGGAAGCAGGGAATGTAGTAAGGCAGGCAAAGTCCCAAACTGAGGAAACACTAGCACGAACAGTAAAAGAAGGTGACAAGACTTTTTATAGATACATTAGTGAAAGCAGAAAGTCCAGAGGGGGTATTGCTAAGCTTAATGGAGAAAAGGGAGCATGTGAGGAGGAGGACCATGTAAAAGCATCTATCCTAAATAGATACTGTTGCTCAGTATTTACTGAAGAGAAGGTAGGGCAGGGCCCACAGCTCAGCACCATGGACACAGGGGGGAGGGAGGTGAGCACTACTCCCTTCACAAAAGAAAGGGTCCTACAAGAGCTTGCTAAGCTCAGGGTGTGCAAGGCAATGGGACCTGATGGCATACATCCCAGGGTACTTAAGGAGCTAAAGGTGGAATTAGCAGCGCCATTAGCAGAACTGTTTAGTGAGTCTCTGAGCACAGGAGAGGTCCCAGAAGACTGGAGAAGGGCTCATGTGATCCCGCTCCACAAGAGTGGTAGCAGGGAGGAGGCAAGGAACTACAGACCAGTCAGTCTTACCTCAGTAGTGGGCAAGATTATGGAGGCACTCCTTAAAGAAGGGATAGTGCAACACCTGGAATCCATAGGGGCACAGGATCCAAGACAGCATGTGTTTACAAAAGGAAGGTCCTGTCAAACTAATCTCATAGATTTCTTTGACTGGGTAACCAGAGTGGTGGACCAAGGGGGAGCAGTTGATGTTGCCTACCTTGACTTCAGCAAAGCTTTTGACACTGTTCCACATAGAAGATTGATAAATAAGCTGGGTAGGCTCGGGGTGGGTCAGAAGTTGGTCAACTGGGTGGCAAACTGGTTGACGGGCAGAAAACAGAGAGTGGTGGTAAATGGTATACAGTCAGAAGAGATGCAAGTCACAAGTGGGGTACCTCAGGATCAGTCCTGGGGCCAGTCCTCTTCAACATCTTCATTAGTGACCTTGCAGATGGACTAGAGGGTAAGGCTTGTCTGTTTGCAGATGACACCAAGCTCTGCAACAGAGTAGATGATCCAGATGGGGTGGGCAGAATGAGAAGAGATCTGGATAAACTAGCAAAATGGTCAGAAGTGTGGCAACTGGGATTTAATGCAAAGAAGTGCAAGATCATGCACATAGGGAAGAGAAACCCTGAAGCCACCTATAGTCTGGGAGGGGAGTTGCTAGCAATCACAAAGGAAGAAAGAGACTTGGGCATCATCATCACTGATGACCTGAAATCATCCGAGCAGACCTCTAAAGCAGTAGGTAAGGCTAGGGGGGTGTTAGGGTGTATTAGTAGGGGTATCACAAGTCGTAAGAGGAGGTAATAATCCCTCTTTACAAGACACTGGTTAGGCCCCATCTGGAGTACTGCATGCAGTATTGGAGGCCACATCTTCACAAGGACATTAACCAAATTGAGGCAGTCCAGAGAAGGGCAACCAAAATGGTGCAGGGATTGCATCAGAAGACATATGAGGACAGATTAACAGAGCTCAATATGTATACCCTTGAGCAAAGGAGGGAGAGAGGTGATATGATCGAGGCATTCAAACACCTTAAGGGCATTAACAAGGTGGAAGAGTCTAACATGTTTAGATATAAGAAAACTAGCAGGACAAGAGGACACAGCATGAGATTAGAGGGGGACCAATTAAGGGGGAATGTGAGGAAATTCTTTTTCACAGAAAGGGTGGTGGATGCACGGACGGCCTACCTCAAGAAGTGGTGGCTATGAATACAGTGCAGGGCTTCAAACAGGCAAGGGATAGGCATAAGGGAGCAATACAAATAAGTATGAATAGATAGGCCACTGACAGAGCAAAGGCCAATGGCACATTTATAAGGTAGAAAAAAGAAATGGGCAGACTGGATGGGCCTTGCGGTCCTTATCTGCCATCAACTTTTATGTTTCTATGTTGTCAATGTTCGTTCTTTTTATACATTCCATCAAGTTATTACTTTTCTATGGTGTCATTCGTTCTCTAACCCTGGGTCTAGCATTACCTTCTTGCCTTTATCAATCTGTTAGCATTTCACAACAAGGATTAATTTGATTCATCTCTACGACATCGTCCTCCCTTACTTTCTCAGCTTGGTTTAGACATCCTCTGTTTTAGAATGCTTGAGAAAAGGAGAGGGGCCCATTCCCCTGCAGCACTCCCTAGCCTTCTTCCAGTTGTACCTGTAACCCCCCCCCTGCAAATGGGGGTTCCCAAAAGACTTCCAGGAGCTTGCTTGAATGCTCCAAGCCTGAATGGTGTTTAGCATTTAAGCCATTTATCAGTGAGTGTTTTTAGAACCTCTGGTACTGTCTTTAAGAGCTGTCTGCTTGCAGACATAATTAGTTTGTATGGGGACTGTGTGTTTCTTTGATTGAGTACCACCTGCTGCTGCCACACTTCATTTTTGCAGTCACTAGGGAGTGCAAAGGAACCTATCTGAAAGATGTAACTGTTTGCCAGAAATTATTTAGAGTAATAATGAAATTACAGTTTGTCTAACCTGCTCTTTGCAGTCAGAACTGTGTCTGCTAGTTCTCATTCTAGTTTTGAACTGCTGAACTGGACCAATCAGTGTGGGGTAAGCTAGTCTAAAATGGTGCCTTGACTGAATCAGAACTTGGACTCATAATCTGAGCCAGCCACAAGAGGATTGTATGGGCATGACCTGGAGATGTAGTTTTAGACTTCAGTGCCTTTTGGACCAACAGCAGCAGTCTATTGTGAGTGATAGCCAATCCAGTCAAGAACTGGGAGGAACTCAAAGGAAGTGCCCGTTTTTGTCGTTGGAGTTGAGTTGGAGCTTTAGCAGTGAAGAAGGAAGGAGCCCTGTGCTTTTTCATGTGCAGTTTTAGTCAAAAACGTGTAAGGCCCAAGAGTTCGGTCTGCAGCTTGTGTAACAGCTTGTTAGGACTGAACTGTCCCTGTGAAAAGAATCAAAGGATTCTGAAGAGTAGAAACCAGGCTCACCTGTAGAAGACTGGAAGAATTGCTGAAAATTGCACTCGGTCTGTCAGGAACTGAATCTGCTGTGTTCTCCCGGTATTGTGCAGTAATTGCGATCGGGATACAGATGCAGCCTGCCTGGTATAGTACTTCTTTATATGGATGTGTGAAGAGGTTTGTGTACCTCAAGTGAGCCCTGCTGACATTGAAGGACCCTTTCTTATTTGGAGGTCGTAGTACTAATTCAGGGTTGCTCCTTGTTGAATTGCCACATTAAATCCAAATGGAATTACTGTACTGTTGACTGTTTAATTCTCCTTTCTCTGTGTGAAAGGGCCCCTACCAGCTGCCACGGTTTGACCAGCTTACTCAGGGCTTGGGCACCCAGGGACAGTAACTGATAGGGATAGGCCTGCGACAGAGCCATAGGTAGATTATTAGAGTGATAAGCAATTAACCTGATTTCCGGCCCTGTTATATCCTCAAATAAATCAGAGCTGCTTGTTTCAGCAAAGTTATACTGCCTGAGGTATTTGTCTATGTTAAAGTACTGTACTGTGATTGTTGCACTGTATCTCATTTCACAGGAGGTCCCAGTGTCGGAACCAGACCTGGGGGTAAGTGTATACTGTGAAGGCATTTTGATATATTGTGTGGGCCACTAGTGGAAGAAAGGGGTTGCAGTGTCCCAGAGGGCTGTGACCATGTTAGTTTAACTATTGCAAACCCTGACCTCTGGGTGGAGGCACCACCATTGGATCCAGGCCCTCAACCTGTTAGTGGCAAATCAGGCTGGGTAGTAGCCCCTGGGATAGCGCCATCTAGGGTTACATCTTGAGGCTCACCGCTGGGATTGTGTGTCCTCTAGTGGCCATATTTACGAACCACTGTTAAGAAAAAAATGGGTACCGACAGAAGTGGCTGTGCACCGCTGGTGGAGTGGTGTACTGGGAGGAGATCACCCCCAAAATGCTATGCTTATCCTGGACATCCCCCTGCATCAATACTGACACTGTGCAGGAGTACTTCCAAGGTGGAAGGTTTACAAACCCTGTGGTGGTGGGTCGGCATGCTAATCTGCTCACCCACACTTTCCTGGCCTAGTAGAGTTTAAGGATCCCATAGATAGCCCAAAGTGCCACAGACCATTACCCCAGAGGGAGCCCTCACTGCTTGGAGAGTGATAACTAGGACAGAAAGACCCTGGGGAATCAGCCCCACCACTATCTGGAAACTTTGAGGAGAAATTTGCTGAATGGTTGCTGGGAGAGGGAAACCTGGAGGACTTGAAGAAACTATTCTGCCACCTGGGAGTGTTCCTCCCCAACACCTCCTGCTCCAGTGCCCGTAATGGTGGCTGGAACCAATGCAGACTCCTATTTCTGCACCTGCCATTAGTCACGACTCTTACCGAAGGTTGAGGATCTTCTCTGGCACCCTCCCACCCCCAAGGGGAGGATGACTGGGAGACCTGGATAGACTATGTTGCCCCTCAAGTGCCAGGAACGACATGCTCGGAAGGTGAAAAGCGAAGAGGGTTTAGTGAGAAGCCCAGGTCCTGCCCTGGCTACCATCCGCAGTTAAACGGGCCAGTAACCCTGAAGCGACTGCAACAGGCTCATTTGAGGCCTTGGAGAATGTGTATGGGAGCCCAGATTCTGATGAGGACCTATGGTGGAGAGTAAGAGATGCACAACAGTACCAAGGGAGTTGTTGTCTGTGTATGTATCTCGGCTGGAAAAATTGTTGCAAGAATGCCTCAGAAAAGGTAGTTTGCCAGCGATTGAACTGGACCGAACCAGGCTGGACAGGATCCTTAAGTCTGCCCTTCTCAGAACTGCTGTTGCTTCAGTTACACCTGGCAGATCGACTGGAATCCCACCTCCCATGATGAGTTAATGAGAGAAATTGAGGAGTTGAGAAAGACTCACCGGGAGGGACCTGCACCAATAGCTATGCCACGATCGAGTGACTGAGGGTGACCCATCATGAAGTCATGGTCAGAGGTTGGCAGTCAATGAGTGCTCTGACAAGGAAAAAGATATGTCACAATGGGGCGAACTGTTGAGAGAGATCCGGAATTCAAAAACAGTCCTTTATGAAGGCCACGCCTGCAAGTACGGCCCTGACCTATATCCGATCAGTATCTGCTAGTGGGGGTGGGGGTACCACCCATGTATCTCCTGCTGATAACAGCTCCGAACCTGATTCCTTGACCATTGGAAGTGGAGAAACTGACGAGATGTCTCCAAATGCTTATCACGCCTGCAGACAGAGATGGCACCAAGGTTTCCAGTTAGTGACTCCCTCGCCCTGGCTCCCAGTGTGGCGCCTCGGCCAGCTCAAACTCCAGAAAGTATGTTTTGCTATAATTGTGGAATGGGCACATGAAAAGGGAATGCCAGTCCCCAAAAGACACTGACAAAGTTGCTATAGGCTACCAAGGAGAGCTGGAGAAGAAATCAGTGGTTAAGAGGTGCCCACATGATCCCAGTGAGGGCACCAAAATGCTAATTCACGTCCTTTGTGGCAAGGTCAGTTGCCCAGGCCCCACTACCGCCTCTCCAGACTGGTCCAGAATAGTGGGTCCCTCCATGGAGACCACTGTAAAGGTGAACGGAGTGTCTACAAGAGCTTATATTAGACAGTGGCTCCAAGTGACAATTATGTTCCAAGATTGGTATCAGAAGCATTTGTCAGACGTACCCTACACAACCATTAGAAGGACTGCATGTATGGGGGTTAGTGAAGGCTCACCCCTATTCCGGGTATATCCGAATTTGGCTGTCTTTCCCACCTCCGTGGCTGGAGTGGCTTAACAAGTAGAGACCCTAGCCTTAGTGTGTCCCACTGACTGTATGGATGGTGTCCCTTTGTTGATTGGAACAAATGCTCATATGTTCGAAGGCTGGCACAGTTGTGTTATGAAAAACAGGGTCAAAGACTAGTAGAGCTTTAAGAGTTCCGCTTTAATTAAGAAGGCCCATGAGGCACAGAGAGATGCTGAAAAACAGAACCAGAGGAACCGGTCGGAATTGTATGGAAGAAGGATCCTGAGTCTCTGATCCTGGCGCCAAATGCCCAGTGTACCTTACAGGAGAGGTCCGTATCAGAAAGGATGTTAAGAATAAAATATTAATGTTGGATGCACCAGGCGATGGAAAATTGCAGAGGACTGCTGGTCGTTTGGTATTTTGCCCGCTAGAGCCCATGCTTATGCCAAAAGGGTAATGGTCCAAGTTCATAATGTGTCTGAAAGAGACATTCGAGTAAACAGAGGTTGCATCCTGCTAATGTGCATTGTGCAGACACTGCAGTGCTACCCAGCAGCAAGAGTTCAAGGAAGAATGACAGAGTAACGCCTGACTTGTTTGATTTCGGACTCCCCGCTGCCAGCTGAATGGAAAGTGAAGATCAGTGAGAAGCTTGCCCAGAGAGACCACCAGGTGTTTTCTTTTTAAAGGAATGGGATGTAGATGCGTGCAAGGAGTTGAGCACAATATCCTGCTGCATGACGGAAGACCATTTCGTGAGAGGTCTCGACCTGGCACCTGCTGACATAGATGATGTGAGACGGCATCTGCAAGAGATGTTACGCTGGTGTATACAAGAACCAGAAGCCCTTATGCTTCCATTGTGGTAGTGAGGAAAAGAATGGAACAGTAAGGATGTGTGTGATTATCGACTTTAAACCGGGCGGACTATCCCTGATCAGTACACAATGCCCCGCATTCAGGATGCTTTGACTGCCTAAACGGGAGCAAGTGGTTCTCTGTGCGGATCTCGCAGTGGGCACCTATCAGATCCCGGCGGCCCCAGAGGACCGTGGAAAAGACAGCTTTATCTGTCCGCTGGCTTCTATGAATTCATGAGGATGCCTCAAGGATTTCAGGTGCCCCAGCCACTTTTCAACGATTGATGGAGCGCAGTGGGGACATGAACTACTAGAGTGCCTGGTATACCTAGATGATGTTATTGTGTTTGGCAGCTCACTGGAGGAACATGAGAGCAGATTATTTAAGGTATTGGACCGACTGGAGGACTTTGGCCTTAAACTGTCCATTGATAAGTGTCAATTTTTCAAACATCAGTAAAGTATGTGGGACACATAGTATCCACCGAGGAATAGAGACCGACCCAAGTAAAGTTGAGGCCTTGACCACCTGGCCACAGCCCAAAAATCTAAAAGAACTGCAAAGATTCCTGGATTCTGTGGTTATTATCGGCGCTTATCAAGGACTATTCAAGAGTGATCCGCCTTACTTAACCTTACTCAAGGGTATCCTCCAACCCACAAAAATACCAAAGTCAAAGGCCCCTCAAGACTGAAAGAGTGTATTTTCATCCGAGTGAAGTATTTGGGGCCCGCTGGACTCCTGATTGTGAGACTGCTTTTCATGAGATCATATATCAACTTACCCATGCTCCAGTGCTGGCCTATGCCGATCCAAGAAAACCTTACGCTCCTGCACACTGATGCTAGCTTGCAAGGGTTGGGGGTGTGTTGTACCAAGAGCACGAGAATGGCCTGAGACCAGTGGCCTTGCCAGTAGAAGCCTGACCCCATCCGAAAAGAACTATCCTGTACATATGTTAGAGTTCCTAGCTTTGAAGTGGGCTATTGTTGACCAATTCCATGAGTACTTGTATGGGGCTAAAATACTAGTAAAACTGACAATAATCCTTGACCTATGTGCAAACCTCAGCTAAGTTGGATGCCACTGGCCATAGGTGGCTTTCGCATTATCTACATATGACTATGCTCTCAATACCGAGCAGGTCTGAACCACATAGATGCTGATGCTCTCTCCCGAGGCCTGTTCCCCAGAATGATTGGGTCCGATTGGCAGAACCTGACATTCGGCACTCTGCCGAAGTTTGACAGGGAGGAACAATGTCCACGGACGCAGTGGACTGCATGGTGGATTGCTTGGGAGCCTCTGAGAATTGCATACCTGCTGCTTATTGCCACTTTTCTGCAATAGACATTGGTGCACTGCCTCAGCTGGACAATGACAGTATTCGGCGGCTCAATCCTCGCGATCCCATGATCAAAGCAGCTTTAGAAGCCTCTATGCAGGGAAAAGATGTGTCCAAATTACGCCCACTGATTTGAGAACTGCACTGTTATACAAAGAAGGTCCTAAGTTGAAACTGATCAATAAACTGTTATACAGAGAAACAGTAGACAGAGGGGGACAAGTAGACAAACAACAACTAGTGCTGCCCACTGCCTTCGAGACTCAGTACTGAGGTCCTTGCACAACCACATGGGGCACCTTGGTATAGACAGAACACTTGACTTGGTGAGATCCAGATTCTATTGGCCTAAGATGGGGGCTGATGTGGAGCAACACACTTCGAACTTGTAGTCGCTGCTTACAGAGGAAAGCTTTCCCCAGAGGGCTGCCCCTTGTTAACATCACCACCAGTGCACCCATGGAGCTGGTCTGTATTGATTTTCTAAGTTTGGAGTCAGATCAAAGAAATATCAGTAATGTGCTGGTGGTCACTGACCATTTCACGAGATATGCCCAAGCTTTCCTCACCAAAGACCAGAAAGCATCCACTGTGGCCAAAGTACTGTAGAAAACTTTTTGTTCACTATGGGCTCCACAAAGAATCCATTCTGATCAAGGGAGAGACTTTGAGAGTCGCCTGATCAAAGAGATGCTTTCTCTGTGGGGAGTGCAAATCCAGAACCACTCTCACCACCCCCAGGGGACCCACAGCCTGAACGTTTCAACCGCACTTTGCTAGATATGCTAGGCACCCTGCACCCAAAGGACAAGCTTCAGATGGAGCTAACAAATTAGCACCCTGGTACATGCTTATAACTGCACCAAAGTGATGCCACTGGATTCTCCCCTACCGCCTGATGTTTGGAAGAGAAGCTCGCATACCAGTAGATGTGTGTTTTGGGGTCTCTCCTGATGGGGTTCAAGCTGACAACTATTTACAGTATGTGCAAAGTTAAAGGCCCAGCTAACTCATGCGTACCAACTGGCTCAAACCATGGCTGCCAAAAGAAATCTGGCCAACAAAGAAAGGTATGATAAAAGGTGAAAGCACAGAACTCCAGGAGGAGATCGGCATTGCTAAGAAATCTGGGACTGCATGGCAAGCACAAGATTGCTGACAGATGGCACCATCTCTCACATTGTAGTGGGCAAACTAGATGATCTGCCAGTGTACAAAGTAAGGCCTGAGAATAATTCAAAAGATGTAAAACAATGCATAGAAATCATTTACTGCCCATTGGACAAATCTTAATTGAGTCTGAGCCCCTAGAAGATGCCCTCTGACCAGTGACTAGAGCTGCTGCTAAGAAAAGATCAAGAAAGTCTGCACTACAGAAGCAAAGTTAAAGTGTTCCCTCCACAAGTCCCAGTTGAGCATGACTGTCAGTCCATATCGAAGAAAGTGAGAGTGACTTTGAATACTATCCTTCTTGGAACTGAGTCAATTGTTTCGGGGCAATCCCCTAGTCAATACTGGAGATGAAGCTGGGCCTTCTGACTGTCTAAGCCCCAGCCATCCCTGAGCCAATGCTCCCAGAAAGTGAAGTGCAAAGCATCAGATCAGATGAAATGGAATCATTGTGCATGGTTGAACTGTTTGAGCTTTCAGGGAGGAAAATGATAGATTGGGGCAGACTGGTGATACACCGAACAAGAAGAGTATTTTGAGTGCCCTGACAGTCCACTGCCAGTGTCCAAAAGCTCTCCATGCGAGCCAAATGTTGTGGACTCAGAAACTGTAACTCCTGGAGCTGAAAGTGCCCCAAGTTCTAGCCTCTCACCCCATGGAGACTCCCTGACAAGTGAGGACAATGCTGAAAATGAGGCTCAGAGTGCAGAGACTATAACAGTTCCCCCAGAAAGACTGGTCGAGCTGTAAAGCCTGTGGTGCACCTCAGTTATGATTCACTTGGGAGGCCTGTGGACTTGCCTCTCAATGTTGTCCATAAAGGAGTGTATGTGTCCCCAGCTCATTGCCCAAACTGAGCATCAGTGCTAACTCCAAGTTACTTGTGTTGCCCTCTAGTATGGTGCCCTTGCCCCATCCAGCCCCAAGGTAACTGATAGGAAGGGCCCCTCTTCAGGTTTCATGTACAAGAGGTAATAACTTGAGTTATGGTACAATGTGTAATACTGTAAAGAGTGACGACTGCAATGTTTCAGAAATGTGTTCTGGTAAAATGATATATTGACTGATGATTACATGTGCGAGCCTAATGCAAATGTATATGGTTGCAGTTGAAACTTATGGGTACTTGCTTGACGCGGACGCCAAGCTTTCTCCCAGGCCAGGAAGGGTGTAACCCCTGCAAATGGGGGTTCCCAAAAGACTTCCAGGAGCTTGCTTGAATGCTCCAAGCCTGAATGGTGTTTAGCATTTAAGCCATTTATCAGTGAGTGTTTTAGAACCTCTGGTACTGTCTTTAAGAGCTGTCTGCTTGCAGACATAATTAGTTTGTATGGGGGACTGTGTGTTTTTGATTGAGTACCACCTGCTGCTGCCAATTCACTTCATTTTTGCAGTCACTAGGAGTGCAAAGGGAACCTATCTGAAAGATGTAACTGTTTGCCAGAAATTATTTAGAGTAATAATGAAATTACAGTTTGTCTAACCTGCTTTTGCAGTCAGAACTGTGTCTGCTAGTTCCCATTCTAGTTTTGAACTGCTGAACTGGACCAATCAGTGTGGGTAAGCTAGCTCTAAAATGGTGCCTTGACGAATCAGAACTTGACTCATAATCTGAGCCAGCCACAAGAGGATTGTATGGGCAGTGACTCTGGGAGATGTAGTTTAGACTTCAGTGCCTTTTGGACCAACAGCAGCAGTCTATTTGAGGACAGCCAATCCAGTCAAGAACTGGGAGGAACTCAAAGGAAGTGCCCGGTTTTTGTCGGTTGGAGTTGAGTTGAGCTTTGGCAGTGAAGAAGGAAGGAGCCCTGTGCTTTTTCAGTGTGCAGTTTTAGTCAAAAAACGTGTGTAAGGCCCAGAGTTCCGGTCTGCAGCTTGTGTAACAGCTTGTTAGGACTGAATCCGTCCTGTGAAAAGAATCAAAGGATCTCTGAAGAGTAGAAACCAGGCTCACCCTGTAGAAGACTGGAAGAATTGCTGAAAATTGCACTCGGTCTGTCAGGAACTGAATCTGCTGTGTGTTCTCCGGGTATTGTGCAGTAATTGCGATCGGATACAGATGCAGCCTGCCTGGTATAGTACTTTCTTTTATATGGATGTGTGAAGAGGTTTGTGTACCTCAAGGAGCCCTGCTGACATTGAAGGACCCTATCTTATTTGGAGGTCGTGAGTACTAATTCAGGGTTGTTCCTGTTGAATTGCCACATTAAATCCAAATGGAATTACTGTACTGCTGACTGTTTAATTCTCCTTTCTCTGTGTGAAAGGGCCCCTACCAGCTGCCACGGTTTGGACTAGCCACTAGGGCTTGGGTACCCAGGGACAGTAACTGATAGGGATAGGCCTGTGCACAGAGCCATAGGTAGATTATTAGAGTGATAAGCTAATTAACCTGATTTCCCCGTCCTTGTTATATCCCCCAAATAAATCAGAGCTGCTTGTTTCAGCAAAGTTATACTGCCTGAGGTATTTGTCTATGTTAAAGTACTGTACTGTGATTGTTGCACTGTATCTCATTTCAGGAGGTCCCAGTGCGGAACCAGACCTGGGGGTAAGTGTATACTGTGAAGGTAATTCTGATATATTGTGTGGGCCACTAGTGGGAAGAAAGGGGTTGCAGTGTCCCAGAGGGCTGTGACCAAGTTAGTTTAACTATTGCAACCCTGACCTCTGGGTGGAGGCACCCGCCATTGGATCCAGGCCCCTCAACCTGTTAGTGGCAAATCAGGCAGGGGTAGTAGCCCCTGGGATAGCGCCATCTAGGGGTTACATACCTTTTAAAACTCCTACTGTCTCTGTCTGGGGCTGTGCCCGTTATATTTCTCTAATCTGTCTGGTTGTTCTGCTGTCTTTCCCCTCCCCCTTTCTTTTTATATGGATCTAGCTTTGTACCTCCTTGTTTCACCCTCCCTGGTCACTCGGCTTTATTTTCATTTGTTACGGTATAAAGTCTGGATTGAATTCTGATACTATAGTATCCATTTCTGCTATTTATTCCTCCTTGTCTTGTATCTTGGCTGTGAATCTCTCTGTTTGGTATATGTTGTTTATGATTTTGCACCATGTATTTATGGTGGGGGGATCAGGAGTCATCCAGTTCTTTGTGATTGCTTTTTTGGCTGCCAATAGGTACATCCAAATAGAGGAGCATGGCGATATTCTTATTCCTCTTGGGGGGCTTGAAATTAAAGCCAGTTGTGGGGTGAGGTCCGAAGGGGTCCCTCTAGGGTTTTTATTTGGTCTAGAATTTGTTTCCTGAAGTTTAGTAACGTTGGGGAGAACCAGAATATATGACTCTGGTTCATTGACATATTGCCGGACTTTCTCCAGCATTCCCCAAATTGGCTGGGCATGTATTTAGCCAGCATTGCCAGGGTCCTGATATATCTATTTCTTATGTTCCATGCAAACTCCCTCCAATAAGTAGAGGGTGTTATTTTAATGGCTGGGATGGTGTATTTTAACCACATCTTGATCTATACTGTATTTAATTTCTTATTCGCACTGTCTAGTATCATCTTTGTGGTATCCCGTGTCATCTGCTGGAGTGCTTTGTATAGATTCCCTATAAGATGTTGCCAGAGGGAGCCCCCATGTGTCTCCATTATCACTGTCATCAGTAGTGGGACTGGGGTGAGTTTTTTAGTAAATGGTTTACGTTTGTGATAAAGGTACGTGCGAACTTGTAACGACTCTACCTGTCACCTGGTAAGTGTGTTGTAGTGTCTCAAATGGGACTACTCCTGTGTCATCTAGAAACTGGTAGATACATGTTAAGCCTTGCTGTCGCCATCTTCGAAAGGTCAGATCCATTTGTGAGGGAATAAACTCACCGTCTGTTTCTAGTACCCTGCAGTAGTAGAATACGTCTTGAAAAACTGTCTGTCTGTTGATTCCATACCATACCCTCAGCGTAGTGCGAGTTAGTGTGCTAAAGTCAGATAGGGGAGAGGAGGATTGGGGAGTTGGAAGTAAAACACGCCCAATGTCATACAGATAATTTAGATGGAGTTCTATTTGCAGCCAGTGTGTCGTTACCTTGGTAGCCATCCATAGGAGTGCCACCTGTAGGTGTGCTGCCTTAGCGCATGTCAACATATTGGGTAGATTAGTTCCTCCCTGGCTTGTTGGCAGTTGTAATATGGACATTCGGATTCAAGGTCTCTGTCCAAACCATAAAACTGAATATCTTTTAATTTTATGATTTAGGCCCTGAGAATTCCAAGTAACCACTGTAAACTCCTTCAGATTTGTGATTATTATACTATATTTAATTTTTTTCTTACTTTTTTCTTTCCTACAGGCTGAAGTACGCCAGCTTTCAGTTTTGTTATGACAAGGTAGAAAAGAAGGGAGAGAGGAAGGAAGGAAGGATGGAAGGAAGGAAGGAAGGAAGGAAGGAAGGAAGGAAGGAAGGAAGGAAAGACCTTTAGAGAAGCAAAAAAGAGAGTACAGATTATTGACCTGAATATTAACATTTCAAAGAATTCATAGCTTGTATTTCTAATAAACAGATTCATTTTCTTTTTAATCACCCCAACTATTTTCAGTATATTAAGTGTCTAGATGTAGTAATAAATAAACAAATCCTCAACTATATTCTCAAATGGCTTTTCAGGACCCCTCAGCCACCATTAATTAAATAGAGAGCTAGGGACAAATGACTTGGCTCATCATGAGATTAGAGCAGTGCAGAAGGACTTTGTAGAATTGGGGAGGGGCCTAAGACAAGTAGCACACACAGTATCCTCCTCAGAGGTGCTGCCTGTCAGTGGCATGAGTGAGACGAGGGTACTTTGCACCATGCAGTTTAATGAATGATTGAAGAAATGGTGTGGAGCACAGGGGTTTGGCTTCATTGGGGACTGGGGTTCCACCTGGAAGGACACCAGCCTATACTGGCAGGATGGTCTGCATCTGTCCAGGAAGGGAACAAGTCTTTTGAGCAATTGGTTTAAATGCTTCATTGGCAAGCTTTTAAACTAGTCAAGGGGGGAGGCACTGATAAGCAGCAGGAAAATCCCAGCCTCTCCCTACAAAACAGGGTACTAAATGAGAAAAAGACCAAGGTAGAAAGGTCAGTGGGTGATGCTGCAACAGAAGGTAAAGCCATCAAGAAATGGAGAACAATGAGTACCAATGCCTGCAGTCTGAGTAACAAGCTTCCTGAATTAATGGCCTTGATGGAGGAGGAGCATCTGGATATCGTGGCAGTCACAGAAACATGGTACATACAAAACCATGACTGGGACATAAACATACCAGGATACACTATCTACAGGAGGGACAGGGAGGGTATAAGAGGAGGAGGAATAGCTCTTTACATAAGGGAAGGAATCAAAGCAACAGAACAAAAGGGAAAACAGGGAGGAGGAGGAGAAGAAGCACTGTGGGTAAAT
The DNA here is from genome assembly GCA_016271365.2 of Neoceratodus forsteri. Taxonomy (NCBI): domain Eukaryota; kingdom Metazoa; phylum Chordata; order Ceratodontiformes; family Ceratodontidae; genus Neoceratodus; species Neoceratodus forsteri. Next base: position 127,408,446 of record CM028130.1, on the reverse strand, counting down.
TTGGAGACTGGCAATGGCACCACAGTCTGCACAGGGGTTTTATACAGACCCCCTTCTCAGGGGGAGGAAATGGACAAGGAAATGATAGAAAGTATACTTAGAATGGCAGAAAAAGGGGAGATATTGCTGATGGGTGATCTGAATATGCCAGATGTTAACTAGGAGGCAGTATAACGCAGTGGTCTAAGGCTCTGAGCTGCAAATTTGGTGACATCCAGCAGACCAGACCTGGGTTTGAATCCCACAGCTTCCACTTGCATACTGTGTGACCCTGAGCAAGTCACTTAACCTCCTTGTGCTCCCAGGTCGCTCCTGTAAAAAAGCTTTCAGCTTAGTGTGCTATACCTGGTTAAACAACTAAATAACTGGAGTGCAGTTGCAGCAGCCACTTCCAAGAGTGGGGTTATTCTAGATGCCCTACAGGGGGCATGCTTTAGACAACTAGTATTGGAGCCCACTCGAGAGGGAGCAATCTTAGACCTGGTTCTCTCAAATGGAGATGAAGAGAGGATCACAGATGTAGAAGTGGGTAGCCATCTGGGAACTAATGACCATCGAACAGTATGGTTCACAACAAACACTGCAATAGAGTCAAGCCATACAAAGGCAAAAGTACTGGACTCTAGAAAGGCTGACTTTTCCAAAATGGGTGAGTGCCTAAGGAATGCACTAGCAAATGGGCAGGAAGGAGGGGTAGAAGAACAATGGGGAATAATAAAAACTGCAATCACAGAAGTAACAAGCCTTTGTGTGAAGCAAATGAACAAAATGAAATGATGTAAGAAACCACTATGGTTCTCAAAGGAAGGTTCAAGAGAAAAAGAAAGCACTCAGGAAGTGCAGGGAATCACAGAAGGAGCAGGACAGAGAACTGTATCAGTTAAAGCAAAAGGAAGCTGGGAAGGCAGTCAGAACAGCAAAGGCCCAAACCGAGGAAAAGATAGCCAACTCAGTCAAGAAGGGGGATAAAACCTTTTATAGGTACATCAGGGAGCAAAGGAAGACCAAGGGAGGGATAGTGAGGCTTAATAAAGGGGAGGAGGGTGGGCAGAGGGTGACTATGAAAAGGCAGAGATACTAAACAAATATTTTTGCTCAGTATTTACAGAGGAAGAGGGGGAGGTACCTAAAACAAACAGTAGAAACACTCTGGATACAGAAGTTGATACCAGCCCATTTACAGAAGAAAGGGTTCTGAAAGAACTCTTAAAACTGAAGGTGGACAAAGCAATGGGGCCTGATGGGATTCATCCCAGAATTCTAAAAGAACTAAGGGTAGAACTAGTGACACCACTGACTACCCTCTTCAACAAATCATGGGAGGATGGGGTGGTACCCAGGACTGGAGGAGAGCAGATGTGATTCCCTTCACAAAAGTGGGAGCAAGGCAGAAGCAGGAAACTACAGACCTGTTAGTTTAACCTCAGTGGTAGGGAAAATGATGGAACCATTTGAAGGAAAGAATTGTCGAGTATCTAGAGGCTAGAGGGCACAGGACCCAAGGCAACATGGATTCACAGCAGGAAGGTCATGCCAGACAAATCTGATAGATTTCTTTGACTGGGTGACAAAGTAGTAGATCAGGGAGGGCTGTGGACATGGCCTACCTAGACTTTAGCAAGGCATTTGACACAGTCCCACACAAAAGATTAATATAGATGTTAGCCAGCCTGGGAGTGGGTCCCAAGATGACAGCCTGGGTAAAGAATTGGCTGGAGAATAGGACACAGGGAGTAATAGTAAATGGAGTCCACTTGAAGCAATGGGGTTACTAGTGGGGTGCCCTTGAGGGTTCAGTATTAGGGACCGGTCCTCTTCAATGTCTTTATGCTTTATATTGCAGAGGAACTGGAAGGAAAAGTATGTCTCTTTGCAGATGACACAAAGATCTGCAACAGAGTTGATGCACAAGTGGGTGGAAAGGATGAGAAAGGACTTGGCAAGGTTAGAGGATGGTCGAGTGTATGGCAGCTTAGATTCAATGCTAAGAAGTGCAAGATAATGCACCTGGGAAACAAAAACCCAGGGGAAGAGTACACAAAGTGGGTGAGATACTAACAACAACAAAAATGGAAAGGGACCTGGGGGTAGTCATGTCAGATGACCTAAAGGTGGGCAAGCAATGTGAGAGGGCAGCAAGGAGGGCTGGGAGGATACTGGGATGCATAGGGAGAGGCATCACCAGTAGAAAACAGGAAGTTATTATCCCTCTGTACAGACAGCTGGTCAGACCCCATCTGGAGTACTGCGTGCAGTTCTGGAGACCCAATTCTGCAAAGACATAGACAGGATGGAAGCTGTCCAGAGAGGGCACTAAAATGGTGCAGGGTCTGCACCAGAGAAGACATATGAAGGAGACTTAAGGAGCTTAATATGTATAGCCTCGAGGAAAGGAGGGAGAGGGGGACATGATATAAGTACCTCAAGGAATCAACAAAGTCCAAGAGGGTAGCATCTTTCAAAAAAGAGGCGGCAAGAACAAGAGGGCACAATTTGAAGATGGGGGGTCATCTCAGAGGTAATTTAAGGAAGTATTTTTTAACAGAGAGGGTTGTGGATGCACGGAACGGCCTTCCGGAGGCGGTTGTGGAGTCAAAAACAGTGGTGGAATTCAAGCATGCATGGGACAGTCATAAGGCAATTCTAGGGGGTTGGGGTAGGAAGAAGTAGGTTGCTGGTTAACTAGGATCTGCAGCTTATCCATTAGGTAGGGAAATGGGTAGACTGGGTGGACCAAGTGGTCCTTATCTGCCGTCAAATTCTATGTTTCTATGTAGAGAGCTATACAGATCAAATGATATTTCTGTTTACATTTAAACTTTTAAACAGTGCCATATAAATAGTGTATCATTTAAGAAGTTTGCAGGACAATCTCTAAAATGAACTATCAATTTTTTTAGGAAACATGCTTGTAGTCTTAATATTTATCTCCCCTTTTTTAATAAAGGACCTTTAAGTATGGGTTAGTTTATGAGTTAAACTAAACCCCATCTCAGCATATTGTGTCCAACAAAGTAGGTTTTATGCTGAGAACGTGAAATTAAAGGCAACACAAACTAAAGATAACCATACCATTGCACTAGCAACAGAAGAATAAAAGGGAAAAATACTACCCCTTATTCACTCAAGTGTTCCTGAAGTATTTCAGGATCTGCTTTATAATTTGCTTTTAGCTAACACATGCTGTCTGGCCAATACTAATGCATTGTTGAGCTATATTCTTTATTATATATGAGTTCCAATAATTATATATGAATTTCAATTTTTTCAACAGTATTGGAAATAGAACATTCAGACCCGGATATTCAGACTGCGCCAGGCTGTGGCGCAAGCCTGGGCACAGAGCAACTTGGCTGCGCAGGGACATTGACTGGGCGATATTCAACAGAGCTGCACTATGGCACAGCATCGTTGAATATCGCTCCCTGGCCACCCGCACTGCGCCAGCACAAATGGCCAGAGTGGAGCAGGGGGATATGCTAGCGCAAGTTCCATTGTGCTATGCACAACAACTGCGATATTCAAAAGTGCACATGCAAATGGGGCCATAATGTATGCAAGGCGCAAACAGCTTAATCTAGTTCAAGGTCAGTTGGCATTCATCTGTATCCCACTCCCCCCTGGTTCGTGGCTGAGAATAGGCAGGATTTGTCTAGTGTACTTACCTGGTCCACAAAAACTAAATAAATAAAGGCGCCATTTGCACGTGGGCGCGCCGATCCCCGGTGACTTACTCCTGGCGCCCTGCCAGGCAGCAGCTGTCAGGGACTGACGCCCCCTGCACAGTGTAGTAATGCGCCCCTCTGTCCGATCGCGGGCATTTGTAGATTCAATTCATTGTCCAGTATCCCTGGTGATCCAGTGGACTGCTCGCAACATGATTGCGGGCATATGTAATTATAAGGTGAGCTCACGTTACCCCTTTCCCACCCGCCCACTGAGCCCCACCAGCCCTCCCCGGTCAGCGGCGGGTGGCAGCACCACCTGCCTGCTGCCCGCCGACTGACAGTGTCACGTAGGGCTGTATGCCTACTGGTCCACAGCGTGAGCCAATGGGCATGCAGCTTGTGTGAATATTACAAGTCCGATATGTGAATGGATCCATTCACTTATTATCTGGACTGTAGTAGGGTAGCATAGCACATGCTGCATGCCCATTGGCTCACGCCTGTGGACCACCGGGCGACAGCCCTCAGTCTTCACACTGTCAGTCGGCGGGTGGCAGGCAGGTGGAGTGCTGCCGCCCACTGCTGACCGGAGACCTAGACTGCCAGGGACTTGTGGACATATATATAGTTTATAATGTTTGGGGGGCCACTAGACTACCAGGGAAGGGTATTGTCACATATGCAGATGGTAACTTGGGGACCAGGGCACGGGTGGGGGGATGGCAGCACCGCCCTATGGGGCATATTACAACAGGGGATCCCGGGGGCTGGGGCTGTGGGATGCCATGCGGGCGGTACATGTGCAGGGATTGGGGGCAGTTGGTGTGGGAAGCCCTATGGGGCACGTACTGTATGGGGGCTGTACAGTAGGGGGATGAGGCAGGATCCTGGTCCCAAATCCAGGACTGGTTGTGCAGTGCCCAGTGGGGCAACAACAGGTGCAGTCTGGGCATGGAGGGGCACATGGACCGGGTTTTACAGAACCCTCGGAGGTGGTATGTAACTTACACCAGCTAAATGCAAGTGTAACTTACGATGCCAGTTCTCCTTTGGGGGTTCTTGTAGAATCCCAATGGTGGGGACTTTGTGGCTGCCCTTCTAGAATGGGGCACAACTGCTACTGTAAACCCCCTAATGCCATAGCGCAGGGGGTCTATGGCCACAAATGCCGGTGTAACTTCTGTTTGGCGCAAGTGGCCTGCGCCATGTGACAGGCCACTTTGTAGAATTGTGAATGTCGCAACTGCTGGCGTAAGATGCTACATACACCATTCTACTTGGCACAACTGCAGTTACGCCAGGTGTAACTCTTCTAGAATCTGGCCCCTTGTTTGTTTCCTTTACATCCCATACATACGCACAGTTTAATTCTGAGAGCGAGTCTGAAGTTGCAGCACGAGCTAGTCTATTTTGTATTTTTATCAAATCACCTATTGTGTGCATCTTATTTTGGCTACAACATTCTAAGCTGAAAAATGAAGATCCTTGGCAGCAAACATGGCATAAAATGAAAAATATTATGAAGCTCTCTCCTACTCCAATAAGTTACTCCTCTTATACATTTATTTTTTTGCAGTTACTATTTTCTCCCCCTGGAGTTCCCTGCCAGCATCTGGTGTCCCCTTCGTGTAGGCACAGAGTATGAGACCCCCTTCCCATAACTCCACAACTTACCCTTCATGGCAGGGGGTGGGGAGCGACTCAACCCACCAGTCTGGATTAGTGTTTGGAGAGGTGCCTTCCCGGTCCATCACGGAGGAGGGCTATCATCATAAGCAGACGACTCCACTTTTTTTCCTGTATTCTCCCTCTTGAGATGCGGCATGCAATGGCACCAGCGGCGGTTGCGTGCACGCTCCCATGCGCATCCCGCCAAGCGCTTGCCATACTCTCATCTACTTCCAGTGCTGACATGCCACCTCCCAGCCTCCGCTAGGTGGCAGGCATTCGGCGAGCCCTGCAACCCCCCCTCCCCAGAGAAGGAGAGCAGTCCTAGGGATGCTCGATCTTTCTCCTCCCTGCCAACCCCTAGTGCCCCATGGCCGTTCCCGAACACGGGTCGCTGGTGTGACGTGAGGTAAGGCGTCCAGCACTTCAGCCCTCAGCTCCACCAGGCTGGCTAGTTGCTCCTCTTATGACTTGAACCTCAGTCCAACTCCACACCAAGGATTGATCACAAAAGTCCAAAATACATGTTTTTTTAAGGAAAACTCCTCACAAGAACTGAAGACCATTACCATTACATTCTTCCTTCAATTGGAAGACAAAAAAACAAACAGGAAAGTGTCCCCTAATTTCAAAGATATGAGTATAGATGTAGGTGCAGACCCCCTCCCCATTAAGTAAAATATTTGGATCTCAATTAGAAAACTTTACAGGCTGGCCCATGCAGCGGTGGATTGCCATGCACTGGGCCGACCCAGGTTTGGGAACGGACCCGGGTTGTCGGAGGGCCAGTCAAGGGGAGAAGGATGGAGTGTCCATGGGCAGCTCTCCTTCTCTGGGGAGGGTGGGGACAACAGTCAGAGCACGGAGGACCCCTGGTGGAGGCCGAGACCCTGGCGCTGCCGACGCTCAACAGGGGGGAGGGGGGCAGACGCGGCAAAGTCATTGCACGCCCCGCCCACCTCTGGGGAAGAAACCAGGAAAAAGAATGGCGGGCCGGGCTAACGAGAGAATGAAGCCCTCCCGGAGGTCCTTGATTCACTACACGTCGCCTGTGGGACCCCAACTAGTCATAGTTCCGTGGCCACGAAGGTAGGCTAAGGCCCCACCCTCCGGGTGCAAGCTGGGGTGACCGTGGGCCCCTGGCAGCAATAGGCGGCGGCGGTGGAGGTCTCCGGGGGCCGTGACCAGGGCAAATAAAGATCAGTGGCCCAGCAAGGAAAATAAAAAAAAAAAAGAAAAACTTACAGAGCTCACAGGATTGCTCAACCCAGATCGTTAACTATGTACAGCTTTGCACCATTGATCTGCCTGTATGAGAAGAGTCAGGATTTCTACTCAGTTTCTCAATATCTTTACTATTGCAGACCATTAAAGGTCTTCAGGTAGAGCTCCTCTTGCTGTGGCACTGAGTAGTGAGAGACCCTGACTCCCCAGTGCAGGATTAGATGACACTACCCCCTGTACTCCTCCCGCCACTATGCAAATCCAATGGGGACTTTTTAAATTTATCTTCTTGAGGTCAGTGATCTAAAAGGGACAACCCAAGAGGCCACAAGCATTTAAGATGTTGTTTTTATTTATTTTTACATATGAAATGCAATATCGAGGAGAACAGCACCCCACACCACATCAACATACCTCTTACAAGAAGCAGACACTGACATGTAAGGAGGCATTCGATTCAGTTAATTTCAACGGTTTTAAAGGAAGGAGCTCAAAAATCTAAATTGCTGAACAACTGAGGAAAGTCTTTTCTTAACTCAGAGTTGGCTGCCTCCAATCCATTATAGATTTTAAGACCATTATCAGACCAGACTTGCAGTTGCATTGGGAAAATTAAGCTACTGTATATATAAATCCTGCTTCTCAAAGCTTTCTTTTTATTGGTACAAATGCATCTCTCTTCCTGATTGTTTCTGGTAGAAGATCGTTGAAAACTTTTAATTTGTAATTTTCAAATTCAATAGTTTGCTTATCTCTCAAGACCTTTTGCACAAACAGCTTTTGTTGAAAATCTAACAGCTTCAAAACCAGGGCCAGGATTCCCAAAAGAAACACACAGTACACACAAAAGTTTGCGCTATACGTCGAGGTTGTCCTGGTGGGCAATGGAGCTATTCACAGTCGGATAGCGTGGTGCACTATCTGACTCTGAATAGGGGCCAGTGGGAGCAGTGCTAACCCAGAAAAAGCAGTGGAATACCAAGCAGTGCTGCCCCCACAGCCAGCCAGAAAAATGGCCCTGCAACCAACAGCGCTCGTGTGCTAAAGTGCTATTCATGAAAGGAGCCATGCACATGAGTCCATTGGGCAAGCAAGGCGCTAGTGGCCATCAGCATGCCCATTATGGGCTCAATTGCATAATATTAGTGTGGCATTGCAGGGCCCTCCCCTCCAACCAGCCCAAGCCCCACACAGATGCATTCCCTGGGAGTCTAGTAGCACCCTCCCCTGCCCCAATCCTCAGCCCATTATTGTAATATATTGTTCCATAGTGTAGCAGTTCCACCCCCTCCTCATCCCTGATCACCCACTCGACAATGAAAAAATGTTTTCCATAGTGTAGTGGCCCATCCCCAATCACCCACCTGACAATGAAAAAACATGTTTTCATAGTGTAGTGGTCTCTCCCCACCTCTCTGGTCACTGATCCCATAGTAATAACAATTTTCCATAGTGTAGTGGTCCCTCCCCGGTCACCAATCCAATAGTAATAACAATTTTCCATAGAGTAGTGGTCCCTCCTCACTCCCTGGTCACCGATCGCCAACCCCAAATGTCAAAAGCCCTATTCCCTGGTAGTTTAGGGTCTCACCCCCCACTCAGTCCTGGGTGACCCACCACTCCACTCCTCCCCTTCCCAACCCCTGATCGGTGACCAGAACAGCCCTCCTTACACCACTGTGGTTGGCTGCCAACTGAGGCCTGATGGAGCGTGTGTGGTCAGTCAGTCACAGTCAATGAGCTGTAATGTATACAGTATGTGCTCCATCAAGGCTTAGTTGGTGGCTAGCCGTGGTGGTGTGAGGAGGGCTGTGCTGGTTGTCAATCACTATAGAAAATTGTTATTATTATGGGATCAGTAATCAGGAGGGGGGAGGGACCACTACACTTATGAAAATTGTTTTTATTATGGGATCGGGACTGGGAGGGGGAGGGATTACCACACTACAGAAAAATTGTTTTTATTATGGGATCGTGACTGGGAGGGGTGGGACCACTACACTATTGCAAGCTGTGTTTTCATTGTGGGGTGGGTGATTGGGGATGGGAGGGGCCACTACACTAGCAGCAACATGTTTTTATTATCGGGTGGGCATTTGGGAGGGGTGGGGGACCTCAGTACTTCTGCCAGCCACTAGGTTGCGCGGATTACCGCCATTTTTCCAGCGTATTAGCTCCAGGCGAGGACTTTCAAAGGCCCTTGCATGGAGTAAACCTTCGTGGAATGGGATGGAGGGATGTACCGGTCCTCTCCTTGATTAGCATTGTTGCCCCTTCCAACTTTGTTTAGCACAAAACTCAGTTTATGGGGAAAACTGGGCTTTGTGAATACTCAACTATTCACAAAGCCCAGTTTGCCTGGTCAAACTGGGTTTGCATCCAGGAAAAGTTTTGTGAATCCTGGCCCAGAGATCTTGATCTTTTACCTGGAGCAGGCTTGGGCTTTAGAGACCTATGAGCGCTATCATGTATTTAGCACTGTGCAGTGAAAAAACAGCAATTTTTATGAGTAAACTGTTAGTAAAGGCAGTAACATCTGATCCTTCTTTCCTTTTCTCAGTCCAAAAATCATTAGATTATTTCTTCTATTCCTGTTGTCAAGATCCTCTAACTTCTCTTCAATTTTTTTGCTATTTTTCTGTTAGTAATGTTTTCTCTGCTATCCCTTTCTACTCTGTCTTCTGTGCTACTAATCCTGACTTCAACATCTGAAATTCTCATTTTATGACTTTCTACTTCTTATTTATTTATAGCAACTCATTACACAAAATAGATACAAGTAGGACACTGAGACATGCACCTCTCAGTTAAGAAAATTTAGTTAGAATAAAAGTACAGCATAAAAGAGAGAGCCAGAAGGAGATCATAGCAGTGTAAAACACACAAGGTAAGGCATCAGGTAAGGTAACATTTATTTATATGGTGCCCAATCCCAGAAGCTCTGGACATCTTACATAAAAACAGGCAGAGTAATGCAAATAAAATAAATTACAGAAATAACACATAAAAATACATCATGCAACACATAATGCAAAACCAGTAACTACAGTGTTAGCGACATAAAACAACTCTGGTTAGTCTGGGTAAGCCAACTTAAAAGGATGAGTCTTTAGACCCCTTTTAAAAGCCTCCACCGTTGGAGTCTCCCTAACAGGGATGGGAATCGAGTTCCAAAGGGCCGGTGCGGTGACCTCAAAAGCTCGACTGCCAGATGTTTTTAACCTGGCCCTTGGAACCGCATAGATGCCCCTGGTGGAGGAGCGGAGGGAATGGACTGAGGTGGCAGGTGGCAGGAGACACATAAGAATTCTGGCATCTTACCCTTCTGTCTGTTGACATGGTCCCAGAGGGGAGGAAAGAAAGAAAGACAGTTCAAGAAGCTCCATTCCAGCCACCACTGTCTTGAAGCTTTAATTCTGATATCTTGTCTCCTTCTTCTTTTCTTCTTATGGGTTGGCACGTGAAGGTCAGTATCAGAATTCGGGCACTTACACAGTTATAAAGTTCCAGTTTTAAGTCCAAAGTTCAAGGTTCGAGTCTCGACCACCCACTCAGGTGAGTGAGCTTCAGTCATGCCTTCACTGTATGTAGAGTGTCCTAATGATCAGCCACTCCTACTGGCAAGCTTCAGCCCAGCTCGGGCACTAACCATTGACTTTGGCAATTAAGGGGTGTTTACACTGCTAGTGCATGTGGATATTACTAGTGGAAAGCTCCACTGATTGTACCACACCTGCCTCACAAGCAGATGTGCTGTGCAGCTTAAACAGTAGATTGCTTTGGAGGTGCGAGATCCCCAGATTCGAGCTGCTTTTGCCTCAGCTTACCCTGGCTATCATAAGTTGGAGGACATCACAAAGGCTTACTTCTCAGGACTGATGTAAAAGTCCCTTCTCGTTCACCAGAGTTCATAAGCGTCCTGGGAGATTGATTCCAAGTCCAGTTAGTCCCTTGTTTGAATTCCAAATTCCGTGTGTTAAATGCTTGTTTTTAAATTATTCTAGGTGGAAGGCAGAGCCCTCAGACTGCTCTGTTTCCTCCTATCTGTGAGCGGTCCACATCGAAAGGTATGATGCCAGAACTGTTAACTTCAGTCATTCAAAATACAACAGTAGATCCTGTCACTCTGATTGGCAAAATACATGCAGGTATTCATATATCTCACTAACAAAATAACTCTCTAAATTTTCTCAGGCCCAAACCCTAATTAAAATCTGCTTCATTCATGGAAAAGATTGTCTCAGCTTATCAGTTTGATTCCTGTAAGTCTGAAAGCTGACATATTTGTAAGCCTCCCTCCAGGGGTATTCGGATGGTAAATTGGTGGGAGAGGGGCACTATACAACCAAGAAACACAGTCCATAGACAGTAGAAATGTGCTCATTACCTGGTTCTTCTGATGGCAGCAGGTGGACCCCACTTAGGAGAGAGCAGGAGCACTTCTTAGATGCAGATGGTGAGCTGTAGGGTCAAGGGTGATTAGCAGGTACAGAATGCACAGTTCAAATTGATTAAATCCACTGTCCATGCCATAATCAAAATGCAACAAACAGGTTTAATGAACAAGAAAGTTAATGAACCACTCCATGGAGAGTGGGGGTAACACATTTGGTGGGGGCATCCACAGGTGGACACCTGATTTTCCTGCAACAGTCTTTTTCGCCAACAGGCTGAATTATTTCATGCTGTTACTCCCTTGAGCCAACAAGGCTACATTCCTAGCAGCAGCAATGCAGAGGGCCGAAGAAGGCCACACATAAAGGTAGCCTGTACATAGCAGCACTTTCACTTCACGTTACATTCTTTCTTCCCTTCCAAGTCCATACACAGGCCTCTCTGGCTCACTTTCCATTTCTTAATTCTCAAGCAGTAGACATTTCACTAGGGACTATGACAGCATGAGACGTTTCTACTGTCAAAAGCTCTCTTTCAAACTTGGCCTTCCCATACACTTTCTCCACTGGGGGCATACCTTTCACTTTACGGCGCATTTCTTTCACTTCAGGGTCTTAAATCAGTCAAAACTGGTGTTCTTTAGCAAGAACAGAACCACCAAAGACCTTCTGGACACCCAAGCACTGAGACCACATGCATGGCAGCTGGGCCTATCCATGCATACTCCTGGCCTTTTCCAGTAACTCCCAGCACTTTCTGCTCTTGCAGTGATTCCAATTTCAGGAGTGCCTTCACCCAGGGGATTAACTGCCATGCCACGCAGAGCACCCAGACAAGTCTACCACTATGCCCACAACAGTCCAGGCTGCCACCTTTGGACTGCATCCCAGGCCTAATTCACCATAGCGGGCCCACTCACAGGACACATTCTGACTCCATGATCTGCACTCGCCCACGGGTGAGACTACTTAAACTACAAGGGTCCCATCAGTGCTTACCCTACCAAGGTGCAGAGTTCACTTGACGGGCATCCAAAATTCTTTCACTGTCCAGGTTTCGGCTCCCAAATGCACCCTACAGGCCCCAGTCCTTCAGCTCCACCTCTTCCCCCTTCACACTCGTGGCCTGAACTGCTGCACCTCTCATATGCGGATCTTTGAAGGAGGAGGGCTGGGGTGGCAAGCGGCCCACCCTGGCCTCACCAAGGCCCTCTGGCCAAACTTGCAGGCCAACCTCCTGGACTCCTGTCTCCCCCCCGATGCCAAAATCCCTCTCTATGTATACCCCTGAGGATGGGTCCCCTCTGCCAGCAGCAAGCAGGCCCAACTTCCCAGACCTCATGGCACCAAGCTCTCTTTCTGTTCCTAACTACCCTTAGCAACCAAAATTAACTAGTAAGCACCCAAAGGATTCTTACATATTTATTACAACAGTCTCCTTGGACATTTTCATTTTAAGCTAGTACTTTGTCTTGACCTCATATCCTGGGATCTAATGTCATGGTGCAGTATTTGTATACCTAGTACAATGTGCAGACTGTACATTCCATGTTTGCTACTACATATGACATGCAGCTCAATATTTGAGTAATTCCCTTAGAGTAGGGAGTAGGTAATCTGGCCAGAGCCAGTGAAGATGTAGGTCATACAGGGATGGGCCATGACCGTGACCAGGAGAAAAGTATGGGCCTCCCTAGGGATGCCAGGGTACTACCATAAGTTTGTGCCAAACCCCTGTCTGACCTTACCAGGAAGAAAATGCCAAAAAAAGGTTCAGTGGATGGAAACCTGCAGCACTGCGTTCAGCCAGCTGAACGAGGCATTGTGTTGGGCATCTGTGCTCATCAGCCCAGACTATTCTCCCAGGTTTATTGTGCACATAGCTGCATATGCTCATGGGATAGGGACAGTTCTGAGTCAGGTTATAAACTCAGGAGAGGAACACCCAGTCATGTACCCGAACAGGAAAGTGCTGCAAAGAAAGAAGGCCTACACCACAGTCAAGAATAAGTGTCTTGGTACTGTCTGGGCTTTACAGAAGCTGCAACCTTATTTGTTCAGGAGGGAATTCACCCTGGACACTGATTACAACCCCCTTACATGGCTGCATAGGACCCATGGATAGGACCCAAAATTGCTAAGGTGGAGTCTGGTGCTGCAGTCCTATAATATGGACATTAGGTATCACAGTGGGTACCAGCATGGCAATGTGGTCTGGTTGTCCAGACAATAGTTAGAGCCCCTTTCTAAGTAGGAGAGGCACATCTAGAGAGTGAACTGAAGGCACAGCAGATGGAGCCAGACAGCTTGCACGAAAAACAAGCATCATTTAGTGGTGCTAAAGCATTTATTTATTTATTTTTATTGATGTCTTTGGTTACTGGGTAGGTGCACTGATCTGAGGGACCGTTTTCTGACATGCCCCGCGCCATAAAAGATGGCAATGGTAACAACAGTACAATCAAAGTAACAAAATAGATACAAACACACCTTATTTACATACAAGAATTAGTATGCAGGGTACAGGAGATTACAGGTTAGGGTTGCCACTTTTGGATGAGATGAAAACCGAATACTAAACCACACCCCCAAACCCCACCCCTAACTCCACCCCTTTTATGACTTCTGAGGGCATCGCTTGGGTCCTGATTCACTTGATTTATTCAGAATTGCTGCTGATATTGCATTGTGTACAACTTGTGTAAAGTACATCATGATTATTATTTTTGGTTTGTTTGATTTAGATTTAAATATTTTAAATTTCAGTGTGTTAACATTTGGTGGGGTTAGAGATGGGGTTCAGGGGACTTTCTATCTTGTGTACACAGCTTAGCTGACATATCGAGTGACTACAAGGACACCTCTGACAACCAGCTATTTTGGAACAGGTGGCCTTTTCTGGTAAAACTCTTTCAATAAATAAATAAACTACACCAGTAATGGTGGACGAGCTGTAATTACAAATATCATCTGCCATTTTAGGATGTGCTACTGTCCTTCCCATTGCTCCTACTCTAAAGCTATTTGTAAAGTCACAGAAGTTTTTAAAAGTGGTAGGAACTATTCTATGCTGTTAAATATCCTATTTTATTTCCATATCAGTCATACATACCAGATAGCATAATATGTGATATGTAGTGTGGAGGCAGTATAGCGCAGTGGTTTAAGGCTCTAAGCTGCAATTCTGGAGACCAGGGTTTGAATCCCACAGCCCAGACTTGCATACTGTGTGACCCTGCACAAATCATTTCACTCCCTTGTGCTCCCAGGTTGCACCTGTAAACAAGCTTCAGCTTACTGTGTCTCTTCTGGTAAAAAAATAATAATGTTTGATAAATTACCTAAATGTGCAGTGCCATCAAATCTAGATTGTGTTCCTTTCTCCTCACCAGCTACTGCTCTCTCTCTCTCTCTTCCTTTTCTCATTTCTGAGGCTTAGCATGACATTAGTCACACTATTCTGTGCTGTTCATCTGAGATGCCTGGAATGGTCTTCCTGGAATATCCAGGTAGTATGAAAATTGACAGCAATAACTACTGAGGAGAGAGAGCTGTAGTACTGCTAGAAATGAAATAAAATATTAGATTATTAATTTAACAACAGATGGGGTAACAAATATTAAAATATAGGACAGACCCTAAAAGAAAAAATGGTGAGCATTTAAAGGTATAAAAGTATTCCTTATCACAACAGTCAAAGACCATACTCACAATGCAGCCTAGAAAGGATTAGGTTGAGTTGCTGCTAATGGTCTTAATGGCCCTACTTTACACCTCTCAGATTTACTGGTATACAAACAAAGGTTTACATGACATCAGAATTTGTTTGTAATATGAACATGCAAGTAAAATGGTGAAAGATTTAACAGAATCTGTTTTACAAGTATGTGAGCATTCAACATGACAGAAAAAGTACTGCCTCTGAATAAAACTGGATTAGCAGGTAAAGTTTCTGAAACACATTGTACAGTCCACACTGAACAAGAGGCTACCCTAATGTGGTGCCTGTCTGAATGTCTAAGGGTTTCAGAAAAATGAAGATGTTAATTAAGGTGGTATTGTTTACCCTTCCCATGAATAATCTTCCAGTTTGCTGGTGTGAAGTTAGAGGTGACAACTGAGCAGACAGGGACACATTTGGCTCTTTAAGTGCCCTGCTCTTGAAGGCACTTCCTGATTAGCATGCACTGCAAGCAAACAAGCACACTGAAATGTCAGACACTTGCTTACAGTTAGAGGAGGAGAAGAAAATGAAACAGTTAGTGGGGAATCTCACAGGTGCTGCTTGACCCACCATAAAAAACGAATTTGCAATGGTGAAAACAGGAGGACCGAATCTGGACCTAGAAAACCGAATCATTCGGTCAAAAACCGAGTAGGTGGTAACCTTATTACAGGTAGGTTTACTGGTCATGACATAGTAGGGTGCAACAGTGTATCCCCCCCCCCCAGTCAACACACCTTCGAGAGACACAGAGAGAGGGGGGGGAGAGAAGTGAGAAAAAGGGACTTATAACAGGACAAGTAGAAACACTCCCACCAGAAGTTAGGTTATCACGGTGGTAAGGCTGCAGTGTGCGAGGGGTGTGGCTTCCCTGGTGGGCAGGAGCAGCGGGTCCTATCCATAAACCAGGTTTTAAAGAGAGTTTTGAAGACTGTATGGGCGTTAGATGAGCGGAGGGGTTCAAGGATCCCGTTCCACAGTGTGGGGGCTGTAACTGATAAGGCTTTTCCTCCCATGTTGGTGGAGACCCTCAGTACCTCGAGGGGAGGGACAGTGGATGAGCGTAGGCTCCTGGGTAGGGTTCTGACCTTTAGTAAGGAAGCGAGAGAGGGGGGACTCATTACTGCCCCAGATGGTACTATCCACTATGCAGCTGACAGCATAGTCAAAGTGGCCTTGGAAAGATAGCCAGCCTGGGGTTTTAAAGAGCTCACAGTGATGGGTTGAGAATGGAGCCAGGAGAGCAAAGCAGCAAGCACTATCATAGATGGACATGAGCCTAGTTCTGAGAGTGGAGGATGCACGAGAATAGATGGGGAGCAGTAGTCGATGATGGGAAGCAGGTTACTATGAACAATAGCTGTTTGAGCCTCCAGAGTAGCAAGTGGTGTAGACAGTAGGCGGCCCCTAGCTTTTGATTGACCCTGCGAACAAGTGTTTTTTTTTTGTACACTCTATTTTCAAAAAGGTCAGTTACATCCATCTCCACCACTCCATAGAAGCCAATTTACAGTACTTCATTCAAAGCCAAAGAAAATTAAGGTCACAGTTCATTCACTCAAGGTAACACAATATTGCAGGTCTAAGACTTTAGACAAGGCATCTTTATAAATCAAACAACAGGAAACATCAATAGCACCACTAATATCTATTATATCTTCCAGCCCCTTCCTACTAGTTATCTGTGTGTACTTAAGGAGACTTACCTTGTTTGTTCCTGAGTTAACCGTACCTAGGACATTTATAAATTAGGAAACCAGTTTTTCTCTAAGGCAGCTTCTAAGGGTTCCCACATGGCACTGTATCTCTTCAACTGCTGCCTCACAGAATAATGTATATGCTCTATTCTCATAGAGTATATCAATGCCTGTGCCCATTGGGTGATAGTTGGACAAGTTTCTAGCCACCAATGCAAAGCCAGCTCCCTTTTCCCTACTCCGTAACCCATTTTTCCAGAGGGTGGGGTTTCCTTCCTTGTCCCTGTGCCCTGGGAAGGCCCAGCAAAATGTCTACTGGGTCAAGTTCTGGTGTCAATGGTTTATCTAGAATTCTAGAAATTAACCTCGAAACTTCATGCCAGAAAGCTTGAATTTTGGGACAATTCCAGACTAGGTGAAAGAAGGTTCCCTTCTGGGCTTTACATTTAGGGCACACATCCAGTACTGTGGGGTCTATTTTATGTGCAAGAGTGGGGGTAAAGTAAGTCCTGTACAAATAGTTTAACTGGATAGCCCTAATTCTATTATTGACTGAGCATTCCAAACTCATTCTAAGTATCTTTTCCCAGTCTGTCCTGTCAAGGAATCTGGTTGTATATGAGCCTCCCATGATCTTTTCAGCTTTTCTCTGGGGTCTGGCAGGGCACCCAGTAACAACTGATAAATTCTACTTAGGGTTTTGGAATTTCTGTGAACCTGTTGAACTTTAAATATTTCCTCCACTGGGAAACACTTTAAGTCTCTAGCCACTCCTCCTTCATATATTAATAGGTCTCTTACTTTACAGAAGACAAAGAAAGGGTTTATTTCAAGTTGTGTCTTTTAAGCAGGTTTGGAAAGCTCAATACTTCCCTTCCCTCACACACTAGAGAAAGAAGTTTTAGACCTCTAGCCTCCCATGTTCTTAGAGTAGCAACTTCCTGTGCATGCAGCTCACTGGAGGAGGCAAGTGTATCTGTTATTGTGGCATCTGGTGAGTAGACTTCCCACCCTCCCAGCATAGCATGAGCCTTATTCCATATTTTTAAGAGATTCCTTGTCAAGGGGTTTCTAATCTGGGGCTTAAGTATACTTTTCCTACTAGACATCAAAATTGCTGAGTAAATAGAATGTTCCCTACCCTCAGATTCTATATCCACCCATGCACTCTTGGAATCACCTCCCTGTACTAGATCTTCCATAAAGAAAAGTTGCGCAGCCATATAATATAGTTTCATGTTTGGTTAACCCAATCCACCATTTCTGCCCCACGACCAGAGAGCTTTCTTTTTAATTCTTGGCCTTTTGTCCTGCCATAATAAAGAGGTTATTGCTCCCTCTATTGCTTTTAAATAGGATAAGAGTGCAAACCACAGTGTTGATGTGGTCGGAGAAGGTCAGTGCCAGGTCGAGTGTTACCCCCAGGTATTTGTACGAGGCAACGTCTTCCAGGACCAAGCCATCTGGGGATAGTACTTGGAGAGAGGAGCCAGAACTTTTAATTTTGGTGAGGTGGGGTTTAGACGCAAATAGCATGTTTTTTTTTTTTTCCCATTGACCAATAACAGGTTGGATGTGAACCAGCTGTGGGCACTGCCATAGCTCTGGGTGAGGACAGAAGAGACCTGGGCAAGGGACTTATCACTGTGGTATATAACAAGATCATCAGCATATAGAAGCGATTTGCAGTTGATGCTTTCAGAGGAGAGGGAATTAACAAAAATGGAAAAGAGTAGTGGTCCCAGGATGGATCCCTGGGAGATGCCAGTGGAGACTGGGAGGGCAGGGGAGATGGCAGAACCTATGCATACAGATTGGGAGCGACCCAAGAGGTAGCTCCTGAACCACTCTGAGGACTCAGAGGAGCAACCAAGTTGGTGCAGTTTGGAGAGGAGGAGTGCATTATTGACCATGTCAAAGGCCTTGGTAAGGTCCACAAAGACTGCCCCAGTAACGTGCCCTCGATCCATATTAGTAAGGACATGGTCAGTAAAGAGTGCAAGCGCAGAGGTGGTGGAGTGGTTTTTACAAAGGCCGTGCTGTTGGCTACACATAAGATTGTGTTTATTGATGTGTTCCTGTAGTTGGTGGTGGACAATTTTTCTAGAAGATTGTTTAGGTGGGGGAGGATAGAGATAGGTCTGTAATTGTCAGATGAGTGGGGGTCCCTGGCTTTGAAGATTTGCACAACTTTTGCAGATTTCCAGATTTCAGGCATGCAGGAAGTAGACAGGGCCAAGTTAAAGATAAAAGTAAGAGGCTTGGAGATTGCGGGGGAGATGAGTTTAAGCAGGATAGGTGAAAGGCCATCTGAGCCCAGGCTACACCAGTTTGGGAGATGTTTGAGAAGTTTAGTGGTGTCTTGAATGGATATGGCCTTGAAGTGGAGGACAGGGATGCCTGGGGGGAGGAGGAGGGCTGCAAGTTTGTACAGGTTCCCAGGTCGGACGGAGGGCGACCAGAAAGCTTACTGAGCTGGGCCGACAGAGCTGTGAATTTTAAGTTAAAAGATTGAGCTACCTCAGTTGGCTCAGTCATTGGGCCTGAAGGCAAATCAAGTTTTATAACAGAACTGTTGGTGTGGGGATTGGTGAGGGAGCTAAGGGAGCCCCAGAATTTCCTGGGATTGCCAAGGCTGTCTTGCTGAAGTTTAATATAATAGTCCCGTTTAAGGGATTTGGCCAGTTGTTTACACTGATTTCTCAAACACCTATATTCATTCCACAGGGAAGGGGAGGGGGACGATTTGTGATCAGACCACTTTCAGTCACATGTGTTAGGCATGTTAGGAGTTCCCTGGTGATCCATCCTGTACATCCTCCCCGCACTCACCTAGTCTTGAGGGGGAAATGATGGTCCTGAATCTCCAGAATGACATCCATGAAAAAAGTCATTGCCAAGTTCATGTCAGGTTGGGTGTACAGGCATGACCAGTTGATGGCCCTAACTTCATCCAGGATGGCAGAGACATCAGGACAATGGAAATTTTGGAAGGAGAGGTACTTGGGGGGGCATCTAGTCTTAGTGGACCAGACAATGTAGGTGGGAGAATCGTCACTTAAGGAGTCAGAGAGTGTCCCAGCCTGAATTACACTGTCTTCTGAATTGGTGACTATCTAGTTAAACAGGGTATGGGAAGAGGTGCGTGGGTTGAGCCTAGTAGGAACTGAGATAACCTGAACCAGGTTATGCGATTTTGGTAGATTGGCATAGTCTGGCTCATGGGTGCTTAGCTAGTTCAGGTTGCAGTCACCAAGGAGGATGGCGTCTCTGAGTGGGGGGAGAGAGAACTGAAACTGGTCAGAAGGTTCTGGAGGCCATCAGTGTCCCCTGCTGGAAGGTTATAACAACACCCCAGAAAGAGTTTTTGAGGAGTCCAAAATCACCTCAGCAATTTTGTTTTCATTTCTCGAGGGATGTAAACGTTTGTGTATTTTTTTCATGTGTCTGTGTTTAATATTCATTATCAGCTAGACCTCTTGTAAGTATTTCAGCTGAGATAAAACTGTCTGATAAATCTAAAGTTTCATGCCATTGGAGTCTAGGCCTGAGATAGTTAGATAACCGGTTGTTTAGGCAAACAATAGTGTTCCTGTTGGCTAAAGGGTACTTATACTTCAAAGAGGTGAATTACTTTCATAATCACAGGCTCTGTTTTGGGTGTAAACAAAATCAGAGCAAGGGAGACAGAAACTCTATGGACTTTACCTGACAGGAAGACAAAAGGAAGGACATTGCATACACAAAACCAGGGTTTGGAGTACATGTGCAGTATGGAACAGTTCTCAAGATGGGGAGTTTCCCAGAACATAAAGGAAGTGTTGAATCTATGATGTAAGAGTGACATATTTAATGATACACTGTGGTGGAGGCTGGTACCTGAAGGATTATGAGGAGTTGTCAGACCCTGGCAAAGGTAGTTAGGCTGAGACTCCAAGCAGTTAACATCTAAGTTTTGAGTGTGCCCTAATTCACCAAGGTGTCCTGTGTGGTAAGCTCTTTTTACTTTTGGAAAGTCAGGAAGTATAGTAAGATTTTCTCTATGTCTTTTCTGCTGAGTGCAAAACCTTTACTTTTTATCTCTGTAGAATTACTGCTCCCCATAGTCTCAGTGTAGTATTCTGTATTATATGTGTAAATATCTTAAAGTATTAAATATAATTTTTTTATATACTTCATGTTTCTGTGACGCAGTTCTTTGAGGTACAGATAACTGGGTAATAATTTACAAAAACTGGTAGTCCGACTCTAAAGAGAAGGCTACGGTTATCATATTTAGCTTCTTTTGGAAAGGTTGAAGGAATGGTCAGAAGTATGGCAGCTTAGAGTAAGTGCAAAGAAGTGCAAAATAATGCACCTGGGAAACAAAAACCCAGGGGAAGATTACACAATGGGGGGGAGTGATAGTAACAACAACAAAAATGGAACGGGACCTGGGGGTAATCATATCAGATGACCTTAAGGTAAGCAAGCAATGTGAGAAGGCAGTACAGAGGGCTGGGTGGATACTGGAATGTATAGGGAGAGGCATCACCAGTAGAAAACAGGAAGTTGTTATCCCTCTGTACAGACAGTTGGTGAGACCCCATCTGGAGTACTGCTTCCAGTTCTGGAGACCCCATCTCCGCAAGGATATACACAGGAATGAGGCAGTCCAAAGAAGGGCAACTAAAAATGGTGCAAGGTCTGCAAGAAAAGCCATACTAGGAGAGACTAAAGGGGCTTAATATGTATACCCTTGAGGAAAGGAGGGAAGGGGGGACATGATAGAAACTTTTAAGTACCTCAGTGGAATCAACAAAGTCCAAGAGGGTAACATCTTTCAGAAAAAGAGTTGTGCAAAAACAAGGGGACACAATTTGAAGATGGGGGGGGGATGGCTCAGGGGCAATGTTAGGAAGTATTTTTTTCACAGAGAGGGTGGTGAATGCATGGAACAGCCTTCCTGAGGAGGCTGTGGGGCCTAAAACTGTGGGTGAATTCAAGAACACATGGGACAGACATAAGGCAATTTTTGTGGGGGGGGTAGGAAGAAATAGGCTGTTGGTTAAATAAGATCTGCAGCTTATCCTCTAGGTAGGGAGATGGGCAGACTAGGTGGGCCAAGTCGTCCTTATCTGCTGTCAAAGTCTATGTTTCTAAAGTGAGGCATTCTCAGCTGTGACAAAGTGGTGGGTCATTTGGCCTTTGGTAAGAAGTGCTGTACTGTGTGGGCAGTGACTCTGATGGGATTCAGACCTAGAGATACTCTGCTAGAGTGTTTATTCTGAGTGGTGGCAGATACTAAGGTGACCCTTGCAGGTTTCTGATGGGTTTGAGAAAGCTGGTAACAGTGTACGGACTGAGTCTGGGAGAGATCAGTCTGTCACAAACTGGAAGCAGTGGTTAGGATCTGAAAAATTGTTTTTTGTTAATTTACTGTACTTTCTTCATCCCTCCATGGCAGACCTCGACAACCCTCTGTCTCCCAGCTCTGTAACCTACTGTCACTGGGATCTATCTTCCGACCAGATCAGTCTCACATGGTTTACTCCTTTTGGTGGAGCCCCCCAGGTTATTCAAGCCCAGGCAGAGTTAGAGATGGGTGGTGGTCAGGAGCCCAGTGAGCAGTGTGGGGCCTGCAGACAGAGGGAGGCAGCATTGTGGTGCTACCGGCTAGGGAGACTTTTCTTCCCATAAGTCTCTTCCCTGAGCACCTCGTGGGCTAGGACCAAGTGGATGTCTGCACGCAGACATGTAGACAACCTGGACAGGAGGTGTACCACCCACCCTTTGTGGTTCCACTGCACTGATATCTGTGGTCACCTAGGGGGCAGTGTAATAGTGGAGCACACAGTCCTCCCTCCCTGGAGAAGGAGGGTGTCCTCTGGGATGCTCAATCCTTCTCTCATTTTGACTGGCTCCCGATGACCCAGGCTTGCTTCTGAAACTGGGTCACCGACGTGACCTGAAATAGTTTTATCAGTATAATGGTTATCTGTCCAGTCAAAGAACAGGATATACAAAAGGGTGTTGTGTATTCTACCTGTTTCATTGTGTTATAAACAAGATAAGATAGCTAGATAGAAAATGCTATGTTTGGGCCATTTAAAAAATGCACACTGCCACACCTGCACTGCTGCGCTAAAGGAGAGAACTGGACTGTAAGGAAGGCCAAATGTGGATGGAACTCATAGATATATCTGCAAAAAGTGACTAAAGAAGCACTTAGAGGTTGGTTACTGCTAGCAAAAGTCACGGGTGATCTTGATTTGTTTTTTAAGATCTTTGGCGAGAATCTGTGGGCAATTTGAATTGGGCTGGGCTTCTTGGGCAACTCACTATTGCCATTATTTACAGACAAGGCATTAGAAGCTTTTGCCAGAATGGACAATGAGGACTGCATGGACTATGATAAAGTAAAAAATGCCTTGCTAAGAGAGAGTTAACTCCCGAAGCTTAAAGCCAAAAATTTAGAGGCTTACGAAAAGTATTGGGAGGTAGCTATGCTGAAATGTGTGTGCACTTAACTAATTTGTTATAACACTGGGTAGAGGGTGCACAAGCTTCCTTTGCAGAGGAAAGAAAAGATTTATTTCTTCTGGAACAATTCCTAAAAACTGTACCTAAGGTACTGAGAACATGTTTTTTGGCTAGCACTCTGAGCTCTGCAAGGGAGGCAGCCAGGAAGACTGGTCAGTTCATATCTAGCTGACCATCCTCATTGCAAAAAGAGAGAGACATCAGGTGATTTTAAGGGAATCCCCTGGAGGCAACCAAAAGGAATCCAGATGGTGCTTGAACAAAAAGGGAAGCCACCTGGTTTTAGAAGCAAGGAGACAGGTGAATGCAGGTGCTATATCTGCCAGAAATTGGGGCATTTGTGATATGATTGCTTGAAAAATATGTTAAAAAGTGCTAGTGCAGCTGGAGGGGATAGCTCAGGAAGCCCTCAGCAGTTAGTAGCCTATACACAGAGTGCAGTGCCCTCTACTCCACTGCACACGTGCACCCTTGTGTTTGTAAATGGGATGGCGACTCAAGGATTGAGGGACACTGGGATCTCCATTTCAATGGTGAAGCAGGATTTGATTCATGAGGAACAGATCCTGCTTGGCCAGTTTTCTAGAATTAGAGGTGTGACAGGTCCTGCAGTCTCAGAACCAATGGCCCTGATCTTTCTAAGCTGATAGGGTGGCCAGGGCATACAGGAGATGAGTGTTGAAAGGAATTTGTTTTTGTCATGAGCACCTTAATAGGCGCTGTATCCCAGATTGCGTTACTAAACAACAAGACAAGAACAAATGCGTCAGCTCTTAGGAAAAGCACATGAGGCACCGGCTGGGGCACCCAGTGTTAAGTGACTTGTCCAGGGTCCCACTCGCTCCATGACTAAGTGATGAATTCTGCATGCTAAAACCCAGGCAGCACTCTCCCAGGGAACATGAAGCCACTCTTCAGGCCTTTTTCAGTTAACCATTTCATGTAACACAATAGCAACCACTTACAGAAGGTGACTATTGTATTCAAATGAAACTCCCTTGTGTCAGTGCTGCTCATCTCTAGTAGTTACTGTTCAGCTAGAAGTACAAGATCCCATGGCACTTTTTGATGAAGAGTTTCTGGGCCGACTGCACACCAATGCATGATGCAGCCAGACTGGGCCACATTCTGCAACTGAAGCAGCTGATTGAAAATGGAGCCTGTGTGAACCTGGTTACTATTGACTCCATCACACCTTTACATGAAGCATGCCTGCGTGGGCAGACGCAGTGTGCAAAGCTATTGCTGGCTGCTGGAGTGCAGGTGGATGCAAGAAACATTGATGGCAGCACCCCACTCTGTGATGCCTGCGCCTCTGGAAGTGTAGAGTATGTGAAGCTGCTGCTGGCCACTGGGGCAAAGGCTAATCCACCACTGTTTACAGCATCCCCGCTGCATAAGGCCTGCATGAGAAGTAATGCGGACTGTGTGAGGCTTCTGATAGCTGCTGGTGCTAACCTGGAGGCCCATGACTGCCATTTTGGAACCCCACTTCATGTAGCCTGTGCCAGAGGACATGTCGACTGTGCCAAGCTCTTACTCAATGCAGGTGCAAATGTAAATGCAGCAAAGCTCCATGGGATGGCATTTCGTCACACTGCCAAGACAGATAGTGTGGATTTGGTGGAGCTGTTGAAGGACTTTGGAGGAAACATCTATGCGAGTGACAATCGAGGAAGAAAGTCATCTGACTACACATGGCCCAGCTCTCCAACAGCAAAGTGTCTGGAACATTATGAGATCACTGTTCCCGAGGAGTATGTGTTTTGGCTCAGTGAGTGGCTGTATGACTGGGGACCCTCTTCAGGTTGACTGAAACAGCAGGTTGACTTACTGTAAACAGAAAAGAAAAAAGTAAAAGATTATCGTGGGACAGTTTCCTCTATTTAAGGAATACCGACACTGAAGATTGGGCTCCCCAGTGTATGTGGCAGTTTTGCGGCAGTGGGGTGGGAATTCTGGTTTTACTAGGTATGGAAGGAGAAATGTAAAAAGACATATATGAGTATTTATTAAAAAACAATTAAAACATGCTGAATTTTAAGCTTCATGGATTTTTAAGCTTCATGCATTCACTCCTTATCCTTACCACATCCAGCCACAAACCTAGTTCCTCCCCTTCCTATTTTAACTAAATCCACTAGTCAGCGGCCCTCGGCACCCATGGCACCACTTTCTCCCATATTACTCTCCTCTCACCGTTTAAGTGGAAGATACAGACTTCATTAGGGGCCCATATGTAGCCTAGGACCCTCACCCAAGTATGTTAAATGGTCACTGAGGGCTGAAACGCAAATAATTGTACCCTCCGATGGAGGCTTGACTAAGAATGACTAAACATACCACCTTAACTTCTGTATACATGGAGGCTGTATATGCCACAACAAAGTTGTGTGATGTATATATGTTCCTACAAGAACGCTTGGAATGTATACCGTGCACCTATCACTTTTCTGTAAATTTGTTTGTAACTCTTTGCACATGTTGTATTTTGTATCCTCTATCTATGTTTGTATAACTGTATTGGACAACAGCAGGTCCATCTTGTAAATGAGCTTGCTCAATGATAAATCGCCTGGATAAATAAAGATTTGATTGATTGATTGATTTGCATAATTTGTGCAGGTTCAAGGGCTGTGTTCAATTATCATTATTCATTATTCAATAATCATTATTCAGCGGCTGTTCTCTCAGTTCTCGGGGGGAACTTGAAATGTAACTGTTTGAATTTTATTTAGTAAGCCTCATTGTGTTAAAACTGTTGCCTCATTGTTAGAGGAGGGTACAATTTAAGTAATTATAGCCCTTCTTTTGATTTCATGCAGACACCAGCTAGACATAGGGGTACCTAGGAAATCGCTCCTTTTGTCCTGCAAATTTTAACTCTGCATAACCACTGGTCTGCTCGGCCTCAGCTGACTGGGACTGGTACTAATAGTCCCTCCTTCTGCCTCCCTTAGGAACTCCAGAACTTCGGCCGTAGGACTAGTGGCCACTGGGCGGTCGGCACTTCCCTAGCTGCCGCCTGAGACCACTGGCCCGGATGCTCCCTGCCAGCAAGGTACGGCAAAGCCGCAAATTTTTGCCCACCTGCCCATCCCCCTCTCTGAGTGTTATTTTATAACCCCACTAGCCCCGCCCTCAATTTTCCATTGTCCCTCTCTACTCTGCGTAGGCACTTCTACCAGCCCCTAGTGAAGAAATATCATATCTCTCGCAACCTAGATATTCTCCGTCCTCCTCTTCATTCTCTTTCTCTCTGTGAAGATCCCACATTAAATAAACTTTGTTTTGAGACATGTTACTGCCAGGGCTACACTCAATTACTTTTATTGAACACTGACTCCTAACATCTCCTAGCAGTAGCAACCTACACAAAAAATTTGGGGACCCAAAGACCCTGGTTAGCAGCTCCCATGGTAGTACGCTTCACTTTTTGATCAAAAGCAACCATGGGAGGCCTCGTCTGGTTTTGTTTATTAGCCAGCCTTTCCCTGCTATCTAACACTGATGGACCTCCAGACAGATCTGATCTCAATAAAGAGACATGCCCTACGCTATCAGTATACCCACATAAGATTATGTACATAACATGCTGCCCCTGCTTGCCCCTGATTCATTCAAAGTTTGTTGAATCTACTCGAAGTGGGATAACAATCTACTCTGCTATGCATGGCCCCAAACCTCAGCCACCTGAACACTGCATAGTCTGGTGTTACTCTGCATGGACCTTAAGCTACGCATCGGCAGGGCAACACAGGAAGACAGTTCAGTCCCTGGATCCCTGCAATCTAACCTACACTAAACGCAACAAGGCCCGTGCTTTTAAAACTCTGCTTGCCAATCTGAGAAGAACTGTGCTCCTTCTACTACTGTGCTCAGGAGACATTGAACTTAATCCTGGCCCCATCAAAACTGATCTCATCACCATCTGAAATTACTACTCTAAAAGGAATCAGTTTCCTGCATACCAATGTCTGCAGCCTTCTAAAGAAGTTGGATTCCGTCCAGGCCTGGATTATTCATACTGCCCCAGACATACTTGTGATCTCGGAATCCTGACTTCGGGCATCCAAACCAGACAGTGAGGTCAACATCCCCAATTACCTCCTCTTCAGAGCAGACAGAAAGACCAGTGGGGGGAGGAGTAGCTATTTATGTTAAAAAACAAATTCACAGTATCTATATTAGATGCTGCTTCCGTTGCTGGGAGATTTGAATGCCTGTCTCTTAGGGTTCAACAATCCCAATCAGTGGCATTCCGCATAATAGGCTGCTATAGACCCCCAGCAGCAGGACCACAGCTCTTGTCTTATCTGTCATCCCAAATGGACGCAACACCTCTGGAAACAATTATATTAGGCAACCCTAATTACGACTGGTTATATAACGGATCGCTACCCCTAAAACAATTCTGTGACTTCCATGGGTTCACTCAACTTATAACTGAGCCAACTCACATCAACAAAAAAAATCCAGTGAGAAGCACCCTCCTGGATGTCCTCCTTGTCAACAAACCACACCACTTTTCCCATGCCAGTATCCTTCCAGTGGATGTTAGCGACCACTGCCTTATAGCTGGCATAAGAACCATCACTAAACCACTATCTACATAAAAGTTTTCTAATAAAAGATCCAGACAGAACTTTGACCTTCTGGCCTACTTCAATGACCTAAAAAACTCTTTGCAGTGACAGAGTTTCTACCTGGCTAAATCAATGGGTGATGCCTATGATGTTCTCCATGAAATCATAACCAGTGCCCTAAACAACCATGCTCCTTTGATTAAAGTTCAAATAAAAACCAGAACCTGCCATTGGTTTTCACCAGATCTGAAGAATGCCTTACTCAAAAGAGACCAGCTATGGAAAAAGGCCTGGAAATCTCATGCCGATGCAGACTGGTCTCTTTAGGACAGCTAGAAATGCCTGTAGGAAACTGGTCAGAGAGGCCAAGGCCAATTTTTATTAAAATTAATTGCTCTCTGCATCCAACAGCCCAACCAAATTCTGGACCACCATAAAGGAACTGTCTGGCCACTCCCCAGGTAGTGTGCTACCCTCCCAAATTACCATTGACAATGTCACTATCAGTGATAAATCTGAGATTCTTCAAGCCTTCAGCAACCACTTTGCCACCGCAGGTATGGCATTCAATAATGCACCAGTAAGTAGTCTCCGTCCGCAGTTCAACGCCCAACTTCCAGAACCCAGTAACAAAAATGTGATCTTCTCCTTTTCCCCAACCACCATAAAGGAAGTTGAAGACCTCCTACTATGGCTAGATACTAGAAAAAGCGCAGGAGCCGACTTCTTCGACCCATACTTTCTGAAAATAGCATCCACATACTTGCCACACCTATATCACACCTATTCAACCTGTCCCTAGCCCAGGGCTCTATCCCCACAGAATGGAAAACTGCTCATGTTATCCCTCTATTTAAAGCAAGGGATCCATGTGACCTAAACAATTATAGGCCAATCTCTCTTCTACCTATACTTTCGAAAATGCTGGAAAACATTGTGGATATACAGTTGAGATCATTCCTAGACAACTCTGCATTGTTTAACCCCATGCAGTCCGGCTTTAGAGCAAAGCATAGTACTTTTACGGTGCTGGCCAAAGTCACTAATGACTGGCAATGGGACCTCGACAATAAAAAATTTGTTTGTGCTATGTTTTTAGATCTCAGCAAGGCCTTCGATATCGTTGACCACTGCCTACTTCTCTCCACCTTAAAAACCATAGGCATGGACTAAATCTCATTGGATTGGTTCCGAGACTACCTCTCTGATAGGCAGCAACAAATCAAGGCTGAAGGAGAGCTCTCTCTGCTCAAACCAATAAAAAGAGGAGTCCCACAGGGATCCATATTGGGCCCTTTACTGTTCACAATCTATATTAACAACTTGGACTTAGACATCACAGAAGCCAGTATCCCCTTGTTTGCCGATGATACGGTGCTCTGTCTAAGCCGTGACTCTCCTGGAGCCGCATGCGCTGAACTACAAACTGAATTCAATACGCTGCAGCACCAGCTTCTCAGCAAAAAGCTACTGCTAAATGCAATAAAAAAACCAAGGTCATGCTCTTTTCACCATCTAGCACTAGGGCCTACTCTGCTGCTGCAGGCACTTTTCCTCCCATAACCACCCTACTAGGCGAAAATCTTGAGTTTGTGCCTAAATTCAAATATCTGGGTATATGGCTGGACAACAAACTCTCCTTTGTGGAGCACACAGAAGAATTGATGAAAAAGCCTAGGCAGAGGCTTGGCCTCTTTTTCAGAATTAAACACCTCCTGACTGCAGACTCAAAAAGACAGCTTGTTCAATCTACATTCCTTTCAATAATGGACTATGCCGACATTATCTATGGCCAGTGCTCTGTCTCACACCTTGCAAAACTGGATATTCTGTACCATAGAGCATTAAGATTTATAACTGGCTTCCCGTCCTCCACACATCACTGCTCTCTATACGCAGCTGTAGGGTGGCCTTCCCTTCAATACAGATGGTGTAGAAATGCAGCCCTCTGGACACTTCAAGCCCTTACCAACAAACTCCCAGATTACATTGTTGCCTGCCTCCCCTTGAGTCCTGTCAGTAGCTATGCCCTAAGAAGCCACTCACTAGATTTCCTGAAAATCCCCAGGATCAGTACCCATTTTGTTAGGGCTGCCACAAGCCATGCTTTGCCCACACTCTGGAATAGGATACAAAGATTGTTGAGACTCGGCTCCCCTGTCAGTATTGCCCTGTTTAGGACCATTTATGACAAAACGTTCGCCGAAATCTGCAAGTGTTTCCATAGTTCCTAGCAGTTCTGCTGACGGTTCCCTCTCTATCTTTACCACACTCAGCCACGAGCCTAGTTCCTTCCTTACCTATTTAACTAGTTCACAAGTCAGCTGCCATACTGGCCCTCAGCATCCTTGGTACCACTTTTTCCCATACTACCCTCCTACCGCCACTCAAGCAGGAGAGACAGACTTCATTATGGGCCCCTCTGTAGCCTAGGATCCTCATCCAAGCATTTAAACGGTCACTGAGGGCTAAAATGTAAATAATTGTACCTTTCTATAGAGGCTTGAATAAATATGTTACTTCAATTTCTGTATTCATGGATGTTATATATACCACAATAATGTTGTGTGATGCATATATGTTCTTACGTGAACACTTGGAATGTATACCTTGTGCCTACCATTTTCCTGTAATCTTGCTTGTATCTCTTTGTTCATTTTGTATTCTGCACCTTTAATCTATGTATGTATAACTGTCCTTGGCAACAGCAGGTCCACCTTGTAAATGACCTTGCTCAATGGTGATCGCCTGGATGAATAAAGATTTTGATTGATTGATTGGTTGTACCAGACCTGCTGTGGATGTAATCATGGGTAATGACTAGGGCCAATATTGTGTGTGTTGCTATACCTGTAGCAAGGCGAGGAAACCAGCTCCTGAGAACACAGTTAAGTTTTGTGGGTTGTTTGGGTGAGCTTGGTAAACATGGCTTGCTTCCACAAAGCAAATTAAATACTGTGCTAAAAAGATTCTAATTGTTAAAGAGTTGACTGTAGCAAAATACACTACCCAGTTTGTTTCAGAATCAAGGTCTCCAATTATACACAATTGAAAACCATAAAGTGTAAGGACTGTCAAATGACTATTATACTTTCACTACATTTTGTGTAAATGTGCTACTGTTAGTTCACTTGAGTGTAGTCAGCATCACTTTATAGTAGAAAAACTTAAATTTACATGTTAGACTTATTTTAATGGGACTTAGATACTGTTTAGCTTTACCTGGTTTAGAGTCAGACTTAAAAATGTCATTTTCTGTTGGCTTTTTTCCGTAGACACTTAGTTGTTAAATTTCCTTCTGCATTCTCTTGTTAGTGAGAGTATACAACCTCGCATGATAATTTGAAGCAGTGGATTGGCTGAGCTGAAAAAAAAAGGGGTGCTGGTGGGACTTTTTGGTAATACAGATGGGTGGCTCTTGTGACGTGCCCAAGAAGAACATAGACCAAGCTTACTTTTATTTTTAATAAACAGTCAGTGAGTTTTAGAAATAAATCTTCTATTTACAGTATTTAGTTTTTATTTGAACATAAATATCCCAGTAGAATCTGGTGATTCATCCCATTGACTGCTTGAAGTAATTCAACAGTCTAAATGGGCCTAGTAATGAAGCATCGGTCCTCTTGAGATGAGGTATTTACTCTGGGACACTGTGAGTGAAGTAAGTTAAACCTCCACTTATAACTGGGTTACTTTTTTTTCCTGGGGAATAGTGTGAATGGCATAATTACAATAGGGTGTTCATCTCATTATCCTACTGTGGGTTCGAGATCAGTATGGCTTTTAAATGAAGGCATTATTTACTAAGTCAGACAAGTAGTCTTTGTGAGTACAAGTAATTTGTGCTTGCTGTTACTGTGCAGTTCAAAATTGATTTTAACTGCTTGCTAGACACAAAATGGATTAAAAAATCATGAAAAGAGTGGATTATTACTAGCTTTAGTCTGCACATCAAGGAATAGTAGCTTTGCTCCTTTTCTTTATACAAGTGCAATGCTTTCAAAATGTACTGTTTGCCCACCATGAAGACAGCAAGGCCTCATTTGTTACAAATAGTCTAGAAATTGCAATTACTCATGTATAAATGCCATTTTGTTTGCCTTTCTTGTTTGAAGGTTTTACAAAAAATCCCTCAAACATTTTCACACCAGCCGGCAGAATCCTTGGTGAGGCTGATGTCATTCAAGCAACAACAACATAATTTTCCACCAGATCCTGTCTGCTTAGTACGTAGTACATTAAACTGTGAAATGGCAAAAAAACAGTCTTTGCTACCAATTTTCTGATGGAGGCTTTTGTTACCAGCATTACCAAGTCCTGATTTTTCATCTGCCCTCGAGTATCACCTATTTATCCTCCTCACCGTACTGTTGCAGGATTTGAACCCCTGATCCACTGCACTAGAGACAGTGACCATAACCAGTGCGTTATTCCAGCAGCCTTTCTAATTCCTGCTACATCTCTCTCCCTTATTTTCCTTGCAGATTGAAAGGGTGAGAGCAGACCTCTCATCCTCCACCCCATCCCCATATAAGCCTCCCAAACTCTAATCCCAAAACCATAGCTGGTACTGCACCCATTGCCACCCCTAGTCCTAACAGGACAAAGTAGCTGCAGACAACCCAAGTCCTCATGGATATATAACCTAACCCTCTTTGACCACAGGCCCACTTTACATT
Source organism: Neoceratodus forsteri (assembly GCA_016271365.2). Taxonomy (NCBI): domain Eukaryota; kingdom Metazoa; phylum Chordata; order Ceratodontiformes; family Ceratodontidae; genus Neoceratodus; species Neoceratodus forsteri. The sequence goes on along the minus strand of CM028130.1, from coordinate 127,376,284 downwards.
TGGCTCATTTTCACACTAATCCCAGTAAGTCCACCCTTCATGCATAGTGAAGCCAATCTTATTGGAAATAAAATAAATGGCATACTGATGCACCATCAACGGTGTCATAAAATCACATCCACTCCAGTGTTCTCAGTCTTTGGTACGACATTGTGCTTGCGTAAGTGGGAGTCAGCTCAGGACTACATCACTAATCCCCTCACTCCCATGACTTTAAATATGATTACAATCTCTAACAAAAACAGAAAAGAATGCACAAAATTCTGAAACCACACGCAGGCGCTAAAACAACTAAAATGACAAGCAATAAGAATGGCATGGCTACTACTGCTACCATCAGGCAATATCCATCCCAACCATGGACCCACTCCATTAACACCTGAACCCTTAAAGAAGCACAGTGGTATGTATAGCAGTAGCCTCCAGTAACATCTGCAGTCTCATGGCTAAATTTGACCTGCTGCAAGTTTGGGTAGCCCAACATAAACCAGAAGTGCTCTCAGTGGTTGAAACATGGCTCACACCAGAGGTTACAGATCTAGCGATCCAGCTGGAGGGGTACACATCTTTTAGGTTGGACAGGATTGGTAGGCGAGGTGGTAGATGTGTCATATATATCAAGGACAACATTCAGAGTTAAGTCCTATCTCACCTTGCCACTAGCAATAATGTACAAGTACTGGCAATAAAACTACTACTAGGTGCTTGGGTTAAAGGATTAACCACTTGTCTCTAAGAAACATAGAAACATAGAATTTGACGGCAGATAAGGACCGTTTGGCCCACCCAGTCTGCTCATTTTCCTACCTAACAGATAAGCTGCAGATCCTAGTTAACTAACAGCTTACTTCCTCCTACACCCCACTAGGACTGCCTTATGCCTGTCCCATGCATTCTTGAAGTCCCCCACTGTTCTTGACTCCACGACCTCCTCAGGGAGGCTGTTCCATGCATCCACAACCCTCTCAGTGAAAAAATACTTCCTCACATTACCTCTGAGCTGTCCCCCCTCTATCTTCAAATTGTGCCCCTTGTTCTTGCACATCTCTTTTCTGGAAGATGCTACCCTCTTGGACTTTGTTAATTCCCTTGAGGTACTTGAAAGTTTCTATCATGTCCCCTCTCTCCCTTCTTTCCTCAAGGGTATACATATTAAGCTCCTTTAGTCTTTCTTCGTATGTCTTCTGGTGCAGACCCTGCACCATTTTGGTTGCCCTCCTCTGGACAGCTTCCACTCTGTCTATGTCTTTATGGAGATGGGGTCTCCAGAACTGCACACAGTACTCCAGATGGGGTCTCACTAACTGTCTGTACAGAGGGATAACAACTTCCTGTTTTCTACTATTGTTGCCTCTTCCTATGCATCCCAGTATCCCCCCAGCCTTCCTTACTGCCTTCTCACATTGCTTGCCCACCTTTAGGTCATCTGATATAATTACCCCTAGGTCCCTTTCTATTTTTACTGTTGTCAGTATCTCACCCCCATTGTGTACGCTTCCCCTGGGTTTTTGTTTTCCATGTGCATTACCTTGCACTTCTTTGCATTGAATCTGAGCTGCCATACATTTGACCATTCCTCCAACCTTGCCAAGTCCCTTCTCATCCTTTCCACTCCATCTTGTGTATCAACCCTGTTGCAGATCTTTGTGTCATCTGCAAAGAGACATACTTTTCCTTCCAGTTCCTCTGCAATGTCACTTATAAAGACATTAAAAGGACCGGTGCCAGTACTGAACCCTCAAGTGTACCTGCTAGTAACCCTCCTTTCTTCACTGTGTATTCCATTTACTACTACCTTTCTCCTGTTGTCTAGCCAATTTTTATCCAGGCTACCACCTTGGGACCCACTCCAAGGCTGGCTATCTTGTGTATTAATCTTTGTGTGGGACTGTATCAAATGCTTTGCTAAAATCTAGGTAGGCATGTCCACAACCCTTCCTGGTATACTACTTTGGTCACCCAGTCAAAGAAATATATTAGATTCAGTCTGACCACCTCTCCCATCATGAATCCATGCTGCCTTGGGTCCTGTGCCCCACTGGCCTCTAGATACTCAACAATTCTTTCCTTTAGAAGTGATTCCATCATTTTCCTACCACTAAGGTCAAACTAACTGGTCTGTAGTTTCCTGCCTCTGTCCTGCTCCCACTTTTGTGAAGAGGAATCACATCTGCCCTCCTCCAGTCCCTCGGAACTTTCCATCCTCCTCCCATGATTTGTTAAAGAGAGTAGTCAGCGGTGTCACTAGTTCTACCCTTAGTTCTTTTAGAATTCTTGGGTGAATCCCATCAGGCCCCATTGTTTTGTCCACCTTCAATTTTATTAGTTTTTTCAGAACCCTTTCTTCTGTAAATGGACTGGTATTGACCCCCATCGTCAGAGTGTTTCTCTTGTTTGGTTTAGGTAACTCCCCCTCCTCTTCCTTTGTGAATACTGAGCAGAAATATTCGTTCAGTATCCCCCAATACTACACAATACTACATTTCCCCAAAAGAGCAGTCTAGTGGTTTTAAAGTACTCATAGCCTACCTCTCTGACTTGCGCCACAACTTGGAGGTACTTGTGTTAATAGATTTCAATATAAACTGGCTATCACTTGAGGCAGCACCCTACAAGGATGAAATCTCCTCAATATATGTGGCCCAATTAGTGGACTCTCCCTCACAAATTAATTATCTTACTGGAACCAGTATGCTGCTAGACTGGGTGATTACCAACTGGCCATAGAGAATAACCCACTCAGCTGTCCTCCCTGTCTCCATCAGCGATCGCTCCCCTATCCTCTGTATCTGGTTGAATAAGTTCCCCAGAACCTCTGCTAAAACACTCACATCTAGAGTGCTAAAGAAAGGGCAACTTGCCTCACTTAAAGCGCACCTCAGTCAGCAAGACTGGACAGACCTATATGCTACAAATGACATAGATGAAGCACTTGACCATTTCAAGACCTTCAATGCGGCATGCAACATATGTACCCCCTACTGTAAGCAGCATGTTTGTGGGGCTTGTAAGTCTTGGATCACTCCACCCCCATTGAACTTATGAAGCAAAGAGACAATCTCTGGCATAAAGCTAGAAACACTGGCTCTCAAACAGGTAATCAGAACTATAAAACCATCCAAAATAGATGTACCTGGGCTGTACATCAAGCGAAAAGCAGTTTCTTCAAAAATTAGCTGGCTAACTCCTGGGGGGAAAGCTGCAAGTTCTGGGACAATATCAGCACACTAACAGGGAAAACAAACAAGACACCTCCAACCATGCTAAATCTTGAAGAAACCACAACCCAGGACCCCAAAATCATAGCAAACACCTTTAATGAGGCATTTACTGACTTAAGTGGTGTACTTCCCCCTGATTTTCTGGACTCCCAAGTGGCACAAATCTAAATAACAGGCAGACTACCCATATTGGCACTACACCACATTTCTACTTCAAAATTGTCTCTTAAGCCAAGCCAAAAAAATGCCTTTTACAAATTTTAGGAAAAACTAGAATGAGTGGTGACACGCTTGACCTCAAGCTCATTGTTCTCACACTTGATGAGTTACTGTCACCCCTTACCAGAATTATGAATCTATTGCTTATAACCAGTAAATTCCCACAGCTATGGAAACCAGCAGTGGTCACCTGTGTTTTTAAAAGTGGTGACAGGGCTAGTCTCAACAGCTACTGTCCGAACCCCATACTCCTCCCACTCTCAAAAGCACTGGAGCATATTTTCTATGACAAGCTTGTCAACTACCTTGACAAATACCAGTTGCAATGCCCGGAACAGCATGGTTTCAGGAAACAACATAGTACTACAACAGCACTGGTGGAGTTCACAGGCTACATTCATGCTGCACTTGATCAGTGGGGGCAACCTACATAGACCTCATTAAGGCCTTCGACATGGTCAATCATGAACTGCTGCTGGACCAACTAACCTGCACTGGGTTATCACCTGAATCAGTGGGGTGGTTCCAGAGCTACCTGTCTGGGAGAACACAACAAGTAAAAATTGTTGATACCCTCTCTGAAAGTCTGAATGTCAACACAGGGGTCCCCCAAGGTACAGTCTTGGGCCCCCTGCTCTTTAGTCTGTCCCTAAACCGCCTCCTTTAGCGTGCCAGGATAAGGTCCCACTGTACACTGATGGTGTGGTACTCAACACCAGCCACACAGACCCACAAACACTGGAAAAGCAAATGCAGGTTAATTTCTCTTTAGTTGAGGCCTGGTTTCTTGATTCTTTTATTTTTTTATATACTTGTTTTATTGTTATCTTTCAGCTTTAGTACATCAACTTTTACATTGAGATTCACAAAGCCTTAGTTCTTACTTAATGTTCAGTTACACTTACCAGTTTTAAATACATGGCATCTCAACTTAAAAAACATAAAAATTCAATTTTGGCAATTATTAACAACTACAGGCAGGGTCTTCTTACACAAACTATGTGTTAATACATTACCAACAATAGATTCCAAGGCAGTTAATGGTATACTTAAGCCATTACATTTCTAAGAACAGCTACTTTACCTATCCTCTCCTAAAAACAGTGCTAATTCAACTTTTTCTGATAGAGTTCCCACCTTGCCCATCTTAATAGAAAGGTTTCTTTTCGATTTTGCAGGCCCATGGAGATTTGTTCATTTTTGTTGGATTTGCAGTATTATTGTTTTCCAATCTTTGAGGTGGGGTGGGGTTGTTTGGAGCCATTTTCTAGTTATTGACTTGTACACTGAACCCAGTAATATTGCCCAGAGATATTTTTGGGCTTTGTCCATCATCCCTGACGGTGGTACACCCAGAATCAAGTTATAGGGTTCTATCTCATCTTGTATATCCCAAACCCCTTTTATATGTTCTGTGACTTGGCTCCAGAATCCCCCTATACCTGGGCATTCCAGGAATATATGTTTATGCGAGGCATTTTCCTCTCCACATTCCCTCCAGCACCGGGAGGAGCCCCCCTGCTGCCCCAAAAACATTGTTGAGGGAACCAGGAAGTACCTCACCCGCACCTTCCAAACAAACTCCCCCCACGCCGGTGAGGAAGAGGTCGTCCATGTACCTCTCCAAATCCTTTCCCATTCTATAGCAGTTATTGGGCAATTGAGCTCCTGCTCCCATTTAGTTTGTACTGAGACAATAGCACTCACGGCCCGACTTATGCTGTATTTATGTAAGTCTGTTATTGCTTTCTCACCATACTGGGAGGACCATATTCGCTCAAATGGGGGGTCTCCCTCTAGTACGTGGGTATTCTTTTCCTGATACCTTAGGTGCTTTGAAATATAATCTTTTATTTGGTAGAAAAATAACCTGTCCCTTTCTGTCCACCCGAATTTGTTTTTAGCTTCATCAAAACTCAGGGTATCAGTACCCCTCATTAGTTGCCAAGGGGTCATGAGCCCTTTATTTATTTGGGTTTTATACCACTGGTTGTTGAATACTTGATTCAAAATGAACCATTTATATCTCCAGCAGTGCTGTTGGAGCATCTTATACTTCATGCACATCTGCCGTCCTGAAAGGATGGCAGATGTCGCAGACGGAACTATTTTGAGCATCTCTCTAAGATGCTTGGGGGAGAAAAGACATGCCGGGAGGGGGATCCATGTTTGTCTTACCAAGTCTATCTGCTTCTACCTTGCTTGTTAGGTTTTATTTCCCCATAATAATGCTAACCTCATTTGTGAGGCCATCCAATATTCACTAAGCGAGGGGAAGGCTAATCCCCCTCGATCTTTGGAAAGTATTAGCTTCGTGAAGCCCACTCTTGATTTTTTGTAGTTCCATAGGTAATTATTTAGCAGTTTCTGCCAAGATAGAAGTTCCTTGGAGGTGAGGGTACAAGGGACACATTGGAATAAATATAAAAATCTTGGGAGAATGTTAATTTTTAGGGTTAAGTTCCTAACATAAAGTGTTGTGGGGAGCAAAGACCACTTCCTGAGCTCCTGTCTTATTTTATGAACTAATGGATCGTAGTTCTGAGTGGACAGTTCCCTCAAGTTAGTAGGGATCTGAATCCCTAGATATCTTATGCTTTCTTTACCCCACCTGATTGGAAACTGCTTTTTAATCGATGGAGTCGGTTTGTAATTAAAAACAAGAGCTTCTGATTTACCTACATTGAAGGTGAACCCTGAAAGACTGGTAAATCGCTTGATTAATGTAAACAATGTTTGTAAAGATTTTTCGGGGTTTGTGATATATAACAAAATATCGTCAGCAAACAAAGCTAACTTCTGTTCCACTCCCCCCGCCTCAACACCCTGCAACTCCAGTGACTGTCTCAGGCTCTGGGCCAAAGGCTCTATATAATAAGCGAACAGGAGTGGGGAAAGGGGACAACCCTGTCTAGTCCCTCGCAGCAAAGTGAACTTCTCTGAGATGTGGCCGTTTGCCCGTATATAACCTATTGGGCTTCTATAGAATCTGAAAATGGTCTCCACTAAAGGGATGGGGAAATTTAGTTCAAGGAGGACTTCTTTTAGATATTTCCATGTTACCTTATCAAAGGCTTTCTCTGCATCGAGTCCAAGCAAGATTGTTGGAGTTTGCTGCTCAATAATCTGCTCTATGATGTAGACCGTACGTCTCACATTCTCTTGGGCTTGGCGTCCAGGAATGAAACCACTTTGGTCCATGTTTATTAAGGTTGGGGCATATTCAACCAAGCATTTAGATAATATTGTGGCCAATATCTTATAATCTGTATTTAAAATAGAGATGGGGCAATACGAAGGACAGAGGGTTGGGTCCTTACCCTCCTTGGGTATAACTGAGATTATCACCTCGTTCTAAGAGGGGGGGATCTCTCCATTTTGGGAAGTCACAAAGGCAAGCACCCTAGTGAGTAGGGGAGTCAGTACTTTAGTGAAGCTCTTATAGAACTCTCCAGGGAACCCATCCATTCCTGGACACTTACCTGTTTTTAGGCATCCTATTACAGCTGTAATTTCACTGGGTAGGATTGGGGCTGGCAAACTTTCCCCTTGTTCTTGAATTAGGGCAGGAAATTTGAGGGCTGAAAGGAAATTTTTTATCTCTCCCTCAGGAGGATCTGTTTCCTCTGTATAGAGGGCAGAGTAATAGTCCCATAAGGCCTCTGTAATGGCTCTAGTAGTGGTTTTCAGGTCATTTGTGACCGGATGTCTAATTTTAACAATCGTAGCTTTTGCCTTTCGGTTTCTTAATTGGGCTGCAACCATTCTGGTGAACTTAGGGCCCCCATCATAATATCTATGACGTAAATACATCAGTTTTTCCTCTACTTCATAATCTAAAATATTATTAAGCTGTTTTTTGAGAGCGTCCAATTCCCGGGTTCGGTTTTTACAATGTTTTATCTTTTGCTCCTCCTCTAGCGTCACTATTTTATTTTCTAATGAGAGCTTCCTTTCCTCCCTCTGTTTTTTCTTATGTGAGGAGATTGCAATAATTTTCCCCCTCACTAGCGCTTTGATCATGTCCCATAGTATTGATACAGATGTCCCCTGTACATCATTATCCTGCACTGCCTGAGTTATTGTATTGTTAATCTCTTCCTGCGTCTCCTTATCCCTAAGTATTGATAGATTGAGTCTCCAAAATGTTCTTTTTTTGGGAACCAGGGAGTGTATTTTACCAAAAATGGGCCTATGGTCAGAAAGAACAAAGTCTCCCTGCCAAATCTCCCCAATAAATCCTAGATGTTCCCTCTGCGCAATCAAGTAATCTAAGCAGGAATACAAGTCATGAGCCTGCGAGTAGAACGTGCGTCGATTATCCGACCCCCGTAGGTGCCTCCAGACATCTTCAAAACCCAATTTCTGCATCAGCTTCTGTACTTTTCTACCTAACATACCTGCTCTACCTTGGGTAGAACTACCACGTCCCCCCTGTTATATCCAAGTTGAGGTCACCCCCACAGATCAATCTACCCTCCGCCCATCCTGCCAGTTTTGTAAGGAAATTCTGGTAGATTGAGAATTCTGAGGCTGGGGGCACATATACTGATGCTAGCATTAATTGTTGACCTTCCAATAAGCCCTTAATGAGTACGAACCTGCCCTCTTTGTCCACCACTTTATCTGAAATTTCAAAGGGGGTACCCTTCCTAATCAGTACTGCAGTTCCCCTACGCCTTCCTCCTTTATATGATGAGGCAACCACCTGAGAAAAGCCCAGCTTCTTAAATTTTTTATGTTCAGCATTCGAGAGGTGGGTTTCCTGTAACAACAGAACACTCGCCCCCTGGCGCCCTCATCGACTAGTATCTTGGCCCTTTTAATGAGATTAGTAAGCATTGCACATTATATGTGCACACTACCCAGTTTTGTGTCATTTCATAAATTCAGAAGCATTTCCCTGGCTTGGTTTACTTCCCCTAAACAGCTTTCCCCCATGGTGGCTGCCCCATTTTTTCTCCATTCCATTACATTTACTTTAACATCTCTGCTGCCTACTTTATTCAATTGCCCTGCATTGCCAAATACAACCAAAAATTTACAACAAACATTAAACTTTGATAACATTTCAACAATTGAACTTACACCAAAATGTACTTCCAAGGTTGGGGGCTATACAGAATTGATAGCCCTATTTGTCTTCCTTTAATAGGAGAATGGGGGAGATATTTACCCTACCATTTCCAGGGGACACCCCCTAGAGCCACGCTGTCACTGGGCTCTTGTACGGCGCACCTCAGGCTAAGGTTGTCACCTTCTCTGAACCAGGCAGGCCCAGTCTAAGCCTCTAAGGGCTTTATAAATTCCAGAGAGGGACCTCGGGTCCAGGCCTTTTATCTTGGCCTCGCACTTTCTCTCATTCTCGGTACTATAAGCTTTATTCCCCCTTTGGCCCATCTGGGCTATTTTACGTAGTTTAATCCCTGCAGGAATTGTCCTCAGGAATTTCCAAATGGGGGGGAGTTCCCTGATAGCAGAACCTCTGCTCATTGCATATTACAGTTCTGTACCATTATTAGCAATTCGAAATCCGGGGGGGGGGGGAGAAAATCCTTAAGTTATAAGTATAACAATAGCAATAACAGTACGCCTCTAAACCCCTCCATATATAGGCGCACCGAAATTTGGGGTAACACCTAGTAGTAGAAAGGCACACATTTGTTCAAACAATATGCAGTCTCAATACAGATCCCCCCACCTACAATGGCGGAGCAGGCCCACTACACCAAACCATCTCTAGGGCATTTGTTTAGCAGAGGGCTTCTTCACTGCCCTTCGCATGGCTCTCATATGAGAACCCAGCTGCTCCATTCGCAGGATCCCTGGAGCCTCCTCTCTGCCCAGAAAAGGAGAAACTTTCTGAGGATATTTATTCATTAGTTACAGCATCAGAGGAGGAATAAGGGATAGAGAAAATAACCTGCTCCCCCCTTAAAAGTCATCACTTTAATGTTTAATACAAGGTGTCTAGAACCTATCAACTGTTCAGTATCCATTCTCAGAATTCCCACTTAATAGTATTTATGTACTCATCCTTCGGTTACACAGCAAGAGGTAGAGCCAAGTCCTCGCCCCAGTCAGTAAGAGAGTTTGCTTGAAGTTAAAGTTCCGTGTGGGTAGGGCTTCATCATGGGGGAAACTCAGCTTACTGCCTTCTTTGCAAGCAGCTTCTGAACAGTGCACATCAGTTCCATGAGCATCCCTCTTCTAGTTCCCCCTATCTTCCTGTCAACTGTTTGCTGGTTAGAGGGTTCCCGAGTTCCCGATTCTTGGTTCCTTCTCTCCTTGACCACGACTCCACGTTTCCCCAAGGCATCCAAAGCTTCATCTGCAGAAGTGTAAATCTTCATTCCATCGTACCAAAAGACCCTCAGTCTTGCAGGGTAAGGCGTATGAAAACGTATTGATTTTTCTCTAAGTGCTCTTAAAATGGGCATGTACTTTACTCTCTCCGCTTGTATTTCAGATGGATAGTCATGATCAATATATAGCCTATGAGTTAGGTATCTAATGTCTTTCTTTGCCCATGCTCGTCGTAGTATTTCCTCTTTAGCAGAGTATGAGTTCAGTTTGAATACTATAGATCTCGGCCGTGCTGCAGGGTCAGCTGATTTTGCCTGGAGTGCCCGATGTGCTCTTTCTATATGGAACGCCATGGTGGAAGGGAGATCGAGCACATCTTTCAGTAAGTTTTCTAAGAAGGCAGACATAGGGGCAACTTCTGAATTCTCCGGGAGACCATACAGTCTTAGGTTGTCTCTTCGGGACTGCCCTTCTAAGTCCAGACATTTTGCTTTTAAAGTTTCCATTTGTTGTAATAGGGTATAGCTCCCCTTTGTCACTTGAGCAGTTGTATCTTCTGCCTCCGAGAGCCTCTCCTCTATCTGATTTACTCGAGTCTCGAAAGCCGTTGGCTGCTGCTGTACCGCTCGGAACTCCTGCTTATTTTCTTTCCTCGACTCGGTTATTTCGTGGAGCAACCTCTCAAATCCAGAGCGCGATAATTGCTCAGATTCTCCATCAGTATCGTATTCTGGAGTCCGCCGGCCCTGTGGCGAGGACGACCTGCTAGACGGGCCTGACTTTAATCTGGCGGCATCTTTATTGCTCATCCTGGATTCTTGCCGAGATTTACCTCTATTAGAATGCTGAGCTTTTTGACATTTTGGACTAGATTTTTTAGAGTTTTGGGGGGGGGTTTAGGTTTGCCTGGCTCAGAGCTTCACAGACTAGGCTCGCATCAATTCTGTGACGTCACCGGAAGTCCCTCGTTTCTTGATTCAAATCTCATGCTTAATTATAAGAAGGCCAAAACAATGCTGTTTGCCTCTCCTCACAACCGGCAGAGATCCCATCTATTAAAAATAATAAACAACCAAAATGCCACACTAGAAATTGTCCAAAGTTTTAAATATCTTGGGGTCACTCTAGACTGTTCCCTCACACTTTCACAGTACGCTGACCTTGTAGTCAAGGCTACAAATGTCAAAATTGGGCAGCTATTTAGGCATAAACACTGCCTAACCAATGAGGCGTTAAAACTCTCTGTGTGCAGCTCGATCTTATCCGTGATTGACTACAGGCTCGTAGTCTACAGTGCGGCAACTGACACAGCTCTCAAGAGAATAAAGCTGGCCTTAAACAAAGTCTGTAGGCTAGTCCTAGATGCACCATGCCTTAAATACACCTGCAATCTCTATTTCCAGTCTAGGTGGTTAAATCTGCATTGTGGAGCTCAATACCAGGTCTGCCTGCTGGCTAAAAAGTCCACCCTAGGTCTAACACCACTTGGCGTTCAGAGTCTCCTCTGCCCCACCAACAAGGCTAGAATTGCCAGAGGAACTAACAGCCAGCCACTGAAAGTCCCTTTCCAGAGCACCTCCCAGGGTCCGTGGTCTTTTGAGTACTGGGCACCCGCTTGGCTCAGCTCGCTACATGATGATCTGCTGGCAAAATCTAAACTTGGCCCCTTCAAATCTAAACTTTGTAACCATCTAGCAACACTTAGTGGTTGTGATTATAACTTCTAATTTGTACAAGCTAACTCCTGTCTTCTTTCGGTTCATTATAGCACTTACAGTCTCCCCTGTTCAACTGCCTTGCTATTTACCCCTCTCCTCTACTGTCCCACTCTGCCTTCATCCTCCATTCCATTCCTTATCCGTTTCTCACCTCCCCCCCCAACCTAATATGCTTCCCCTGTCCCCTCACCATATCCTCCCACTCCAAAACCTCATGGAATTTTCACCTTCCAGCAAACCAATGACAAGGCCCTATGGCTGCTCCTGTTTTCTCCACCTGTTCTCCCTTATATCTTCCTCACCTACTCGACACTCTCTCAGCACCCAGCCTCTGTTGCTACCAGTTTCTCTCTCCATAGCAAGCTACCTTTCCATTCTGTTCACACCTCACAATGTACTTATTGCTTAATCTGATTGAATTTTTAAATTTTAGTTACAAAAGAGTTGAACATCATTTTTGTATCCAATGTAATTTTGTAACCACTGTCTGTATTGTTTAGCTGTATTTGTGTTGTTTGCTATTGATGTGGAACCTTTGTAAATGAGCTTATAGCTCAAAGGTATTAATCTGAGAACTGAATAAATAAATAAATAAATAAAATAAATATTAATGGATTTGTACCAGCAGAACAAAATGATAAATATATGGCAAGTTCCCTAGGTTGATCGCCAACATTTTGAGTACTAGATCAGCCCCCCCCAAAGAAACTCTCAGGGCCCTATATTCAGAGTTGTCCGACTGTGCGCTCAAAAAGGTGTGCCATGTAAAAAAATGGGTCCGGATGACTCTGGCACCATATTCAAAGAGATAGCAAGAGCTGAATTTACCGCACTATCTGTTTGAATATCGGACCCTGGTAGCGTGGCACACAGCAAGTGATCACCATGTTTGGTGCAGCACTACCAGGGTGCAGGGCTAAAGACTGTCCATAGGTGTACAGCATGATGCACACTGATTAGTGCCATGGCTCCCCATGGGTGATATTCAGCCCAAACATACAGATGACCCCATTGGGCATGCATGGCGCCATGGGGAAACTGCATGCCCATTATGGGTTCATCTGCATGTGAGCGCCCGGCCCGAGTGCACGCCCCCCCCAGCCTGGATCCATGTCATAATAATAAAAAACATCCCCAATTCCCTGGTAGTCTAGTGGTCCTCCTCCCCAATTTGAGTCATTATAATAAAAATAATCTCAGATTTCCTGGTAGTCTAGAGGTCCCCATTCCCCAAGCCCAGATCCATGTCATTATAATAAAAAAAAAATCCCTGATTCCCTGGTAGTCTAGTGGTCCCCCATCCCTGAGCTCCAGTCCCATTCAGCATATATAAAATCCCCACATACCTCTCCCATTTTAAAGGGACACCGTCAGCTTTTAGCTTTTTTGTTTAATTCCCATATAAAATGATAATTGCACTCATCCACTTTAGAAGCCTTCCCATGTAAATGTGCAGCTTGCCTTAAAATGACCATTTAGGGTGGCTTTTGGCAATATTTCTTACATTTAAGTGACCCAAGTAAATCCTGAGTGGGCTGTTGCTCCCACTTGTGCACTCCTGAACACAGCGATGAAGTGCATGCAAACTTGTGCATGTACAAGTTTGAATCTTGTAACACTTATCAGCTAAAGTCCATTCCAATATGTGGGAGATGTTCTAAGCACTAGTTAGTCCATAAAATGTTAAAACGTGTGCCCTAAGATGTATATTTCTTGGTTTGAAAAATAAAGTCGAAGATTTGCACGTGTCCAGAATCACGGCTTTATTTTCTCAAACCAAGAAATATACATCTTATCATGGACTATGTAGCACTCAGGACACTTCCCACATATTGGAATGGACTTCAGCTGTTAGGTGTTGCAAGATTCAAAGTCGTACATGCACGAGTTTGCAGGCACTTCGGCACCATGTTGAAATGCGCATGAGAGGAAGCAGTGGTCTGCTTGGGATCTACTCAGGTCACATAAATTTAAGAAATATTGCCAAAACCACTCTAAATGATCATTTTAAGGCAATCTGCATGTTTACACAGGAAGCCCACTAAAGTAGATGGCTGCAGTTATAATTTTACATGGGACGTAAAAAATCAGCTAAAAGCGACACTGTCCCTTTAGGTTTCTAACGCTATCTTGCATCACTCTTATAACCCATACCCTTCTTCCGTATATCTCCTGAAATGTATACTCACCACCACACCCCTCCAAAAATGTGTGCTTCTGCACCTCTCAAACAATTCTGCATACCTCCCTAAATCTGACCCTTCACCCTTGATATTTGTACTCCTACCATACATCCATCCCAATAGCTGCACACTCACCCTTCACACCCCTCCCAAAAATTGCACTGCCGCCCTAATCCAACAACATTTGTACCCCATCCCCACAAACCCAAGATGTGTGCCCATCTGTGCATCTCTCACATTTATACCATACATACTGTACTTCTCCAAACATGTGTACCCCCTACTCCATGACTCCTAAAATTTGTACCTGACCTGCACATCCCCCTCAAACCTGCAATCTTCTACAAGTTCACCTCTGTACCTCCTACCCCACTCTCCCCTCCCCCCCCAAAATAAAAACAATTTTGGGAGGGGTGCAGTGGTGCAAATAAAAATTTTGGGAGGGGTGCAAGTACACATTTTTGAAGGAGTGCAGGGGTACAAGAACAGATTTTGAAAGGAGTGCAGGGGAGCAAGTAAAAATGTTATGGGGGTGCAAGAATACAAGTAAACATTTTGGGAGAGGCGCAGGGGTACAAGTGCAACTTTTTGGAGGGGTGTAGGGGTACAGAAACACATTTTGGGAGGGGAGCAGGAGTACAAATATAGATGAGGAGCACGGGTACAAGTACAGAATTTGGGAGGTGGGGTACAAATCCAATTTTTGGGAGGAATGCAGGTGTACAAGTACAAATTCTGGGAGGAATACAAGTACAAATTTTGGGAGGGGTGCAGGGTACAAATACAATTTTTTGAAGGCTGCAGGGGTTCAAGTACAAATTTGGGGAATACAGCAAGTACACATTTTGGTAGCGGTGCAGGGGTAAAATCCAATTTTTGAGAGGGGTGCAAGGGTACAAGTACAAATTCTGGGAGGGAAGTAGTGGTGCAAGTACAAATTTTGGGAGGGGGTAGGGGTACAAGTACAAATTTTGGGAGGGGTACAGTGGTGCAAGTACAAATTTTGGGAGGGAAGCAGGGGTGCAAATACAAAATTTTAGGAGGGGTGCAGGGGTACAAGTACAAATTTGTGGAGGGGTACAGGGGTGCAAGTAGACATTTTGGGAGGGATACAGGGGCAAGTAAAAATTTTGGGAGGGGTGTAGGGGCAAGTACCCATTTTGGGAGGGTACATGTTTACAAGTACACATTTTGGGGAGTACAAGTGCAAATTTTGGGAGGGGTGCCGGGGTAAAATCCAATTTGTGGGAGGGTACAAATACAAATTTTGGGAGGGTGCAGAGGTACAAGTACACATTTTGGGAGTGTGCAGTGGTGCAAGTGACAAATTTGGGGAGGGTAGCATGGGTGCAGTTACAAACTTTGGGAGGGATGCAAGTACACATTTTAGGAGGGGTGAAAGTAAACATTTTTAGGGGTGACAGTACAAATCATGGGAGGGGTGCAGAGGAGCAAGTACGGATTTTGGGAGGGTTGCAGGTTTGCAAATATAAATGTTGAGAGGGGTGCATGTACACATTTTTGGAGTTGTGCAGGGGTACAAGCACACATTTTGGGAGGGGAGCAGGAATACAACTACAGATGGGGAGCAGGGGTACAAGTACAGATTTTGGGAGGTATGGGTACAAATCCAGTTTTGGGGGGAGGATGGAGGGACACAAGTACAAACTTTGGGAGGGCTGCAGGGGTACAAATATAAATTTTGGGACGGTGCAAGTACAAATTTCGGGAGGGCTAGAAACATAGACTTTGACGGCAGATAAGGACCGCTTGGCCCACTTAGTCTGCCAATTTCTCTACTTATTGGATAAGCTGCAGATCCTAGTTAACCAGCAGCCTACTTACTCCTACCCCCCACTATAATTGCCTTATGTTAGTCCCATGCATTCTTGAATTTCCCCATTGTTTCTGACCCAATGACCTTCTCAGGAAGGCCGTTCCATCCATCCACCACCCTCTCTGTGAAAAAATACTTCCTCACGTTGCCCCTTGTTCTTGTGCATCTCTTTTTCTGAAATATGCTACCCTCTTGGACTTTGTTGATTCCCTTCAGGTACTTGAAAGTTTCTATCATGTCCCCCCTCTCCCTCCTTTCCTCAAGGGTATACATATTAAGCTCTTTTAGTCTCTCTTCGTATGGCTTTTGGTGCAGACCCTGCACCATTTTGGTTGCCCTCCTCTGGACTGCCTCCATCCTGTCTATGTCCTTGCAGAGATGGGTTCTCCAGAAAGTCATGCAGTACTCCAGAAGGGGTCTCACCAACTGTCTGTACAGAGGGATAACAATTTCCTGCTTTCTACTGGTGATGCCTCTCCCCCAGCCCTCCTTACTGCCTTCTCACATTGCTTGTCTACCTTAAGGTCATCTGATATGAGTACCCACAGGTCCCTTTCCATTTTTGTTGCTGTCAGTACCCCCATTGTGTACTCTTCACCTGGGATTTTGTTTCCCAGGTGCATTACTTTGTATTTCCTTGCAATGAAACTATGCTGCCATACTCTTGACCATTGCTCCAACCTTGTCAAGTCCCTTCTCATCCTTTCCACCCCCCCTTGTCTATCAACCCTGTTGCAGATTTTTGTGTCATCTGCAAAGAGGCATACTTTTCCTTTCAGCCTCTCTGCAATGTCACCTATAAAGACATTAAAGAGTACTGGTCCCAGTACTGAACCCTGCGGTACCCCACTAGTAACTCCCCTTTCTCCAGCGTGTGCTCTGTTTACTATTACTCTCTGCATCCTGTTGTCCAGCCAATTTGTTACCCAGGTTGCCACTAGTGTTGTGCGACATTGGAAAATTTTGCCCAGTGAAATATTTTGCAGAATTTGCGCATTTCGTGAAATATTTCGCCGGGCGAAATGTGAAATGTGAAATTTCGCCTGTGGGGTGGGTGAAATTTCACCCTCGAATTGGTGAAATTTTCTCCACTGTGGCGAAATTTCATCACCGTGGGCATAATTTCTCAATTTAACCACTAAACTACCTTTGGTAGACCCTCCACTTCTACCAACTCCATTTCTCTGGCCTCCCTCCACCTGACAACACTGCAGAGCACCTCTGTGCTCCAGGGATGCCTGCAGCTACTTCAGCAGGTGCACTGATTGTGCAGGTTCTTTCTTGTGTACTGTTGTAATTGCCCTCTTATTGTTGGATTTTTCCTGTGCCATAAGTGCCGTCCTTTAGCCTGCACTGTTATTTGCCCAGCTCCTCCGGTACTTTAAGTGTACATGCTAGCCTGCTACTCTAACCTTCTGTGGTCTTTGGCTCTGTATTATTTACTGTCTCCACGTGTAAGGCTGTTTGTAGGGTTGTTCCGTAGGTGGGATTGCAGAGCCACTCCGGTGTAGCCCACCCACTTTAGGATCAGCTGTTTTACCCTCTGTCTCTCTTGCTCTTCGCCCCCCCCCTTCAGCTTCCCACCCTGTTCCCTAGAGCCCTTTGTCTTTCCTAATCCGCACCTTTTTTTCATTACAGGCACTCCACTTCTACCAGCTCCATTTCTCTGCCCTCCCTCCACCTGACAACACTGCAGAGCAGCTCCGTGCTCCAGGGATGCCTGCAACTACATTTGGCAGGTATCGGCAGAGGCATGCTTTGCATTTGTTGTTGCTGACGGGGAGAGGACTCAATTTCTATTGAGCAACCAAGAAACGTCTTACCTTCAGTGTGTAATGACCCCAAAATCACGAATCACCCAAAAACTGTATAACTTTTTTTTATGCTGCCCACAGGCCCCCAGTCTTTAAAAAAAAAATCCCCTACCCTGTCCCTGGTGTCTAGTGGACACCCCACCCACCCTGTCTTAAGTCAGATAAGCGCCCACCCTGCTCCCCCGTGCCCCATCGACCAGCAACTGACCTCCACTCACATCCACGGCTGGCAGCTCAACCCGTGTGCTTACAAGCACGTGCTCATTCATTGAAGCACTCAGTTTGTGCTGCAGGCCATGGAGGAGTGAGAGGAGAATGACCTGTGCTTGTCAATCAGGGTACTGGGGGGCGGGGTGGCACATCTGACTTAAGACAGGGTGGAGGAGGTCACTAGACACCAGAGAAAGGGGAGGGATTGTTTTTTCTAAGGCTGGGGCCAGGGTCATGGCTGGGGAAGGAAAATAACTGGGGGTGACTGGGGGTTCTTCACTTCAACTTAGCCAAGATAGCTGGGAGGGTCCACTAGACACTAGGGACAGGGAGAGAATTTTTTTTTTTTAAAGATTGGGGGCCGGGATAACTCGGGGTGACTGGGGAGAGGGTTCTTCAATTCAGCTGGTGATTGGCCGGGGGGCACTAGACACCAGGGAGGGGTATAAATAAAATATAAGGATGTGCATAGGTGGGCGAATTGTGGGTGAAATGTCGCAATTTCATGGAATATTTCGTGCATGTGTAATTGCTGATTTCTCTGCAAATTCGTCAGCGAAATAAGTCTCTAGCTACCACCCTGGGACCTACTCCCAGGCTGGCTCATTTGTTTATTAATCTTTTGTGTGGTACTGTGTCAAATGCTTTGCTAGTAGCCATATCCACAGCCCCTCCCTGGTCTACTACTTTGGTCACCCAGTCAAAGAAATCTGTTAGATTTGTCTGACATGACCTTCCCACTGTGAATCCATGCTGCCTTGGGTCCTGTGCCTCACTGGCCTCTAGGTACTTGACAATTCTTTCTTTCAGAAGTGATTCCATCATTTTCCCTACAACTGAGGTCAAACTAACAGGTCTGTAGTTTACTGCCTCTGCCTTGCTCCCACTTTTGTGAAGGGGAATCACATCCGCACTCCTCCAGTCCTCAGGTACCACACTATCCTCCCATAATTTGTTAAAAAGGATTGTCAGTGGTGTCACTAGGTCTTCCCTTAGTTCCTTTAGAATCCTGGGGTGAATCCCGTCAGGTCCTATTGCTTTGCCCACCTTGAGTTTTAAGAGTTCTTTCAGGACCCTTTCTTCTGTGAATGTACTGGTATCGACTCCCCTGCCCAGAGTGCTTCTGTTGTTTGATTTAGGTACCTCCCCCTCTTCTTATTTTGTGAATACTGAGCAAAACTACCTCTCTAACCTGGTTCTCTAACTACCTATCTGGTAGGTCACAGTGTGTTAAATGGTCTGGTGTTTACTCCTTACAGTAGCGTAGCAAATTCCCAGAGGGCCTGGGTGCAAGGCGATGTTACAGGGCCCCTACCCAGTTTTGAGTAAACATCAAAATTATGATTTTAGCCCCTCAAACCTCATGGGCCCAGGTGCCACTGCACTCTTGCCCCCTTGTAGCTACGCCCCTGACTCCTTATCCCCTATCACTGATGGGGTCCCTCAAGGATCAATCCTTGGGCCCCTCCTATTCTCCATCTTCATTAATGAGCTGCCTATGAACTGTGGTTGGGCCTCAGTCCAGCTTTATGCAGATGATGCCAATCTCTCCTGGTCTAACACCGATGTCTCCTCCATTAAGTCTGACCTTCAATATGATTTCCAGCGGCTGGAATCTTGGTTTAAGGAGAATCTGTTGGTCCTGAATTCAAAGAAAACTAAAACCATGCTGTTCCATCACATCTCCTACGATATAACTTCACAGCCCCCCTGGTAAGCCACACCTCCTCTGGTGAGCCACTAGAAGAAGTGAGCTCCTTCAAATACCTTGGCCTGACTCTGGATGTGCACCTATCCCTTGAATCACACACAACAAACATCATCAAGGTTAACTAATCAAAAACTCGGTCTATTATACCGCATTGCCCCCTATCTCTCACCCCATGCTCGAAAGACCATTGCCTCAACTACTTTTCTCTCTGGGCTCTTCTTTGCTGCACCTATCACTCACTAGGCCAGGACCCCTATCCATGCCAAACTGAAGCAGGCCTATCACAGAGTTGCCCACTTTGTGGCCCTCTCCCGCTCTCGGGCACACCACTGCGATGTTTTCCACATCTTGAGTTGGCTGTCCTTTGAGGCCAAAATGGATTTCCCAGAATTACTGTATGTATTATGTACTGTCTTCAAACTAATCCACCTTCCCTCCCCTCCCATCCTCTCCAATCTCCTCTCACTGAAATCCTTCTCTAGAACACTTAGATCCTCTCATCTTCCCGTACTAAGTATTCCCAAGTCCCACTTAGCCATAGGCAACAGATTCTTCCATGTTGCAGCACCTCAAAAATGGAACAAACTCCCACACAAATTACTCTCTTGTACTTCTCTTCCTCACTGTAAGAGACTCTATGAGGAAATCTTCTTTCCTCCTCCTACTTGCAGCTGTCACTAATCGTAATCCCTGTACTGCCTTCCCGCTTATTTTCCCTCTCTCTCATCCCTGTTCCCTCCACTATCTTTCCCAACCCCCGGATCTTATTCTTTTCTGTTACGCTGCAGGCTGAGTTCTACACTTATTATATTTTAGGAGTAGACTGAAAGTCCTCCACCAGTATGAATTTGATGTTCATTTGATACTTTGTCTGTACTTTTATTGTTTATTGTCCACTGTTTATTTGTTCATTTGTATTGTTATTATTTTATATGCTAACTCTGAAGAAGTGTCTGCATATACGCCCCTTTTACTTGTTCTTGTAAAGAGTCTGTGTACACTTCCCTTTTGCTCCACTTGTTACCCCTTTCCCGGGTCGCCCCTGAAAAAGGGACCTTGTCTCAGTGGGCCCACCTGGTTACCAAAATTCAAATAAATAAATAAATAAAAGTATCCGTTCAATATCTCTGCCTTTTCACTGTCCCTCTCTGCCCACCTCCCCTCCCCTTTATTAAGCCTCACTATCCCTCCCTTGGTCTTTCTTCGCTCCCTAATGTATCTATAAAAGGTTTTATCCCTCTTCCTAACTGAGCTGGCTATCTTTTCCTTGGTTTTGGCCTTTGCTATCCTGACTGCCTTCCCTGCTTCTCTCTGCTTTAACTGATACAGTTGTCTGTCCTGCTCCTTCTGTGAGACCTTATACTTCCTGAATGCTATCTTTTGCTCCCTAAGCTTCCTTGCCATCTCTTTTGAGAACCATGGTGTTTTTTTTACTTCATTTTGTTTTCTTTATTTGCTTCACACAAAGGCTTGTTGCCTCTATGTTGGCAGTTTTAATTTTTCCCCACTGTTCTTCCACCCCTCCTTCCTGCCCATTTGCTAGTGCATTCATTAGGCACGCCCCCATTTTGCCAAGGTCAGCCCTTCTAAAGTCCAGTACCCTTCTTTTGTATGGCTTGACTCCACTGTTGTATTTATTGTGAACCACACTGTGTGGTGGTCGCTTGTTCCCAGATGGCTACCCACTTTTAAATCTGTGATCCTCTCTACGTCCCCATGTGCGAGTACTAGGTCCAAGACTGCTCCCTCCCGAGTGGGATCCAACACTAGCTGTCTGCAGCATGCCCCCTGTAGGGCATCAAGAATGACCCTACTCTTGGATGTGGCTGCAGTAAATGTGCTCTAGTTAACATCTGGCATATTCAGGTCCCCCATCAACAATAGCTCCCCTTTTTCTGCCATTCTGAAGATGCCTTCTATCATTTCCTTGTCCATTTTCTCCCCCTGAGATGAGGGTCTGTATCAATCAATCAGTCAATCAATCAATCAGTCTTTATCCAGGTGAAACACCATTGAGACAACTCATTTGCAAGGTGGACCTGAGTCAAGAAATAATACAGTTCGAGCAAAATGAAGTAATGTACAAACACAAGGCTATAGATACAAGCTGTAATTAGATTACAGAATTCTTAACATATGCATGAGGACAAAATAAGGAGTATGTATGTACAATAAATAGGTAGAACGCAAAACTCCAAATAATACAGAAAAGTATGTACAATATCCACAGTGGATGTAGTATGGTGGGGGTGTAAGATGGACTGGGGAGGGAGTGCCAAATTGGTTAAATTAGTGATAACTTTTGCAAGATGCCTTAAATGCCCTTGCAAAGAGATTTTTAAAGTAGGGTATTTTTACTGGCAGCATGATTTTTAGGGTTTTTTGCACATTATTCCATAGGAAAGGGAGAGAATGACCACTTTGCCAAAATGTGTTCTAACCTTGGGAATAATAAGGGAGGTATAAGAAAGGCTTCTTAGAGGGTAGTTTCCCACCAAGCAGATTGGTAAGCAATCAGCGATGCATCTGGGAAGCTTGCCAGTGATGGCTCTGAGAGTCCAGAGGATTGCATTTTTATGATGCCTAAAGCTAAGAGAACTCCAACCCACCATAGAATAAAGGGTGCAATGATGAGTGGAGTATTTAGCACCAGTAATGAATCTAAGTGCCTGATGGTAGAGAGTGTCCAGCTTCCCTAAGGCCAAGCTAGGACCATGTCCGTAGAGGATATCAGCATAGTCCAGAAGTGGTAAAAAGTGGTTTGCACTAAATGGGTTTTGGCCTTTGCATAAGTAAGTGTTTTATCCTGAAGAATATACCTAGCCTCTGTCTTGATTTTTTTTGTTAGATTCTCTATGTGATTGGAAAATGATAGCCTATCATCCACTCATACCCCCAAGTATTTAAAGTTTGACACAAATTCTAGGGGCTCACCTAGAAGTGTCCTAATGGAGGAGATTGAGGATGCACCCTTGGATCTGTTAAATTGTGCCGATGGAGCGAAGAGCATAACCTTAGTTTTTTTAGCATTTAATAACAGCTTCAAATGTAAAAAATGTTCCTGCAGTCAGTTAAATTCAATCTGAAGATCTCTGTAAGCCAGCTCCGGGGTACGCCTGGCCAAGTACAGCACCATGTCATCAGCAAACAAATGAATACTAGCATCCCTGATTCCATCATTTAAGTTATTAGTGTAGATGGCAAGCAGCAATGGTCCTAAAATGGACCCTTGGGTACTCCTCTTTGCAGTGTTTTCAGCAAGGAGAGGTTGCCTTCAGGTTTAACTTGCTGACAGTGATTGGCAAGGTAATTAGCAAACCACTTATAGATACATACACAGTGTTGGCAGATAAGGGCCTATGGCCCACCCAGTCTGCCCATTTGAGCTTGTAAGTTCAGTTTATGTTTTCCAGGTAAAAAGCCTGCTGGTCAGCATAGTGAAGGTCTGAGCAAAAAGCAACAGGATCGAAGTTCCTTTGGTGTCTCTTAAGAATGTATTTAGAGGATGACATTGCTTTTAGAGTGGACCTCACACAGGTTATTGCACAGTGATTGCTAATGCCATTAAAGAATGCACTTGCATGGGTAAAGAGGTGGGGTTTGCTTACTAATATTAAGTCAAGTAGTGTGCCTTTCTCAGGGTTTTTAACATTAGGCTGGGTGACATCCGATATGATTTGTGTAAGGCCAAACTTATCACAAAATTCTTTTAGAGGTTTGGAGGCAACAGAAAACAAGTCCATATTAAGATCCCCTAAAATTATTACTTCAGAGGATAAGGAACCTAGTATGTCACTTAGGTGGTTCAACACCTTAAGATCTGTTGCAGGGGGCCTGTAGCATCCATATATATGGAGATGGATCGAATGGGAGAGCTGAACTTTTAAAGTAAGACATTCAAATTCCCTTGGCATAGTACTAGTATGTACTACCGAGGTAGCAAATTTGTCCTTAATGAAAATTGCTACACCCCCACCTCTCAAAGGTTTATCTGCTCTGTAGATGTTATATGAAGGAATGTTGATTTCATGATCCAGCGTCACTGGTTTAAGCAAAAATTCTTTGAATACCAACACATCAGGGCAGGTGTGGTTAATCCATGTATATATGGTGTCCAGTTTCTTAAGTAAACTGAAGGCATTGATATGTATGAGGCTCAACCCATTCAACTGGCCCAGTTGGGAAGGAAGTGAAATGGGAAGGAGTGGTCCCGGGTTAAGCTCTACATTACCTGTGCAAATAAGCAGCAAAAAAAGATATTTTTTTAGGGCTTCCAGTAGTAGCCTTGCTAAACATTCATTTCCTCTTTTGAGGCAATAAGTGTTGCTCAGTGGAGAGGATATGGCACTGTCCATTAGCGGGCCAGTATGCAGGTACAGGAGGGTTCTTACAGAAAGTGAGAGCAAGTATAAAGGAGGATAAAGGAAAACGATAGATGATTGATGTGTCTTTTGTGTAGCCCAGTATTGCTCGGCACCTCTGATAAAGTAACCTGTATATAAGGATGTTTTTCATGATTTGATAGCACCACAGGGCATGGTGATTGGTGTCTGGTATCTTTAGAGCTTGCATCATTGCAGCAATCCTAAAACTGACCAAAGGAGCCTGTCGAGTAATAAGTCAGATATATGTTTGCCCTAGTAAGAGCACCAATATGGCTATCAAGATACTGAACAGAATAGTGTCCAATGGAGCATACTAGGCACAGCAAGGTAAAAATTTGAGGCAGCATTCTTAATGGGTTAGAAAGCAAGTGGAAGTAAAGGAAAGTAGAAAAACAATAATAAGAAGTGATCTGGCTTACAAGCCAGTGAATGTTTTAAGAGAGCTCTGTCTGAACAGGTCCACGTCCTGTTTTTGTAGTGGATTCAATTACTGTTAGAATATGTCCCTGTAATGGGAGCATACATGGCTGTAATTAAATGAGTGAGTATGTTTCTTTTTTTCAATTTTTCTATTTTTGGCCCCTGCTTCCAATTACTTCTGGGACCATCTGCCCAGTCATAGACTCCAGCTGTGGCTACTCACATTAGCCGTCCTCCCTAGATCCCCTGGCTTACCCCCCCCAGGGTGGGGTCATGGCTCTCCGGGCCAAGGGCACCACGAACATGGGAGAGGCGGGAGTTGGCCTGAAAGCCAATGCAGCTGGAGCAGGTATCACTGAGGCGGCAGAAGAAGGGAGTTTTTCTTCCTCTTTGTCCCCCCCATGAGGTGGGGATGTGCAATGACATCCTGCATCTGCCCCACCCCCTGAAAAATCTGTTGAACGTCTATAGCTGCGGAACCTCTGACCTCCTCCAGGGGTCCATCAAGCACCAGACGGTATCCCACCCTCCCCGGAGAAGGAGAGCAGTGCATGGATGCTCCATCCTTCTCCCCGGCCGGCTCTCCAGCGACCTGAGTCCATTCCCGAACCTGGGTTGCCGGTGCCGAAAATGGAAATCCAACCACTGTGCCAGTGGGCTGGCATGAGTGAGTATGTTTCTTATCAAGGAGAAAAAAAGGAAAAGGATGTATACAACCCCTGTGCAGATTGTTGTGTCACTACCTGTCTCCAAGGTGCCCCAGAGTGCCTCTTCTCCTCCCCGTTTTACCCTTTAGTTCCACTGCTTTGATCCCTCCCCTTACTTAGAGAGCTCCTCCTCCTCCTCTTTTACCCTCCTTGTCCCTCCTGTAGATTGTGTACCCTGGTATGTTGACATCCCAGTCATGGTTCTCTGTGTACCATGTTTCAGTGACTGCCACAATATCCAGGTGTCCCTCTTCCATCAAAGCCACTAGCTCAGGAAGCTTGTTACCCAGACTATGGGCATTGGTACTCATTGCCCTCCATTGCATAATGACCTTACTCTTTTTTGCTCCTTCCCTGCTCTTACTGCCTTTGTCTTTTTCTCCATTTACCCCATCCTGCTCCCTTTTGACCTCTGTACCTTGGTATTTACCTCACTAACTACACAGTTTTATGGGGGGAGGCTGGGAGTTTACTGTTTCATATCAGTGTCTCCCCCCCAGCTAGTTTAAAAGCTTGCCAATGAAGCATTTAAACCTATCACCTAGGAGCCTTGTTCTCCTCCTGGACAGATGCAGACCATTGCACCAGTATAGGCCTGCATCCCTCCAGGTAGACCCCCTGTCCCCAG
Organism: Neoceratodus forsteri; assembly: GCA_016271365.2. Taxonomy (NCBI): domain Eukaryota; kingdom Metazoa; phylum Chordata; order Ceratodontiformes; family Ceratodontidae; genus Neoceratodus; species Neoceratodus forsteri. The sequence continues at coordinate 127,350,925 of CM028130.1, read as the reverse complement.
TGAAGCCAAAACTCAGTGCTCCGCATCAGTTTTTCAACCATTCATTGAACTGCATGGTGTGGAGTACCATAGCCTCATCCATGCCATAGACAGGCAGCACCTCCAAGCAGGTTACCATGCGTGCTACCTGTCTAAGGCCCCTTCCCAACTCCACAAACTCCTCCTGCATGGCTCTGATCCCATGCCCAGCTAGGTTATTTGTCCCAAGGTGGATAATGACATCTAGCTCCCTCTCCTGTGCTGCTGCTGCTCTTCCTGTGATCCTGTGGATTCACTTCATGTCCCACCAATGGCCAGGTATATTATGGGGGCACATAGGCTTATACATCATTGTGAGCTGTTTAGAGTTGTAGAATGGGATCATTTGTACAATAGGAGAAATCAACATATGACTAAAATTATGTATAAGTTCATTCAAAATAAATTACCTGAATACATTATTAAAGACCTAAAAATTAAACACCCAATTAAGGGTCTGAGATCAGCCCAGTATATTGAGTTTGAAGTGCCAAAGTATAGGACAAGAAGTGGGTGTACAATGCTGTTTTATCTGGGTCCACAAACCTGAAATAACTTGCCTGTTGACCTAAGATCTTATAATGTTAAAATAAATTGGACTAAGATTAGGCATTGGTATCACAAACAAAGTGAGGAACTGCATGAAGGTTGTATAGCATTGGAAAATGGATACATTTTTAATAGAAACATAATTACTGCTCAGTGGGATGTTATTTATTTATTTATTTATTTGCTTTTGTTGACCAGGTGGGTACACTAGACATAGAAATGCCTATTTTCAGGTACGACCCGGGAGGATACAAGTGACATACAAAACATCAGTGTGACGCAGCACACATAAACCATACAATAAAATAGTTAGACAGGAAAGTACAAAACATCTCAAACATTAAGTAGACTATGAAAGTACATAAGCAAGCAAATGTGATCTATTAAATGGAAATGTATTTATTAAGTATATGTATATTTGTATTTTTGTATGTCTTGAATTTTTTTTTCCCTTTACTGTAACCAGGAAATGTACTTTAGAAGGTGTCCCTTGAAAATGAATGTACTTGTGTACTCAATGGGATTGTTTTACCTTGTTCATTATTGATGAATAAAATCATTACTACTACTCCAAGCCATGGTGCCAGGCAGGCACCTTACTTCCCTCTCCCCTCCCTTCCCCAGTTCTACTCCCCTAACAACTGAGTCCCCAACCAAGAGCTGCTTCCTTCCCCTGTGGTGTCCCACACCACCCTCCTGTGGGTCTCCCTTGTGGAGGTTTCCAGCATCCTCCTTGGTCTCCACTGCGGGTGCCTCCATAGAGGATCCATGCTCCACCAGAATAGTATATGAATTGTGGAGAGGTACAACTGGAGGGATGCACCTCTGTTCCTTCACCCTCACCCTCTGTGAGCCCACCGTGATCCAACCACTCCTCTTTCTTGGCAGCCTCTGAGGCAGCGGTGGCAGCACTGTTGTTCCTTGAGTGGGGAAGGCTTCCCTACTCCTTGTCATTTTGGCTTGGAGATGAGCAACCTCCTCCCTCAGAGCAGACAGTTACCTGCAAATAGGGTAGCAATGTAGCTTCCAGAATGTCTCCCAGAAAACTGCCACCCCACAGTTTTCCAGGAGACATTCTGGAATATTGCTGTGCAAACAACCTGCTCTGTGAAGGTGCTAATAAACCAAAATGGCTTGGAGAGGGATGCAGGGGTGCAAGTACAAATTTAGGGAAGGGATGCAGGGATGCTAGTACAAATTTTGGGAGGGGTGCAGGGATACAAGTACAAATTTTGGGAGGGGTGCAGGAGTACAAGTACACATTTTTTGAGGGCTGCAAGGGTGCAAGTACAGATGTTGGGAGTAGTGTAAGTACAAATTTTGGGAAGGATGCAGGGGTAAAATCCAATTTTTGGGAGGGGTGCAAGGGTATAAGTACAAATTTTAGGAGGGGTGTACTGGTGCAAGTACACATTTTGGGAGGGGAGCAGGGGTTCAGGTACAAACTTTGGGTAGGGTGCACATACAAATTTTGGGAGGGGTGAAAGGAAAACTTTTGGGAGGAGTGAAAGTACAAATTATTGGAGGGGTGCAGAGGTGCAAGTACACATTTTGGAAGGGTGCAGGTAAAAATTGTGGGAGAGGTACCAGTACAAATTTGGAGAGGGGTTCTGGGGTGCAGGTACATATCTCTGGAGGGGTGCAGGGGTACAAATACAAACTTTGGGAGAGGTGCAATTACAAATTTTGTGAGGGGTGTAGGGGTACAGGTATACATTTTGAGAAGGGAGCAGGGGTACAAGTACAGATTTTGGGAGAGGTGCAAGTACAAATTTTGCTGCGATATAAGGGAACAAATCCAATTTTTGGGAGGGATGCAGGTACAAGTGCAAACTTTGGGAGGACTGCTGGGGTATAAGCACACATTTGGGAGGGGTGCAAATACAAATTTTGGGAAGAGAGCAGGGGTGCAACTACAAATTTTGGGAGTGGTGCAAGTACAATTTTTGGGAGTAGTGCAAATACAGTTTTGGGGAGGGAAGCTGGGGATAGGTATAGTTATGAGGAAGGATGCAGTGGTGTAAGCAAAAATTTCAGGATAGTTGCAGGGCCACAAGTGCAAATGTTGTTTAGTGCAAGTTCAAATTTCAGAAGGGTTTCAGGGGTACAAGCAAAAATTTTGGGAGGGGACTAAGTACAAATTTGGATAGGTGCAAGTGGTGTACATGGAGCAGTACAGGAGTAAATGAACACACATTTGGTGTTGTGGGCTAAAGTACTAATTTTGAGAGAGGAGTGCAGAAGTTAGGGTTCATATCTGAATGGGTACAGGAGTAAAAGTGCACATTTTGAGAGAGAAGGGTTAAATGTAAAAATATGGTGAAGGTGCAGTAAAAGAGGTGCTCATTTTGGGAAAGATAAAGGTCTACATTGGCAAAATTCAGGGAGAAGAATCCATCATGGAGAAAATGGGTTACACTTTATTTTAATTGCAAGTTAAGTACAGTGTAGTTACAGTGTAACTAAATTGTAACTGCAGTGTAGTTGCATGCAACAAACATGTAACTACAGGGCAACTACCCTGTTGCATGTAATTAATGATTAGTTACACTGAAACCAACATTTAAAATAAAGTGTAACCAGAAAATGCATACCTATTGAGAGTGTAGTAGAACCTCCTCAAATGGGGTGAATAAAAATAGAACTGCAGTTAGGTTGTTAACTGGTCAGGAAAATGGAAACAAAATGTTAAGAACCTGATAAAGTTTGAGCACCCCTCCTCTTATTTAATGTTGCCCCCAACGTTTTACTGATTAGCCTGTGAAAATTACTAGATATTTAATACCATATAGTATATTTAATACTGTTAGAAATTACAATTGAGTTTTGCCATTTCATAACTGAACACATAATCTGCCAGGACCTTGAGGAAAATGACATTGTTGCTTAAATGAAATCACTACTCACCCAAGATTCCATCAGCTGGTCTGAAAAAGTCTCAGGGCCTTTTTTGTGCAACCATCAAATAAGAGAGGCAATAAGATGGCATACGTGTGTCATAATAGTATGTATATATATATATATATATATATATATATATATAAGAAAACTCTGTTAATGCATCAGTTAGGGTTGATAGTACATTGACAAAAGTTTGAAAATTCAATGTTAGAGTTCCCAACCCTACCACCCCACCCCCCTCCACACACCAACAGATGTCAGGGTGTGCCATGGGATCATCAGGCCTAACTCTCACCCCATTCCATGTGTAAACAAGCTGACATGGTACAGTATAAGAGAATGGGGTGAGAGTTAGGCCTGATGACACCATGACACACCCCGACGCCTGCTGGTGTGTGGAGGGTGGGGTGATGGTGGTGGGTGACCCTATCATCGAATTTCCAAACTTTTGTTGCTGTACCATGAACTCTAATTGATGCATTAACAGAGTGTTTTGCAATGAATTTCTCTTCTTTTTGAGAAAGCGTAATGTAACTGGTAACTGGCATGTGGTTGTCCTTCACGGTGCCCATTTTTGCATAATGGTATGCATATGTGGGAGTGCAGGTCCTCTGGGAGACATACCGCAGCCCTAGAGTCATGTAACACTAATTTGCCAATATCTCAGTAACTCTAGCAACTATGAAAAACATTTCACTGCAGTTGTAATCATGACTTGGAATCCTCCATGCATGCTTGGTCTCTCTGCCCGGAGTGAAAAATCCATATCTTGAATCGTTCTCATGATACGGGCACTGAAAGGCAAAGTTATCCTATGGCTTGGCAGAAGACACCAGGAGAAAGGGCTGCTGTGTGACTGGACTTCTCTGCTGGGACTAAAGAAGTAGAACTCTTGTACTTGGACCTTTAATTTAGGGTAAAAAAATAAAACTAACAAACAAAACAAAAAAAAGTGTGTGTTTGTCTGAGTTAACTGAACTGAATGGTTATCTGAACAGTTATCTAGGTATAAATCTCAGGTGATTGAAAGGACTTGATAGCTGTGAGGTTTAAATTACTTGCAGAAAGATCTAGCAAGTAGGGGAAGTGGCTTAGCTAGAATGAAGCTACATTTAAAGACTGCTTTAGAAAGATTCTGCTGGTAGCTTGGCAGAAGACACCAGGAGAAAGGACTGCTGTGTGATTGGACTTCTCTGCTGGGATGGACTAAAGAAGTCAAACTCTTGTACTTGGACCTTTAATTTAGGGTAAAAAAAACCTAACAAACAAAACAAAAAAAAAGTGTGTGTTTGTCTGAGTTAACCGAACTGAATGGTTATCTCAACAGTTATCTAGGTGTAAATCTCAGGTGATTGAAAGGACTTGATAGCTGTGAGGTTTAAATTACTTGCAGAGAGATCTAGTAAGTAGGGGGAGTGGCTTAGCTAGAAGGATGCTACATTTAAAGACTTCCTTAGAAAGATTCTGCTAGTAGCTTGGCAGAAGACACCAGGAGAAAGGACTGCTGTATGACTGGACTTCTCTACTGGGACTATATTGCCCTCCCTCCCAAAACTAGTTCTACTTTTATAGGCACAGGATTTGACTGATAACAGGAACTTCCTGTTTGGGAGCAGGAAGTGAGTGATCACAGAGCCACCAAAGACCCACCATCCTAGAAGGGCATGAGTAGCTCTCCGGCCTCCTCTAGCTGCTGGAGGTCTGCCTCTGAGCAAGAAAGGGGTCTACTGAGAAATATAGGATATTCTTGTCTCAGAACAGAACAATCAGGAGCTTAAAGGGCACACAGGTAGAAAGTAAGGAGAAAGAGAAAAAAACAGAGGAAAGAGTAAGGATTGCAAACAGTTAAGGGGCCAGAAATAAGACATGATGGGAGTGGTGCAGTGCAGTGGCTGTGGAGCAGCAGTCTTCTGGGAGACATTCTGGAGGATGTGGTGTTGTCCCATCTGCAGGCCTCTTTCTGGGCTGAGGGAGAAGGTTGCTCATCTCCAGGCTGAGTTGGCCAGGATTTGTGGGACCTCCTCTTCCATCCAGGGACCACCAGTGCCACTGCCGTTGCCTCAGAGGTTGCCAAGAAAGAGGAGTGGTTGGACCATAGTGGGCTCAGGGAGGGTGAGGGTGGTGGAAAAGAGGTGCATCCCTCCAGCTGTACCTCTCCACAGTTCCTATGCCATTCTGGCAAAGTGTGGTTCCTCTATGGAGGCACCCGTAGTGGAGACCAAAGAGGATGATGGGAACCTCCACAAAGGAGACCCACAGGAGGGTGGCAGGGGACCCCTCAGGGGAAGGAAACAACTCCTGGTGTGGGACTCCATTGTTAGGAAGGTAGAACTGGGGGAGGAAGGGGAGAGGGAGATAAGGTGCCTGCCTGGCAAGAATCCTCAGGATTGCCAGAGCAGCTGCACAGGGGAGGGAGCTGGATGCCATTGTCCACCTAGGGACAAATGACCTGGCTAAGAAAGGGATTAGAGAAGTGCAGGAAGAGTTTGTGGAATTGGGGAAGGGCCTTAGACAAGTAGCACGCATACTAACCTTCTCGGAGGTGCTGCCCATCTATGGCGTAGGAGAGGCTAGGGTGTTCCGCACCATGGGATTCAATCAGTGGTTTAAAAACTGGTGTGGAGTTCAGGGATTTGACTTCACTGGGGACTGGGGGTCCACCTGGAGTGATGCAAGCCTATACTGGCATGATGGGCTGCATCTGTCCAGGAGGAGAACCAGGATCCTAGGTAATAGGTTTAAATGCTTCATTGGCAAGAATTTAAACTAACCAAGGGGAGGCACTGGAAAGGAGAGGAAATCCCAGCCCCAAAAAATCACAGTAGAAGCGCGGTAAACACCAACATAGAGGTGTCGATAGGGAGAAGGGCAGGGGTAAATGGAGAAAGTGACAAAGGCAAGAAGGACAGGGATGGGGCAAAAAGGAGTAAGGCCATCAGGAAATTGAGGGTAATGAGTACCAATGCCCATAGTCTGGGCAACAAGCTCCCTGAGCTGGTGGCCTTGGTGGAAGAGGGATGCCTGGATATTGTAGCAGTCACAGAAACATGGTACACAGAGAACCATGACTGGGATGTTAACACACCAGGGTACATAACCTACAGGAGAGACAGGCAGGGGAGAAGAGGGGGAGGAGTAGCTCTCTATGTAAAGGAAGGGATAAAATAACCGAACAAAAGAGTAAACAGGAGGAGAGGAGGCACTGTGGGTCACCTTGGAGACTGGAAAGGGCACCACAATCCGCACAGGGGTTATGTACAGACCCCCATGTCAGGGGGAAGGAATGGACAAGGATATGATAGAAGGCGTTCTTAGAATGGCAGAGAAAGGGGAGATACTGTTGATGGGAGACCTTATTATGCCAGATGTTAACTGGAGCACATTTGCTGCAGCCACATCCAAGAGCAGGGCCATTCTTGATGCCCTACAGGTGGCAGGCCTCAGACAGCTAGTTTCGGAACCCACTCATGAGGGAGCAATCTTAAACCTCGTACTCTCAAATGGGGGCAGTGAGAGAATCTCAGATCTAGAACTGGGTTGCCATCTGGGAACAAGTGACCATCAAACAGTGTGGTTCACGTTAAACTCAGCTACAGAGTCAAGCCATACAAAAGTGAGGGTACTGGACTTCAGGAGGGCTGACTTTGGCAAGAAGGGAGAATGCCTCAGAAAAGCACTAGCAAACAGGCTAGAAGGAGATGTGGAGCAACAATGGGGAATCATCAAAATTGCCATCACAGAGGCAACAAGCCTTTGTGTGAAGCAAATAAACAAATCAAAATGAAAGAAAAAGCCACTATGGTTCTCAAAAGAGGTGGCTGTGAAAGTCAGGAAGAAAAAGATAGCATTCCGGGAGTATAAGGAAACACAGAAGGAGCAGGACAGAGAGCTGTACCAGTTAAGGCAGAAGGAAGCAGGGAGGGAAGTCAGAATAGCAAAGGCCCAAACTGAGGAAAAGATAGCCAATTCGGTTAAGAAAGGGGATAAAACCTTTTATAGGTACATCAGTGAGCGTAGAAAGACAAAGGGAGGGATAGTGAGGCTGAATAGAATGAACGGTGGGTGGGCAGAGGGGGCAGTGAAAAAGCAGGGATACTGAACGAATATTTCTGCTCAGTATTCACAAAAGAGGAGGGGGAAGGGCCTAATCCAATTAACAGAAGCACTCTTGATAGGCGGGTCGATCCCAGTTCTTTCACAGAAGAAAGGATTCTGCAAGAACTCCTAAAACTGAAGGTGGACAAAGCAATGGGGCCTGATGGAATTCACCCCAGAATTCTAAAAGAATTAAGGGGGGAACTAGTGAAACCACTGGCTACTCTTTTTAATAAATCATGGGAGGATGGTGTGGTACCTGAGGACTGGAGCAAGGTGGATGTGATTCCCCTTCACAAAAGTGAGACAAAGACAGAGGCAGGAAACTACAGACCTGTCAGTTTGACCTCTGTGGTAGGGAAAGTGATGGAGTCACTTCTCAAGGAAAGAATAGTTGAGAACCTAGAGGCCAGTGGGGCACAGGACCAAAGGCAGAATGGGTTCACAGCAGGAAGGTCATGTCAGATGAATCTAATAGATTTCTTTGACTGGGTGACCAAAGTAGTAGACCAGGGAGGGGCTGTGGACATGGCCTACCTAGACTTTAGCAAGGCATTTGACACAGTCCCACACAAAAGATTAATAGTCAAATTAACCAGCCTGGGAGTGGGTCCCAGGGTGGTAGCCTGGGTTCTGGGAGGGTGATGGTGGTGGAACAGAGGCGTAGCCCCCGATTTGCACCTCTACACAAATCATATGTCAGTCTGGCAAATCAAGGTTCCTCTATGATGACACCCTCATTGGAGACCAAGAAGAATGCTGGGGACATCCAGAAGGGAGACCCACAAAAGAGTGGCAAGGGACACCACAGGGGAAAGAAACAGCTTCTGATAGGGGACTCAATTGTTAGGGGTGTAGACCTGGGGAAGGGAGAGGAGAGGGAAGTAAGGTGTCTGCCCGGTGCCATGGCTTGGAGGGACAGGAAGCAAATCCTCAGGATTGAAGAAACAGCATCACAGAAGGGGAAACTAGATATCATTGTCCACCTCAGGACAAATGACCTAGCTAGGCATGAGATCAGTGCAGTGCAGGATGAAGCTGTGGAGCTGGAGAGGGGCCTCAGACAGGTAGCAAGCACGGTAACCTTCTCAGAGGTGCTGCCAGTCTATGGCAGGGGTGAGGCTAGGGTACTGCACACCGTGCAGTTTAATGAATGATTGCAAAACTGGTGCTGAGCACAGGGCTTTGGCTTCATTGGGACTGGGGGTCCACCTGGAGAGATGAAGGTCTATACTGGCATGATGGTCTGCATCTGTCCAGGAAGGGAAACACGCTCCAAGGTGACAGGTTTAAAGACTTCCTTGGCAAGCTTTTAAACTAGCCAAGGGGGGAGGTGCTGATTGGAAACAGGAAAGTTCAAGCCTCCCCCCACAAAACATGCCAGGTAGTAGGGTAAACACTGAGGTACAGAGCTTGACAGAGGGCAGGACAGGGGCAAATGGAAAAATGAACAAGGGCAAAAAGAGCAGGGATGGGGTAAAAAAGGATAAAGCCAACATTAAATGGAGGGCAATGAGTACCAATGCCCGTAGTCTGGGAAACAAGCTTCCAGAGCTAGTAGCCCTGATTGAAGAGGAACACTTGGATATTGTGGCAGTCACAGAAACATGGTACACGGAGAACCATGACTGAGATGTCAGCATACCAGGGTACACAATCTATAGAACAAACAGGGAGGGTGAAAGAGGAGGTGGAGTAGCTCTCTACATAAGGGAAGGGATCAAAGCTACAGAACTAAAAAGTAAAGGGGGAGGACAAGAGGAACTCTGGGTCACCTTGGAGACAGGGAATGGCATCACAATCCGCACAGGGGTTGTATACAGACCCCCGTCTCAAGGGGAGGAAATGGACAAGAAAATGATAGAGGGCATTCTCAAAATGGCTGAAAAAGGGGAGATACTGTTGATGGGGGACCTGAATATGCCAGATGTTAACTGAGCGACATGGACTGCAGCCACATCCAAGAGCAGGGTCATTCTCGATGCCCTACAGGGGGCATGCCTTAGACAGCTAGTGGTGGAACCCACTCGGGAGGGAGCAATATTAGACCTGGTACTCTCAAATGGAGAAAGGATCACAAATTTAGAAGTCAGTAGACATCTGGGAACAAGCGACCACTGCACAATGTGCTTCACAATAAACTCAACCATGGAGACAAGCCATACAAAGACAAGGATACTGGACTTTAGAAGGGCTGACTTTGGCATAATGGGTGAATACCTGAGGAATGCATTAGCAAATGGCCAGAAAGGAGGGGTGGAAGAACAATGGAGAAAAATAAAAACTGCCATCATGGAGGCAACAAGCCTTTGTGTGAAACAAATAAAGAAAACAAAGCGGAATAAAAAACCACTATGGCTCTCAAAAGTAGTGTCAGGGAAGGTAAAGGAGAAAAAGGCTGCATTCAAAAAGTATAAGGAATCACAGACGGAGCATGACAGGGAACTGTATCAGTTAAAGCAGAAAGAAGTAGGGAAGATAGTCAGAAAAGCAAAGGCCCAAACCGAGGAAAGGATAGCCAACTCAGTTAAGAAGGGGGATAAAACCTTTTATAGGTACATTAGGGAGCATAGAACGGTTAAGGGAGGGATAGGGAAGATTAAAAAAGGAGAGGGGAGGTGGGCAGAGGGAGACAGTGAAAAGGCAGAGATACTGGATGAGTACTTTTGCTCAGTATTCACAAAAGAAGAAGAGGAGGAGTTACCTAAACCAAACAGTAGAAACACTCTGAATAGTAGGGTTGACACCAGTCCATTTACAGAAGAAAGAGTACTGAAAGAACTCCTAAAACTGAAGGTGGACAAAGCAATGAGGCCTGACGGGATTCACCCTAAAATCCTAAAAGAGCTAAGGGAGGACCTAGTGACACCACTATCCACACTTTTCAACAAATCATGGGAAGATGGGTCGGTACCCGAGGACTGGAGGAGGGCAGATGTGATTCCCCTTCACAAAAGTGGGAGCAAGGCAGAAGCAGGAAACTACAGACCTGTTCGTTTGACCTCAGTGGTGGGGAAAATGATGGAATCACTTCTGAAAGAAAGAATTGTTCAGTACCTAGAGGCCAGCAGGGCACAGGACCCAAAGCAGCATGGATTTACAGCAGGAAAGTCATGTCAGATGAATCTAATCGATTTCTTTGACTGGGTGACCAAAGTAATAGACCAGGGAGGGCTGTGGATATGGCCTACCTAGACTTCAGCAAGGCATTTGACACAGTCCCACACAAAAGATTAATAATCAAGTTAGCCAGCCTGGGAGTGGGTCCCAGGGTGACAGCCTGGATAGCAAACTGGCTGCACAACAGGACACAGAAGGTAATAGTCAATGGAACACATTCTGAAGAAAGGGTTACTAGTGGAGTACCTCAGGGCTCAGTACTGGGTCCAGTCCTCTTTAACATCTTTATAGGTGACATTACAGAGGGTCTGGAAGGAAAGGTATGCCTCTTTGCAGATGACACAAAGATCTGTAACAGAGTTGATACACAAGGGGGGTAGAAAGGATGAGAAGGGACTTGGCAAGGTTGGAGGAATGGTCAGACATATGGCAACTTAGATTCAATGCAAAGAAGTGCAAAGTAATGCACCTGGGAAATAAAAATCTAGGAGAAGAGTACACAATAACAGGGGAGGTACTAACGACAACAATAATAGAAAGGGATCTGGGTGTAGTCATATCAGATGACCTAAAGGTGGGTAAGCAATGTGAGAACTCAGTAAGGAGAGCCAGGGGGATACTGGGATCCATAGGAAGGGGCATCACAAGTAGAAAAAGGGAAGTGGTTATCCCTCTGTACAGACAGTTGGTGAGACCCCATCTGGAGTACTGCGTGCAGTTTTGGAGACCTCATCTACGCAAGGACATAGACAGGATGGAAGCAATCCAGAGGACGGCAACTAAAATGGTGCAGGGTCTACATCAGCAACCATATGAAGAGAGACTGAGAGAGCTTAATATGTATAAACTTGATGAAAGGAGGGACGGGGGGACATGATAGAAACTTTTTAGTACCTCAAGGGAATCAACAAAGTCCAGGAGGGTAGCATCTTTCAGAAAAAGAGATGTGTAAGAACAAGGGGGCACAATTTAATGTTAGAGGGGGGACGGCTCAGGGGTAATGTGAGGAAATTCTTTTTCACGGACAGAGTGGTGGACGCATGGAACCGCCTTCCTGGAGAGGTTGTGGGGTCTAAAACAGTGAGGGAATTCAAACATGCATGGGACAGACATGAGGCAACTATAGTGAGGGTTGCAGGAAGTAGGCTGTTGGTTAACTAGAATCTGCAGCTTATCCAATAGGTAGGGAAATTGGCAGACTGGGTGGGCCAAGTGGTCCTTATCTGCTGTCAAAGACTATGTTTCTATGTTTCTATGTTAAAACATTGGCTAGACAACAGGACACAGAAGGTAATTGTAAATGGAGTCCACTCTGAAGAAAGAGGGGTCACTAGTGGGGTACTGTAGGATTCAGTATTGGGTCCAGTCCTTTTTAATGTCTTCATAAGTGACATTCCAGAGGGACTGGAAGGAAAAGTATGCCTCTTTGCAGATGACACAAAGATCTGCAGCTGGGTTGATACACAAGGAGGCGTGGGAAGGATGAGAAGGGACTTGGCAAGGTTGGAGGATTGGTCAGAAGTATGACAGCTAGGATTCAATGCAAAGAAGTGCAAAATAATGCACCTGGGAAACAAGAATCCAGGGGAAGAATACACAATGGGGGAGGTAGTAACAACAACAAAAAAGTAAAGGGACCTGGGGGTAATCATGTCAGATGACCTTAAGGTTAGCAAGCAATGTGAGAAGGCAGTAGGGAGGGCTGGGGGTATACTGGGATGTATAGGGAGAGGCATCATCAGCAGAAAACAGGAAGTTGTTATCCCTCTGTACAGACAGTTGGTGAGACCCTATCTGGAGTACTGCGTCCAGTTCTGGAGACCCCATCTCCGCAATGACATAGACAGGATAAAGGCAGTCCAGAGGAGGGCAACTAAAATGGTGCAGGGTCTGCAAGAGAAGCCGTACGAGGAAAGACTAAAGGAGCTTAACATGTATACCCTTGAGGAAAGAAGGGAGGAGAGGGGGGACATGATAGAAACTTTTAAGTACCTCAGTGGAATCAACAAAGTCCAAGAGGGTAGCATCTTTCAGAAAAAGAGACGTGCAAGAACAAGGGGACACAATTTAAAGATGGGGAGGGGCGGTTCAGGGGCAATGTGAGGAAGTATTATTTCACAGAGAGGGTAGTGGATGCATGGAACACCCTTCCTGAGCAGGTTGTGGGATCTAAAACTGTGGGAGAATTCAAGAATGCATGGGACAGACATAAGGCAATTCTTGTTGGTGGGGGTAGGAAGAAATAGGCTGTTGGTTAACTAGGATCTGCGGCCTATCCTGTAGGTAGGGAAATGGGCAGACTAGATGGGCCAAGCGGTCCTTATCTGCTGTCAAAGTCTATGTTTCTATGGGAAATTTTCAATTTCAGAATGCTGTAACTATGGAACCAGTGTAGATTTTTTTCACCAAACCAGCAAATGGCACATCTATGGGGCAGGGGGCTTGCCACCTTGCAAATTGCAGCCCAAAAGTCCTAACCATTTAATTGCAGTGAGGTGACAAAGAAATTATGATTTTTGGAGCAGTACTGTCGCAAATTATGACACTTTCACAAAATTTGCGAAAGAACAGTTACGAAAGAGTCACAAATTGCGAAAGTGTCACATCTGTTCTTTCGCAATTTGCAACAGTACTGGAGGTGTGATGTTTAAAAACATATTTCGGGTGGGAATTTTTAAATTCTGATGCCAGCATTGTGTTCCTCATACCCCAATTAGGAAAACACAACTGTCAGTGTTTATCTAGGGGCAGTAACGTTCGATTGCTGGCCATTTTTCTCCGCCACTAACTGAAAACAGGATGGTGATGGCACAACACTACAGCGGTAATTTGCGACAGCAAAATGTGCTGGCAGCAGCTTTTGTGAGGCACATATATTTTTTTCCCATTGACTATAATGGGAAACTTTAAACTTAAATAACTTTCGAACGGATTAATATTTTTTCACCAAATCTTCAAAAGGCACATCAGTGACCCAGACTGCATATTCTCTGAAACATTCAGAACAGACAAACAAACCATTTGGTCTGTAGCCCAAGCAAAGGAATAGTCCAAAAGGTGGGTGTTTGCACATTTTTGGGCACTCTGAAGCTCTGCAGCTGTACATCTGACTGGAATGAAACTTACCAGATCCAGAGAACTATGGTACCTGATTGCACATGCAAAATGTCAGGCAAATCTGTCATACGATTGCAAAGTTATTGAAGTGCAAAACTTTGGGTTTAACATAGAAGTGGAGGGGATCCTAACTATACTGCCACAGTAATGGCAGTATAATATATATATATATATATATATATATATATATATATATGTGTGTATATATATATATATATATAATGTATATATATATATATATATATATATATATATATATATATATATATATATATATATATATATATATATTATTTTTGTTTATTTAAAAGTTGATAGCCGGAAAAGGCAGCATGAACAGAAGCTCATTTCCAGGTGCGACCCCGGGAAGGGGGGTACAGAGTACCGGCAAATACATTTGACATACAGAGTGCAATGAAATATACACAGCAAGTTATATTTACAATGTGGCAACACAGAAAACAGAAGTACAGCACAAAAGCTATTTACAGTGGGTGGAAAAACTAGTAAGTACATACAAAAAAGAGAGAAATTATTTACAAAGATATGTATAGTGAGGTGTGGCAATGAATATTTATATTTTTTTTATTATTCTAAATTCTAAATGAGGCAGATTTAAGAGAATCATGTAGGATTCAATATCAATTTAGAAATATTTACCTCTGTAGTCATAATAAACAACTCCATATCCCAAATGTACATACTGTGAAGAGAGACAACTTCTTTACTATCAGAAGTGCAAAGGAATGGAATAAACTCCCTCATCATGTCGTAGATTCCCCCTCTTTTGAAATATTTAAAGCTGGGTTAGATGTGCATCTTGGATGGAAACATCACTGTTGGGCTTGATAATATACTCACGAAGTAGTGGGAGACATTCAAGATGAGCACAGGCTTTCTTATGTCTAAAATAACCAGAGTAACCATAATATATATATCTATATATATATAGATATATAGATATATATATGTGTGTGTGTGTGTATATATATATATATATATATATATATATATGGAGACAAACAGCCTTAGTGCTTCCTGGCCAATGCCCTTTGGGGTAACCCTTGCCTCAGTGCTTGCGCACTAAGGCTCTTTGTCTTTTAGTTTGTTTTTTGGTTTTATTGGGCTTACCACAACCCAACCCAGATAGATCAACTTAAGGTAGCTGATTCATTCCACTGGGGTATCATACAGATGAGGCACACTGATGAGTTCTGGTAGGACGAAACACGTGTCTGTGTCTTCTGTTGGCACCCTTTGCAAACTGTGTGAGAGGCCTTTCGGCACCATGCATTTCTGCTTAAAGCTGAACCAGCATAATATTTTGTGGTAATTTGCATTATGGGGGTATGTGTGAGTTTCTATTTCATATATATATATATATATATATATATATATACATATGTATATATATATGTATATATATATATATATATATATACTACACATATACTATATATATATATATATATATATATATATTCATTGCAAAAAACTCCATTAATCCATTAATGCATCAGTTAGGGTTCCTATTATAGTAACAAAAGTATGGAAATTCGGTGTTAGGGTTCCCAACCTTACCACCCCACCCCCGCCCTCCACACAGCACAGGTGTTGGGGTGTGCCTTGGGGTTGTTGGGCCTAACTCTCACCCCATTCCACATGTAAGGAAGCTGAGATGGTACAGTATAGGAGAATGCAGTGAGAGTTAGGCCCGACAACCCCAAGACATTCGCTGACGCCTGTTGGTGTATGGAGGGTGGAGGGTTGGGGTGGCAGGGTTGGGAACCCTAACACCAAATTTCCATACTTTTGTTGCTGTAATAGGAACCCTAACTGATGCATTAATGTAGTTTTTTGCAATGAATTTCCTTGCTTTTTGAGATAGTATAACAGTATCCTTATTTTGCTGTGGAGCCAATCCCTCTGTAGATGCACATATGTTTGTAGATGTGGAAGCCCTTCCATGTGTTGAACAACAATGACCAAACTGTCAGCATAGCCATCGTATTACTCCACCTCATGTCCCCCAGTACAGAGAAATTTTGAAATGCAAGGCAAAACGTAATTACGCACAAATGCAACGCCATTCTGTGCCACAAGTGCAAAGACACATTTTAGGGAGGATGTGAAAAATGACAGCTTTACTGTTCATGAGGTGGTGTGAAAAAATGCCTATGTTAAAAATTTGGTAGCAAAATATTGAAAAGTACCATTTTTAGGAATTTTTTCACCAAATTTTCAACATGGCCTTTTCGAGACCCCACCTCATGGCACTGTCAGTTTGTTAATCAGTCCCAAAAGGTGATTTCATGCAGCAAATGTGCCATTCCACACCACAGGTGCGAAAACATATTTCAGGCAGGATGTGAAAAATGACAGCTGTACTGTTCATGAGGTGGTGTGAAAAAAATGGCTGTGTTGAAAATTTTGTGGCAAAATATTAAAAATTGCCGATGTTACATGCGTGCATAGGAAAATTTTAAAGACCGTTAACTTACTCGGGTGTTTTGGGTATTTTTGCAGCAAATTTCAACATGGGATTTTTTGAGACCCCACCTCATGAACACTGGCACTGTCATTTCATTACTTGGTCAGGAAAGGTGCTTTTGTGCAGCGACCACAAAATCACTTTATGGGTCTAATTAATGAAACGACAGTGACATTGTTGATGAGGTGGGCTCCCAAGAAGCCCATGTTGAAAATTTGGTGAAAAAATACCTAAAAATGGCAGCGTTATTAACATAAGTTCAAAATGCCATTGACAGCCATTATACAACACTTACCCCAATTCTTCAGTTCGTGGTTAGGCTTAGAAGGTTGCAGACATGTCCCATTCCACAGAAGATGACAGAAGACAATCTCTGGTGGTAAGTATAGGGCAAGGGGTGTGTGTGGGGTGGTGGGTTGCTCAATAGGAGGGTCAGAATGGGGAGGGGGGATGGGGAGATGATGAGGGACCATTTTCTTTTTTTTCAGGATGACAAAAAAAAGACATCAGGGGGACTGTTTTCTTTTTGCACAGATACTGGAAGCAATGGGACACTGGGGGTAGGTTCTCCAGTGTCTCACTGTACTGGGGGGACATAACTGGGGACACTGGGAGTGGGCTACCCAGTGTCTCACACTGCCAGGGGGTTAAAGGTTGTAGTGCCAACACAGGGATTGGGCACCCTGATGTCGGTAGAGACATTTTAAAAATATATATGTTTCGGGACACTGGGAGTGGGCTCCCCCAGTGTCCCACAGTGGCGGAGGTGGAGTGAGGGGTGGGCTGGGGTGATTTCTATTGCCAACACAGGGATTGGGCACCCTGATGTTGGCAGAAACTTTTTTATCTATAAAACATGCATCTGCCCCCTTGGAGGCAATAAAAGGATACAATATCCTTTTATTAGGTAAACGGGGGCTGAGGAGTATGATTCTGGGCTTATTTTTGGAAAAACATGTCAAGGAAAGATTTTGGACATTTACAGGACCAGTGTTTTTGTTTAATTGAAGTAGTGCCACAAATTTGCCGCAGTTTTCACGAAACGTGTCGCAAATTTGTGGCAGTTTGCTTGTAACAGTACTGTTACTTGTGCGAAAACTGCCACAAATTTGTGGTAGTTTTGCAAATATAGTGCCACAAATTTGTGACACTACTACGGGCCGATTAGAAAAAACATATTTCCAGAATCGTGTTCCATGGACCCCGGTTAGGTAAACACAACTACTGGTGTTTACCAAGAGGCAGTATTTTTTGAATTACAGTGTTTCTTCTTCTGAAAACAAGATGGTGGCAGCACGGCACTAACTTTTCCATTTGAGGCAGCAAAAAGTGCTTTTGTGAAAGCAGAAACTGCTTTCGTACGCATATATATTTTTTCCCCATAGGCTATAGTGGGAAAATTTAAAGCTTTATAACTTTTTGAACAGATTAATAGTTTTTCACCAAACCTTCAAAAGTTACATCTGCAGCACAGACCCCATATACCCTAACAATTTCAGACCAGACCCTCAAGCCCTTCCGGAGATGTGGTTGAGCAAAGAATGTGCACCTAAATGGTAAATTACACAGTTTTTGGCACTTTGCAGCTCTGCAGCTGCACCACCAACTGGAACGAAACTTGCCAGATCCAGAGATCTATGGTCCAAATGGCGTAGGAAAAATGTTGGGCGCATTGGTAGTATGGTTGCAAAGTTATTAAAGTGCAAAATGTTTGGTTTGACATAGAAGTGTTCACAACCTCGTACAGTATTTTATACATATATACAGTATATACTGTATATATATATATATATATATATATATATATATATATATATATGTGTGTGTGTATATATATATATATATATATATATATATAGATATATAGATATATAAATACATTTGCATTTGATCTTTAATATTACAATGGAGAAGAAACCTATACTTAACAGCACATTAGACAAATTAGGGATAAATAGCATTTTGGATTTTGCAAATGAAAAAAATAGATGAGAAATTATCAATTATAAAAAAAATTCAACTCGAAGCAAGTAGACATTGATCTGATAATATAAATTAAGGAAGCAATCACAAATATCTACAACAGAAATGACGTTCTATACCAATGATAACACTAGGAAGTTCCTGACATTTTGTAAAACAAAACCTAGCATTTCTGTTTTTTACTCATAGAAATACAGAACATAGAAATTGATGGCAGATAAGGACTGCTAGGCCCATCTAGTCTGCCCGTTTTCCCTGCCTGCTGTAAAAGGCATAGACTCTACTTGAGCTCTGGCTTTACCACCTCGTTCCTATTGCTAGGGTTCCCCTATGCCTGTCCCATGCATGCTTGAATCCCCCCACTGTGTTTGCCCCCCCACCTCTGCTGGGAGTCTATTCCATGCATCCACCACCCTTTCTGTGAAGAAATACTTCCTCACACTACCCCTTAGTCTACCCCCTTCCAACCTCATGTCATGCCCCCTTGTTCCTGAGCATCTCCTTTTCTGAAAGATGTTACCCTCCAGTACCCTATTTATGCCTTTTAGGTATGTGTAGGTTTCTGTCATATCTCTCCTGTTTCATCTCTCCTCCAGGGTATACATACTGAGGTGTCCCAGTCTCTCCTCATACGACTTTTGATGCAGTCCCTGCACAATCTTTGTTGCCCTTTTTTGAACTGCCTCCACCCTGTCTGCTTCCTTACAGAGATGCAGCCTCCAGAACTGGACACTGTATTCCTAATGAGGCCTCACCAATGATCTGTACAGTGGCATCACCACCTCTTTCCTTCTGCTGGTGATATCTCTCCCTATGCACCCCAGCATCCCACTGGCTCCCCACAGCCTTGGCACATTGTTTGGCCACCTTTAGGTTATCAGATATGATTCCCCCCAAATCTCTTTCCTGTTTGGTGACCATCAGTCCTCCACCATCATGTAATCTTCCCCTGTGTTCTTGTGCCCCAAATGCATGATTTTGCACTTTTTCACATTAAATCTCAGCTGCCACACTCTGGACCATTCTTCCAGTTTATCTAGGTCCCCCCTCATTTTTTTCCACCCCTTCCGGATTGTCCACCCTGTTGCAGATCTTAGTATCATCCACAAAGAGGCACACCTTCCTCTCCGGACCCTCTGCAGTGTCACTTATGAAGACATTAAACAGGACTGGGCCCAGGACTGATCCCTGTGGCACTCTGCTGGTCACCCTTCTTTAGTCAGACTGAGCACCATTTATTATGACCCTCTGTCTTCTATCACTCAGCCAGTTCCTAACCCAGTTTACCACCTTGTGATGAACTCCCAGACTGCCCAGCTTGTTCACAATTCTTCTATGTGGAACAGTATTGAGGGCCTTACTGAAATCCAAGTAGGCAACATTCACCGCTCTCCCCAATCCATGACCTTAGTCACCCAGTCAAAGAAATCAATTAGATCTGTTTGACATGACCTTCCCGCTTTGAATCCATGCTGTCTTGTATCCAATGCTCCGTTGGCTTCAAGATGTTCCACGAGCCTTCGTTTAAGTAGTGATTCCATAATCTTCCCCACTATTGAGGTGTGGCTGACTGATTTATAGTTTCCATCCTCCTCACTACTGCCTGTTTCATAAGTAGTGTCAAAGTTGCTGCCACAGAATCTTAAAATTATTGAAACTTGGTTACTAACCCTGAGGCTTCTAATTGAACTAGGAGGAAAGTTGAACACTTCCACACAAAATTTACACATGAATGAATCATAGAATGCTAAAATGCAAGTTACTAAACAATTTTTATTATACTCTTATATACATGAGTAAAATGGGACTCCAAAATGTGGAGAACTGTGTTAAATGTGACAGTAGTGAGTCAGACCTAAAGCATCAGATATGGGATTGCCCCCATACTAAGGCATTCTGGGTGCGGATCCAATACTTTTTAAGAGAGCTACCTAAGATTCATTCAGGTATAAATTTTAATTCCTGTGTAATTGAACAGTCTGAAGCTCAGATGAATCTGTCTTGGGCAGATAAGTGTGCAATTTTCCTAACGCCATGCAGACAGTCTGGAAAATGGCAAACATAGTGCCAATATTCAAAAAAAGGAACTGCAAACTTATTAATAATTACAGACCTATTGCCATCCTACCAGTGCTGAATAAAGTATTTGAGAAAACTGTAGCTGCTCAATTCACCTCTCACCTTGCTAAACATAATCTCCTCTGCCCTGCTCAGCATGGCTTTCGCCAACGCATCATCTTTAACGTATCCTCAGTAAGGCTGTTAGCATCAGTCTTAGCCTAGCCTATCGTGCCAGTCGAAATCTTTCCCTATCAGCTCATATAACAGTGGCATGTGGCCTACTGCTCCCTAAATTAACCTATGGACTGTTCATCTTTGCCCATGCCTCCAGCTCCACACTGCGTAAGTGGGAAGTGGCATACAACAATTTATGTAGTTTTCCCCTTGCATGCATTCGACTCACTCACCATTGTACACGCTATTCCAAATTAGGCTGGCCCTTCTCTTCTGCACTTCAGAATCTCACTCTTGGAAGAATTATCCATAGTATATTGCTTAACCAATGCCCCACTCCTTAGCCTCCCTCCTAGTGCCTTGCAAAATACATACTTTCTCAGATCCTCTGACCTTGACCCACTATCCATCCCTAGGACAAGGACTAAGTTGTGTGACATGATATTTGCTATCACTGCTCCTAAATTATGAAACAGCATCTCTCCTCATACACATTAATGCCCAGTCACTAACACCTTCCAGCTCCAATTCCGATCTCACCTGCTCCAACGCTCTGTTTGTGCTTGTCCTCAACCACTAAATTCAGTGCTATTACTCCTGCTTACAACTGTCAGCTTGTAACACATAGTTACTCCTTTGTCTGTACTTTTCTGCTTCCTTCTACTTACAGTACCTCCTCTGTGCTCTCATTTTCAACAGGCAATTGCCATGCTGCATTCCTCTCCCGTCACTTTTCATGTAGCAAAATGTATGGCTCACTGTACGGAACTATAATGTTTTTGTACTCCAATGAATCTTTAACTTGGGTATTGTGCACCTCTGGTCTTCAAGATCATGCTTCGTGTTATCCAGTTTATGTATTGTACAACTCTGACTCTTTTGTTAATGATATCCTTTGTGCTTTGTAAAGGTCTACTAATGTACTCTCCCGGGTCGTGACGGAAATGAGGCATATGTATGCCTAGCGCACCTTACCTGGTTAACAAAAAATAACTAACTAACTAATTAACTAACTAACTAATTAACTAAATATCCATTATGGCAAAAAACTTAATCCTCAGAAAACGTCTGGAAAGCTCTTTTCCAACAACATCTGAATTGGGCAAAATTATAGAGGCACTAAAACATGAAAATATTGCACATGACAATAAAAATAACTCTAGAGGATTTGAGAAGAAATGGGGTTCTCTAATGTCATATTGTACAGCTAATGCAGATCGAATCTGTTTTTCTGTAAATTTTAGGATGTTTTTTATCTAGTTAAACCTTATAGAATAATATTACTTTTCAATACCTATGTATCTATCTGTCTATCTATTTATCTATCTATCTATCTGTCTGGCTGGCTGTCTGTCTGTTTGTTTATCTTCTTTCCTTACTTTCTTGGCTTAGATTCTCTCTACAGCTACTTTTTTTTTTTTACAAGTGAATGATACTTCATACAATTTATTGGGGAACTGATTTCAATAATAAGAATATTGTTTATACTGGTTTTTAGTTTTTCTAAGGGCTATCTATCCAACAACCATTTTGAAGAATCAAATGAAACTTTTGGCTTGTTCTCAAAACCACTGCAACTGTGCCCTTACAGCTCCTTGCTATTACTAACTGGTCACTACCTCATGCATCATCCTTATGGAAAGGAACCTGTTAAAAAAAGGGCCCTGCTGCCCCACAGAAGCACCTTTAAACCCCTTTTAAAACATCTAATACTGCTGCTGTTACTCCTCTCAGGCAACCTTCACCCTAACCCCGGCCCACCACAACTTGGCCACAAGGTTAACAGCAGTGCAGGGTCACTCTCCTTGGCAAGCATTAACATCTGCAGCCTCCTCTCCAAACTTGTTACCCTCTCTGCGTGGGTTTCCCAGCACAATCCAGACATCCTATCAGTGCTGGAAACATGGCTGTCTCCGAAGATACCTGACTCCGAAATAGCAATTCCTGGATATGTAGTTTTCAGACAGGACAGACTTGCCAAGAAAGGAGGAGGCTGTGCCTCTACCTTAAAGAGTCCCTCATGGGTCATGTCATGCCGGTGCTCATCCCCGGAAGACACATCCAAACTCTTGCTGCCAAAGTACTTTGAACTCATAACAAGATCCTGACTGTTGTCTCTGTCTATATACCACCCAAGTTGAGCAATCTGGGCTTTCACTTCCTCCTTGACTGTATCAACTCCCTGGATCAGAATACAGAAGTTATCCTACTTGGTGATTTCAACATCAACTGGCTGGCCTCCAGCTCGAATAGTTATAAGGATGCCCTAGCTGCTGCTAACTTCTCAAAATGGTCAAATCACCTACTAGAGTAAACTACAGAACAGGGACCTGTACACTTCTAGACTGGGTGCTAACTAATCGTCCAGCGCACATCTCTGAAGCAACAGTCCTCCCAGACTCCTTAAGTGATCATCCCCCTATCTTGTGTATCTGGACCAACAAATACACCAAACTCCCCCCCAAAACTATTAACAGGAGAATGCTGATCCCCGGTCATCTTGAGTCACTTAAAACACTCCTTCGTGAACATGACTGGTCACCAATTGATATAGCCCCCGATGTAGACACAGCACTTGAATACTTTATCACCTGTTTCAACTCAGCCTGCGATGTTAATGCTCCGTTCAAGAAGCGTAAGATCAAGGGTGTCAATAACCAATGGATGACACTAGGCCTCCTTACACAAATGAAATCTGGAGACCAGCTCTGGTATCGTGCTAAGGCTACTGGCACCCAGACTGATATCCAGGCCTACAAAACAGCAAGGAATGCATGTACCAGAGCAATCCACCATGACAAGGCTAACTATTACAGGAACACCTTAGCCAGCACCTGGAATGACGGGAATAAATTCTGGCGTAACCTTGCTGAAGTGACTGGTAAGGATCCCAAAACAACACCCACAATGTTGAACGTAGATGGTACCATCACTCTTGACCATGTAATCATTGCCAACGCATTTAACATCACTTTTGCTGACCTTAGTCATGTGCTACCCCCTAACTTTTTTGATCCCACCACAGTCAACCCAGCTCCTGTTAGTTCAGGTTTGCCACCAGGGCACCCTCCTTTCCATTTCAAAGCAATCCCGGAAAGCCTAGCTAAAAAACACATTCTTAAAGTGCTTGGAAAGTCTAGGGTCAGTAGTGATTCACTGGATATGAAACTTCTCGCCCCTCACCGTTGACGAAGTCCTGCTCCCACTAACCAAAATCCTCAACCATTCCTTCATGCTCTCCCAGTTCCCCCAAAAGTGGAAACCGGTGGTGGTGACTCCAGTCCATAAAAGTGGTGACAAGACTCTCACGAACAACTACAGGCCTATATCCATCCTCTCTCCTCTGTCCAAAGCCTTGGAATGGATAGTGGCTGATCAGCTCACGGAGTACCTTGTACAATACAGCCTGCAATGTTCCAGGCAGCATGGCTTCTGCAAAGGGCACAGCACTACCACGGCACTCCTTGAATTCACCACACATATCCATCATGCACTTGATCATGGCCAGTTGGTCGGCGCCTCTTTTATTGACCTGACTAAGGCATTTGACACTGTCAATCACTCCATTCTCCTCAAACAATTATCTCTCCTTGGTCTTTCAAGTGAAACTACCCTCTGGTTTCAAAGCTACCTCAGTAACCGGACCCAACAGGTCAGGATTGGTGAATTCCTCTCGTCATCCCTACCAATCCACTCTGGAGTACCCCAAGGTTCTATCCTGGGTCCCTTGTTATTCAGCATATTCCTGAACAATCTCCCTGCCTCCTTCCATGACAGAATGTTACTGTATGCAGATGATGCAGTAATCTTCACTTGCCACACTGACCCCACCTCCCTTCAGTCTCAACTACAGAAAAGTTTCACAGAAGTGGAAGACTGGTTTTGCTCACATAAACTCATCCTAACCACAAAAAAACTAAAACAATGTTGTTCCATGGAACCCACAACAAGTACAAGGACCATGAGCTTATAATTAACAACCACGAAGGCGTCACTCTTGAGCAGGTGGATATGTTTAAATATCTGGGCCTGACCCTTGACTGCTCCCTCTCATATACCAAACACATTGACAATATCGCTAAAACTGTGAACTTCCGTATAGGGCTATTATACAAGCATAAACATTGCCTAACAGCTGAAGCCTTGAACCTCGCTATCCAGAGCTCTGTTATCTCAACTATTGACTCTGGGCTCGTTATCTATGGATCTGCTACTGATACTGCACTCCGGCGCATAGCTGTAGCCCTTAATAAGGCATGTAGACTCCTTATTTCAGCTGCCCGCCTTTCTCACACGTCTGACATTTACGAGCAGGCTAACTGGCTCCAGCTATCCAGCAGGCTAAAGTACCAGACCTGCATCCTAGCTAAGAAGACATCACTGGGCCTTATGCCCCCTGGAGTCCAATCAATATTGACCCCGCAACATGTCCGCCGCCTAACTAGAAGATCGGACAGTCTAACCTTTACAATACCTTGCTGTCGAACCTCTGAAGCTCAGCGTTCTTACCTTGTCAGAGCCTCCACCTGGTTCAACTTGCTACCTACAGAAATCTCCAACATTGCCACGATTGGTGCTTTTAAGTGCAAACTGCATCAACACCTCGTGGCTAGTGCCATCTGTGATTGCTTCTTATAATCCCCTCCAGGCAGACTACCCTCAAGCATCCCTCCTCACTGCCTCAGCTCCTCCTCCTCCTCTCCTACCCCCATTACTGGGTATAGGATGAATCTGTCTCCTTTTCATCCCCCCTTTTCCTCCTCCCTTGCTGTTTCCCATCTACCACATACCCAACGCAATGCCCTCCCCATTTCTCCCCTCCTCCCTCACTTTCTCTTCCACATACCACCCCCTCACCACCACTCTTCTTTCTCTTTTCCCACTAACTCAGTCCTAACAAAGCTTCACTGAGCCACCTATGACTTGTACTGTATAATTAACTCGCAACACAATTCCTTGACAATGCCTTTGGCTGCTATTATTGTAACCTTATTTGTCTTTTTTTTTTGTAAGTTCCATTGTAATGATCATGTTATGTTTTGTACCTTATTGTCTTGACGTGGAACCTTTGTAAAAGCGCCCTCGGCTCAAAGATGTCATCCGAAATACAAATAAATAAAAAATAAATAAATAAGATGTACTTTTGTTTTATTAATCTGATTATATTAGAGTTTAGGTGAACTGTAACAGAATTTCTTGAATATGCATTTTAATATTATCTTTTTATTTTCTTCTATGTGGTTTCAATTTTTTGTAACTGTTGGTTAATATGAATTTACCATGATATGTTTTTATTCTTATTGAAAGTCAATAAAAATACCTATGGAAAAAAACACACTCGGAAACCCTCTGCTTTACTAAGTTGGCACCTATGGAAGTTGAATTTTCTGTTTAGTTCTTCTACCTGGTTTGTTTAGTTTTTCTACCTGATTCTCTATTTTCAATTGTACTTGCTGCTGTTTTGTACTGTTCTGGGTCTTAACTGAAAATAGGCATTTAGTCCTCTAATGTAACTACCTTGTAAACAGAAACTAAATATACTATAAACAAATTCCTCTCAACTGTCCTACATTAGGAGGGACAACCTTCATTTTACCACCACCCCAGAAACCCTCTATCCATACCTCTTAGTTGTCCCACATGTAACCGGGTCACCATGGATTCTGACATTTCCTACCTTTGCCTTTTAAACGTAAACAAGCTTGAGGGGTCTGGTCAATTAAATTTCTAACTGAGGGGTTTGTATTCAAGATTTAGATTGTTTGTGTGGTGCCTCCACCAAAACAAAGGTTTATGTGTATGTAACCCCCCCCGGTCCAGGTTCACACCCCTGCCTGATAACTTTACAGGGCTCACCTGGTTGATGGGGTTGGATTCATTCTTTCTCCTGTAGTAGGGGGGCTTCATTCCAGAACAAATAATAAATAGGATGGTGCCTCCACCAGAGAGAATAAGTAGGCCAGGTGTTCTGTGCCATACCACCCCCTGGGATGCAGTACCTACCCTGCTTCCTACGCTGGACTGGATCACCCCCTTGGGACAAATAAACACTTCAATCGGGTTTATAAATTGGGCACACACAACGAAGTAACATTCAACAAATTAACAGTGCTTTTATTCAAGTACACAGGCCTAGTAGCTGGAAGACAAAAAGGGGTTAAAGACTTGCAAATCGCCTTGACCACTCCCACCCTATAGCAATGCCCCATGGATGCTATTGTACTTTGGGTCACTACCACCCTCTCAGGTACCACACAGTTTAGGAAGCACTCACCCAATCAAGGGCCACAAAAAGATTAACTATACTACATAGGGTGCGGTAAACTCCTCAACTGGTACCAGTAGTAAAACAACAACTTCAAGTATGCTACAAGGACCACTGTCTCTGGACACTCAGAAATTACACTAGCATGCTGGAGCAGGCCTAGTAGCTATGTTGTCTTGGTTCTTTCAGTGGTGCCCCTTCACAAAAATGAGCAAGCTTGCTGTTTAACCCCCAACAGGCCATAGTGTTCTAACACAAGTTAAAGAACTTAAATTACTAACATACTAAAATGCCAGAAGAATAGGCCTAATGGTCTTTCATGTCTGCTCGTTTGGTCAGCCCCCACCCTGGGAGCTGACCTCGCTGCCCCCCTCACCTTCTCTGGCTTCTCCCTTCCCGCTGCACTGGATTTTGCTTCCAAAACCCTTCCCCTGTACCTGTCTCATCCCCTCTTGAACCCCTCCACCATCTCTGCCTCCACCAGCCCCCTAGGCAGTGCATTCCACGGCTCCACCACTCTCTCAGTGAAGTAGCACCTCCTCCTTTCTCCCCTGAATCTTCCCCCCCCCTCCAGCTTCCACCCATGATAATAAACCTCTTGCTGTGAAATTCTAACAGGAAAATGCTTGAAACACAACTGTAATCTAAATGCAGTAATGGTAATCCAAAATTGGAAAAAATACAAAGACCCCAGCCAGAAGTGCCAGCACTCATGTGAACCACAGATGCAGTAGTTCTGTTGAGGCAGGGGAAAGCACACAGCGAAAGGGTGAGCAGCAGTCAGGAACAGAACCCAGTGGTCTAGGGGTGAAGCACTTCTGATTCCCTTGGATGTTGTACAGCAGCACAGCCCCTCTGCCTCACCTCTCAGGACACAACCCTTCTGGCTCAGCTCTCAATAACTACAGTACTATGCTGTGGCTTCCCAGTTCCCAAGGAGCCCAGCCCCCAGGGGCGACCCTCACGATCCCACTCCCTTCTGTTTTTGAAAATTTAAAACAGCTTAATAAAACTATTCAGGTGGTACAGGAAGACATCAAACATGAGCTATCATAGAGTATTCATATAGAGGTAATAAGAATAATTCCAACGTAGGAAAAAGGAGATTCGTATTCAAAGAATTAATTCTCCTCCAACATGGCCTTTGAAGTCTCTGAATGCTTCAATTTTAGCACAGAACATTCAGGTCACTCCTAGGTGTGTTAGCCCAGAAGATTCTGATCAAATTGAGTTAGAAAGTACTTCAAAAAAATCTGGTTTATGCTCTGGCTGAGCCACATAAAGCCAATATGTTCATTTTTAAACAACTATTATATCTTAACAGGAGATAATCGTGCTGTAAGAGCCCTCTTTACTTAATAGAAAAGCTCTTCTGGTGATTTTAGACAAGGACCTACTATTGGAAAGTAGTAATGGGCAAGGCAAGGCAAATTTTGTTTAAAAAGACGCCCATCCCGGAGGCTCTGGGCACAGAACAAATTCAAATCGCATCCACAATAAAACCAACAATATAATAGACCTGATAATAAATATACTACACTATAATTCATTATCATAAAATTTATAAATAATTAACTCAAAAATAAATACTGAAAATTAAATATATAACCAGGGACAGAAATTAAAGCACGAGAAGTCAGGCATAGGATAAGATCATAAAACAAAGTCTGGGAAGGCCTGATTATACAGGAAGGCCTTGAGGCAGGCTTTAAAAACCTCAACTGCAAGGGCCTCTCTTATAACTGTTGGTAGCATATTCCACAGGATGGGGTTAGCGACACTAAATGCTCTGTCACCAGTCATTTTTAACCTCATTCTGGGAATCACAATGAGGCCCCTGGAGGAGGAGCGAAGGGAGCAGACCGAGACAGCAGGTGTTAGAAGATCATTCAGGTAACCAGTGCTCAGGCCATGTAGGGTCTTAAAGGTGAGCAAGCCCACCTTAAAGAGGACCCTCCACCTGACTGCCAGCCAGTGCAGTTCACGTAACACCAGGGTGATGTGACAGTACTTAAACTGCCCCGTCAGCAACCTAGCAACTGCATTCTGCACCAGCTGCAGCTGGCAGAGGGTATCTCCTGAGACCCCAAGACAGAGTGCATTACAGTAGTCAAGCCTAGATGCCACAAAGGTGTGTACCAAGGTGGGGAGGTCCAGGGGCAGAACTAGGGGCTTTACCCTGGTGATATTCCTCGGATGATAAAAACTGTTTCAAACAATAGACAACACCTGAGACTCAACTGTCAGTCCACTGTTGAGAATAATGCCTAGATCACACACCCTACAGGAGGCCTTCTATGGTACAGACCCAAGAAAAAGCTCCGTTTCTGCACCAGAGGACATCTTATCATGCCCTCTGTTCGATTCCATCACCAGTACCTCCATCTTATCGGGGTTCAGTCACAACCAGCTGGAGGTCATGCAGTCACTGATCTCAGCAAGGCAGGTGTTTAGCACATCCACTGCATTGGATGTCCCAGGGGCAAAGGAAAGATACAGCTGGGTATCATCAGCATAGCAATGAAAACCCAAGCTGTACTTACTAATGAGCTCTCTCAGGAGCAGCACGTACATGGCAAACAACATTGCAACAAGACTGAACCCTGGGGTACTCCGCATGGCAGGAGGCTAGGGGAGGAGGAGAAATTCCCCATCACTGTTCTTTGCCTCCTGTTTGTAAGAAAAGACTCAAACCAGCAGATGACAGTGCCAGCGAGTCCACAGAATTCCCTCAGGTGGTCAAGTAACACACGATGGTCCACCATGTCAAATGCTGAGGAGAGATCAAAGAGAATGAGAAATGTCCCCTTCCCTCAATCTCTCACCCTAAGGAGGTCATTATGCACCAGAACTAATGCAGTTTCTGTGCTATGCCTTGCATGAACCCCAGACTGGAGTGGCTCGTATAGATCATGGGCCATGAGGTGCTCCTCAAGCTGAAGCACCACCACCTTCTCCACAATCTTACCCAAAAATGGAAGATTGGAGATGGAACGGTAATTTGTTTTGATGTCAGGGTTCAAAGATGGCTTCTTCAGAAAGGGTCTCACCAATGCCTCCCTCAAGACATCAGGAAAGACCCCCTCTGACAAGGAACACCGGACAATCAAGGCAAACACCGGGCCAATGGAGTCAACACATCCCATTAAGAAATGTGTCGGCACCAGGTCCAATTCACAAAAGGTGTGCCACAGCTTGTAAGCAACCTCAATGACCTCCACCACCTCCACTGGACTAAACTCTCCCCAACTGGGCGGAGTGCTTGCCAGATGACCAAGGTGACCACTGTCGGCCACAATGTGGCTCACTGGCGGAATTTCCTGCCGGATGGTGGACACCCTGTCCAAGAAGAACCGAGCAAACTCTTTGCATAAAGTATTTGAAAAGACTTTATTTGGCTGTAGACAGGAAAGATGGAGAAGCCTGTCCACAGTCCAAAAGAGCACAGTTGGTTGGTTCTTCCAAACAGCAATCTCCCTGGACAGGAACACTGCCTTCTTATGGTTGATTGCCCCCAGTACACACCATAGTGTGCACGCAGGGTCAGTTTGTCTGCCTCCAGCCTGGTCTTCCGCTAGCAGTGCTCCAATCTCAGACCCATAATCTTCACTGCCTTGAGCTCCCCATCATACCAAGCGGACCTTAAGTGAGAAGATTTGGGTCGTACATGGACTGGTGCAAGGGAGTCGAGCTTACCAGATATTGCCTTATAGGCAGCAACTATCCCCAACGCATAATAATTACTTCAATCTACAGAAGGACACAGTCTGAAGGGGTTCAGTACAATGCAAAGAAAATGATTGTCGCATGGATAAATAAAGATTTGATTGATTGATTGAACGCAAAGAAAAAAAAGAGCTATTAAATAAATTACTGTTATTTCTATTATACTTGCACTTTGAGTTACCTATTGTATTTTATTAAGTAACACCTCTATTTTCCATCTGTTCACACATTTGTTTACTATTACATTTTTATAGAAACAGTTTCATTGCACAGTAATAGTTGTTTGATGGCTGTGGCTACTGGACTACGGGTAGCAGTCATGGATGAAATGATGAGTATTGTCTGCCTATTAACTATTTGCTTCTATTAGTCATTTGCATAAGTTTTGCTTTATTACAGAACAAGAATGCTTCTTTCTAGGGTTTGCCTATTGAAGTAATGGAATTTTTTTGTATGGCATATACTTACTTGGTTGGGGTTCTGTAGTCTCGGAGGTTTTGAGGGTTAGTTGGCTTTGGTTGGGTCTTTTGTTTGGGGGAATTCTGTAAAAGGCAAGAAAAAAGGAGACAGATTTAATACATGTTTGCATGTTGTATGTAATATTTTTAAAGTGTGTCAATAACCTAATGTATTTTATCTATTAACACTTCTATAATCTATTCAGAAATATATTTGCCTACATAACTTCTAGAGGAACAGTCCTACTAAGTAATAATAATACCTGATTTATGGTTACGATCATGTTGCTGTAAAAAGATCACTGGTCCGGTCATTTTGCTCTATAGCTACATCAAATACAGTAGGATTTCATGCAAACAACAAATGAAGCATAGAACTATAGTTGGTTGGCAGAAAAGAACCAGTTAGCCCACTCAGCTTGTCCAGATGTTTCTTGGATAGTTTGTCTCTGCAGACCTTGACTGGTATCCTGTGACCCTCCCTCATGCCTAATAATTGAGTTAAGATTAAACGCTGAAAGTTGTGAGGCTTTAAGGGGTGAAAACTGGTGGAAACACTCTGATTTGTATGGATTTAAATTAAATATACTGACCAGAAGAGAGAAGGGGGGGGTAGCTTGGTCCGGGGGTTCAGTGGGGTGCTCATGTTCTTGTCCAGTTGGAAGAGAACAGTACAAGAAATAATAATTTATTATGCTATTTTTTAACTTTAGTTATTTACATACATATCACATTTATATTGTAATTTATATATTAGTCAGGAATGTTTAAATTATTTTTGGTTCTAAATGCATTGCACTTGGTTTACATTCTTTATTATATTAATGTTGTACATATGAATGCAATATTTGCTTTTATTACAGTTTTACTGGCTTGGTAGGTAGCATGCTTACTTGGGAAGAGGATTGAAAGGTATTGGGTTCTAGCCCCACCGTGCATACTTAGGGTTATATTCATAATGGACAGCGTAGTCCAGTACAAGGTGGATACTATACTGCTAAGGCCCCGTCTCCCTATCTCTGGTCACCGTCCGGGGGAATTAGAAGATTTCATAGCAGCTATTGATAAAGAGTAATGATTTTTTTCTGGGGTTATTTACAACTTTGTATTATTAATATAATACACTCCTTTGCTTTGTCCACCATGATATATATGAAAGTATTGTGTCATAGTTTGGTGTCACTTGATTGTTTAAAACTTACAAATGAGTAAGTCAAATTTATATGTACTTCCTGTATCCTCCTCCACAGAGGCCCTCTGCCTCCAGATGTTGCTTAGCATCACTGGAATCCCCCTCAGCTTCCTGTGTATCTTTGGAGGAGGAACTGGACTTTTAAGCACCAGAGGAGGTTGAGGGACTGGGACCAGTTTTCAGCTGCACCAGCTGGGAGCTTTAAACACCATAGTCCTCTGTGAGGAGAAAAACATAAATATTTCGTCTTTTTTCTCATGTGTCTGTTTTTTTTTTTTTTAGATTGTTTCTCCCTCCAGTGGCCCACATTCCGGTGGCACTCCAGCCCCATCCACCGACATTCACTGGCACCAGCTGTGACCCCCAGGGCTTACCCCCTGGCAGGGTCAGTGGGGGAAGTGCTCACCCCCCCTTCAGCATGGATATGGTTTGCAGATCTGACAACCCGGGGGTGGGACCTGCGAATGCCACCATCTTCCAGCCACCGGCATTTTTCCCTTTTCTCCGCTGCAGAGGGGTATGTGTAATGACTCCAGTGGCAGTGATGTGTACACTCCCACATGCTGCACACTCGGAGTCTGTCCCACTTCTGCCCTTCTTTCTTCAGTGTCAGTGTGCCAGCCCCTAGCCTCTGCTAGAGGCCAGGCTAGCAACGACTGCTGCAATTCCCACTCCCTGGAGGAGGAGAGCTATCCTGGGGATGCTAAATCCTCCTCCTCCCCAGCTGACCCCTAGCGCCCCCTCGCACTGCCGGCATGGCATGAGGTGTGGCATCCAGTGCCTCAACCCTCAGCGCCACTTGGCCTGCCCAAAATTATGTGTCTGTTTTATTGACAGTTACAACTACCTGAGATCTGGTCATGCTCAAAGGTGAAAGTTACTAAAACTCCTTTCCTGGTATCAAAACTCTTAAAGCTTATGTCCTGGGTGGTTGCATGACCTCAGCTATGTCATAGGCCTTAAATCTAACTAAAGTTGTTCTGTTATTATAATATT
Organism: Neoceratodus forsteri; assembly: GCA_016271365.2. Taxonomy (NCBI): domain Eukaryota; kingdom Metazoa; phylum Chordata; order Ceratodontiformes; family Ceratodontidae; genus Neoceratodus; species Neoceratodus forsteri. The sequence goes on along the minus strand of CM028130.1, from coordinate 127,317,779 downwards.
GGCACTCAACTGATTATTCATTATTTTATGCAAAAAACACAATTTTAAGTTATGTGCTGTAAGCTACCTAGCAAACTGTTAATTACATAAACAAAAATATGTAACTAAGTAAACAACATTACTCAATTTTATAAAAATGACAAAGGCTTTCACATACTTAATATAGCAATAAACAGCAGTGTCATGTCTAGAAAATGGAAGGGGATCAATAATAAAAAATACATTTAGTTATAAAATAGGTACTAAGAATCCTGCATCCTGACTGGCAGAAAGGTGTTTCTATCCATTGGCTTGAGAGAGTACAACCAATGTCATGTTACCACTGTTTCTCAGTCATTAAAAATAGCAGTGTGCAGTGACTTGATGTTACAAACCCTAGTCTAATCCTAGTTACACTTTCATGCACACTATCTCGCTGGTACACTTACTTACTGAACTAAAACTCCAGAAGCCAATTATTTCCAATTAAAGTCCCACACAATAAAACAATAATCAAGATTTGTTTTTATTTAAAGGAAAAAAGGGGAACAACACAGGGGAGGGGTTCATTCATTCGTTTAGAAAGTACCTTTGGGCACAGGTGCTCATTTACTAAGGCTCCACGTCAGTGACAGAACAATGAGGTTACATACAAAGACAGTTTCTTCATCAGTTCTGTAGGAATATAGTCAAGTCAGGATACACAAGATACATAGATACACAGAATGATTTCAAGCAGATACAATAGCAAGTACATTGTCAGGTTACAGAGCTAGTCAGGACAGCAGTCAGACAGTGATACAGATTAGTTAAAGCAGGTACAGCTGGTGCTGGAGGTGAGGGTGGAGCACCGATATCTTTGGAACTGGGCAATGTTTGGAAGCCTTTGCAGGGATTCATTAAATTTATTCAGTCAGCCTACTGCCCTGACAGCAAAGGAGTTTTTATCCATAGTTCTTTGGAAAGGCGGTTCCAGAGCATTCCTAATCATGCTGCTGGTATTATATTGGTTGGTGATGGTTGGAAGCAGTTAAGTATGGCTGGAAGAGTAAAACCCAAAAGTGACTTTTTGGCAAGCAGACAGGTTTGATACTTTAACCTGCCATATAGGTATAACCATGTAGGTATAAAAAGCATTGTAGTTTTGGGTGAACTCATCTGCCCCCCCCCCCCGTGCAAGATGACAGGCCTTGTCGCATATTACCTTGACTCTGTTTAATATAGTGTCACATGCAGCAGCATACACAGGGTGGCCACTGTCTTTTTATTTTGTATAAACATTTTATGAGTAAGTTATGGTTTATATAATCTTCTGGTAACTTGTTAATGTATCTTTGCTTATAACGATGAGTTTGTATCCAATAATTCTAATGATCATTGTATTGTATTTTTGTGGTTTGAAACAAATAAAATATTAATACAAAAAAAAAATTATATTAAGATCAACCGCAAGAATAAACTTGCAAATAACAAAAACAACCTGGCCAGGGAGTTCCCCACGGAGATAAAATGGTGTGTTGCTGAGTCATTGAAACTGTCCAATACACATTTTCTTGTGTCTAAAATATAGGGTAAATTTAAAAGCTGTGTAACTCCTAGTGGATCTATTTCAATATTTGCATGTACAACCACAGCTATAGCCATGCTTTAAGACTAAAGAATATTAAGATATTACTAGCAATAAACACAAACAGGTCAAAGCTGGGTAGGCTCAGAGTGGGTCAGAAATTGGTCAACTGGGTGGCAAACTGGTTGACGGGCAGAAAGCAGAGAGTGGTGGTAAATGGTATACAGTCAGAAGAGATGCAAGTCACAAGTGGGGTACCTCAGGGATCAGTCCTGGGGCCAGTCCTCTTCAACATCTTCATTAGTGACCTTGCAGATGGACTAGAGGGTAAGGCTTGTCTGTTTGCAGATGACACCAAGATCTGCAACAGAGTAGATGATCCAGATGGGGTGGGCAGAATGAGAAGAGATCTGGATAACTAGCAAAATGGTCAGAAGAGTGGCAACTGGGATTTAATGCAAAGAAGTGTAAGATCATGCACATAGGGAAGAGAAACCCTGAAGCCACCTATAGGCTGGGAGGGGAGTTGCTAGCAGTCACAAAGGAAGAAAGAGACTTGGGCATCATCATCACTGATGACCTGAAATCATCCAAGCAGACCTCTAAAGCAGTAGGTAAGACTAGGAGGGTGTTAGGGTGTATTAGTAGGGGTATCACAAGTCATAAGAGGGAGGTAATAATCCCTCTTTACAAGACACTGGTTAGGCCCCATCTGGAGTACTGCGTGCAGTATTGGAGGCCACACCTTCACAAGGACATTAACCAAATTGAGGCAGTCCAGACAAGGGCAACCAAAATGGTGCAGGGACTGCATCAGAAGACATATGAGGACAGATTAACAGAGCTCAATATGGTACCCTGAGCAAAGGAGGAGAGAGGTGATATGATCGAGGTATTCAAACACCTTAAGGGCATTAACAAGGTGAAAGAGTCTAACATGTTTAAATATAAGAAAAATAGCAGGACAAGAGGACACAGCATGAGATTAGAGGGGGCGATTAAGGGGAATGTGAGGAAATTCTTTTTCACAGAAAAGGTGGTGGATTCATGGACTGGCCTACCTCAAGAAGTGGTGGCTATGAATACGGTGCAGGGCTTCAAACAGGCATGGGATAGGCATAAGGGAGCAATACAAATGAGTATGAATAGATAGGCCTCTGACAGAGCAAAAGCTGATGGCACATTTATAAGGTAGAAAAAGAAATGGGCAGACTGGATGGGCCTTGAGGTCCTTATCTGCCGTCAACGTCTATAAACATGTACTGAAGATAATAGTGACCTAAAAATTGGCATTCACATCTGTAGATACAGACTTCAGGGACCAGATATTTAAAAATTAGCACAAGTGCTGTGGGGTGTTTGCCAGCGGCAACAGGATTTTGTGCCCGATTCATGGGTGGGGCCTACATTTAGAGACCCCACAGCATGGGCAAAACACATTAGCACCCAAGCGTTAATATACTGCTGTGCCTTTGCAAATGAGGAGTCCTCCCTGCATATGGGAACAGCAGTGTATTCAGAGGTTTGCACCAGCGGTAAATACCACCCAAACGGATGTTGGTTATAGCCTTTGCAAACCTAGCCTTAACAGGGCACAAGGCCCTGGTGGTAGGATGGTGTTACTGCAATTGCTACTCCCCCTCCAACTGAACCCTGTTCCAGTGTACCAATGGATGCTCTGGTGTCCAGTGGCACCTCTCACACTCCGCTGACACGTTCAGGTTAGTAGTAATGTGTCCCTGGTGTCAAGTGGCATTCCCCATCCTCCAATCGCCCATCTGGGTGAGTAACACGAAAGCTCTGGTGTCCATTGGTGCTCCCCAGACCCGTCTCAAGCCCCCACGTAGGTCTGTGGTGTGTAGTGGTACGCCCCACCCTCCAAGCACCCACCCCAGTACTGTAACTGTTCACCCTCATGTCTAGTGGCATCCCCCACTCTCCAAACACCCAACCCAGTTTGAATCAGCATGTACCTGGTGGCTAGTGGCACCACCCTGCCCACCGATCACCTGTCTGCGAAATGCGTATGCAATCCCTGGTGTCAAGTGGCACCCCCTCCACCCACTGAGCACCCATCCTGGTGCTGCCTCTGAGTCCCCAGTGGCAAGTAGCCCCCCCCTGCACCAGCCCATGGCCCATACAGTCCCCTGCCACCCAGGTGTCCACTGTCAACCCCCCACCTGCTGGCCCATGTATCTGAATGATCCCTGGCATCCAGTGATCCTGCCCACCACCTGCTTGTTGCCAACCAAATCAGCAAAAGATGGTGGTGCAGTGGCCCCCTCCCAGACCGCCTACACCCAGCACACCATCCAACCAACCCCCTCCCATACTTGTGAAGGTAGTGCCATGCAGGGAGTCTGATATGATGACTGGCATAGCTCTCCTCTCACCTCATTGGCTGACTGCCATATGGGATGACACAGAGGACACATGGTTGTGTGCTCCCTGTCATCCCATATGGCAGCTGGCTGAGGAGATGAGAGGACAGCTGTGCTGGTGATCATATGGAGCTCCCTGCATGGCATCGTCTTCACAGGTATGAGGAGGTTGGCTCTGTGGTGTGCTGGGTGTGGGTGGTGCCGGGGGGCCATTGCTCCACCATCGTTCACCAGTCTGGTTGGTGACCAGCAGTCGGGGGGGACAATGGACACCAGGGATTGCTCAGATACTTCAGCCGTCAGCTGGGGAGAGTTGCTACTGGACACCTGGGTAGCAGGAAACTGTACAGGCCATGGGTTGGTGTGGTGGGGGCGCTGCTTGTCATGGGGGACTCAGAGGTGGCACCAGAGTGGGTGCTCAGTGGGAGTACCACTAGATACCAGGGACTGTGTATGCATTTTGCACATGCATGAATGGAGGACAGGTGTACCACTAGTGACCAGAAACATGGTGATTCAAACCATGTTGGGTGTTTGGAGGGCAGAGGGAGCAACTAACCACCAGGGACATGGTGATTCAAACTGGGTCAGGTGTTCAGAGGGCAGGGGATGCCAATAATCACTAGGGACATGGTGATTCAGACTGGGTTGGGTGTTCAGAGGGTAGGGGGTACCACTAGCCACTAGGCATAGGTGGATTTAGAGGGGGGGCTAAGGGTGCTATAGCTCCTCCATCATGGAGCTCCTCTATTAGTAACACACTACTGCATTCTCAATCATGAAAGCTGCCTGAGTCACACTGGTCTCATCTGTCCTCCAGCAGAGCTGGCCTTAGTTAGGTGCAAACTGTGCCCCTGCACCTTGGGGGCCCATGCATTTTTCTTGAGGAAAAAACTAATTTTAAACATTTAAAAATGCCTAAATGTTGTTAGAGATGAAAACGTTTACCAGCAAATGAAAGTGGAAGACAACTGGCTCTGTTACTGTTAAAAAAGGTTGGGGCAGCTTTGCTGCAGTGGAAAAGATTAGGTTAAAAAAGTGCTAATGGCGTTAATGGCCATACTTTACACCTCCCAGGTTGACTACGTTCACAAACAAAGGGATATATTGACAAGAGAACGTGTTTGTAACCTGGATATGTAGGTGAAACAATGAATGATATGACAAAATATGTTTCAAAAGTATGTGAGCACTAAAAATGGCTCAAAAACCTGACCCAGCTGAGCAAAACTGGATTTCCTGATAGGGACTCTGGAAACCTGATCACCAGGTACAAAAAAACTGACAGGTGGCAACCTTACTGGTGTCCCATGATAATCCTCTCTGTTCTCTCTCACTCACACCTCCAGAAAAGTTAAGTTGTTTAACTTGTTTGCAAATCAGAGTATCTGAGGTGTGAGTGCCCAGCGATGATGTCCCTGTCCTTACAGAAATGAATACAGTAGTAGTACCATACTTACTTAAGTTCTTGCTCCAGGCTCAGTCAGATTCATTTCCAATGGTGAAGTCAAATAATTCAGTGCAGTCAATGGCACTAATTAAAAGATGCTGGTTAAACTAGTAGACCTGGTGCTGCTTTAGTAATTCAGGACAGGAGGGTTAGTTAGGTGTAAATGTTGGATGTGGGGGAGCCCACAGGGAATGGAGTGGTGGGGCCCAGCAGGGGGCTGCACAGGGGCCCAGAATGGTTAAGGCTGGCCCTGTCCTCCAGTGTCCTGGTAGTGCAGTAAACAACCACCCCCCACCCGCATTACATAGTTGCCCCCCCCCGAAAAGCCGGTCTCCAGCATGAATTTCTTACTAACGTTCATCCTGCGCCATGTGGTCCGGTCCCAGCTCTGTGGCAGCAGCTGGTCTTGCCTTGGTGAGCCTGAGCATTCATTCTCTACTTTTGCAGGCTTGGTGCAACTCATTTGTTCATGCGCAGAGAAGGGGTTCATACTTGGTGGGGTACAGATGCAGCAAAGTGGAGTGGCCCTTAAAGGAAAACAATGGAAAAGACACAGCTTTCCTCAGACACTACAAAAACTCTCAGTTAGTGCTTTCAGACAGTAACAACTTTTTTTAAATTGTTTAGAACTGCTACCAACAGCTTCTATTTTCTGTTACTAGCAGCAGCCATTTCTTGAGCAGCAGTGAGCCTCCTGAGCTCACTGTATGCTAATATGCCTGTTTGACCTTTGCTATTGGTTGGCAGGTCATATTAGCATACGGTGAGCTCAGGAAGCTCTCTGCTACTCATGAAATGCTGGTTGCCAGCAATAGAAAGTGAAAGCTGAAGGCCACTGTTTAAATCACTAAAAAAGCAATTTGAGAAATAAAAACCAAAAATTACTGTCTGAAACCACTAATCAGGAATGTTTGTAGTGCCTGGGTAAAGCTGCGCTTTTGCATGCTTTGTCTGTTTGCAGATGACACCAAGATCTGCAACAGAGTAGATGATCCAGATGGGGTGGGCAGAATGAGAAGAGATCTGGATAAAATGGTCAAAAGAGTGGCAACTGGGATTTAATGCAAAGAAGTGCAAAATCATGCACATAGGGAAGAGAAACCCTGAAGCCACCTATAGGCTGGGAAGGGAGTTGCTGACAGTCACAAAGGAAGAAAGAGACTTGGGCATCATCATCACCGATGACCTGAAATCATCCAAGCAGACCTCTAAAGCAGTAGGTAAGGCTAGAGGGATGTTAGGGTGTATTAGTAATGGTGTCACAAGTCTTAAGAGGGAGGTAATAATCCCTCTTTACAAGACACTGGTTAGACCCCATCTGGAGTACTGCGTGCAGTACTGGAGGCCATACCTTCACAAGGACATTAACCAAATTGAGGCAGTCCAGAGAAGGGCAACCAAAATGGTGCAGGGACTGCATCAGAAGACATATGAGGACAGATTAACGGAGCTCAATATGTATACCCTTGAGCAAAGGAAGGAGAGAAGTGATATGTTCGAAACATTCAAACACCTTAAGGGCATTAACCAGGTAAAAGAGTCTAACATGTTTAAATATAAGAAAAATAGCAGGACAAGAGGACACAGCATGAGAATAGAGGGAGGCCGATTAAGAGGGAATGTGAGGAAATTCTTTTTCACAGAAAGGGTGGTGGATGCATGGTACGGTCTACCTCAGGAAGTGGTGGCTATGAATACAGTGCAGGGCTTCAAATAGGCATGGGATAGGCATAAGGGAGCAATACAGATGAGTATGAATAGATAAGCCTCTGACAGAACAAAGGCCGATGGCACATTTATAAGGTAGAAAAAGAAATGGGAAGACTGGATGGGCCTTGAGGTCCTTATCTGCTGTCAACTTCTATGTTTCTATGTTTCTATGTAACTCCAGCATGTACTGTATGTCTAATCTGTGTGGTCTTTTCAGTCGTGGTTGTACAGTGTGAATGAGCACAGAGGAAATTAATAGACATGGAGACTTTGAATACATTTTGCTGTATATTATGGCATGTGCAGGAGTTTCTGCATACTTGGAGAGCAAAATTGGCAACAGAAGTCATAAGACCTTGCTTGGCTCATTGACACAGGCAGTTACAAAACTGGGAAAAATAAGTGATAGAATCAAATATTTAGTTTATGTAGTTCTATGTGTTGAATGGGGAGGGGTGCAATTTGCGATGCACCCAAGCAAGTGCTGTTGCTAATAAAAAAAATGCATTTTTGTATTTGTTTAAAAACTGTTTTTCTGCCTGCTTACTGACTTCTTGGGCCTATCATAAAAATGAGATGCCTCATACCCTTGTGTTATCCCAGTAAAGGACATTTTAAAACAATAAAACATATTTTATTTATTTAAAAATGTATTTTCTTTGGAATAAATTGTTCTATAGAATATACCGGGCAGACTGGATAGGCCTTGAGGTCCTTATCTGCCATCAACTTCTATGTTTCTAAAATATGTTTTGCAAAAATAGCAAGCAGACTTGAAATGATATTTTCAGAAACTACATAGCAAAGTGACTTTGTTCCCATATTTCTATAGTTATTGTATTTTTGTTTTACTGAGATAAGGTTGGGGCATATGTTAATCTGTACTGCAGGACAAACTGGGATGGGTTGGCTTTATGGTAATGTCATAATGCACTTGAGTGACATTTGTGAACTTGTTTACTTGGATTGTCATTTAATTTGTCTTTATCACCAAGTCTCTTTCAACTTTTCTCATGTTTATGTGTTTTGGATGTGCTGCTGCCCAGCTGCAGTCTTTTAGTATTTTGTGGAGTTTTTTTTGGGGTGGGAGGGTACTTTGGGCAACATACTGTCATGTGGACTGTGGGGACTCTGTGGATGGTGGTTGGGTGCAACTAACAAAGCATGGAGAGGGAGGAAATGAGTAGAGATTGCATTAGAAATAACCTCCAAAATGCACCAGAATGCACCAAAATGTTAAAAAATGTCTGGGGGCCTAGGCGGACCACCAGACCCCCGGCCTATTATTTTTATATTTCATCTGACTTGAGCTGCCCCATCTATGGGACTCCTGGAACCGCCCTGCCTTCCTTCCTTTGTTCTGCATAATGTGTTTACCTTTTTTTCTTAATTGTATAACTTGTATTTAACTTTCGTAACCTAACTGTTGAAACTTATTGCTGCACTCTACTCACCCCCCCTGCCCCAAAGATGCACCTGTAAACAAGCTTTTATAGCTTAGTATGTCTTTCCTGGTAAAACTTTCAGAACAAATAAATAAAAGCAGTTGACATTAATTTCTTAAAATTCTACCCAGTTTGCTAGTTATGCTAAGTCCTAAATAAGTTAGGTCATCCTTTAATCAGTCTTTGTTTAATTGTGCCTTTAAATTAGTTTTGATAGCCTTGGAGAAGTAAATGTGCAGTGCTGGAGTTTTATCCCAGTTACCCATGAGCCCTGAAATGACTTCAAATTCAGCTAAGATCCTTTTGAGAACAAAGTAGGATACTACAGGTCTAGTAAGGATCAAGAGAAGTTCATCAGTGAAGGCAAACAACGTATGGGTCTGTTTCCCAATGTTTATACCATGAGTATCTTGGGCAATGTTTAACACTCTGGCTAAAGGCTTAGTAGAGGTGATAAATAAATAGGGGGAGAAGAGACATCCCTGCCTTCTACCCATGGATAGGTTAAAGGGAGAAGAAATATCTCTGTTCATTATAATCTGAGTGGTTGGGTTCCTGTATATTCAGAAGCAAATGTTCACCCCACAGCCAAACATTTCTAGAAATGTAAGCATAAATTTCCATTCTATGGGGTCATACACCTTGCACATATCCAGGGACAAGGTAATGTACAGGTCCTTATTTTTGTTTGAATATCATAAGACATTAACTAGGCATCTAATGCTGTCTGTCCCTGCTCTTCCTGTTATAAACCCTACCCCATCACCCTTTACAACTTTGGTTATGACAGTTTATATCCTCTTAGTTAGTAGTTTGGCTAATATTTTATAGTCTTAATTCATCAAAGATATTGGCCTGTAACTAGCACACTCCATGAATCCTTATATTTAGTGTGAATTAGGGTTATGGATGCCTTATACATAGTTGGGGGGAGGTGAGCTTGCCAGGATTCCAAAATTACATTATGAAGATATTTATTCAAGTCTGAGTTAAGTGATTTGTAAAATTCACCAGGGATGCCATCTGGTCCTGGAGTTTTTTAGCTGGCTTGTCTATAAAATTCCTGTCCTCATCTGATAATGCAGGAAGGTCAAGAGAGGACAGAAAGTTACTGGTCTGTGAATCTGGGACCTTGCTTTTGTTTGAGTAAAGTGGACTTTCCCAGAATGGTGGTTTTGCCCTGGCTACTATATGTGTTCTATACCATTCCTCTGCCAGTACCAGAGGAAGAACGGGGAAAGTGACAGACAGCCATATCCTGCTACATATGGATGGGCAAGCATCCTTGGGTCAAGCTCCAGACACTGATGTTACCAAGGGCAAGGGGGTCCTTGCACTCCCTGACATCAGACATATTATGGGATGTGAATCCTGCTTCACTGGCATGTAGCTTGGGGGCTGCAATGGCTGTAGATGGAAAAGGATATATTGCTGTTTAATGATATGACCAGATACACCTTTGGCACGTCTAGGTGTGCCAAGGTGCCAGCATACCAAACTCCCTTGGTTACGGAGGGTTCGAGAAGCATGGAAGAATATATGCTCCAGCATACCCCTCACCCCATTTATGTAGTATGTCTATATCCACTGGCACAACTTGAGCATTTGCCCCAGCGAGACTGGATCATGGCTGCAGGGAATGGTCCAGGAAGAAGCTTCATTACTTGCATCAGTTTTTCTTCAGGAGCCACTTTCAAATCCTTTGAAGAGATACAACAGCAGTTTGGCCTAGACAGCCCAGACTTCTACTGGTATTTCCAGGTATTCCACTGTATGACCTCCCAATCAGAGATGGTGAGAGACCCCACTAAGATACTTCCATTTCTGACATCTTTAATTGTACATATACAGACACAGGGCATGAAGCACCATTATATCTTCATAGTACAATACCCTACAAGATTCACAGACAGAGAACAAAAAATGTGAGGAGGAGCTACAAATAGCATAGATCAGATGATGTGGGGGGGGTGTTATAAGGCCGGCATCATCACAAACTTCCATGTCTGGCGTGAGTATTCATTGAAGCATATTATTCATTTCTTCAGGACACTGATTATAACAGCTACATTTCAGACTGGGGAGAGTGCAACATGCTGGAGACAGTGTGGGGAGGTTTGGGCCATGGACACACATATTTTGTGGGCATATCTGGTCCTCACTGGCTTTTTGAGGGACCTGGAGCCTGCAGTTTTAGAGGTCCTACATACCCAGGTCCATCTTACTCCAGAGCTATTAACTCTCATATCAGTATCCAAGGGGTTGCAAAGATAAGCACATCAAATATCTACTGGGCATCATGCTATTAATGGCTAAGAGATGTATAATTAAAAAGTGGCTAACCACAAAACAAATTACTATTGAAGAATGGAGGGACATGGTAAATTCAATCTCTACAATGAAAAAAAAAATCACATTTAGGCTTTGAGGTATTTTCTTCCACATGGAATACCTGGGTCCTATTTGTAATGCAGGTAGACCCCACTTTTGTACCCTGAGAAGCATGTGGCAGGTGGGGGGCAGTGGTAAATGGGCGACGACTGGGAAAGAGGGTGGCTCTGCATGAGGGGTGGATGGGGGGCATCTGCTTGACCCTACAGAGACCCTTTTCTGTAAATCTGTACACAGTACAGGGTGAGTTTCCCCCTATCTTGACTGAATCTAGACCAGATTCGTTAAATAGAGAATAATGGATAGGCAAGTGTGTATTATGGATTTCTTTGAACACCCAAGGTGTTTGATGACCAATAAACCTCGAGAGTGAAGCTCAAGAGGTTTATGTGGTCATCACACACCGAGGGTGTGCAAAAAAATCCATAAATACACACTTGCCTAGTCTTTATTTTTTATGAATGCTGGTGCCTGGATTTCTTTACTTTTTAATTGCCTGCACTTTACCCTCTGACTGTAGCGTGACCGAGCAGTTTAGTATTCTAAACACAATTGTACACATTTTCCAGAAAACAGCGCTATTTAGTATAAGAAACTAACACTTGCATCGAGTCTTCTGAAGTTGCTGAGTCACTCACTCTCCTCACTCTACACTCGGTGGCTTCGTCTCAGGAAAATACAGAAAAAAGAAGGTGCAAGAAAAAGCTTAGCATGTTTCTTGTATTAAATATTGCTGTTTGTTTGAAAATATGTACAATTTTGTTTAGAATACTGAACTGCTCAGTCATGCTACAGTCTGCAGGGAAAGTGAAAGTTGTTTGAAATGCCATAATAACCTGATTTTGGGTTATTACGGCTTTTGGGAGTGCAATAATCTGAAATCCGGTTATTGCGGCATTTGACGAGACCGGTAATCCAGTTGATAAATAGGGTCACCAGGAGTTATTAAATGATACCATGGTTTATTGAAAAAAAAAACACAGACATACTTATAATCAGCTACATTCTTGACATGAGGGTATATCCTGATCAGGGTCCTAAGTATGCTTTACTGTGTTCTGGACACTGCGTAGATTGTGTCTGTTTTGCAACTGTGTATGGAAAAAGAAAATTAATAACAAGATAATTACAAAACAAGAACAATTCCTCTTGATTATCATTAGGGGCATAAACATTACATAAACAACATTCTGTTTGTTCAAAAAAACAGACACAATTTGAAATCATCCCTCTGGGTCTGAAATATGGGTACTTTTAATAAAGTTGACCCCTTCTAATCAGGATAGCTTTTCCTCTTTTCCTACTGTAAAGATTGAAAGGTTTGGGGTTCTAGCCCCACACCAGGAGCTGAAGTATCTAAGTAGCTCAGTACTGACACTGTAGTGCACCATGCTGGAGTAATGCACTCCTGAGGTGCCGCCATTCTGATAAGACATTAAACTGCAGTCCTGGTTGCCTGTTCTGGTGGTTGTTCAGTTGGACATTAAAGGTCTCATGGCACTTCTCAAAAAATGTGGGGGTGTTTTTATTGGTAAAAGAATATAAACAAGTACAAAAAAATAAACAATAGAAATCGCAACTAACTTACAAATCTTCTTAACAGAATAAGAAGAAAAAGGAAAAAAATAAAGGCAAACATAAATGTTAGTGTAAAAAAAAAGACAGACAAAGGAATTTCTACAAAACTTGCTGCTCCCCTCTTATGAAGTTAACCCCCAAAATAGAAAAATAAAGACAAATGTTAAAATCAAAATTACTAAATAATTAATATCTTAAATCCACTTAACATTTTCGCAAAGTGTACTATGTATAGACTGTGGTAATTTCTTCTTTTCTATGTCATAAACTAAATGAAGTTCCTGAATGACCGGTGTTGTCAAAATATGTAAAGCAACACATTTCTGTTGAAATAAAAAAGAACATCTGGAATGCTAAATGCATCATTTAAGGCACACCATTATTAGACACAAAGTACTATAGTTCAGGACTTTCAAGATCCCTGAAAAGAACAAAGAATTATACGTTTTCATTTGTGTAGCAGCAAACTCCATGACGTGCCAAATTCCACTTAATTCATTCCAAAAATCCATAATGTAAGAACAGGAAAACAATAAATGGTGCATACATTCCTCAGTTTGCCCACATGTATCCCAAAGGCAAACACATTCGGATTCACTCATATGTTTTGATTCCCATACACTTGTAGTTTACCATGGGTGCAAAGCCAAATATCTTACATTTTACAAGGAATACTTGAATCCATCAATTGTTTCATCACTGTGGAAGGAGAAATCCCCCCAATGTGCAAATATATTGGTTCTGCACAATCTAATGTTGCTTATACAAGAATTTATAAATGAAGGAACCTGTATCCCTCACCTACTCAGGGGTATATCTTTCTCTATTTTCCACTTTAGGAAAGTTCTAACCACCATTCCTTACCCAAAGGTGCACATGCTTTGTTAGAATTTACAGTAATATATTTTAAGGAACACATGATAAACATAAAATGAAAGAAGATTAAAGGGTTAGCCATCTCACCCTCTTTAGGAGCCTGGTATGTGTGAGCCCATTTAATAGGATTTAACCGACTTCCCAAAAAAGTAACACACAAAAAAAAAAAAACAACAACAACACACTATACAGTTTAGCTTCCAGTTCTTTGGGGGTGGAAAAGCAAAACACATATTGTTATATATATATATATATATACCAATCAGGACCAAAAAGTCTTGATCAAGAAGACCCTTTTTGCCTTTGACATAGACCAATGGTTCCATTGAACAACTTTATACTCTGCAATTGATAATTTAGATTCCCATTTTAATCTACTAATATCATCTTCTCCAAATTGTATTCCTAGAATCTTGAAAGGTTCTTTTTGTACATGAATATGTAAAACATTCCCTGGACAAGCCTCTTTTAGAGGACCTAAAGCCATACCTGTACTTTTGTCTCAGTTTATTCTGGTTCCAGAAACTTCAGAAGAAGAAGTCAGCTCATCAGTAATAACTGGTAAAGACTCCAGATATAAAATAAGTATACAGATATCATACATGTAGACTAGAATGGGGGAATAATGGAACCACTGAGTGTAAGCATGCGGTGGATCTGAGGGGAAGTATTAATTTTCTGGAAAAGGGATCTAAACAAACAAACAAAAAAAGTAATGGGTTAAGGGGACAACCCCTGACAAACTCCCTCTTTTAATCTTGATCAATTTATCATGCCATCCATGTAGTGCTGAAAAAATTATAACCATGGAATACAATTGTTTCACTAATGATCTGAATTGATATAGGATCCCATAGGCACGCAATACAAAGAAAAGAAATTCATGATAAAGATGATCAAAGGTTTTCTCCTGCTCCAATGACAAGAGAAGGCTAGATATCTGGTCCCTATTCCTCCTTTCAACAGCCTCCCTTCACATAGGTATATTATCCTGAATTCAACTCTAAGGAATATTATGCAACTGTACTGAGTCTAACAAGAGGAGATAAACTTGTGAGAGCCTGGTGGCCATGATTTTTATCAGGATTTTAAGGTCTGTATTTGAGAGGCTGCCAATTATTTATATTAGACCCAACTCCTTTTTTGTATATGAAGATCAAGAGCACCTGCATAAGACTTGGGCCTATAACCCCTGTCTTTAACACGTAATTTTACATATTACCTAGTTCCTATGTTAGAGAATTGCTTATTATTTATTTATTTTTTATTTATTTATTTAGGAAATCAGAATTACAACCCTTAGATTCATAGACTTGTTTCCAAAAGCTCCACATCAGAATAAAACATAGACATTCATATAGTACGTACATAGAATAAATGTGGGTGAGCAATCATATAGAGTGTAAGTACAATGAGCAAGGGTTAATACCTATACATTTGGTAGCTAAAACAGGGCACAGCTATCGACATATTTACCTAATGAGCAGTTAAGACCTATACAATTGGTAGCTAAAGTAATGCTTGATATGAGTTGGTAGTAAGCCGGCACAGGGAGGCCTTGTTTTATACATAATACAATGCATTCATAGTCCAGTGCAACTATATGGTAACTGAGGGAGGTGAAGAGTCTATAGGCTAGAAATGGTGACGGCTCTCCACTACCTGGACAAGGGCGAGTGCATGGCCTAGCAGCGTGGTGCAGGATCCACAGGTTACCGGTTACACTGGCATTGACATGAGGAGAGGATATGGGCCCTTAAGGCAGCTTTAAAAGGACCTAGATTGGTGATTGATGTGACAGCCAGTGGGAGGGCATTGTGCCAGCCTGGAGCTCTAAGGGGGAAGGATCGCTGGGCCAGGGTGGTCCTGACCCTAGGCACCTTCCAGATAGTTTTTGGGGCAGCCCATGTGGACACTGAGATGGTGGCTGCCTGAAGAGAAGCCATGACACCTATTGGGGTTAAACCCTGGTGGATTTTTTTGGTGAAGAGACAGGTCTGGTATAATAGTCTTTCCTCAAGGGAGAGGATATTGGTGCGTGCGTATTCGGTGCAGGTATGTGTATTTCTCTTGGCACCAGAGAAGAGCTGGCAGGCCTTTTTGATGGCTACTTGTATTTGATGAAGTGCCGTAGGGTCAGCGGCAGCAAAGATTGTGAGGCCATAGTTCACCAGTGATAAGACTGAGGAGGTAATGGCTAGGTGAAGTGCTTCACGTAGCAGGCAGTCTTTATGTCTTTAAAGGAGACCAGTGCGGGTGTTGGTGGTGGACGTGAGGATTTTTATAAGTTCATGGAATGAGAGGGAAGAGTCAAATGTAATACCTAGATACTTATACTTTTGGACCTGTTCCAGTGTGATGAGAGAGGCGGAGAGTATTTCCGGGGGAAATCCTTTGATATGTTTTGGCAGTGGGCATACAGCATCATCTTAGTTTTTTTAATGTTGACCACCAATCTGTGTTCAGCAAACCAGTGTTCATTCTGAGAGAAGGAGTTTTGTAAGGTATGGTGGAGAGAGAGAGAGAGAGAGAGAGAGAGAGGATCAGGATGTGCAGCATAAAGAACAGCATCATCAGCGTAGAGGAGAAGGCTGCCAGGGCAGGATTTAGGCAGGGCATTGACATAGATGCTGCATAGCAGGGGACCCAGGATAGATCCCTGGGGAACTCCTGAGTGCACAGGCAGCATAGTAGATATGGTATTATTAATTTTAACACATTGGGTTCTAGATGAAAGATAGCAGGAGAACCATGAGAGCTGACAATGAGAGACCCCAATTTGTTGTAATGTGTTAAGAAGGAGGGGATGAGAAACCATATTTGAAGGCCTTTGAGAGGTCTATAAACACGGCCCCTGCAAGGTGCCCCTTGTCAAGCGTGGATTGCAGAGAGTTAATGAATTCTGTGAGGGCGGTCGTAGTGCTATGACCAGCTCTGAAACCATGCTGCTCCCTTTTACAGTCTTCAAAAGAGTTCATCTGGTATTTAATTCCTTTAGTATTATATTTTTGCTCTACAATCAAGGAAGACATAATGCTGATACTGGAGTGCCGTCATATCCAACTTCATTTTTGTGATTTGAGCTGATAAGCATGTTCTGTCATGGCTACAATATTTATCAGTCAATGAAACTGATCTCTAATGTTACAAATATCTTACATTTCTTTCATTTGAAAATTTTCTAGGCTGGGACTTAAAAAAAGACCTTAATTCCATTTCACCTCCTTCCACCATTCCAAAAGAGAATCTAAAAACTCCAAAGCAGATTTTTTGGCCTCAAGTAAATATTGCATTTTTTTAATTAATAGTGCTATTTTTAAATAAAGAGACATTGAATCTCCAAAAACCAGGCCTGAACCTTTCCTTTGGGACATTCCCAAACATGGCTTACAACAGCCTGTGATCAGATGTTTCTGTGGGGACTACCTTCAAACTGGAACAAGATAACCAAGGAGAGCAAAACATAAAATCTATGCGTGTTGCCAATTTACCCTTAAAGGAAGTGTGCAACCCATGACCTCCAGACTTGTAAGCAGTATAAGTCAATCCAGCTGTATTTATCAAGTCTTTTAAACAGTTTGAATCACAAAATGATTTCAATGTTTTTGCACCACGATCTGAAAGGGTCAGTCCACAGTTAGAGTCCCCTCTGAGAATGACACCCTAGTGGTAAGTAAACAAAGAAGGAAGTAGCTTAAACAAAATTAGTTCCTCCTCTTTAAGTTGTGGGGCATAAATATTAATAAGTTGAAGCATAAGCCCCCCAAAATACATCTATTAAAAGAGCTCTCCCCCTGGAATAATGTCCATTAACTGGGATAAAGATACAAGTGGACTAGAGGACAAAATGCCTACATCTGTCTTCTCCTAGTGACCAGAAAGAAAGACCAGTTGACTAAAACTTAAACGTTGAGCTTTATTTATTTCCCTAAGGGTATGAAGCCTTGTATCTTGTACAAAAATAATATCCCTTTTAGAACTCTGGAGAAGAGCCAAAATGGTCATCACACGGCTAGGTTTTTTTTAGGCTGTTAGTATTTAATGGACCAAGAGTAACATTATGGACCAACCCTCTTATCATCAAGACAAAAGAAAAAGAAAAAGAAAAAGGAAAAGAAAAAGGGAAATATATGGGAACATATAATTTTACTTTTTTTCTTTCTCCTCTTATTTTTGTCTTCCTCTTCTTAGAAGTGTCATTGTCTAGAATACTCTCTTCTGTGTCAGAGAAAGTGTCTTGCTGGGAGAAAGCTACAGATGAATCATTAAAATCATCTTTGGTCTCACCCCAGTTCTTTCTTTTTCTTAGGATCTATTTTGTAATGGAGTGTCCTCTCTTTTAATTATCTTAGATGCGGTGCTGCATTCCTGAAGTGCCATCATTCGAATGGGACATTAAACTGCTGTCCAGTCTGCCTGTTCTGGTGGTTGTTCAAGTGGACATTAGAAAGTGTGCTGTCTGACTGAATATAGCATCCTCGGGTGGGCAAGGGCAAGCACAGCGCAAACCTTTGTGCTACCCTTTTATCCATATTCCAATAGCGGGCCCCAGATCTGCTACCAGGAGAGTACTCACAGTCTCGGTTGTCATCTGTGCCTTATTTCTGACATCCATTGCTCCAATTTCTGATCCAGAGGGCTCTACCAGGAACTCATCTTCTCTAGGCACTGACCAGGGATGGGTATTAAAATTATTGGAACTGATGTAATTGCATTTCCTGTTGTAGATGCTTTTTCTTGTAGCGACTGTAAAGGCACTTCCTTGGAGTGTCCTACAGCTTGCTGTAATCCTTTGGAAACCAGCTGTATTATCTCTTGTAATGAGGGCTCTGATGGTCCTCGTGATCTGTAAATGAAACCAACTCCAATTCTGGGTCAGGGACCCATTTCCTAGTTGAGTCTTGCATCCAGTCAGCCCTCATAGGGCTTTCTCAGGTGACCAGGGAGTCATATCTGGAGATGAACGTGTTAACTGGAAAGCTTTCATCAAGCACCATCTGGCTGTCAGTCAGCTGTTTTGATATTGCAGCTGACTGTCAGTGTTAGGCCCCTTGGTGCTCAGCTGAGGTACAGAATTACAATCTACTTGTTCTGATGTTGAAGCAGCTCCAGACATAGATTCCTCCTCAGGCATGTCTGTGTTAGTGTGCAAACCACATTGTTTAAAATGGCTTTTCTTTTATAATACCTGTCCCCTCCTTAGCCATTATTCTGAGCAAATGCATCTTCCTTTCTTGCATGTCATTTTCTAATTTAAGTTCAGCAGTCACGATATCATTCTACTCAACAGTATTAGGTAAATCCACATCCATATTTCCAATACCTGAAGTCTGTGAGTCCATATTGTCCTCTTGAGAAACACAGACAGGGGACAAGGAGTTGGCCCCAGCCTGCAGAGAAACACTAAATTTCTCCAGCTCACCAGGATCCGCCATCTTGGATAGTGACTGAGAAAAAGAGTAGGGTAATTTTTTATTGAAGAGAATAGTACAATACATTCAAAGATCATACTTTACAATATTCTCATATCAGCTAATCAAAGAAATAATAAATTAAAACATTCAATAAATGACCACATCCTAGCCTCTTCCAACCCAACTTTTTAAAGACAAAAGCGCCTTACAATATTTCCAAAATGACTTTATTTGGTCTGGTTGAAATTTCAGAGTGTCCAATTCATAGACAGTCCACAGATGAATTCACAAAGCCTGAAAAAGGTTTTCTTGAGGTAAATGCTGTTGTTACAACACTAGCTTATAACAAAATTGCCAAATTACTTTGCTAGCACCATAATCACTATAGGAGCTGACAGGTGCACACAAGGGAAAGTGGTGCTCCACGAATAAAACTAAATCCAATCACACAGAAATGTGGGCACTCACCCCACAGTAACCAGGCTCCAGGAAGCCTTCCCAAATTAAGCAACTTTACTGCCACATCATAGATAAAGGTAAAACCCGGTATAGGCTCACTCCCTGGCAAAAACAGTGCCCAGTCGATGCATTCGGATTTTCAAACAGTCCTTTATCAAAGCTCAACCAGCTTTTGATAAAGGGATGTTTGAAAGTCCGAAATGCATCAAGCTGGTGCTATTTGCCAGGGTGAGTCTATACTTTTACATTTTATCTGTGATGTGCCAATAAATTACTTTTTTATTTGGAAAAGCTGCCTGGAGCCTGGTTACTGCAGGGTGAGTGCCCACATTTCGGTATGATAGTGCCATAACCACCATTAATGTGCTATCATGTAATTTTGACCACCTTAGCCCATGTGTTCCCAGAACTGAAGTAGAATAGGTTAAATTCCTGTAACTTCATAATTGTACTGAACAAATTCCAACATTTTACAATATATGAGCATTCTAAAAAGAGATGCTTTTGAGTTTCTAGGATTCCAGAACAGGGGTACAATTCTCAAAAAGGCGCAAAGCACAATGCAATAGTTTGCACTGCGCTTTGTGCTTGCCCAGGTGTCTAAGGTTGCTATTCTCAGTTGGGTAGTGCACCTGCACTATCCGACTGAGAATAGGGCCAGGTCAAATCAGTGCTAGCCCCATTAATACTAGCTCTAACCCCAGTAGTGCTGCCCTGGCAGGAAGCCAGGAGTACGGACCGGCAGTGGATAGTGCAGGTGTGCTATTTCCAATTCACAAAAGCAGATGTATAAATGAGCCTGCTGGGCATGCAAGGTGCTATGTGATCATTTGCATGCCCATTATGGGCCTCTTTACATATGCTGCACCAGAGCTTCGCACCCCCCCAGCCCCTGCCCCATACGCAACCCTATGTCCCTGACATCTAGTGGTCCTTCCCCACCCAGTGCCCCTTGACATAAACATATAGGTTTCCATACTGCCTAGTGGTCCCACCCCCACCTGATGTCTGCCCGATGTGAAATATATTTTCTTTCGGTGTCCACTGGTCCCTCCTCCCACATGGGCCTTTGCCTGATGTACATAACGTTGTCCCTGGTGTCCAGCGGTCCCTCCCCTACTTGCACCCATGCCCAATGTAAGTATACTTGTAACCCCCCACTGGCCCCCCCCTTGTTTAACTAGCAGGGCTTCTCCTCTCACCACAACGTCTAGGGGCAAAGAGAGGGGTGGGGGTTTACATGTTAAAAATACACAAAAAGCACAAGTACAGAAAGGCCACCATATACAAGGTGGGATAGACTGTTATACAGAACAGCCAACCAAGTGAGGCAACTACCTGGCACACACATGGTAGGGACCGATTGCCATGAGCAACAACATTGGTCCTTGGGATAAAACGTTTGCTCAGGGCTATGCTAGGTTTGCACTTCTGGACAGGGGCACTCAAGTAACTCCAGACACAAGGAAGCAATAACATTACTGTCCAAACCAAGTTGGGATTCTAGAGTGTGGCTTTTATTCACTTAACAGAGTAGGAATAATCACAAAATGAAGACAGACCCCTCTTAGGGCTACATACACACTGGTAATGCAGATTTCTGAGGTACAGACATTCCTGAATTCCCATTTAGCATAGGATGAAGAAAACACAGACTGGTGAACACACTGATTCCTACTGGAAATTGGCACATCCAGCCAGGTACTGGTACATTTCCCATTGACTAGGCACATCCAGCCAGTGCTAGGACACTTTCCCATATTTCATGAGGATAGAGGTGGTACACATGATCACAAAGGAACACATACAGGCTCAGAACATCCAGAACCCAGTATACCGGGGTAAACTGAATGAAAACAACCCACATCCAGGGGTAAACATTTTTCTCAGGCATTGGCCAATTGCACTGAAGAAAAAGTAATAGGTGCCCTTCAGAACCCATAGAGGTAAACTGGTTACTCCAGATGGGGGTCTACTGCCTTTTGTTTCCAAGCTTATACTCGGCCATTCATCTGGTTAATTACACCACACAACTGTAGAAAATCTGTAGATGTTGTCTTAAATGTATATCACATTTAACATACTACACACACTCACCTCAGAGGTGTCAGAAGGTAAAAGTTCTGTACTTGGACAGTCACATACAGGACTCCAACGTAGGCAGTCACTTTTACAGAGAACATCTCAGGTAACCGGGCCCCTTTATCAGAGAAATCACTCTTTAAAACATGCAGGTACTCCTGGGTTTACACAGAAAAACAACAAAGTACTCACAGAGCAGTTATCACAAGGCAGCTTCAAAAGTTCAGAAAGGACCAGGGGATTGCCCCTGTATCCTGGAGTTCACCCCATCCCACCTGGGATGGAGCACAGGGGAACCCACTGGCGAAGATCTCCACCACTTCCACAGACTGGAACAGTTGTCATTCACTAGGGTGAGAACTTAAAAACACAAACTGGTAACTCTCTGACAGAGCTGAAAGAGAAGCTGCCTAGTGCTGCAGCCTCCTCCACTGAACTCCAACTACCAACTCCTGAACATTCTAAAGCTTGCACTAGCAGCTGCTAGCAACTGTGGCTTATGCTGCTGCAACAGTTCTAAATGACATCATCCCTTCAGAGCTCAGCTGAGACTGAGAACAGAGTGACAGAGTGAAACCCATTTAACTGGCATTTCACTAGCTGCCTTCCCTGCCTACCACTGATTCTAACTGGGATTCTAGTAACCCCTGGGAACAAGAGGTTGCATACTTCACCCTAGTGTCTAGTGGTCGCTGACCCCACTGGATGCCCTGCCTGATTAAGAAAAGATGATTTACCCTGGTGCCTAGTGGACTCTCCCCCCATCTGATCCCCGTCCCTGGTTTGACAAGCCCCCCCCCACATCGATCGCAGGACCATCACTGTCTACAGGGATGTCCCCATCATATAAGCCATATAAATCATAGCTGTCACATAAGTCCTTGCCAAAAACAGAGCCCCAGCCCCATTCCCATATAGCGATCTTTACCCTCCCAGCCCCATCGCCTCGTTAGTGGCTAGTGGTCCAATCCCTCCTACAGCACCAACAACCCACCCCCTGGTTTCCCTTACCTGAAGGTCAGTGCTGTGGTGTCCCGATGGCGAGCGACACAGTCACTTCACACACCACCTTGAATGCCCACTGTCTGACTGAAGCAGGGAGTGTGCTACTTATTTATAGGGTGCTTACCCAATAAATAAGTGAACATGATTACACCATAATACACCCTTAAAATGGCAAGATCAACCAGATAAGTTTTTTTGAAAGACTTTTTGTTTAAAAATGATGGCAGGATTAACCAGATAATTGTATATAGTGGGAACAGCTATATACTGTAGATTTACTTATGGCTGTGTGTGCCAGGTGTGTGTGTGTGTGTGTGTGTGTGTGTGTGTGTGTGGCTGCCTATCTGTGCCAGGTGTGAAGTGATCTCACTGCTGGTGAGAAGGTTCTGAGGCCTGGAAAGTAGTTCAGGCGTGTGGTCGTAGTGGGACGTGTGCTTTCATTGTGGCATAATACATGGACATGTGGTGTGTTTAATCAGGGAACCTGAATTTCACTGATTTTTCCTACTCATTTTATAAATATATCTATCTGTCTCTGTCTGCCTGTCTGTCTGTCTGTCTATCTATCTATCTGTCTATCTAACCATCTATCTATCCACATCCACTTTAGAGGATATATAGAGACACTTTAGCAATGAGGAATATATAGCCTCAGCCACACGTTAGCATTCTGGGAAATATAGCTACACTTTACAATGTTCACTATAAAGTCACACAATAGCAATATTCAATATACAGTATAGCCACACTTCAATATTCCGGGATATGTAGCCACACTTTAGCATTCTGTAATACACTGCCACACTTTAGCATTCTGAGATACAAAGCCACACTTTAGCATTCGGGGATATACATCCACACTTTAGCAATGTGAGGTATATAGCCACACTTTAGCCATATGAGATATAGCCACACTCTAGCTTTCTGGGATATATAGCCAGATATTAGCATTCTGAGATGTATAGCCACAGTTTAGCAATGTAGGATATAAGGCCACACTTCAGAATTCTGGGATATACTGTCACAATTCAGCATTTTGTGATAGATGGTCACAATTTGGCTGTCTAGGATATATAGCTACACTTCAGCTTTCCTTTACAAATAGCCACACATTAGCATTTTGGGATGTATAGCCACACTTTAGCAGTGTAGAATATAAAGCCACAGTTTGGGATTCTAGGATATACTGCCACAATTTAGCATTCTGCAATATGTAACCACACTTTAGCAATCTAGGATATATAACAACACTTCAGCCTTCTCAGATATAAAGTCACATATTAGCATTCTGGGAAAAGCTATGCTTTAGTAATGTTTGACATATATAAATGCACTTTAGCATTCAGCGGTATACAGAGACATTTTAACATTATTATTTAGGTTTTATTGACCATGTAAGTGCACTAGGCAAATAAATGCCTATTTTCAGACGTGATGTAAGCGATTAAATACTGTACATGAAATGCATTACAAAGAAAGGTACAAGGCACTAACAGTGCAAGCAGAGCAATTCAGAGAACAAAACAAAAGTGGGGGAAAAAGGCTATAAATCATTACCAGAAATGGAAAAAGCTTCTGCAAGTCCACAGGGAACAAGGAGAGATAAGATACATAGCCATAATCTCTCTATGCAAATTGCGGAAGCTATCATATGTAATCACATAGAAAAAAAGACACAGAAAAAATCTTTAGGCTTAACTAGATTAATAAAAAAGCAGGGGCAGGGATGCTTGTGCACTTTCAATAGGTGTTCATGGTACCTACTGCATAATGAGGATGCCGAAGGACTTTGTAGAATCTCAGCAGGGATGGAGTTCCATAATGTAGGTGCATCATAAGCAAAAGAGGAATCTTCAGACCTGGTTTTGAGTTTGGGGGTCACTAACAGAGCATTTTCTCCAGTCCTCAAGGGGTGTATGCTGTGCACAGGGTTGAGAAGGGTGACAAGAGATCGAGGCATATAGTTTTGAAGGATACCATGTCCCCTAGCGAGAAGTCATGAGACAGGGATGGGGGAAGCCAGACTAGTCTATCACAAAGGAAGCAGTGGTGTGCCAGTCTATGAGATGCCAGTGTGAAACAACAAATGTTATCGAAGACTACATCTCATCTTTAAAGTGTGGTTTCAGAGTGTACGATAAAAACAGGAGTCGTAAAGGTGTTTATGTAGAAGCATGCCTCCGGCAATAGCTAGTCTAGCTTGTGGGATCAGATTACATTCAAGTTTGTAGGAGACAACCAAAATGGAGTTGATCATTTTGCAGATACCCATCACGTGAGGCAGCAAATCAAGAGAGGGGTCAAGGGTAATGCCTACATAGGTAAATGAGGTGACCACTGGGACTAAAGGGCCAGTAAAGGGCCATATTGGTAAGCAACAGATAATGAGACAGGGTACAGTCACAGTCTGGAGGGTGTCCCAAACAGCACTGACTGAGTTTTGGACACATTAAGGATCAGTTTGCTTCAGGACAGCCAGTCATGGACTGACCAACGATCAGAGGTAAGGCGCTGATTAACATGGGAGATGCTATTAGAGCTGGTGTAGAGGACTAACTCATCTGTGTATAGTATAGCAGAGCAGTGGTAAAGACTATGGGTGATCTGATTTAAGTGTAAAGCAAGTAATAGAGGGACCAGGATAGACTCGTGTGGACCCCTCAACAAGTGTTGGGGTAGGTTCAGACTAGAATGATCCAAATTGAACTCTGAGCTGCTAACTAGGTCATTTTTGAACCACAGAAGTGCAGTGGGAGATATACCCAGTTCTCCAAGTTTTTCATAGGGATCAGCAAGGTTTAAAGGCTTGGTGATGTCAATGAAGACCATGCTAGTGAGAAAGCCCCTATCCGTGCTTGAGGCTATGTAATTAATGAGAGAGAGAGAGAAGGGCTATAGTGGTGCTATGTCCGTTTTGGAAACAATGCTGCATAGGCGAGAGAGGAGGTCATGGGCAGTAAGATAAGTGTGAGCTGGGAGGTGACAAATTTCTCTAAAATTTTGTTTGGAACTGGAGGAATGGTAATGGGCCCATAACTATTAATCAGTTTATGATCGCCTTTCTTAAAAATGGGTGCAACATTTTCCAGAGAGATTTTCCAGAGATCAGGCATAACACCAGAGGACAGGACTATATTAGTAAGCCTGGCAATGGTGAGGAGGGGGGAGGACCAAGTTCAAAAGCTGCAAAGCCTCACAAAGTAGGGATCAATGCCATCAAAGCCTGCAGATTTCAAGACAGGGACCTGCAAAACAAGATTACAGACCTCAGGAAAGCAAACCTTTTTAAAATGAAAGGTGGACATCCAGTGGGTAGGGGGGTTGGAGGGGAAGAGTTCCTACCAGAAGGGGGTGCAGATGCAGCTTGGAAGTCCTTGGTCTAAATGGAGAGTTCAGTGAAAAACAAAATATTGAAAGCATTGGCTATGGCAATGCTGCTCGTACAATTTACACCAATGAGGGTCATGTCAGAAGGGGAGTGACCACTAGTTTTGTTCATCATATGTTTGAACTGCCTCAAAAAAGCAAAGAATAGCGAGCGGTGCAGCTGAAGAGCTGCTTACAATAAGAGCTTTATTCATTCTCATAGCTTCCTTTGCATTCAATTCTGCATTCTTGTATGAAGCCCAGTCTGAATGAGAGGAGGAGACCTTATAGGCAAGCCATTTTTTATCTCTCTCCATAAGCTTAGAGATAGATAGATATTTTATTTATATAGCACCCCTCTCCGGGGACTCGGAGCACTTTACAATACAATTTAAAAGCACAGTAAAACACTGACAATATATGGATCCAGTACAAAACAAGCAGCAAAATACAAAAAACCTATTATCATATAACATAATAATTAAAAACTTCTGAATGCCTGGTGAAATAACACGTTTTTTAATTCCTTTTTTAAAGGATTCCACCGAGGGTGCCTCCTGAAGTTGTTGAGGAAGAGAGTTCCAAAAGGTGGGTACGGCCACTGAAAAGGCTCAATCACCAGAGTTCCGCTTCTTACCCTAGGAACACTGAGGAGGCAACCCTCGACGGAACGGAGAGTCTGGGATGGGCGGTAGGGCATGAGGAGATATTGCGGGTAGACTGGTCCCTGACCATGTGGTCCTTATAGGTCAGTAATCCAACCTTGAAGATAATCCTCCATCTGCCTGGTAGCCAGTGCAGTTCACAGAGGATGGGCGTAATATAATTAGACCTTCATACGCTCCACAGTAGTGAAGCCACCGCATTCTGCACTAACTGCAGCTATCAGAGGTTACCTTCAGAAAGCCCCAGGTAGAGGGCATTGCAGTAGTCCAGTCGAGATGTGACAAAAGCATGTACTAATGAGGTCAGGTCTTCAGGTGGTAGGAGGTGTCGTATCCAGGCAATATTCCTCAAGATGATAAAATCCACTCTTAATGATGGCTGACACTTGAGCATCAAATGTTAGGCCATCATCAAGGATTACGCTCAGATCCTTGACCTGCTCAGATGGGGCCAGAGATACTCCCCCAGAACAAGACTGGGGGGATCTTACCATGTCCCCTCCCCACCATGATGACCCGGATCCACCATCAGCACCTCAATCTTGTCTGGGTTGAGCTTTAACTAATTATAAGACATCCAAGCCTGGATTTCAAGTCAAGCAACTGTTAAGCATGGAATCTGCCGTCTGGCTACCCGGTGTACAGAACAGGTATAGCCGGGTCTCATCAGCATAGCAATGAAAACCCAGCTCATACCACCTGATGATATCCCCCAGCAGCAGCGGTATACAGTGAACAACAAGGGTGACAAGATCGACCCCTGTGGAACTCCACAGGTCAGGGGCTTTGGGTTCGATGAGGCAAGTCCCATCAGCACCCTCTGCACCCTGCCTGTCAGGTATGACCTGAACCATTGGATGACAGTACCGGATAGGCCACACCAAAACCATAGCTGGTTGAGCAGCAACTCATGGTCCACTGTATCAAATGCCATCGTGAGATCCAGGAGGATCAAGATGGTACATTCTCTCCTGTCCCTCACAATCAGGAAGTCATTCAGCACCTTCACCAAGGTGGTCTTCGTGCTATGCCCGGCCCTAAATACAGACTGAAAAACCTCATAGGTGGAGGAGGAGGAGGCAAGGTGCCCCTCAAGCTGAATGGCCACCACCTTTTCTATAACCTTCCATAAAAATGGGAGGTTAGAGACCGGTTTGTAGTTGTCGAGGCAGTCTGGGTCCAATGAGGACTTCTTTAACAGGGGTTTAACCAAGGCCTCTGTTAAAGCCGATGGGTAGATCCCATTCCTCGAGGAACTCTGGATGATCTCAGCACCCACAGGTTCAATCAGGTCCAAACATCTGATCAAAAGTCAGGTTGGACCTGGGTCGAGATCACAGTGTGTTAGCCACAACCTCGAGAAGATCTCTACTGCCTCCTCCACCCCAAATGGGTCAAACTCCACCCAGATTAGAGGAGTGCTCTGGCACATCAAAGAATTAGCCCCACAGTCCCCAAGAGAGAGGTGCTGGAAGAGATCTCTTACCTGATGGAGGACACCTTGTTGGCAAAGAACAGAGCAAACTCTTCACATCTTGTATTAGGACCAGCTCCTCCCACACGGAGACAGGCCAGATGTAAAAGCCCATCCGCCATGCAGAAGAGCTGAGCTGGTCTGTTCCTTGCCAAAGCAATCTCCCTTGACAGAAAAGCTTCCTTCTTATGGGAGATTGCTTCCTGATAGTTCTTATAATGGGACTGCAGGACCAACTTGTCCTCCAACATTCCAGAACCTCTCCAATGCCTCTCTAACCTTCGACCCCTAATCTCCAACTCTTGCAGTTCCTCATTAAACCAAGGAAATCTCCAACAAGAAGATAGGGGTTGGACATGGATAGGTGCGATAGAGTCAAAAGCTGCTATGACGACACTATTATATGCCACGACTGCCTCCTCCACTCCCATCGCACAAGCAGCCCTCACCCCCTGATAGGTCTAGTACCACCAGGAACAATCCCCATAATGGGTGGTACAGGACCATCTCCACAGAGGTAGGGACGCCTGGGGGATTTACTAACTTGAACCTCACGATATTATGATCCAGCCATACAACTGGATCTTCTCCAAGGTCAAAGACCTCAAGACCAATCAGAAATACCAAGCCTAGTGTGTGGCCACATGAATGAGTCACTGAGGTAACATTTTGCATCAGGCCCAGAGCCCCCATAGTCTTAAGCAGATTGCATCCGAATGTTGAGAGACCATCATCGACCCAAGCATTGAAGTCCCCTAGAATTAACCAACTGGGGGACTCCAACAGTAGGCCAGTGATGAGCTCCTTGATCTCCTTCAAAAATTCACCCCCAGTGCCTGGGGGCAATAGAGCAGGAGAACCCTGTATCCTGTGCCAGGACCCCTTCATGCAGCCATACACTCAAACAACCTGGTAGGACCTATAGGTAGCATCGTGAGGCACAGGCTAGATTTAAAACAAAGAGCCACCCCCCCACCTCTGCAATCCTGTCTCAGGGTGTGTATCATGGAGTACCTAGCTGGCACTGCAACCTCCAGAATGGGAGCTGCATTTTCATCCAGCCACATCTCCGTGATGCAAGCCAGGTCAACTGAGGCGATCAAATCCACCATTATGGCAATCTTGTTCCTCATTGATCTGGCATTGCATAACACAACCCGACAGGGAAAAGGGGAGACTGATGGATCAGTTAGCAGTCCATTGTTCTCAATGGAGCCCTTGGGTATGGGCGCCAGACAGGGAGAACCCCTCTCCAGTGTCCATTTCACCTCATGGTGTCTCCTCGGTCTCATCACCCGACTCCAGGAATCCCTAGAGAGAATGGGGTGATCCAGCCATTTAGTTACAGACCCTCTAATTCTGCTCTGTCTAGCAAGGGCAAATTTATCTTGTAGGCTAATGAAAGATGGGGTAAAAAACAAAATGCTGAACTGATATTGGAGGTCTCGTAAGATAGGACCAGTCAGTTTCAATCATGATTAACTTGAAAAGTTCAGGGTCCAAAGCAGACAAATTACAAAAATAAATGATTCTTGGAGGTGGCGTAACCAGCTTTTCGTGCCACGTACGGAAAACAGGAGAATGATTACTTATGGTGTTGAAGAGCACACATGCACACCTAATCCTGTCAGGTTGGGGGTTGGTATCCAATCAATAAGGGTAGCCATACTTCCATTGTTGGATATCCTAGCGGGTTCAGAGATCAACTGGGTCTAATTAAGTTTGCTGAGGGCCTGTGCCACTGATTGAATGTACTCAGTGAGATATTAAAATCTCCCAACAGGATGAACTCCTTGTTTTTAACCACAGGATCCAGGGAAATGAGCAGTGTGGAGAGGAGATTTTTGCTCTTGTTAGGTGGTAGATAAATACAGAAAAGGAGAAGCAATTTAGAATTTCCCAGCATATGTACAGCATGGTAGTATTTAATGAGGGATGCAGGGTGCAGGGTGTTACTTGTCAAGGAGACGCTGAGGTGAGATTTGAAATAGCTTGGAGTGCCTTCTCTTTTTTTGGGACCAGGGTGAATGAAATTATACCCAGGGAGAACACAGGCTTTTCGGGTATGGATATTTTCAACCAAGTTTCCGATATACCCAGCACATTAGGCCGGTAGTGGGACACCTACATTATGCTGTAAGTTCTTCAAGCTTGGGGATGGGGCTCCTTATATTTAGGTGCATGATTTTTAAACCCTTAGTAGACTACCAGGGTGGTGGGCCGAAAGTAGTGGGGTGGTGGTGGAAAGACCAGGAGTTAATTCAATATCATCAGGTGACAAGAAGTGAATTAAAGCTAGGTACATTAGGGAACGGTAACACAGAAATGCACACTTGTTGGTACAACTCCTGTGATGTTTTCTTAAGTAGAAACTCAGCATAAGACACAGTGTTCAAGCAAGCACGTGCAAGATATGGAAGGCTGTGACTTAGCTATGTAATTGGACATATAGAAGTTTATGAGGGTTACAAGCTTTCCTTGAGAGTATAAGCATATGGGAGAGTCAGAGACAAACAGGGTTCTTCCCAAAATTATGCTGAGGAAAGTGAAAACTAGTAACAGGCTCATAGCTGATGGCACTGGAAATTTGTTTGCCAGGACCAACATTTATCGATACTTGTCCCATCCAGCTAGGGAGAGCTACAGCTACCGATGGCAGCGCTCATACCTTAACAGAACCCAGATTGAGAGTTATAAAGATATAATTAGTACTTAGTAGTTAACACAGAGGTGAAGCCAGATATCAAGCACAAACATTTAAAAGCCTGTGTTACTGACAAGTTATTAGCTCCCCCGATGCAACACAAACAGCTTGCTTAGTTAACACCAGAACCAGGATTGTAGTTGAATAAGTATGCAATAACCCTCTTCAGGATATGGGGCGATAGGGGTTTAATCCATGCACCGGCCACAGGCTTGTGTTGAACCAAGAGTATGGGTTATTGCAGTTAACTGGGTCTAATTAAGTTTGCTGAGGGCCTGTACCACTGACTGAATGCACTCAGTGAGCAAGTTGATAATAAAATCTACCACCAGGATGAACTCTTTGTTTTTAACTACAGTACCCAGGGAAATGAGCAGTGTGCACTGCAGTCCTGGATTGGTTTCAATGTCACCAGCCAGAGTTAAGGAGAGAGCTAGGAGCCACAGGTGATGTACTGTAGGTCAGCAGCCAAGGGTTTGCATAGGGAGGAATACAGTTTAAACATATCTAGATGCCACAGGATCATAACTAAAAACTTGGGTCTGAGACTCCACTTCAGAAATGGATATGAGATAGAGGCCACCAACATGTTAGAGAATTGGAAGTCCTGGGATTTATTGGCTGGGGGCACATAGTCATGGTAGGGGGAAGTAACTAGGTAGTCAGTCACAACTAATAGATTTGCAGTAGTAAGGCAAATTATTAAAACAGAGCACAGGAGCCACATTTTACTTGAAAAAACAACACAATAAGACTGCTACTAAAACAAATTAAGAATAAGCACTGGCAACAAAGAGAGAAACTGATGAGGTGGGAATTAAACCAGCACCCCTTTATCAGTACTAGAGTCTTGTCGCCTGAACCAGGTACGGAATGGCAGTCAGTAGTAGCTGTCAAAATGTTGGTGCTTCCTCTCCTGATTTGGCCACCACATCTTTTTGTTGGCTCTGATTGGTGCTCAGGCTTGGCTAGGGTCCCAGTGGGCAAGGAAATGCAGGATGGGCTGAGACAGGTCATTGGGGGGGGTCTTCTGGCTACTGGCCCCCTCACAACTCCATCATCTGGGATATATAACCACACGCTAGTATTCTGCAATATACAGTATAACCACACTTAAGCCTTCCAGAATATATAGCCACATTTCAGCATTCAGGGGTATCTAGCCACATGTTAGCATTCTGTGATATATAGTCATACTGTAGAATTCTGGGATACTGTACAGCCACACTTTAGCTTTCATTGATATATAGCCGCTCCTTAGTATTCTAGGATATAAAGCCATACTTTAGCCTTCTGGAATAGATAGTACACTTTAGCTTTCTGCGATGTATTGCCACACTTTAGCATTCCAGGATATATAATCTCGCTTTAGCTTTCTGTAATAAACAGCCAGAATTTAGCATCCTGGGATACTGTATTTATTTATTTTTTATTTACCAGGTAGGTGCACTAAATAAAATAGTTGCCTGCTTTCTGGCACAACCTGGGAGAATACAACAGAGGTGGTTAATAGTAAGAAAACAAGAATGATGAAGTATTCAATAAAAAACATGGTTCAGTACATAAAATACAGAAGTGCTAGGATAAAATAGTGTTGGAAGTTACACAAAACAATATTCAAGGTCATAGATTAAATGCATAACAATTCAATGTTCAGCAATTATCATACAGAACTGGGTTCAGAGGTATGTATAGTTAAGAGTATAGTGAAAAGAGAGGGATGTTGCTCCTATCAGTAGCAATCTAAGGGCAAGAACATACAGATGCCTGGTTTAGGACGGTGCAATATGCTGATTTAAAGGCATGAATGGATGAGCACTGACAGACTGAAATAAGGATAGAGTTCTGAACTGTAGGAGCAGTGAATAAGAAAGATACTTTATAGCAGTTAGTATTAGCGCCTGATATATTTAGCGCAACAACCCTTGTTGTACATATTAGTGCCTGATATAATTAGCACTCAGTGCTTACCACTGGAGTACAGTTAGCATGGCAGATTATATTAGCAGTCTTTTTATATTAGCAGTTCTTTGCATTCAGCTAATATAACTAATATAAACAGAAAGCTAATATAATCTGCTATACAGTATTTCACTGAGTTTGGTCTTGGTTTTAGGAATGCATAAAGATCCAGGGCTATTATATCTGAGTGAACCGACTAGGCTATCAGGTTTCAGTAGCACTGAGAGGAACATTGGGGTTTGTTTATTTACAACTGTGTGAATCAAACTTCCCAAGGTAAATTTTCAGAGGGCTGTTGGAGGGAACCATCCAAGCCTGGAGTATAGGTCACAATGATGAGCGTACCTGCTTGTGGCCAGGGCAAACCTCTAGATGGTATTGTATGCCACATCCCATTTTTGCAGACTGGTTTTAGAGGTGGAGTGGTAGACTACCATCCCATATGTGAATCTGGGTAGAAGGATGCCTCGAGCAATAGCCATGCAGGCTAAGGGAGTAAGGCTGTCACTGATTTTACAGGGAAGTCCAAATCTGGTGTTTACCACCTTAAAAACTGCGGATATATACACTGAGAAGTCTAAGGAGGGATCAAGTGTCCCTCCAAAATAATTAAAATTAGGGACTGTAGTAAAATAAGACCCATCAGCACACTCAGTTGTGAGTGGGATATTGCACATTTTAACCTAGGGGCTGACCCAAAGAGCATGGCTTGTATTTCAGTGGTATTCATAAGTAACTTATTGGAACAGAGCCAAGACTGTGTAGATTGAAGGTCAGAGGAGATGTGGCAATTTAGTTCAGGGTGTTATGGGAGCTAGTGAAGAGGGCAAGGTCATCAGCATAAAGGATAGGGATGCAGTGTCTGTGACTGGTATGGATGGAATTTATATGAATGGAGAAAAGGAGGGGCACTAATATGGAGCCCTGAGGAGCCCTGATTGTGGTAGTAGCTGGGTCAGACAGGGAACTGCCAAATATAACACACTGATACCTGCTACCCAGGTAACTTTTGAACCAAGGTAGGGGATGGAGAGACATCCAGAGCACTTACTCTATCACATAATAAGGTGTGATCAACTAGGTTGAAGGTCTTCATAAGGTCGATGAAAACCACTCCCGTGAGCTCACCCCTATCCATGGTGGAGGAGATAGAGGAGGAAAGTGACAAGAGGGCAGTGGTAGTCCTGTGGGATTTACAAAAGCCATGCTGTGCAGGGGACACAAGGTTATAGGTGGTGAGGTGTTCAGTCAACTGGGAGGAAACCAGTTTTATGAGTATTTTGTTTAATACTGGAAGTATCGCAATAGGTCTGTATTTGCTGATATTAGTGTAATTTATGGGATATCTTCTGGATATCAGGAACTGTTTATGAGGTAAGGGATAGATTAAATATTTTTGCTACCAGGAGGGCAAGCTCGTCTGCAGGAATTCTAAGAAGTTTAGGTTCAAGTTCATCGGAACCACCATATTTTGATGTATGGATTTGCATGAGGAGTTTGCAAATCTTAAGGCAGGTAACTGCTTTAAATTAGAAGGTGGGGGATGACAGAAGCTGGTTTTAGGGGAGGGAGGGTGAGAGAAGCTTGAAGGGACAGGGAAAGCATCTATGTAAACTGAGAGGTCAGAAAAACTATGATTGAAGGTATTCACTATCGTTATGGGATTATTGCAATTGACTGTCAATATTTAGGCTCTTTGACATGTGTTTGCTGGACTGACCAAGTACTTGCTTGATATTATTCCAAAACACTGTAACTGGGTAATAAAATTACCTTTCTCAGGTTCTTGTTGAAACTGCACAAAAGTGAAGAAACAACAGACAAGTGGTGTCCAGCACATAAAGTGATTTACATCTGGTATATAAAGTAGGCTTACAACCAAATCACAGTGATAAACACTGGGGAGAACACCTCCAATCTTTCTTACCCATAGGCAGCAACAAGTTTCTTCTTCTTCTCCTCAGAGAAAAAGGTGCAATGCAAAGGGTCTTATACTCCTGATAGTAACCATAGCAACTACCAAAAAGTTATATAAAAGTCTCATCATTGGACAATGGCAAATAACCTGACTTCTTACTAGCCTGGGAAAGCATGCTGAGCTAGCAGAAAGACAAGATAACTAAACAAAGGACCTGTATTCATGAAGGCCACTTGTGGCTACATACATAATTGCATAAGTAATTCCTGTTCTGCACTAGAACTAAAGATGGCAGTATTGTATAACTAATGATTATACAATGGTATAAACAGAGGTGTCTCCCAAGTGGTACAATTATAATGGCAAATGCATTATGATTCTTAGTAGAAAATACAGTAGAACTCAGATCCTGACACTTATGCTTGTACGATAGGTGCCTGCACCCTAAGTATTACTGTCTGTGAGGTAGGGGGCCAATCAGGGATACAGATCTATGGATAACATCCCCCCCTTTTTGCCTCAGAAGGGACAACAATTCCAAGTAAGCTGGTAGGGATGGAGCTAAAAAGTCATTTACAGGCCCAATGCACAAGCCTTGTAAAGGAATTCAAGTTGTTCTCGATGTTGTTTTAGGGTACATCGCAGGCAGCATAGAGTGAAGATTAGGAAAACAATCAAGAATTCTTGAATAATAACAAAAACCTTGAAGCTAAGTTCTTCCCAATAATTGTCAATGGTAAGACTTAAATCACCATCATGAATCAGATCATCAAGTATATTATTTGCTTTAGATCTATTATTGCTAATATAAATCAAATGAGCATCTTTTCTAGCTTAAAGAGATCACAAGAAGAGATAGTCAAGGGATCAATGTGCACATTAAAAATGGGCAAATATTGAGACAGGGCAAGCAAGTATTGGGGATCAGTATCAATAATGTCTGGTTCAGAGAGAGGAAAAGGTGTGATCACAGTGTGACCTATCACAGTTTTCTACTGTGGAGCAAAACAAAAGTTAGGTTTATCAATATTGCAAGTACGAGTTCTGTAGGCGAAGGATGGATAGTTTGTGACTACACAAAATTGTCCCTCAGAGATATAGGTAACTCTGAGTGTTGGTACGCACCAGCGATGTAAGTGTACAGGGCAGGTGAAGGTATGATTTGTCAGCCGAGTGGTGAAGTGATATATCTCTTCAAGATAGCTTCTGAATGGTGCTGTTTCAGTGTTGAATGCTGAAGATGCAACAGGATGGACGTCATCTGTATCAACATCGGTAAGGTGGTAGGCAGGTCTTCACCCAATGTCAAAGCCCAGTCAAGATGTTCTGGTGAGTAGCCACAAACTGGTTTCACAAAGTCAAAGACATCACAGTGGCACAAGAAGTAGAATCCTTTCTTGGCACAACAGTTCATGTCAGGAGCCACCCAATCTTGGAGAACAGGGTGGTATACCAGCATAGAAGGAAGTTCACTTCGTTCACGGAAAATTTCATTTTCAAGATGTCCAATGGAGTGGATGTTTGCCAGCTTGTCGAAGACAGATGTAGCCGGATCAAAGTGTGGTAAGGAGACAGTAAGTGTCACAAACATGTCCTTAATTGAACAAGATTTGGTCAGGTAACAGGGTGCTTTGTTAGGAAACCTAGTGGCATAACCAATATTATGCACTGTAGACATAGAAATGTTAGAGAATTCTTTAAACACATAGAAATGCAACCTGT
This sequence comes from Neoceratodus forsteri, assembly GCA_016271365.2. Classification (NCBI taxonomy): domain Eukaryota; kingdom Metazoa; phylum Chordata; order Ceratodontiformes; family Ceratodontidae; genus Neoceratodus; species Neoceratodus forsteri. The sequence goes on along the minus strand of CM028130.1, from coordinate 127,281,631 downwards.
GTTTGCGTAATGTAGGCAATACCATTTACCCAATCTGAGATCATGAATAACATCTGGAATTTTGCCTGATTCCATGTCCCTGAAGAGAGTATTGACAGCAGAAATAACATAAGAACCATAAGCAGAACATAGAATTTCATGCCCAATATATTGCTTGTCCGACTCACGGTTATTCTGAAAAATAAGATCATTAAGTTTCTGTCTCATATCATTGAACCCTTGAGCAATCTCCTTCATATTATACACTGTATAACATTCTTCCTCACTAAGGAGAATTAACACCTTGTAAGATAGGGGGCATAACATCATTGCCAAGTGTTTGCTGGAACTTAAGCGTCTGTGCTTTAATGGAGGCAATATCTGCTCTATTCCAAATAGACTTTCCTGAGCCAAAAAGCCCAGTAACAGTGCCGGCTACTCCAGTTATACCAGAGACAGAACCGGCTGCACCAGTGACGTTGAACGCTGTGTCCTGCTTGGTGCGTTTTGGTCTGAGTTTAGCATATTTACGGGCTGGTCTAAAAACACCAATATGGTTAGTGGTGTGAGGTCCACCAATAGGATCATTTGTGCGTGTTTGGTAAGCAGCTAAAAGATCAGTAAGCATCATACTGTGAAACTTAGAAGTATTAGTTTGTTGACATAAACCAAATTCAGCTATATTCCAGTGTGATAAATTGAAAATAACTGGGACATGCATACATTGCACATTGTTTATCAGAGCTCCTGGGAGTGATGTGGTGGTCAAACCACTAGGAGGGCCATCCTCCATATGAGGACAGACAAGCAGTTCTTCCTGACTGGGTTGGTCTACAGAGAGGTAGAGAGAAGAGGATGCAGCATAGTTTTGAAGACAGAAGTCAGTAGCCTCCTGTGAAGGGAGTCTCTCACAAAAGGCAGGATCAATGAGTGCAGTAAGATTCTACTGACCAGTGTGTCATGGAGAAGCCTGTCTAATAGAGAGAGTGCCATTTTGAGATAAGTCAATGTTAGGCCAGCCATGGAATGTTCCCTTGGACAAGTGAGCTACAGGGATTGTGTAGCCAATTGCATCAGTTTGCCATTGAATGGAAATTGAAGATTTATCTGGGGCAACAACTACAGCATCCAGAAAGGCATCTTTGCCTTCAGTAACCTTAATGTTTTTGTTTAGAATGTTAATCCAAACACCCATGGGAGCTGAATGTTCCATTTGACCAAGCAAGTGATCCAATCGGTCCTTGTAAGTCTGTGGGGGTTGAATGGGGTTGCTATAGTGGTTAGAGGCAGTAGACCCACCAGTAGCAGAAGAGGGTGCAAGATAGCCATCTTGCCGATATCTGAAAGAAACAGAAAAGGATTAGTTAGCTGAAAGTACTATTCCACCCTATGGGGTTAGGAAAAGTAAGTTTTTAGTCTCCTTTATATAGTTTGAGTTGGTTAGCATGGAACCTCTTGTCAGCAGTCTTTCTGCTGCTGTACTCTGACCTGATACACAGCAGGGCTGAGCTTAACAACGGTATAGGGACCTTCCCATTTACTGGCAAATGAGTGTGTGGGTTGTCTGTATTGGAGAAGCATTACTTGGTCTCCAACTTGCCAGTCGACTCTTTGACATGCTTGTCCAAATGAACTTTAATTTGTTGTTGAGCCTTGCCCAATTGCTTGGCAGTGAACAGGTGTGTCTTCATGATGTCATCATGAAGCTTTTCCACATACTTGTCTACAGATACTCTAGCTGCAGTAGGGGTATGGAGATCAATTAACAGGTGCTCAGGTAGTCTCATGGCTCTACCAGTCATAACCTCATAAGGTGTACACGGAGTAGTGGCCACAGGCATGCCTCTTATTGCCATCAGTAGTAGTGGCAAGAGTGAATCCCAATCCTTGGGATTATCATTAATGAATTTGCATATCATCTGTTTTATGCGTCGGTTAGCTCTTTCTACCTGACCTGATGATTGAGGATGGTAAGGAATGTGGAATTTCTGATCAACTCCAAGAAGTTGGAGTGTGTGTTGCATCAGTTCAGCTGTAAAGTTGGTTCCCTGCTCTGAGTCTACCTTTAAAGGTAGGCCCCACCTGGAGAACAATTGATCCACCAGAATCTTGGCAGTTGTCTTTGCCATGTTGTTCTTAGTGGGAAATGCCTCTACCCACTTGGAGAACAAATCTGTGACAACAAATGCATACTTGTTATCCTTACTGGAGTTAGTAAGAGGGCCAATAAAATAGGTCTGTATCACATTCCATGGTCCAGGCTGCCTTTGGGGCAGTAACTTGGCATTTTTCTTCACAGTAATGGGATTGTTCTGAGCACACACTATGCAGTTATCCACATAGTGTTCTACATCTTTGGCCATGCCAGGCCACCAGACGAATGTCTTGAGTCTCTGGAGAGCATTTTCTGTCCCCTGGTGTCTACCAGTGGGTGTGTCATGAACCATATAAATTAATTTGGTTCACAGAGATTGTGGTGCAACCCACAATTTGTCACCTGTATCCTGTTTGTGATGCCAAATGAGTTTCTGATCACTGAACAGATGTACATTGTTCGAGTGTCTTTTGTAGGGACTGCCAACAGGCAGTGGCTGTTCAGTTCCTTTATCTTGGAATCTGAACACATCTCTGATCTCTGGATCTGATTTCTGTGCTGCAGAAAGATCCAGTGGGGATTCTGGTACTGGTTTCTTGGTGGCAGCAATTATAGTTGTCACAATTGCTGCTATGCACTGTGGGTGAGACATTTCTCATGTCCCCCCCTTGAATGCCTGCTTTGGCAAGTGAGTCCACTCATTCATTGAATTCATGGTAAGGGTCAGATTTGCAGTGGGCCTTTACCTTGTGAATGTACAACTTGTGAGTGAACATTTGTGTCAGGGTGTGTATATTTTTATTTATTTTTTATTTATTTGTTCTAGGATTACAAATACCTTTTCACAGTTTCTGTGTATGTTTCAGGGTGTGTATATACACAAACAGTTCCCTGTACTTGACAAGAGTACCATCAGATGAGGTAAAGTTCTTTTGTCAGAATGGAAAGAACTCAGTTAGGGATGAGCATATCCAACTGAAGTCCACAAAGACGATGGCATCCTTGTCACCATGCAGCATGATCTCCAATGCACAGGCCACAGCAGCCAGTTCGGCAAACTGTGGAGAGATAACAATGCATTTTCTAGCAATGTGCCTGAAATCGCACTCATGATCCCTAATAAGCACACCAAGCCCTGCTACCTGTTCTCCATCCATATAGGATACAGAGCCATCTGTGAAGATGCAAAACATTGTGTTGTCTTCCAGGACCTCAGGTGTGGCTGGCAGGAAGGGTTCTGGGTCAGGTAGGTCGGGTGGTTAGAGGGCACAGTCATGGGGCTTACCTGTGTCGAGTAGGCCATGGGCCAGGATTGATGGCATTTTGGTAGGTAGTACTTTGATGACTCGATCCTGCAAAACCAAAGACCAATAGGTGAGTCTGGTGTTAGAGACTAATCCATCTTTTACTTTGTCTGAAAGCAAAAAGTTAGTTGGAGTGTGACAGGTATGCAAAATGATGGGAGCATACCCAATGATGCAGAGAAAGTGCTTGACAACCCAGAAGGTTGTTAAGAGTGTCCTTTCACAGAGACTATATTTCCCCTCAACTGGGGATAGTATCTGAGATGCATAGGCAATGGACCTGTAATACCCGTTGTACTTTTGTGCCAGCACTGCAGACATGGCCACATCAGAGGTGGCAGTTTCCAAATGAAAAGATAATATTGGATTTGGGTTGATCAGTGCTGGGGCTGAGGCCAAGGTCTGTTTGAGCTGGGCCATGGCTTCAGTGTTTGTGGGGCCCCATGTCCATGGGACATCCTTTTTCAGAAGTTCATACAGGGGAGCAGCCTACAAGGTAAAATCAGGGATAAAATCCCTGGAGTAGTTTACCATTCCTAGGAAGCATCTGAGTGTTACCACGCTTGTAGGAAGTGGTAGATCTTGTAAGCCCTAGATCTTCTTGACAGCTGGGCTTTGGCCTTGGTCTGTGATGCATAGGCCAAGGAACATAACCTCCTTCTGACACAACTGTGCCTTAGAGGGGTTGTACTTGAGGCCTACTCTCCTGAGGAGAGTCAGCAGTTCATCCAAAAAGGTTGGGTGTTCTTCTTTGGTGGAAGTTGCCAAGAGCAAATCATCCACATACTGTAGAAGACACTGGGGAGTGGAAAACCCCTGCAGAGCATCCATCATGTGGAGATGGAAGAGGGAAGGGCTGTTGTGAAAGCCCTAGGGAGACAGGTCCAGGTGTACTGGCGTCCATCAAATGTAAAGGCAAATTTGTATTGGCTTTCCTGTGCTAATGGGAGTGACCAAAACCCATTAAAGATGTAAGGAGCTGAGAACCACTTTTTGTCAGGTGTCAGCGGCTTGATCACATCTGGTGCTGATGCCACAGTTGGGGCACAGCTGGGGGTAACTTGGTTAAGCTTCCTGTAGTCTGTTGTAAGACTCCAAGCTTCATTTGGCTTTTTTACAGGCCAACTGGGTGAATTCACAGTGGAAACACAAGTCCTAATCACTCCTTGTTGTAGCAGTGATTGGATGGTCTCCCTCAATGAGGGTAAGGCTTCAGCAGGAAATGGATACTGCTTCTGCCTCACAGGATTAGGTCTTGGGATCTCAGTGGTGGTGTGCATCCTACCACAATCATTCTTGTTGGTAGCAAACACATCAATATGTTCCTACAGCAATGGTTGTAGTTCAGGAAACAAGTCGTGACTTTCAAACAGAGCCGTAATGTCATACTCTTTGTTGTTCTGGGTGATGGCTGCCCCCGCATGGGAGTCTGGTATGGTGACAGCATGATATTGTCTCTTGGTCTGTAGCAATAACCTGTTAGCTAGGTCCACCACACTGCCATGCTGTGCAAGAAAATCAATTCCCAATATGCTGGGGTGATGACGTAATACCATGAGGTCAAAAACAAAATTTGTTTTGAGATAGCCTACCTGCACAAGCAGAGACACAGATCGATAAGTTTGCAGTTGGGTGCCATCTGCACCCTGTGCACTGGTCTTCCAGCCAGTAGACCAGGCCGACGTATCTGTGCTCTCATCATGGAGAACAGACATAGCTGCTCCTGTATCCAGAAGCATGTCCAGTTGGTGGCCCCAGACGGTGGCCCTTACACAAGGCCATCCATTTGTGTTGACGAGCAGGCCACTCACAATCCAGACGGGGCCTGTAATTGTCAATCAGTACTACTCCTGGCTTCTTCTTCCTCTTCTCATTTCTGCAAGCTGAGGCCTAGGGTGGCTGGTTGGGCCTCCCTATTGCAGTTTACAGGACACGAGTATTGTACCTCTGACATCAGAGCTGCAATCTCAAACTGTTCAGTTAGTGGTTCCCGAATCACCACATTGGCCTGGCCAGTGCCCGATGCCGTGAAAGGGTTTTTTTATCGGCTGCTCGGTTGTTCAGTAGCCAAAGATCAGAAGGGGTTGGTACCATTACTAGCCGGTGCCAGGGCCACCACAGAACATGTGGATGTGGCCTCCTTTGCAGCACTGGCCTCCTTGAGCTGTTTGTGGAGGGCCTCATTTTCATCTTGTAGGTCCCGATAGCTAAGCCATTACGGTACTTGCCATCGGAGCTTGATTTCTCATTCCTATTGTAGTTGTTATTGTTCCGATTATTCTTGTTGTTCCAGTCCCCTCCCTTGTGTGACTGTCAGTCATCAGAAGGGGCTTCCTGTTTATCATTGTTGTCTTCCAGTACATAGTGGGTTGGGGCAGGGCCTACTGCAATGACTTGGGCCAGGGTGGCCTGGGCCATTGGACTTTGGATGGCAGCGGCCTTGTTGGCGTTTTTGCTGGAAGCTAGGTTATGGAGGTAGACCTGGAAGGCCCTCTCCATCTTGGTGAGGATCTCCTCAAAGGTGTCGGTCTGTGGGTAAATGTTGAGTTCAACTTTCTCCTGGAGAGCTGGAGTCATGTTCTGGATGTAAAAATCCTTGTGCTCAATTTGGTTCTTGTTAGCAGTCTCACCCACTAGGCCATTGCTGGCCTCATAGGCAAACCACAACCGTTAATGGTAAGCTGCTGGGCTTTCCTTCACATTTTGCTTGACCTTGTAGGCCAAACAGGCTCCAATGATACCTGGGGAGTTGGCAGCAAGGAGTGTCTGAATGATATCATTGTAGTTCAGCATCTCACAATTGCAGACAGCCTCTGGAAGTTTGATCCAGAGGGTAGGCTCGATGGTTTATCTCAGGACTTGGACGTGGTACTCGGGTTGGAGAGAAAGCTTCTCACAGAGGGAGCGCACCTTCTCTAAATGACAGCTGAGGTTATCAGTTGGGCCCATCTGTCTGATGCCTTGAGCAATTTGCTGAACAAAATGAGTGACCTGTGGAGGATTGGAAGTGGGCGTGCAGGGAGCGGTGTTCAGTTCCCCATGACCCAAAGCACCGTGAAGGGCAGCTTCTACCACCTCACCAGTAACTGCCTTGATGCATTCCCCTGGGTTACAGCATTTTTGAACACGTGTCCAATCTGCTCCTGCATGGAGGAGCTTCGCTCAGTGGTGGATAGTCTAGTCAAGACATCCTGTACAATGCCTTGCACCTCCGCACTGACTTCCCAGGAAAGGGGACCAAGTGGAAGCGGGCTCCTACTTGGAGTTGGTTAGCCTCCCATATCACGGGGGCCACCATGTTTGTTTTGACATGGCAGCATAGAAGTCGTACCATCATGACATGGTGGCTGCCATCTTGGGAATGGCTGGCAAAGGCCACCACCCAGTGGGGCAGGGGCTTAGATGTGATGAGGTGTCCTAGGTCCTCATAATCAGAGTCATCATCACCTGATGGGATAATGTCAATGGGTGTGTACTGAAAACCATTCATGGCTTTTACATGGCCAGTGAGAATATCGTGCTGATGGTGCATTCTCACCATCTTCTCTCTACATTTCTTGTGACAAACTTTAGCAGTGCCCTGCTCAATACCCTTCTTAACCTCATGCTGCAATATTCTGTATGCGGCACCCAACTCGACATTTTTCCTAAGCTCATTGTCTAGCTCATGCATCAATCTCACATTCTCTTCCTTCAATTCAACATTATCCTCTCTCGAACTTTCATTTGTGTCACTCAAAATATCATTCAGATAAGATAGCTATTTCTTATCACATTTCAACACCTCATTGTCATCTCTTAACATACACAATTCAAGCTCAGAGTCTTGAGCAGTGCAGTGCAACAGTCTATTATTATGATCATGGAGTGACTGTGTCTCCTCTGTGAGTTTCTGTTCCCTTTTCAGTAACTCCGATGCCTACAAGCCAAACTCTTTTTTTAGAGAATTGTTTTGCAGCGCAAGGGAGGCAAATCATGCTAGCAAACTTTCAACGGCTGTATGTAAAGCTGCTTCCAAGAGACCCTTGGTGTGGAATTTCTTGGCTTTTTGCTTGGACTCGAGATATTGTTCAGAGATCGCAAGCAAGGGGTCTGCAGCTGATCTCTCATCCAGCGTGAAATCAGTCCATCCTCCATGGGAAGTGAGGTAGTTATAGAGATCGAGTCTCAGTTCTGTGAACAGTTCAGGCATAACAAACAAAGGGGAAAACAAAGAAAGCAGTTGAAAGACTGGGATAAAATCCTTGGCGCCATCACCAAATGTATTTCTGGTCCCCTGTGGGCAAATGGTGGTGCCAAGGAAGTACACTGTTACTCACAAAGGGAGTGTACCAGTGGTTCAGTGTGGGTCTGCCATGCCCGAAACTGAGATTGAACAAGTCCTTAAAGGAGCAACCACAGTAAGTTCGAGTAGCTCCAAGTGGGCAGAAATGCACCACTCTACTCGATATTTAATTCAAAGAACTCGAATGGAATCCTCACTTTGTACATTCCAACCTGCATATGGTCGCCAATTGTAACTGGGTAATAAAATTACCTTTCTCAGGTTCTTGTTGAAACTGCACAAGAGTGAAGAAATGACAGACAAGTGGTGTCCAGCACATAAAGTGATTTATTTCTGGTATATAAAGCAGGCTCACAACCAAATCACAATGATAAACACCGTAGAGAACAACTCCAATCTTTCTTACCCATAGGCAACAACAAGTTTCTTCTTCTCAGAGAAAAAGGTGCAATGCAAAGGGTCTTATACCCCTGTTAATAACCATAGTAACTTCCAAAAAGATATATAAAAGTCTCATCACTGGATAATGGCAAATAACCTGACTTCTTACTAGCCTGGGAAAGGATGCTGAGCTAGCAGAAATACAAGGTGACTAAATAAAGAACCTGTATTCATGAAGGCCACTTGTGGTTACATACATAATTGCATAGGTAATTGCTGTTCTGCACTAGAACTAAAGATGGAAGTATTGTACAACTAATGATTATACAATGGTATAAACAGAGGTGTCTCCCAAGTGGTACAATTATGATGGCAAATGCATTATGATTCTTAGTAGAAAATACAGTGGAACTCAGATCCTGACACTTACGCTTGTACGATAGGTGCCTGCGCCCTAAGTATTATTGTCTGCGAGGTAGGGTACCAATCAGGGGTACTGGTCCATGGAGAACAATGCTCAAGAGTTACCTGCCAATGAAGTTAACAGTGATTTGAAGTAGAGGCTTGCCACACTTCAGCATCATGTGATGTAAAGTAGGGATGCTTGAAACTGGCTGATTCCAATCCAATTTTTGGATTTAGGAATTTAGGAACTTCTGAATCCTAATTTGATTCTGATCCAAACACTAAAAGGTCTTCAGAAATTGAAATCAAAATCAGATTTGAAATCCTAAATTCCTATGTATAAATAGGTTTTAGGACTCAGTATAGGAATTAGGATTTTTGGACTGCAGTTCTGAAAATCCTAAATCTGAAAATCCGATCAGAATCTGATTCCATTTGTTGGATTCTGAGCAACCCTAATATAAAGTCACATTTTAGCATTCTGTGATATACATAGTCACAGTTTAGCATTTTGTGATATAAAGCCACACTTTTGCTTTCTAGAATATATAGTCATGTTTTAGTAGTCTCGGATATATAGCCACACATTAGCATTCTGGGATATATAGCTACACTTTAGCAATGTGGGATATAGACACACTTTAGCAGTGTGCAATAAACAGTATAGCTACATGTCAGCATTCAGGGACATGTACAGTATTATAGCCACACTTTAGAATTCTGGGATACTGTATAAAGCCACACTTTAGCTTCCAGGGGTATGCAGCCACACCTGAGCTTTCAGGGATATACACCCACACTTCAGCATTCTTGGAGATAAAGACACACTTTAGCTTTTAGAGATATACAGTTACACTTTAGATTTCAGGGATAGACAGCCATACTTTAGCAATGTGCAAAACAGTGTTGTACTCGACTCTGTCTGACCTGTATCTTGACTGAGACTGTCTTTTGTACCAATGCTAATCTACTGTACAATATTATGTACCCAAACTGTATATGTTGGCCTAACTGTTGTTTACTTGTCTACTGACATGGTGCCTTTGGAAATGAGTCTCTGACTCAAAGGTTGTAAACCCAAAACGTTCAGTAAATAAATAAATAGCCATACATTACCATTCTTGGATATATAGCCACACTTTTGCATTCTGGGTATAAAGCCACACTTTGGCTTTCAGGGGTATACAGCTATACTTTAGCAATGTAACAGAAATATAGAAACATGGATGACAATGGCAGAAAAAGATCAACAATCCATCTAGTATGCCCATGTTATCCTATCATACCCCAGGACCTGTTGTCCCTGTGGGTCATCACTTAGCCTATTCTCCCTATTATTCTCCATGTTTCCCTCTCCCTGATCCCTCTAAGTAGCTATTATATCCTTGACTCTTTTTGTGCCCACTACCTCTGCCAGTAGATCATTCTATGGCTCAAACACTTGTTCTGTAAAATAATACTTCCTTGCATCCTTTTCAAATCTTCCCCCATTAACCCCCAGTTATGACCCCATATCCTAGCTTCTCTGTTCATGCTAAATAGCTCTTTACAGTCACCTTATTTATTCCTTTCAAGAACTTGAAGACCTCTATCTTGTTCCCCCCCATTGTCTGGTTTTGAGTGAATACATGTTCGGCGCCTTTAGCAGCTCTTCATTGGATCTGTCCTCCTGCCCCTGAATCATCTTTGTCATCCTGTGTTGTACTGTTCCTAGCCTGGTCCTGACCCTTTTCATGTAGGTACTTCAGAACTGGGCACAGTTCTCCAGGTGTGGCCTCACTAGTGACCTATACATTGGTAAGAGGACCCCCTATTTCCAACTGTAGAACCCCCCCCCAATGCACCCCAGCATCCTGTTAGCCTTTCTGAGGGCTTTGTTACATTGTCTGGTTTGTTTAAGAGTCACTAATAATGATTCCCAAGCCCTATTCCTCTGATGTTGTGTGCAGCTTAACCCTTAGCGTCCAATACTCTGTTTTGGGGTTTTTGTTTCTTAAGTGTATTCCTATGCACTTCTTGGCATTTAATTTCAGATGCTGTATTTTGAACCAGTTTCCAAGCCTTTGCTGGTCTCTCTGCAGTTCCCTTATCCCCTCCATGTTATCAACTTTACCACAAAGTATCATGTAATTTACAAATAGTTGCAGCCTACTCTGGATTCCCACTCCCATGTCACTGATGAATATATGAAGAGAACTGGGTCCAGGACAGATCCCCGTGGTACACTGCTGGTGACCTCTCTTTCCACTGATCTGACCCCATTCACCACAAAGTTCTACTGTCTTCCCTCTAACCAACTCTCTATACATCTTACTTTCTCCTTAGCTGTTCCCATATTCTTACCTTCTTCAGCATTCTTATGTGTGGCACAGAGTCAAGTGCCTTGCTGAAGTCAAAGCAGAGTAAGTCTACTGTATGTCTTTTGTGAACCTCACTGGTTACCAAGTCAAAGAATAGTATAAGGTTGGTCTGACAAGACCTCCTTCCAATGAACCCATGCTGCCTTCTATCCTAAGCCCATTTTTCTCCAGGTATTCCACTAGGTCCTCTTTGACTAGTGTCTTCATCACTTTTCCTACCACTGAGGTAAAGCTGACAGGGCTATAATTTCCTGGCTGCTCCTTGTCCCCTTCCTTGTGCAGCAGAACTACACTGGCCCTTCTCCTGTCCTTGGGAACCACCCTTTGCTGCAAAGAGCTATTGAACTGCCCACCAAGTGTTTGGCTAATACTGATGCCAGTTCCCTTAGTACCCTTGGATTTATCTCATCTGGCCCCAGGATCTTGTTTACTTTGAGGGCTACTAACTGTTTTCTGACTCTTTCACGAGCATATTTCTGCAGCCTCATTTCTGAGACCCCTCTCTCAGCTTTCTTAGATATTTAGCCACACGTCATCATTCTGGGATATATTGCTACACTTTTATAATGTGTGATATATAGACACATTTTAGCATTTAGGGATATATAGCTACACTTTAGCACTATGGGATATGTAGCCACACTTCAGCATTCTGGGATATATAGCCACACCTTAGAATTCTGAGATACAATATATATATAGCCACACTTTGGCTTTCAGGGATATAGAATCACCTTTTTGCATTCTAGGATGAATAGCTGTACTTTAGCTTTCTCAGATATATAGCCACACATTAGCATAGTCACACTTTAGCATTCTGTGATGTATTGCCACACTTCAGAATTCTGTGATACTGGATAAAGCTACAGTTTAACTTCCAGGGATATGCAGCCACACTTTAGCTCTAAGGGATATACAGGCACACTTTAGCTTTCAGGGATATGTGGACACACTTTAGCTTTTAGGGATATACTGTAAGGCCACAATTAAGCTTTCAGGAATATGCAGCCACACTTTAGCTTTTTGGGATATACAGTCAAACTTTAGCAATATGAGATATATATCTATATATATATATAGATATATATATATCTATATATATATATATAGATATATATATATCTATATATATATATAGATATATATAGTAGCCATACTTTAGCATTCTGGGATGTATAGCCACACTTTTGCATTCTGGGATATACTGTAAAGCCTCAATTAAGCTTTCAGGGATATACAGCCACATTTTAGCAATGTGCAATATATAACCACACTTTAGCATTCTGGGATACACAGTCACACTTTAAGAATGTGGGGTATATAGCCACACTTTAGATATGGACTATATAGCCACACTTTAGCAATGTGGGATATACTGTATAGCCAAACTTTAGCAACATGGTACATATAGTCACACTTTAATGGTGTGGGATATATAGTTACACTTTATCATTCTGTGATATATAGTCACATTTTGCAATGTGGATATATAGCCACACTTTAGCTTTGTGCAACACATAGCCACACTTTATCAATGTGTAATATATAGCCACACTTTATCTTTTGGCAATATATAGCCACAATTTAGCAATATAGGCTATATAGCCAACATTTAGTAATGCATGATATACAGCCCCACTGTAGCATTCTGGGATATATACTGCAGCTATACTTTAGCAATATGATACATATAGTCACACATTAGTAATGTTCAGTATATAGCCACCTATTTGTATTCTGGGATATATAGCCATAATTTAGCATTCTGGAATTTAGCCACACTTGTGCATTCTGGGATATATAGCCACACCTTAGGATTCTGGGATATATATATATATATATATATATATAGATACACTTTAGCTTTCAGGGATATATAGCCACATTGTGCCATTTGGGGATATAATGGCATTTGTATTTATTTGTTTTTATTTATTTTACCTGGAAAAAAGCTCCACAGAGCAATGCTGATTTACAAGAAGGCATTGGTTAGGACAGATAACATTGCTGAAGGTAAAATGACAGTACATATACACATTCAATTCAATTCAATTCACTTTATTTACCAGGTAAGATAGCTGGGCCAATGCCCTTTTTCAGTATTGACCTTGTGCTTCAAATAAAGAAGCAAGTTAAATACAGTAATACATACATACAATACTATACATTAAATACTTGGACAGTAAACACAATAACACATTTACATAACTAAGTACAATTACATACAGCAAGTGATTGCAAATAACAGTACAAAGCTTTTTTTAAGCTTTCTTGCTTAACAGCAGTAACACAATTATCCAGTAGTGTATTCCATAGAGTAGGACATTGACGTGAAAAGGCATAATACAGAGATTAAAATTAGTTCATAACACAGGTCAACAGGTGTAATCTAATATGACTAGCAACACCAGCAATGAATAAATATAGATTTTATAGCAAGGAGAATACAGCAAAATGCAGTGTTTCTCAAATAGTAAAACATAGTTTACATAGTATTTTAATAGTATACACATTTATCAACACAGAATTGATCAAGGAAAACCCTAAAATAAGCGGGGCTGACTAACAAATTCAGTTTAAATGATCCCTGCAGGGCATTCCAAGCAGTAGGAGCAGCCCAGCTAAAGGTCATCTTACCATATTTTGAAGAGTGCCTTGTAACATCCAGCAGAATAGTACTGAGTTTTCTTGGATTGTACAATCCTGTACGTCTCAGAAGAAAACTTGATATGTATGTTAGCAATGAGTTCTGCCTAGCTTTAAAGGACCAGAAATGTAGCTTCCTGAGCATTCTGATCTCAAGTGAAGTCCATCCCATTTCCATGTAGGAGACAATGATGGGGTTTGGCCTGTAAACCAGAAATGAACCAGTGTTCTATGGTGAATAACATCTAATTTAGCTAGACAAGAAACACCAGGGCTTTTGTATATAATATTGTCATAGTCTAATAGGCACCAGGATGGCTCCACAGTATGCTAATCTCTTTATGGCCAGTCTGGAGGAGGATTTTTTAAGGCACTGTACACAAAAACCACTCGCTTACTTCCATTACATTGATGATTTGTTTATCATTTGGACAGAGGACACTGACACACTTAAAAATCATGTGCTAAGGTTTTTGCATATTGTTAATAAAGCTTGGATTCAAGTCCCTGTGTCATGATTAGAGTTTCCTGAAAATGTCATGCTCTTTGGTTTTGTGGTTTTCTTTAAATCCCCATTTGTTAGCTTGTTCTACAGTGGCTGAAAACAGTGGAGTTATTTCTGTCTCTCTCAGTCAGGCTTGGAGAGGGATAACATAATTGTGGAGTACTGTAGCTTGCTGCCTCAGATTCCCAATCACAGCAGGCTGTGCAGTTAATAGTTTGCTCACCAGGTTTCTTATAAACTCAGTCTGTGGTTTGGGTTTACATAGATTAGCTTACAATCTATCTTTTTCTTCTTATAAAAGTTATTAATTTGAGTTTCAATGCTGAATTGAAATAGTGGAAATCTTTCTCTGTGAGAGATCAACTTGTCTGTATCACACCTATCCATTCTTTCTCATCAAAACTCTGATTTTCTCTCACTATATAACACAGGTTTGCTTAATGAATATAAAATAAATAAAAATGTTGTTTATTCATAGAAATAGTTTGTCTTTGATGTAGCCTTCATAAATACATTCATGTAAGAATTTATTTTCCATGTCAGACTGACAAACAGGTGCTTGTCACATTCTACTATTTGAAGCACATGTACTGTCTGAACTCACAAATTTCAGTCCGTTGGTGGTTTCTGTGTGAAAAGTAACACTAGGAAGTTCTTCACGGAACGGGCTGTGGACCCATGGAATAGTCTACCACAAGAAGTGGTGGAGTCTAAGACAGTAAGGGAGTTCAAGGTGGCATGGGATAGTTGTTATGGAAACCTGACAAGAAAGCATTAGCTGGGTGGGGGGTAGGAAGAAAAAAATGGCAGATTAGATGGACCAAAAGGTCCCCTTTTGCTATCACTTTCTTATGTTCTTATGTATGCATATAAATAGAAACACTATATGGCATCCTGATGCACCATGTCTCTTCTCCACAATTGAGGCATCTGAACTCTGCTGCCACCTGTCCCCTGCCCTACAGCCACCTGCCTTCTGCTCTATATTCAAGACTGCTGCACTCTGCTGCCCACTGTCTTCTTCCACACAGTCCAGGATTGTGCACCCTGCTGTCTCCATCCCATGCCTAAAGAATCAGGGTTGATTTCCCCTGCCCAATCAGTTGAGGTTGTTGCACTCTGCTGACCTCTCTTCCCCACCCCCACAGTCTAGGATGCTACACCTGTTACACTGTATTCCTGTTTCCACAGTCAGGGCTGCTGTGCTCTGCTATACCCTACAGTCCTAGTTCTGTCTGCCTACACAGTGAAGCCAGCTGCACCATGCTAACCTAAGTCACCTGAGGTGGGGCTTTTGCTGCACCCTGTCTGCCACTTTCATTGCCTCAAATTTGCAGGACTGCTGCACCATGCACTCCCCGTCTCACAGTCAGGCTGCTGCACCCTGATGTCCCATGTCCATTCCCACATTTGAGGCTTCTGCACCATGCTGTCCTCTGTCCCCTGTCACCACAACCAGGGCCGCTGCACCCTGCTGTCTACAAAGTTGGGGTTGCTGTGGCCTGCTGTGCCCTTGAGCCCTAAGCCTCTGCAATTAGAGCTGTTGCACCATGTTGCCACTTGCCACAAGAGTCAGGGCATTTGCTTCACTCTGGTGCGAGCCTCCACAGTTCAGGCAGTTGCACCCTCCTGCCCCCGTTACCAGAGTCAGATTCTTTGCCACACCCTACTGCCCACATCCCTTGTCCCAAACAGGCATGGCTGTTACACCCTGCCCCTTATTTTGAACTTCTGTACCCTGATGCCATGCCTCTTTCCTACCCAAACAGTCGGGGCTGCTGCACCCTGCTACCCTCTGCCTCCACCCCCGCAGTCACGGCCATGGAACCCTGTTGCTCCCTGTTCCCATCTCCACAGTCAGGGCTGATATGCTGTGTTATACCCTAGAGTCCCATGTCCCCTGCCTCCAAAGTTGAGCCTGCTACACACTTCCATTGCCCCAAATGGGCTGGGCTGCTGCATTATGTGCACCCTGTGCCACAGTCAGGGCTACTGTACCCTGATGCCCAACATTCAAGGCTTCTGCACTGTGCTGTCCCCTGCCACCACTGTGCCCTGCTGTACCCTCCCACAGGAACAGGGGCAAAAGGGTGCCATGACCATGCCTGTGGGGAAAGAGCAGCCCTGACTGTTCAGCCAGAAGATAGGTGTGTTATCTTGGTACAGCAGCCCAAACTGTGGGACAGGACACAGCAGCCATGCCTGTTTGTGACAAGGGCTGTGGGCAGCAGGTTGTAGCAAAGGATCTGACTTCGGTGGCAGGGGGAAGCAAGGTGCAACTGCCTTAACTGTGGAGGCAAACAACAGGGTGCAGCAAATGCCCTGACTCTTGTGGCAAGTGGCAGCATGGTGCAGCAGCCCTAACTGTGGAGGTATGGGGCTCTAGGGCACAGCAGGCCACAGCAACCCTGACTGTGTAGACTGGAGCAGGATAACAGCAGCACTAGCTGTGGTGACAGAGGACAGCATGGTGCAGAAGCCTCGACTGTGGGGTAGAACACAGGGAGGCATCAGGGTGCAGCAGCCCTGACTGTGAGACAGTGTGCATGCTGCAGCAGCCATGCCCATTTGGGGCAATGGAAGTGTGTAGCAGAGTGCAGTAAAAGCCCCCACCTCAGGTGGCCTAGGCAGCATGGTGCAGCAGCCCCAACTGTGAAGGCAGAGGGACCTATGACTCCAGGGCTTAGCAGAGCACAGTAGCTCTGAAGTGTGGAGACAGGAACAGGGGGCAACAGGTGCAGTGTCCCTGACTGTGGGGGAGAGAGAGGGTAGCAGGGTGCAGCAACCCCAACTGTTTGCACCCCGCAGCAGGCCTGATTCTTTAGGCATGGGATGGAGGCAGCAGGATGCACAATTCCTGACTGTGTGGGAGAAGACAGTGAGCAGCAGCCTTGAATGTGAAGCAGAAGGTGGTCGGTGGGGGGGCTTGTGGGGCAGGGGACAGGTGGCATCAGAGTGCAGCTGCTTCAGCTGTGGGGAAGAGACACAGTGCCTTGGGATGCTATATAGTGTTTCTATTTACACACATCTATGATGTTTTTTCAAACAGAAACCACCAACGGACTGAAATTTGTGCGTTCAGACAGGACATGTACTTGAAATAGTAGAATGTGACAGGCACCTGTTTGTCAATCTGACATAAAAAATGTTCTTACATGTTCTTATTCATAAAATGTATTTATGAAGGCTACATCAAAGACAAACTATTTCTATGAATAAACAAAATTTAGATTTATTTTATATTCACTAAACAAACCTGTGTTATATAGTTAGAAAAAAAATCTTAGTTTTGATGAGAAAGAATGGTGAGCTGTGATACAGACTAGCTGATCTCTCACAAAGAGTTCCACCACTTCAATTCAGCACTGAACCTCAAAGTAACAACTTTTATAAGAAGAGAATGATAGATTTTAAGCTAATCTATCTAAATCCAAACCACAGACTGAGTATATAAGAAACCTGGTGAGCAAACCATTAACTCTATATCCTGCTGTGATTGGGAATCTGAAGCAGCAAGCTACAGTACTCCACAATGATGTCATCACTCTTCAAGCCTGACTGAGAGAGACAAAAATAACTCCATTGTTTTCAGCCACTGTAGAGCAAGTTAACAATCACTGATTTAAAGAAAACCACAAAAACAAACAGTATGAAACTTTCAGAAAACTCTAATCATGACACAGGGACTTGAATTCAAACTTTATTAACAATACGCAAAAACGTTTGCACATGATCTTTAAGGATTTTCATCTGGAATTTAATAATCTCCACCCAGCCATTAAGCTTTCCCTGGAACATTCTACCACCACTGTTAATTTTCTATATACCATTGTCACCATCAAGGATGGAACCCTACATACATGTATTTACAGGAAACCAACAG
Source organism: Neoceratodus forsteri (assembly GCA_016271365.2). Lineage (NCBI taxonomy): Eukaryota > Metazoa > Chordata > Ceratodontiformes > Ceratodontidae > Neoceratodus > Neoceratodus forsteri. The sequence goes on along the minus strand of CM028130.1, from coordinate 127,263,788 downwards.
ACAGACAAAGATACTTACATAGAAAAAATAATCACCCTAGTCACACAAAAAAATCTGTCATTTATAGTCAAGCACTTTGGTACCATCATCTCTGTTCAAATGAGGAAGACTGAGACAGACATTTTAGCTATGTTGAAAAACACCTTTATTGAGCAGGGACACTCTTCCAGAGAAATTAACAGAGCAGTGGAATGTGCTACACAAATACCAAGATAACACATACTGCAGTATAATGAAAGGATCACTACTAACGGAGTACACTTAATAGTCATGTATCATCCTGCCCTTGAACTTCTACATAAGATTATTAAGGACCTACGCCCAATAATTAGTGAGGATGAAACCCTTAGTTGTATTTTTTGAGAACTGCCACTACTATCTTTTAAACAATCACCCAATTTAGCCAACCTGATTATTAAGAGTAAACTTGAACCTTAACAGTGTGCCATGACATCATATGGCACACGTCCCTGTAATAAACGGAGATGTAAAACTTGTGAGCATATTTCCACTTCAGACTGTGTGGTTACCTCACAAAACAGACAATTCAGGATACTGGGTAATTATACATGTACATCAAGCAATGTTGTTTATCTTATTCAATACAGGAAATGTACTTGCACAAGGCATGTGGGGGAGACGAAATGACAACTCTGCACTGGAATGAATTCACACAGGTATGATATTAATAGGAGGATGACTGACAAACCAGTGGCACAACACTTCTCTCAGGATAACCACTCAATCTCAGATATGTCTGTGATGGTCTTGAAAGGACATTTCAACAGTACACAACAGATGAGCTTGTGAGATCAGACTTCTGTTACTTTTTAATATGGTGGAAGATGGCTTGAACATTGATGTTGGATATATGACACATTATACATAAACGTATATGGATCTTTGCTTCAAAGGATGAACATACATATTTTAGGTTTTCAGCGAGCCTTGGAGTTTGACTCTCATACTTATACAGTCCCTCTTAACTGGTTAGCTACAGGTTGGCCTCTCAGATTAGTATTGTGTGAATGTGTGCGTGGGTGTGTGTGTATGTGTGTAGGTTTGTCTATGTGTTTATGTGTGTGTTGTGGGTTGGAGAAGAAGTGTGGCAGATTGTATTTTAAATATGGATATCTGAGGTGGGTGATTATGTGGATATAGTGGATGTGAATATTGTGGCTATATTGAGGTAAACTTATGTTCATGTACATGACATTATGGTGTCATAGTGGCTAACTCTAGGCTCATATTAGAGTGGATATTTACTTCCTTCTGCTAGTTCTGCAGTTTGAGTATATACTGTTATGTTTTTACATTCTTAACTTATTAGGATGCATTGTCTCATTTATTTGGGGGTTCATGACAGGTGTAGTTCCTTTTTGGGTAACTATTGCAGTGATTGGTGCAACTGATGGTGTATTAGAATTCATGTACATATATTTCCTTTTAAGTAGTTACTGTCCCTGGGCGGGGGGATTTAATTCCTAAGAATTTTTGTTTAGATTCCTTAGACTGTTTCTGTAAATGTATTATTTCTATTATACACTGACAATTTATTGAAATCTGTACATATCAGACTGCAGAGTCTCAGTTTCTTGGGTGTCCTTGACTAGTACTTCTTTGTATCAGGCACTTACACTAACAACTGAAATTATCGTGTATAAAATCTTGTTACAACACTGAAGGCCTTAAGGTTTCTGGAACATAATAGCTGGTTGAGAGCATGTTGGGAATACATTCGTCAGTGTGATACACTTACTCAGTTTGGGTAAACATCACTTTAATCCTTCTATATGCCATGTAAAGATAATTTCTGTTGTAATTTTGGGGGCTTATTTCTTATTTGATGATATGTTACATTTTGGCATGCAATTGTTTTTTTCCAGGGTCATTTTCTTGTCATTGGCTATATATTCTCAAATTAACAGAGTTCTGAGCAGGGTTGAAGCTGGCTTCTACTGGTGTACTCTTACCTCACTCTTGAAGCATGTGTCTTTGGGAGTTTTTTTCACTTGACATATCATTTAGTGAGTAGAGAATCCTAGTGTTTTGTTATTCATTAGACTGATACATGGTATAATATATGTGGGTTGAACTCTCTGCCTGCTGTTATCTCTGGACAACCTTTGACCTTTAAGTCTGGGTCAGCTGAAAGCACACTTAACATATTCAAGCTCTCTGACATCACTTTAATTATGTTTTGAATGTCTGTTTTAAACCAATGAGAATTATTTCTGTTTTTTCTGCATGTTCTAAGTGTTAATGATATGAGATTCTTTAAATAACTGTCATTAAGCTTCCGAAGAAGGACTTGTTCGTCCAAAAACTAAAGCTATTTGTTCTTTTTGTAACATCCTTGTTCGTCCAATAAAAGGTATCAAACCATTTCTTCTGGACATAGTCTAATAGGGGAGAAAGGGTGCCTGAACAAGTTGTTTCTTTGCCTCAGGACTAAAACAGAATTTATTTCTATAATAAAACTCAAGTCTCTGGTGTATCTTGCTACAAAGACTTTCAGTATGCATAATGAAGGATAACTTGTTATCCAGCCACATACCCAAATACATAAAGGAGTCTACCATTTCCAGCCTTTCACATGTTAGCGGTTTAATGCCTACCATGAGGGTGGGCAGGAAAGATCTGGAAGACAGTACCATGTATTTAGTTTTTGTGGCATTTAAAAGGAGCTTTGAAGCTCCTAAATTAATCTGGAGTTGATAAATACTTTAGCAATGTGGGATATACAGCCTCACTTCAGAATTCTGGATTAGAAAGACATACTTTAGCAAATGTATTTTATCCTCTTTCAGCTAAACATTGAAATTCCACTTAAGTCTACTTTGTTGAGTAAAAAAATGATAATAGTCTAACAGAGCAGCATGAAATCTGAACATGGATAACACAGGATTAGGATTCTGGGAGATACTAAAATTAACATTTGGAACCCTAGCAATCAGCATCTGTTGGTAAATATATGCAACACGCAATGTGTGCCGTTGGCAGCTGGACAGAGGCTGAGCTGATGCACGTTGAAGTGGAGTATCTCCAGACATTGTAAATAATTATGGAGTTTTAATCCTTCAATTACATTTAACCAGAAATACGATCTCTGCAACATTCCACTGATATAAAACGAGCCCCAAGAACAGCAGGTCATTCTATTTCATGGGTGCACTTCAAGACACAAACAAAACTGCTATGGAAAAAAATACCAAATCCAAAATAACAGGCTTCAGGTAGATTTATGGGAGCGAATAAGGTCAAGCCATCTTACTTTGTGTTGTAAGCATCTTTATACAACAATATCTTTAAGTCATCTGGTTTAAAAACGTATTAGCCATTTGAAGCCTTTCCTGTTGTTTAAAGGGCCACCAGGCACAGGACAATCAATGTCATTCACATATAGCTCGCAGGATGTCAGAAGACAGTGTGAAAGAGCTGTATCGATGCTGTTCCCTGCCCTGGGAAGGAAGACAAGGTTTGATACAGGAATACTAACTGGTAGTTTTCACACTGTCCTGGGAGCATTATAAAGTACATTGTAAGATGCATATGGCCCTCATAGTAATTAGTAAATAGTCAGCTGGGGAGGCACATTATAATATTTGATATGGTCAAAGCTTGAGAAGGCTCTCATTCTTACCAGTCAGTAATGGGTTGGGGTACATTATAAGGATTCAGATGGTTCTCATTCTGACTAGTCAATAGTTAGGGGGTACATTATAAGGGTTGAGATGGTTCTCATAATCTCCAGTCAGTAGTCAAGGAAGTACATTATAATGCTTGAAAAGGGCCTCATTATAGGGTTGCAATGGTTTTCATTCTAACCAGTCAGTAGTCAGAGGGGTGCATTACAAGGGATGAGATGGTTCTCATTCTCTCCAGTCAATAGTCAGGGGAGAGGAGGTTCATTATAAGGCTTGAGATTTTCATTCTAAACAGTCAGTAGTGTGTGTGTGGGGGGGTTATATTATAAGCCTTGAGATGGTTGCCATTTTCTCCAATCAGTAGTTGGGGAGGGGTACAAGGCTGAGATGGTTCTTATTCTTACCAGTCAAAGCCCAGGGGTACATTATAAGGCTTGAAATGGTTCTGATTCTCTCAGGGGCAGCTGTGGAGAGTGCGTGCATGGCCCAAGGAGAAATGAAGTCTCGTAGCAGTGTCTTAGAAAATCCATCTGTCAGAACACTAGGCTAGGATATCAACTACTTATTATGGGCACTTAGCCCAGTGTCATAAACCATATAAAACCATATGAAACGATGTAAGACTGGCTCAGATTTTTACTTCATCACCTACTGCATATAAAAGATCCAGATAATTATGAATTCATTTTTCTGTGACACCTTTGGAATTATATTAAATTAGATTTTATTATCCCTATACAATATACACTAACAACTAATAACTGTTGCATAAATATAGTCTTGTAAACACTGTAAAAAGCAGCATAAATACAAAATAACAACTTTTTTATATATCCATATTTTATAATCTAAGAAATTCCCCACTGTATAACCAGCCCTCCTTCCAAGTTACACTAATATCATATAAAAAAGGGATGGAGGAAATCTTCCTGGAGGAAAAGGGTTACGGGCAAACTGGATGGGCTTAGAGGTCCTTATCTGCCGGCAGCCTTCTATAATTCTATGAAAAATATTAAAGTGATACTCAAAGTATTGATTGTTGCAGAATCTGGGTTTTTCCTTCATAATTTCAGAATATTTGTGAGAATCCTTCTTCCCGTTGATAGCAAAAGTTCTTTTTAGATGTTGCTGCAGTCTTTGGCTCAGCCTGCACACAGTTACTGGAAGTCCATTCAGGTATAATTGCATATGGATAAAGCAGTCTCTTTTGTTGCAAACACAGACAGAAGTATATGGCTCCTCCTAGCAAGCACTGAAAACTAGTCCAAGATTTTGGCAGGAACTCCATTTTTAGCCATAAAATACAGACTCGCCCGACACTGGTCCATTTAGCATCAGGGTTAGTAGACTTCTGAGCCTCATAAAATGGAGTTTTCTTTTTTTATAATAACATTTTTATTAGGCACAAGGACATTTATACATTATACAAGACATTTTACATAGATATATTCATTCAGTTTATATAATTATACATTGGACTTTAAAAAAAAAACAACTCTCACAAAGCATCAGGACTAATTAATCACATGAACTAGACAAGTCTCGTTTTAACATTTCTCCAGTATTGATTTGATTAGCTTCAGGGAACAAAGTCTGAATAAGTGCTTAACTGATACATAATCCATTTTCTCCATTTTGTATCAAATACCTCCACTCTATCCCGTACTCTGGCTGCCATTCTCTCCATCCTATATATCTCTCTTGTCAAGTTTAGCCACTCTCCCTTAGTTGGCAGCCTATTTGTTCCCCATAGTCTGGTTATTACCTTTTTTGCTGCCAATATTAGCAATGTAGTTTGCAGGTATACGCTCTTCTCTACTTTTAGACCAAATGGGGTAATAGCTGTCAGTATATACCCAGAGGTAAAAAGACCTGGGTTTTCATACATTACCACCAGCTCCTGCACTACGTCCCCCCAATAAGGACCCAGCATGTTGCAATTCCAAAATATATGAGTCTGGTCTGCATGTACTGCTCCACATCCCCTCCAGCACTTTCCTACAGGATTGCCTGTAAAACTGTCTACCACAGCAGGAGTGCTGAAAAATATATCGTAATTTCCATGCAAACTCTTTCCAATATGGGGATCCTGAGGCCTTAAGCATAAGTGGGGAGGCCATCTTCCAGTTAGTAGCCGATAGGTCAGTCCCCAATTCCAAGGACCAACGGGCTCTAATCGACTCAGTAGAGTCTTCTGGTTTCTCTTCCAAAGCAAGGGAGGCCAGACTGATACCGTAGTCTAGAGTGGTACCTTGTCTCTGTGATAGAAGTAATTTTATTATTAGTGGGGGGTTTCAGCCACTGCTGCCAGTGCTTCCCCAATTGGTCGCAAATAAGATTTTAGTTGCAAATACTTATGAAAGAAGCCCTGGGGTATTTTATACTGAGCCTGGAGCTGGACAAATGAATAAAGGCCCTGTGGGCCTAATCATTGAAAAATATGTTTGATATTATATTTATACCACTGGGTTAAGGATCTATCCAAAAAATTGGTAATGGAAAGGCACTGTTCACCACAAGGGATCTCAGAAAAAGTGCCTCCATTGGCAATAATCTTTTATTGAGTACAGTCAGCCGCTGCTTAAACACCTCTGCAGTATATTGTGGGAATTTAGAGAGAGGTATGCAACCAGGAGGATGTCCAAAGAGACAGTCCGTCAGGTCCTCTATGCCATTCCAAGTCATCTCAAACTGCTTCCAGGGCATAATATAATTGAGGTTCATCCAGGAGAGCAAGATCTTTAATTTAGAAGCTCGGGCATAATTCAGGAGATTCTGTAAATTTAACCCACCTCTGTCTTTTGATAACTGTAATAGAGAGTACTGAATCCTGGGAGGTTTCCCCTGCCATATAAAGCAAGAGATCAACCTATTCCAAGCTTGAAAATAAGTCTGTGTTGGAAATAATGGGAGTGTCTGCAGATAGAACAAAATCCAGGGAAATATGTTTTGTTTAATAGTTTCTATTCGAGATAAGAAACTCAAAGGTATCTGTGACCATCGTGTGAGGTCCTCAGTTATGTTTTGGGTTAGGGGTTCAAAATGTACAATATCTGCATGTATCTGATTTTTAGTAAGATGGATCCTAAGGTAGCGCATCGATTGTTTATACCATTTAAGGGGAAATGCACGTTTTAAAGCAGGGGAAGTGATGTAGATACACAGTAGTACCTCTGTTTTTTGTTGGCTAATTTTATACCCTGAGATTTTACCATACATCTCCAGTTGTTCCCAGACCCTTGGGATTGATATATCCAGGGAGAACAAAGTGAGAAGGATGTCGTCTGCAAATAGTGAAATTTTGTGGTTTGTGCCTCCCATAGGTATGCCCTCAATCTCCGGGTGAGCTCTAATGGCTTGGGCTAATGGCTTGAGATACAAAGCAAATAGCAGGGGTGAGAGGGGGAATCCCTGATGAGTTCCCCTCTGTAGAGGAAAAGGGTCTGAGACAGAGCCATCTAATTTTAAGTAAGCCTGAGGGCGTTTATACATATTTTGCAATTGTTGTATGATCTCCAGGGGAAAGCCAAAACTAGACAAGGTAGCCCACAAAAATGGCCAGGCCATCCTGTCAAATGCTTTTTTAGCATCCAATCCAATGAGTGCCAGGGGAATCGAATGTGTTGCTGCGTACTGTTTAAGTAGATGTGTTCCTCGCACTGCGTCGTGAACCTGTCGTCCCTTAATAAAGCCCACCTGATCATGATTGATCGATAAAGGCATGATGTTTTCAAGTCTATGTGCTAGCACAGACATATACATTTTGTAATCAAAATTTAACATTTAAATTGACCTGTATGATGAGGGTAGGATAGGGTTTTTGTTTTGTTTAAGTATAGCAGATATCACTGCGTATTGCCAAGAGAGGGAGGAATACCTCCTTCCTGTATCTCATGGATAGCCTGGAGTAATGGTGGTAGCATTTCTTCTTTATGAGTTTTATAGAACTCCAACGGATATCCATCTGGTCCTGGAGCTCTCTGGGTCTTAGCTCTCTGCAACACTCCCTCTGTCTCAATCAAGGTAGTAGGGGCTCTCAAAATATCTATCTGGGAGGCAGTCAATTTGGGAAGCTTTAAGTTGTTAAGGTATGCTTCTACAGTATCTGTTGACTATGGTCTTCAGACTCTGCCTTATATAAATCCCTATAATATTCAGCCATGACTCATCTAATGATCTTAGGGTGATGTTCTAGCTTCCCCGTAGTAGAGTCTTGCATGGCCATAACACAGGTTCTAGCCTTATGCATTCTAAGTTTACGGGCCAGATTCCTGGCTCCTTTAGGGCCCCCCTCATGTGCTGCAAGTCTGAGATAAAAGAGCTGTTGCTCTACTTTCTGATCTAGGTATTTTGGAATTTTTTGTTTTATTGTTAGTAGTAGTACCTTTACAGTTCCATCCCCCTGGGCATATAAAGACTGCAGTACATTCAACTCCCCCTGGAGCTTAATAAGCTGTGCCACTCTCTATTTTTCCTTGATGAATAAGCAATAATATCCCCACGTAACACTGTCTTAAGGGTATCCCACTGAATCGCTGCAGAAATATTTGGGTCACCATTCTCCGCCAGGATGTGTGGGACCCTGTCTTTAACCATTTGATTAAACTCTGGAGCTCTCAAGTGCATCAAGTTGAAGCGCCAGAAGTTCATTTTTATGTCCCCAGCCCAAATCAAATTTGGCATGTACTGGAGAATGATCTGATAATATGGTCACCCCTTGCGACACGTCGTGCAATGTTTCTAGATGTTCTGCTGTGGTAAACATATAATCTAGTTGAGACACCACCCCTGGTCCCAGTGCTATATGGGTATATTCTCTCTGTGTAGGGTAACAGCGATGCCAGATGTCTACCAGCCCCAAAGAAGCAATTGTACCCCACAAGTACTTCTGAAGCGGGTTAATCCTGTGAGGAAGATAGACTGAGACATCCCTTGCAGGGTTCAGAGTAGTATTCAGGTCGCCCCCCCATCAGAAGTTGCCCCTGGAGGATCTCCAAAAGCCGTGCAAAAAAGGTCTGAGCCAATAAACGGATGCCAGAGTAACCAGGCGAGCATGAAGCATGCCTGTTGCAATAGCGAATCACCCCTCCGGGAATATTACCTTCTGATGGAGGTCGAATGGTGCCCCACGTCTGATCAGGATGGCCGCTCCCTGTCTCCTACCCGAGCTGTGAGATGAAGCTATCACCATGGGAAACCCCCATATGGTGAATTTTTCATGCTCAGGAGAGGACAGGTGAGTCTCCTGCAAAAATATGATTTCAGGATTGTCTCTTTTAATAAATTGTATCAAACGGGATCTCTTAACTGGGCTGTGGATCCCATTAATATTAAGGGACAATATCAGTGATGATTTCCCCATTTTGTATCATTAACAAGTATTTTATATTGCTTAAGCCCAGTTTCCTACTGTTCTCCTTGTCACCCAATATAGTAAACATCTCCTCTCCATATATTCTCAGCCCAAATTGCTGGTAAGCAGTTTCAGTCCAAAGCAAACGTATCAAAATAGCCTCTTGTATGTTCGAGTCCTCATTGCCTAATTTTAACAACATAGACAAAATAATACACCCATATGATAGGGTACAAATGTTCATAACATATTTGTATACCTTACAAAAGATCAGTAATAGATGACAGTATTTATCCCCCTCTAGTGGTGATTTGGTGGTACTCCAACCATGTATTGTTTCCAGCTAGGTTTAAACATATCTTAATTCGTTAGACTGCGGGAGTAACAAAAGTAAAAGAATATTGGTTCGGGGGAGAATTTGTAACTTTCATGCCTAGGTTTCTCATCATAACAGTGCAACATTAGCTTATTTACATAAATTACAGAACAAGTCTGTAATGACTCCCTAGGTAGGGAGGGATCTGTACTCCCTCCTGTGCAGGGATGAATGTTATTTCCCTGTTGGGGAAGCTCATAAGGCCAACGTGGGCCCCCAGCACCATATACAAAAATTACTAACATGGAGCAGGCAAACAACACGTGCAGCTTTGGACTTCACCAAATAAATTGACGCTGTCCCGATATCCGCTGCACGTGACTGTCGCCATGTTGCTGTCTAGCTGAATGCATCTCCATTAGCTCGCTGCATGGGACCCAACAGTATTATTTAAAAAATTAGCTTTAATAGGGGAGCTCGTCAACAAATGAGGAATGGTAGCTGAGGCTATTTACCAAGGTAGATATAAATGGGGGGGGGGAGTAAGATAAAGTTTTCAGTTGTTTCACCATAATTGTCCCAGACTCTTTTTTTACATTAAACAATAAAAATAAATCAGATTACTATGCATAGATCGCTTGAGTCTGTACTTCAGACCCCATTTCCCTTGATTAATATCTGACTAGCATTCTAAATTACAAAGATTCAGCCCCTATAACATCGCACCACCTCGGCTAGTTTTTTAGATGGCTCAAACAGCCGCTCTAAAAGTAAGTGCATGCCCATACTCTCGTCGTGGGCTGGAAAGATTACCAGAGGCCCTTTCTCAGACAGTCAACCCGGGGCAGTCCTCTGGAACTTGAGTAAACATTTTTTAACATCTTGTAATGTGGAGTAGCCTTGTCTCTTTCTGGTTTGCATGTTCTGTGCCTTCTCTCACATGATTCCTGACTTGAGTGCCTCTAGGTCCTGAGTTTCCAATGTTATCCGCTGGGGCACCACGATGTTCTTGGTCTGGAGAGCTTTGCTGGCTTCCTCTGGAGTTTCAAATGTTTGTGAGCCTTTAGGAAACATTATTATAAGCTTTGCAGGATATGGTGTAACGAACTTCAACTGCTGCTGTTTCAGGGTGCAAAGTATCGGGGCATAGGCCCTTCTCCTTGCTGCTATTTGTGGGGAGTAGTCATTATTGAAATAAAGACATCTGCCCTTGTATTGAATGTCCCCCATGCGCCATGCTCTTGACAACATCTGCTGTTTAACTGCGTAATTTAATAGCTTGAGCACTATAGAGCGCAGCCTCTGATTAGTATGTTGAGGTTTCGGGGTGAGGGCTCTGTGAGCTCATTCTATGTCTAGTTTGGTGGCTGGATCAAGTTGTAGTACCTCCCGTAATAAAGTATCCACAAATTTAAGCATATCATGTCCTTCTTCCTCCTCCTCTGGTACTCCATGAATGCATAGATTATTTCTCTTTGATCTATTCTCAAGGTCTTCACATTTATCTGTTAATACCTTTTGTTCATTTATTAAGTGCACCACAACTCTCTCCAAGCTATCAGTTCTTTTATCAATTTCTGTGTGAGCCAACTCCAATTCAGATACCTTCAGATTTATTTTAGCCAGTTCTGTAGATAGTTCAGTGCGAAAGGAACGAACTTCATCTCTGAATCCTTTGAGTTCTGCCAAGATTGCAGCATTGCTGGGTTGTCCATTAGGAGATAGTGGGGGCTCTGTCATGTCTGATAGGCCAGAATTACAAGTCTGAGAGTCTTTCACTTGTTTGGTCTGCTGTGCAGCTAAAGCAGTTGATTTTTTTCTTTTTTCAGGCTCCCATTCAGTTCTGTAAGTCCTCTAGCCTCTTGGACCACAGTGAGCTCAGGGAGGGTGAGGGTGGTGGAACAGAGGCGCATCCCTCCCATTGTACCTCTCCACAATTCCTATGCCATTCTGGCAAAGTGTGGTTCCTCTATGGAGGCACCCACAGTGGAGACCAAGGAGGATGCTGGGAACCTCCACAAAGGAGACCCACAGGAGGGTGGCAGGGGACCCTGCAGGGGAAGGAAACAACTCCTGGTGGGGGACTCCATTGTTAGGAAGGTAGAGCTGGGGGAGGAAGGGGAGAGGGAAGTAAGGTGCCTGCCTGGTGCCATGGCTTGCAGTGACAGGAAGCTGAATCCTCAGGATTGCCGAGCAGCTGCACAGGGACAGAGCTGGATGTCATTGTTCACCTAGGGACAAATGACCTGGCTAAGAAAGGGATTAGAGAAGTGCAGGAAGAGTTTGTGGAATTGGGAGGGGCCTTAGTCAAGTAGCATCGCGTAACCTTCTCGGGTGTGCTACCATCTATGGCATAGGAGAGGCTAGGGTGTTCCACTATGGGATTCAATCAGTGGTTGAAAACTGGTGTGGAGCCAGGGATTTGGCTTCATTGGGGACTGGGGTTCCACCTGGAGTGATGCAAGCTCATACTGGCATGATGGGCTGCATCTGTCCGGGAGGGGAACCAGGATCCTAGGTGATAGGTTTAAATGCTTCATTGGCAAGCTTTTAAACTAGCCAAGGGGAGGCACTGAAAGGAGCAGAAAAATCCTAGCCCCCAAATAATCACGGTACTATGCAGCAAACACCAACATAGAGGTGTCGATAGGAGAAGGGCAGGAGTAAATGAAGAAAGTGACAAAGGCAAGAAGGACAGGGATGGGGTAAAGGGAGTAAGGCCATCAGGAAATGGAGGGTAATGAGTACCAATGCCCGTGGTCTGGGCAACAAGCTCCTGAGCTGATGGCCTTAATGGAAGAGGGATGCCTGGATATTGTAGCAGTCACAGAAACATGGTACACAGAGAACCATGACTGGGATGTTAACATACCAGGGTACATAACCTACAGGAGAGACAGAGGCAGGAGAGAAGAGGGGGAGGAGTAGCTCTCTATGTAAAGGAAGGGATAAAAGCAACTGAACAAAAGAGTAAACAGGGAGGAGAGGAGGCACTGTGGGTCACCTTGGAGACTGGAAAGGGCACCACAATCCACACAGGGTTAGTACAGACCCCATGTCAGGGGAAGGAATGGACAAGGATATGATAGAAGGCATTCTTAGAATGGCAGAGAAAGGGAGATACTGTTGATGGGAGACCTGAATATGCCAGATGTTAACTGGAGCACATTTGCTGCAGCCACATCCAAGAGCAGGGCCATTCTTGATGCCCTACAGGTGGCAGGCATTAGACAGCTAGTTTGGAACCCACTGTGAGGGAGCAATCTTAGACCTCATACTCTCAAACGGGGGCAGTGAGAGGATCTCAGATCTAGAAGTGGGTTGCCATCTGGGGACAAGTGACCAACAAACAGTGTGGTTCACGTTAAACTCAGCTACAGAGTCAAGCCATACAAAAGTGAGGGTACTGGACTTTAGGAGGGCTGACTTTGGCATGATGGGAGAGTGCCTCAGAAAAGCACTAGCAAACAGGCTAGAAGGAGGTGTGGAGCAACAATGGGGAATTATCAAACTGCCATCACAGAGGCAACAAGCCTTTGTGGAAGCAAATGAACAAATCAAAATGAAAGAAAAGCCACTATGGTTCTCAAAAGAGGTGGCTGGGAAAGTCAGGAAGAAAAAGATAGCATTCGGAAGTATAAGGAAACACAGAAGGAGCAGGACAGAGAGCTGTACCAGTTAAGGAAGAAGGAAGCAGGGAGGGAAGTCAGAATAGCAAAGGCCCAAACTGAGGAAAAGATAGCCAACTCAGTTAAGAAGGGGGATAAAACCTTTTATAGGTACATCAGCGAGCGTAGAAGGACAAAGGGAGGGATAGTGAGGCTGAATAGAATGAACAGTGGGTGAGCAGAGGGGGACAGTGAAAAAGCAGGAATACTGAACGAATATTTCTGCTCAGTATTCACAAAAGAGGAGGGGGAAGTGCCTAATCCAATTAACAAAAGCACTCTTGATAGGGGGGTCGATCCCAGTCCTTTCACAGAAGAAAGGGTTCTGCAAGAACTCCTAAAACTGAAGATGGACAACGCAATGGGTCCTGATGGAATTCACCCCAGAATTCTAAAAGAATTAAGGGAGGAACTAGTGAAACCACTGGCTACTCTTTTTAATAAATCATGGGAGGATGGTGTGGTACCCGAGGACTGGAGGAAGGCGGATGTGATTCCCCTTCACAAAAGTGGGTCCAAGACAGAGGCAGGAAACTACAGACCTGTCAGTCTGACCTCTGTGGTAGGGAAAGTGATGGAGTCACTTCTGAAGGAAAGAATAGTCGAGTACCTAGAGGCCAGTGGAGCACAGGACCCAAGGCAGCATGGGTTCACAGCAGGAAGGTCATGTCAGACGAATCTAATAGATTTCTTTGACTGGGTGACCAAAATAGTAGACCAGGGAGGGGCTGTGGACATGGCCTACCTAGACTTTAGCAAGGCATTTGACACAGTCCCACACAAAATATTAATAGTCAAATTAACCAGCCTGGGAGCGGGACCCAGGGTGGTAGCCTGGGTAAAACATTGGCTGGACAACAGGACACAGAAGGTAATTGTAAATGGAGTCCATTCTGAAGAAAGGGGGGTTACTAGTGGGGTACCGCAGGGTTCAGTATTGGGTCCAGTCCTTTTTAATGTCTTCATCAGTGACATTGCAGAGGGACTGGAAGGAAAAGTATGCCTTTTTGCAGATTACACAAAGATCTGCAACAGGGTTGATACACAAGGAGGCCGGAAAGGATGAATAGGGACTTGGCAAGGTTGGAGGAATGGTCAGAAGTATGGCAGCTAGGATTCAATGCAAAGAAGTGCAAAATAATGCACCTGGGAAACAAGAACGTAGGGGAAGAATACACAATGGGTGGGGAGGTAGTAACAACAACAAAACAGGAAAGGGACCTGGGGTAATCATATCAGATGACCTTAAGGTTAGTAGCAAATGTGAGAAGGCAGTAGGGAGGGCTGGGGGGATACTGGGATGTATAGGAGAGGCATCAGCAGCAGAAACAGGAAGTTGTTATCCCTCTGTACAGACAGTTGGTGAGACCCCATCTGGAGTACTGTGTCCAGTTCTGGAGACCCCATCTCCGCAAGGACATAGACAGGATAGAGGCAGTCCAGAGGAGGGCAACTAAAATGGTGCAGGGTCTGCAAGAGAAGCTGTATGAGGAGAGACTAAAGGAGCTTAATATGTATACCCTTGAGGAAAGAAGGGAGAGGGGGACATGATAGAAACTTTTAAGTACCTGAGTGGAATCAACAAAGTCCAAGAGGGTAGCATTTTTCAGAAAAAGAGACTTGCAAGAACAAGGGGACACAATTTAAAGATAGAAGGAGGCGGTTCAGGGGCAATGTGAGGAAGTATTATTTCACAGAGAGGGTAGTGGATGCATGGAACAGCCTTCCTGAGGAGGTTGTGGGGTCTAAAACTGTGGGAGAATTCAAGAATGCATGGGACAGACATAAGGCAATTCTTGTGGGGGGTAGGAAGAAATAGGCTGTTGGTTAACTAGGATCTGCGGCCTATCCTGTAGGTAGGGAAATGGGCAGACTAGATGGGCCTAGCGGTCCTTTTCTGCCGTCAAAGTCTATGTTTCTATGTTTGTATAAGAAGGTTTTTCTGGTTTTGATTTGTTTTGTACTGATTCTGGGAGTTTTTTGTCGGGTTCCTGGAGCTTGATCTTTCAGTGCTGCATTCCAGACGACAGCTCAATTGGAAGTCTCTGGAGTTTTCTTTTGTATTCTCTTACCAGAGGATCATTATGACATCATATCCTGTAAATCCACCAACTTTTGATTGGCTCTTGCAACTGAGGTGGGCATGTCTAATTTTTTCTTCTTAGGACATGCCGAAGAAGCCGAAGGGCTCCTGTCCTGCAGTTCCTTCTTCATCACAACCTTCTGCTTCAAGAGATGGCTCTCCAGAGTTTTTAAACAATGTCTCTAAGTTGCCTGGTAGAATTTCTGGCAAAACTGGCAGGCTTTGGAGTCGTGGATGGGGCCTAGGCAGATAAGACATGCAGAGTGGCCATCCTTTTCAGGGATCTTTTTGCCACAGGCACACTTCAAAAAGTGGTCGGAAGACAATACTGGTGGAGAAGGCATAAACCTGTCGATCAGAACACTGAAAAATTGATGTTTTACACTAGAGAAAAATGAAAAATAAAGCATGGTAAGCACAAGAAATGGCAGTCAACTGTAGCTGTGGCATCCGCTAAGGTCTGACACGTGCGAGATGATGGCAGGAAAAGAAATGAGGTAGGTATGAGCGACTGCCCACCTATATAGGCTAGGCTGACATCAGCTAGCTGATATCGGTGGTGGGTGGTACCTCATGATAGACTGCTAGCTAGACGTTTTCCATGTGGTCTTAGGCCTGGCGGCTTAGTCCTATCTGTGTGGCCTGCTGCAAGAGCCTTCCTCGAAGTAAGATCAGCATTCTAATGGCAGGATAATCAATTTCAACAGTTCCCAGGAGCCATCTTAACAAAAGGCAATATCAAGTCCTTTAAAGGAGAACAGTCAGCACAAAGGGCCCCACACTCAAGTGTGGGGCTGGTCCCAATGTGCTTTTTGTGTGCAAAAACATTTTGGTTTACTTACTGTTTACTGTAGCTCCCTCATCATATACACTGTGGGAAAATTTGCTATCTTACTAGAAAAATAAGAAGAAAGAAAGTACTCTGACCCTAAATTCAATTTTGCATTAGCTTTGGGAACTTTAATAACTTATGTGACTCTTTTTGTCATATTATTATCAGCTTAGTCTTGCACAATGCTGTCTGTAACTCTTGTCTTTTGTGTCTTTAATGTGTTGTCTTTATTTATTATGTCTTTTGTATTCTGTGAAAATCATTTTTAAAGACTGAACAAATAAATGAACTGACACTGTAGTAGATTGTAGCAGGCTAATTTTGTTTACTTCTCAGCTGACATCTTCACTACCATAAATTCCAGAACCCCCTGCAGCAGACAGCAGAGCGGTAGGCAGCAGTGGGTGAGACAATACCTGCAGTGCATGTTAGAACTTTTAGACTCTCCGATGAGATGTTTTCTGGTTCTGCTTTTCTCCAAGGGCTAAATACAGTCCTCTGTGACTGTACTCAGCCCGGGGAGGACAGCAGGAATAGCAAACAAAAGGTCAGAGCTTATATAATTTCTAACATGCACTGCAGGCTATTGAATCCCCACTTCTGCCTACTGCTCTGATGTCAGCTGCAGGGGATTCTGGGACTTGTAGTAACAGAAGATGTCAGCCTTCAAGTAAACAAAATGAGTCTGCTACAATCAACTATTCTACAGTAAACAGTAAGTCCATGACCTCTGGAACCAGTCAGACACTGGCCAGACTCATGCTCCCCTCCCCAGTTTTCAACACACTGGATGGTACCCCCTTGAAGAACTTCAGTCCTCCACGCACCTTATTGTGTGGCTTGACAGCACACTTGACTCTTCAGCCCATATAGATGCCATCCATGCTAAACTCCATTCCAAGCTTGGTGCCTTGTATTGCAACAAAGATTGCCTATCTCTACGGGGACCTGGTTACTAAATCGATGTTCCCTGTCTTAAACTATGTGGATGTTGTCTATAGCACCGCCTCCTCCACTTTCCTTGCCAGAATGGACACCCACTATAACTTCTTTTGCTGCTTTGCTACTAACATTCCTCCTTGTACTCACCACTAGGACTGTGTGAATATCTTTTTCCGAATATTCAGTATTTGGTGGCCAAATATTCGGTATTCGACATTCATTAGTCGGTATTCGGCCAGTAACATAATTAATAAGAACCAGCTCCCTTCCGCCTCTCCCAGCAAGAACCAGCTCCCTCCTCTCTCAGCCCATGCAAACAGCAAATCCCCCAGCCCTCCACCCTCTGTCAAAAAAGCATACTCCCTCTCTCCCCCCAGCACCCACAAGTTGTTTTTTTTTTTGTCATAAATGCCTCCAATAAAATAGTAATGCAAATTGTGAGTATCGGGTGACCATGGCTGTACCCGCCCGCTTCCATGATCGATCTGTACATTTCTGTGCTCTATCTGTACTAATTATAAAAAATAATACATCATGACCCCCCACACACACACACACACACAGCTGATCAGCTGGTTTTACTTTAGCAAGAGTGCAAGCGCTTTCATTCAAGAGAAGGTAGCCAGCCATGGAGGAGGGAAGGTTGTGCCAGGCACCTTCTCACCTTGACTTTGGATAACTGCCTCAATGCTGGACTGGGTGGGTGGGTGCCAGAGACAGGTGTTATGAGTGTGTGTGTGTGTGAGTGTGTGGGGGTCATGATGTATTATTTTTTATAATTAGTACAGACAGAGCACAGGAATGTAATCATGGAAGTGGGTGGGTAGAGCCGCGGTCACCCGATACCCACAATTTGTATTACTATTTTATCAGGGGCGTTTAACAACAAAAAATAAATAAACTTGTGGGTGTTGGAGGGAGGTAGGGAGTATGCTTTTTAAACAAAGGGTGGAGGGCTGGGGTTTTTACTGTTTGCATGGGCTGGCAGAAGAGGAAGGGGGCTAGTTTCTTGTCTTTGTTTTTTTAAACAGTGTTTCCTGAATACCAGATGAATAGTGAACTATATGTTATTTGGAATCTGAATAATGAATAGTGCATTATTCATGGGATTCGGGAAATAATACTCGGGCTGTGTATTGCCCTACTCACCACTGCTCCCTCTGTTCCTCCTTATCCCTCCTCTCTCTCTGCTCTCATATAACCAAGTTCACTGTACCCCCTTCATATCCAGATACTGGTTTGGTTCCCTTCCCTCCTACCTGTCCTCTCCCAGTTCCCCCCTGCTTCCTGTTCCCTCTGTTCCAGGGACAACTGCACTTTCGCCACTCCTCACCCTCACTCCTCAGCTGGGCAATCTGCCTTCTCCTATCAACTTCTCTCACTCTGGAATGGAACCAACTCTTCTCCCCCCTCTGCCTAGTCTCCTCCTCCTCCACTGGCTCCTTCAGGCACCAATTCAAACTCCAACATCACCCACCTGCTCCTGTTACCCTTCCTCCTGACACCTCCCTGGCCTGAGCCTCAGTCATCCCTGGCTGGGCCTCTGGCTGGGTCTCCACTACCTGCCTACTGGTTTCATTTCCTCACCATCACTGTTCTTCCCTCCACTACGGTGCAATGCATAAATGTGTCCTGCAGGCTTCTTGCCTGTTGTCAGTATTGTATTTCCACACTATGTACTGACACGGCTTTAAGTTGTACACGAACTGATGTTTCATATTAGCTGTGACCACACTTTATTTTCTGTAACAGCTTATGTTTGTACCTATTTATTTTTGTAACAACTTACCAAATATTGCTCTATTGTTATCGTGTGTTGTCCTACTGTTTCTCCTGTTCCCTTCCCGGAAATGAGCCTTGGCTCAGAGTGCCTCTCCCGGTTATCTGTTTTCCAATAAAGTTAACCAAAATGTTTTTGCATACAAAGTGCACATTGGGACCAGTCCCACACTGGAGTGTGGGGCCTTTGGTGCTGACTGTTCCCCTTTAACTGCAGATATAAACGTAAAAAGGAAAAAAAAATCAGAACCAGACACAAATAAAATACCACGGCTATTAAACTCTAGCAGTTCTATGTACCAGAAGAATCAAAGAAGTAAAACTTACATAGACTGTAAAAAGAAAGACCCACCAATCCTGCAGCTACTCACACAGCAGCCTGCTAGAATGCTGAAGACTTGGTGCTAGTGCACGGTTGACGTGAACTCCCCATTAAGAATATGGGGAAGTCACCCGACTTCTAGTGACATAAAAAATAAAAACATTACTACTTTATCCTATCCAGCTTCATCATATTTAACACAGAGTCTCACTGTCTCTAGTGAGCATAACTGCTTTTGAGAAATCACAAATGCATTGTTGTAGTCTTGTGTCCCAGTACATAAAGAGTCCAATTAAAGGGCCAAAAGCAAGTTTATCTCTACATCTATGGTTCCCCCGTAACAGTCTCCATCTTTCCCCAATTTTCAATTTCTTCCACTTCACTAATTGTCAAGGGACATCTACAGTAATTTCATAGTCTCCTCAGGCCATATTCTAGTACTTTTTCTCATCGAGGTTCCAGTCCTGAATCCACCACCTCTCAGGTTCAGGTCCTGTCTCGAACCCTGTCTTAGTCCACTCTGCTCACTCCACTCATTCTGTTCACTCCACTGCTACCCTGAAAAACATGCACATTGTGCACTGGTGCATCTGATACAGGCTGTGGATTCAGAATGCTGTAAGGTAAAAAAAACTCCTGAGTGCAGACTGCTTGTACTAAAAACTTTTAAAATTTGCACCTTGCAAAATACCTCAAAGGCTTGGATGGCATACCTGTATTTTTAAACACAAAAAGCATATAAACTGTGCAGCACACACTTCTGCTCAATGTATGAGCCACTCACAGGACCACTATCATCTCTCATGCATTTCAATGTCCTGAGACAGCCTCCTGTTTCTTTAGTCCAGGACCCTTGTCCTTGTGTGATTAGCCTCGGTTCCTGTCTTTATGTTAAACCACACTGTACAGTGATCACTGGTACCTAGGGGACTGCCCACTGTGATGTCTGCAATACTGTCCCTGTTTGTAAGCACCATGTTGAGCACTGACCCATCCTTGGTTGGTTCTTTGACTAGCTGCCAGAGAAGATCCCCTTGTAGAGAGTCAAGGATGGCCCTGCTCCTTGCTAAAGTCGCAGATGCAAGGCTTCACTCCACATCTGACAGACCATAGTCACCAACTGGCAGTACCTTCCTCCTACTTGCCATTCTGATGATGGCTTCCCCAAGTGCCTTACTCAACTCCTCTCCCTGTGATGGAGGTCAGTATATTACCCAAGTACGCATAGCAGCCCCAGAGCCTGTCTCCAGGATGATCTACAGCAGCTCCATTGCAACCCCCCCCCGTGCAAATACATGGAAACACTCACTCCAAATAGTATAGGCATACAACAAACAGCATGCTTGCGGCCATGAATACTGGTACACCTGCAATGTTTGAAGTCAGCCTCCACATGCATTTGCACTAATAGCTGCTTTGGTTTTGAGACAGTGCCTGCTACACTGACTCAAGACAGTGATGAGACATCAATGTTATTCTTGACCCTCTATGCAAGCAATAATACCCGACAGCGTGGGCGGTATTGGGCAATACCGGACCGCCCAGGGGTGTAATGTGGCCCAATGCTGCAGGCGGAGGGCCTTATAGCCCCTGGAAGGTCTGGTATTGCCCATACCACCCACCCTGGAGGGTATTATTGCACTTAGAAAATGGGCTTCTCTGTAAATTTTAATTAAATAAAAAATTAGAGGAAATGAGTTTCTAAATAAATGCAAAGACTAGAAAAAAAAAAAACTTTTATAAGCTAAAAAAGTCCCTGCCTTTTTGCTGTTCTATTCCCCCCAACACACACAGAGCCGTTCCCTTCTACTTATCCCCCCACACACACACACACAACACACACTACCAGCTTGAGAAATGCTGTTTCTTGTAGTTTAAATGTTTTGTTAAACTTGGCATTTTTTTGGTGCTTTTAAAAAAAAGAGTACTGTTCCTTTCCTGCAAGCTTTTTTTTTTGGCGGAAGATGCTGCCATTCAGCACGCAACTTTGCGTGACCCCCTTTGTGAAAAACAGGAAGTGGAGATCGATGTAGGATGGCAGCTGCCGTAAGTGATTTTTATTTATTTTAGTAAGTACTGCCTGTGAAATGATTCTTTTTCTCAAGTGGGGAACCACCGTGGAGTTTCGGCAAGCCAGGCGCTTTCACTGTAGCGCTTAGTACGTGACGTGGTAACTGCTAACCCCTTCAAACCGCAACAAAAAAAGCGCGTTTCTCCAACTCCGAGTAGCACTTAGTACTCAAAGTGCTAGCGCTAATACATTAGAGTAAAAAAAAAAAATTCTTTTTCAAGGGGAAGAAAAATAATGACGTGCAAGCTGCGTTGGGAGTCCATTGCTAAGCGAGAGGCAAAAAATGGTGACTGCTGCCTTTGAAGATTCAGGGTGCCCATGGATAACCTCAGTAATGAGGCACCCCGAATAAGCCCTTGTTTTGAAGCAGGCATCTATTGAAAGTTAATGTACCCCCCAGCAATGACTCTCAGCCAATAAAAGAGCTCTAAGAATCTGGCCCATTTTCTAAGCAACAATAGTGTATATGTGTGTGTGTGTGGTACTTTGCAATGAGGCAAGCGCCTAAAGCATTTCTGGCTATGATGGAGGAGCACAGATTGAGAGACATATGGTGACTTGGGCACCCATCAGCATAAGATTACACCTACTTTTCCCCAACTCACTTATCATATATCAGGCTGGATCTCGTTTTGGCAGCATGGAGTTTAGTCAGGGATGCACTGAGGACCAACATAAAGCAGCTCCTTATCTCTGATCACTCCTCCGTATCCTTTGTATTTCAACAGGGAACTCAGGGTAAGGAGGACATGAGTTGGACATGCAATATATCTGTGGTGGAACCCTAAATTCAAACTATGGATCAGGTAGAGAATTAAATATTATCTTCTGAGCAACACCTCAGGGGAAGTAGCAGATGGACAGGTCTGGGAAGGTCTGACACCTGCTTTCTATTTTAGTTTTATTTAAAGTTGCAGTGATCCAGGATAGGTTCCATGAGAAGCAAGTCTCATTTACAGACCATCCCAAGTCATAATTACAAATGAATTACAATAAGACAATAATAAAGTCTAATAACCATGCACAAATGTTTGTGTATCCCCCCCTACAAATGGGGGTTCCTGAAAGTCTTCCTTGGGCGTGCCTAAATGCCTACTGCCAGGCTGGCATCCTGTGTCTTAGTGTTTTAAAAGTGTTTGTATGACAGTGCCTTGATGCCTCTGTGCTCTGTCTCTCTAAGAACTGCCTATAACATGGTGCTTATTTAATCTGGGAGGGGGCTGAGTGTTTCTATGCTCAAGTCCCACCGGTGCTCCAGATAATCGCTTCGTTCTGCCATCGCTAGTTGCGTAGAGGGAGCTCTATTAGAAGCTGTACTTATTTGCTGAGTATTTATTAGAATAGAAATGATATTGTAGTTTGTCTAACCTGCCTTCTTTGCGGCATGGACAGTTCTGTTTATCACTACCATCTTGGTCCTGGACTGCCAGAATGGGCCAATCAGTACCTTTGGGGATTCTAAAATGGAGTCTGTCCCCAGGAGTCTTGTGGGAGTGAATTTCTATAGGAATTGTAGTTTTGAGACTTTAGCACTTAAATGCACCTGGAGGGGGAGCCCTTGCTTTGTCAGACTGATGGCTCTACCAACCAGAACCTTTTGGACCAAAGGGAAATTCCCCAGCTGCCTGCTGCAGTGAGTCAATCTGGAGGTAGAGGTTGGAGAGTAAACAGCTTGAGTGATTCGAGCAGCTGCTTCTGCATAGTTCATGTGGGAGATTGGTGGAAAGGCTGAGCTTTACCTGTCTGCCTGCTGTCCCTCGAGAGGGAATCCTTTGAAAGGCTTAGTAATTGGACTGTATCCAAACTGGAGTGTGACAAAGCCACTGAAGAGTGACCAAATTTATTTATTTATTTTTTTATTTAGTTCTAGGATTACAATTGCCTTTGAGCCAAGGCTCTTTTACAAAGGTTCCACGTCAGTTGAAAAGTAGCACAATCGGAATAACACACTGCAATGGAAATAACAGCATTGCGGGTGATTACAGTACAAGTTGGAAACAGTAAGATACAATAAAAACAACATTGCGGAAGATGCAGAAAGATTGGAACAGTTGTTATTAAAAACACATTTAGAAAGCAATGACCAAAGTTTGGCCCAAGGCAGCAACACTAGGAGAGGGGTACAGAGACAAAGGGAGAGGCGGGGTGGGCATAGTAGCAGCCAGAGGCATTTGTCAGACAATAAAAGGGAGAAGGGCAGATAAGGGGGGGAGGGGGGAAGAGAGAGATGGGAAGAGTGGGAAGGCAGTAGAAAAAATTGGGGGGTGAGGAGATAGGGCAGATAGGAGATAGGGTAGATAGGAGATGGGGCAGATAGGGGATGGGCAGATAGGGGATAAGTGCTATGAAGGGGCACAGAATGGCTGTAGGAGGTGACAGATTTGTCTGAGTTTAAGTGAGACAATCATAGGAGCTGGAGGCAGTGAGATGGTGCCAGAGCCTGGTTTTATACATAGCAAGTGTTGGAGCTGAGGAGATGGAGAAGCCGAGACAATTCAGCCAAAAGGGAGCCCTATAGGTGAAAGAATGTTGACCCTATGTAGTGCAACAGCGGGGAACTTGCAGGAGCTGCAATTTGGATCTTCTGCACTCCGCAGATTGGTATTTTGGTGTAGCAGGCCTTGGACACGGGGGCAAGGCCAAGGTTAATTTTTTTCCATGATACAGGTGAGATACTTGATACGGTTGGAAAGTTGGAGCCATCCGGATTGAGCATAAAGGTCATAGGTATGGGTGAGACGGTGGGCTCCAGTGATAAGCCGACATGCTTTGTTGAGGGCTGTTGATATACATCTGAGGGTTGTTGCCGTGGTTGAGCCATAAATGATGAGACCATAATCAATAATGGAGACCACAAAGCTCTGGATGGCAATCTTCAAGGCTTCTGGGGTGAGATGTTGCCTGTGCTTGAACAGTAATCCAAGATGCATATTAGCAGCTTTGGCCACATTGTCAACATGTGCCCTGTAGGATAGATTGGAGTCAAGCAGTATCCCTAGTATTTGAAGGATAGGACCTGTTCAAGGGTATACCCCTGCATGGTGGAGATAGTCAGGAGTGTAACTTGCACTGATTGTGAAAGCTGCAAAAGAGCATAGACTTAGTTTTCTTGTGATTAAGAATGAGCTTATGACTAGAAAACCAATTTTCAACGGTGCTGAAACCATGCTGAAGATTGTGTTGTAATGGCATGGGGTCTTTGTGACAGGAGAAAACAACTGCGTCATCAGCATACAGAATGATTTGTTCCGAGCAGGATAGCGGTAGGGAATTTAGAAAGAGGCTAAACAGGAGTGGACCCAGTATGGACCCCTGGAGGACACCTGAGCGAACTGGCTAGGTATCAGAAAGAGCGTTGGCAATTTTTACTCTTTGTGAGCGTTTTTTGAGGTAGCTTTTAAACCATAGTGCATAGTCAGATGCAAGATCAGCATTCAGTAGTTGGTCAATCAGCAGCCGATGGTGGACAGTATCAAATGCCTTGGACAGGTCGATGAAAACTGCCCCAGTAAGGAGGCCATTGTCTAGTGAGCTGTGCACTGCTCCAGTGAATTCTAGGAGGGCAGAGGTTTTCTGAAGCCGTGTTGTTGTGCGCACAGGATATGGAAATTACGTACTTACCATAATTATTGATCTTCTTGGACAGTCTCCATCACACATTCACACTAGTGGGATAGTGCTGGAGGCGCTAGGACCAAGCGGGAGCCAAACATTTTCAGAAGGGTCGGCGCCGAGACAGGACCACGCATGCGTGGCACCACAAGACTAGCTCGCGCCTGTATAGGCTATCTTGGTGTAGACCCTCTAACCGCCTCAGTACCTTTTCGACCAAGGAGGTGCAGCATAACTAATGAAAATAATTTATCCTGTCTTTCTGGGCCTGAGAGGGCCCAGATGGCCTTTGCAAGAAAGGTCAAAGAACAATGTCTTCACAGTGTGAACCATAGGATCATGAAGATCAGGAAAGAAAATGAGTGAACTCAGGGGATGGTGGTTGGGCATTTAAATGAGTGATGGACACTGTCCAGGAAGATCAATAATTACGGTAAGTACATAATTTCCATATCTTCCTGTACTAAGTCTCCATCACTCATTCACACTAATGGGAGAGTACCGAGCTAAAACCAACAACCCTGAGTAGGGTGGTAGGAGATAGGGCTCACTCAGAAAGGACGGCCAAGGACTGTCCTGCTAATAAAAAGAGCTGTCTTGTAAAGAGCATCTAGAACATAGTGCTTACAAGATAAGAGCTTGAGTTGTAACTCTCCACTTTGCAGATGACTGCAATGGGCACAAAATGAAACTCTGCCAAGAAGCCGCAACCACTCTAGGAGAGCGGCGAGAACCTGGCCTCACAATTTGGTCTAGGACCAAAATTAATAGTGTCAAAGACATGTACTAATCTAATGGAAAAAGACCTCAGGAACTGAAAGAGCTGAAGGTAAAGTCTGGTGGTTCAGGGTAGACCGAAAAGCGTAGATGGAAACCACCCACTACCAAGTATGGCTGACCTGGGAACAACAGGTCTGGGAGCACTTGAGCCCCTTACTTGGTGAGCAAAAGAAGGTCCAGGTGGGGTTAGCCCATCAAGGAGATTGATTTCCACTTAGTCACTGAAGCCTTCCTGATGAAAGGCCAAAGCACAATTTAGAAGCCTCTTGTGGTGGTCTAGTAGAACCAGATCCTCTCCACTTCATATTCCAAAAGGAATCATCCTGCCCCTGTGAGTACAACTGTAGTAGCCATCTCTGAAGTTAGGGGAGAGAGGAAAAATGTACAAGAGGACATGTCCACTGTGGAAAAACATTCTGACAGAAAAAACAGGGGCTGGATTTCTAAGGCAAACAGAGGCAGATGTGCTTTGAGGAGGGACGCAGCAGGAACAAGTTAGGACTAACCCATTCGTTGAAAGTGACTGAATAGCAGCAGAAGTGACTCAATGCAGTGAGGCACTACTCACTCCGGCCTCCCTGAAGGGAGTAGGAAAGGACTCTAGTTTGTTTGCTGAAAAACAAATATCACAGGTCCATCATGAATATTTGAGAAGCCATCTCAGAAAAAAGACCTACTTGACCTACAGTCAAGAAAGGAGAATGTCGTCTGTTAAGCTGAAACAAGCAAGAAAGCAGGAACCTGAGTTCTGACTCACTGGAGAGTCACTTCTGTTGCTGTGAGGCTCTGCTCAAGAGAAGAAAGCCTGATAAAAAAGGGGGATTAACAGACTGGGCAGTCACCTAGGTCTAGGAAATGTCTCTGAATTAAAGAAATCTCTCTTGGAGAAAGAGATGACCCCTACCGCTGCTGGATCGGACTCCCTCTAGGGGTAGAAGAAGTCAGGTACTCCTTACCATATTCTAGAGACGAGAGTCTCAATGGGCTGAGGCAGAACCTGACCCGATCCAAAAGGATGGTATCGGGTAATTTGGGCTAGGCCCTGTGCTGTGACAAATTTTCTTTTTTTTTTATCATTAGTCTGAGCCTAACAAGGCTTTCAGGCTGCTATTTCGCAAGTATTACCTGATACAAAATGATGAAGATGTCCTCCATCTGAGGGGCAGGAGGAGCCTGAGCACTCATACTGAATTATGACTGGACTAATAATCACAGCTGGATGTTACCCACCTGTGCCAAAGAAGCCACCGAAGGGGCAATATCACAAGGGGGCTATATACCCCTATCAAAGGAGCATAAGAGCCTGAGCGGCTCCCGACCATTGAGTTAGAATGTTCCACAGAGTGTAATGGTCTTGATGACTGAAAAAGTCTAGACACAGAAGTGTATGATCCACGCTTGTAGTCTGAAATACTATAGTGGACCCCATCACTGAGGAACTACTAAAAAGATCTTCCATCGCGGACTCTGATGATAGAGAGGGTGTGCCCTTCAGTATATTAAATGAGTCATCTGCTGTATTACTAACCAAAAGGACAGGGAGAGACTCATCTAGATGCACTTCTACCCCAGAAAGACCCCTAAGAGAGGTCTAGGTCAGAGCCACTAGAGACTCCGCCACCAGGAAGGATGTTGAGGAGCTTGGCACCATGTAGGAAGCCGAGAAAGTGCTGAGCGGAATGAGAGATTCTGCTGGCAGAACAGTACAAAAGAGTTCCATCAGCGGAAAACCGCTGGATGTCACACGATCCCATGTAGACTGTCACTCACTAAGATGTGCGGAAAAAAATAATCTGCAGAACAGGACTTCATTCTGCAGAAAACATCCCGCCACAAGTTCTGCGGATAAGAAATCTGTAGAAGGAAGATTTTCTGCTAGTTCTGCCAGACAGCACCCACTAGCACCCCTGCGGCACCAGCATCACTCATGGCACAGGAGGGTACCAAGCAGTGCCTATGACAACCTGGGCGACACCCAAGGGAGCCTGCGTCGGTACCCACAGGCACCCCTGGCACCCATGCAGCAATGACACTTGAGGGCACCCCGACACCCATGGCACCCATGGAACCCATGGCAAGAATGGCACTCAACAGCACCAGCGGCACCCATGAAACTCATGGCACCCATGGGTGCTCAACAGCATCCGCAGCTCCACGAGACAGCTGTGGTACCACCAGCAGCAGCGCTGGCAACCAACGGCACAAACAACAGCACCCGTGGTGCCATGCAGAGCGATGGCACCAACCACGGCACCGAGCCACGGTGCCGATCAAGGTACTGAGCCATGACGCTGAGCCATGGCACTGATGGAAAATGCCAATGAAAATCCTGAAAAGGAGGGGAGAAGGAAAAAGGTGGTGCCTGTGCTGGCCCCTGCATGGAAAAGGGAGAGGGGGTAGGCACGAGGGGTTGACATGATGGTGAAGGCACCAAGACAGCACCACGCTCATCCTGATCCAATCGACTCGGCTCCGGTCCAGAGGCTCCGAGGCCCCGAAATCAGGAACACAGCCAGGAAATGTGGAAGAAGTCAAACCCCCTGCTCCACAGGAGCGGCCCAGAGGTGAAACTGCTCACCGGCACTCCGATGAGGGCAGAGATGGAGTCCGGAGTCAAGAACACAGCCGTTAGGACCGGGGCCAAGGGGAACCCAGCAAAGTCGGTTCAGGCCTATCGCCCCTCCCGACAAACAATCCTCGTGCAGATATACCAAAGGGCAACCTCGAGCAGCACTGATTCTTCTTCCCCAAACGAGGAAGAAGAGCTTGAGGTTAGGCGGAGCCAGATCCCCAGAACTGCTAGATTCTTGCTTCGGTGGACTGTCCTCCCCACTGAACACAAGACTGTCTGTAGTCAGACCCCCCCCCCCCGTTTATTAAGGGCGGCGGACCGGACACAGCCCCTCTGCCATAATAACTTTCAGACGAAGTCTTCCTACCGTCACCGCCTAAGGATGACTCCGTTGATGGCAGGAAAGAATCTCTTTTTCTTCTTCTTCATAATCTTCTTTTCTTGTTCGTAAAATGAGAAATGACTACTAAAATGTAAGATTAAATGCTAAAAGCTGCTGTCGTGTAGACAAAAACTTTGACTCCGGCAGACAAGCGACGTCAACATCCAAGAGCACTTGGCGGTGGGAGAAAAGCAACTGAGGCAGTTGGAGGGTCTATGCCGAGATAGCTCTACACAGTAGTTGAAGCTAGTCTCACGGTACACGATGCGTGGTCCTGTCTTACGTCAATTCTCTGAAAATTTTTGGCTCCCGCTTGGTCCTAGCACCTCTGGCGCTATCCCACTAGTGTGAATGAGTGATGGAGACTTAGTCCAGGAAGATATTATATTTGTCCAGGTACTGTAGTCAGTGAGCTGGTCCGCGACGATGCGCTCAAGGGCCTTGGAGAGCGGAGGCAGTATGGAGATCGGGCGATAGTTAGTGTGATTGGTTTTGTCACCACTTTTGTGGACCGGGGTCACAGTTGCAGATTTCCATCTGTCTGGGAACTGAATGTGGCTGATGGAGAGGTTAAGAATTTTGATTAATGGTGAAGTACATCATCAAGGGTAGGCGACAGTAACTTAAGGTCCAAGGAGTCACCACTGGTTCTGGATTTGGAGATGGCTATTGCAATGTAGCGGTGGGCTTCATTCAACGTGACCTCTGTGAAGTAGAAAGGGAGTGATTTGACTGAGCGCTGGGGGTATTGAAAGAGGTGTCATTTTCTTCAAAAACGTCAGGGGGAAGAACAGTGCTAAGGTCAGTAAAAGCAGTATTAAAGGTGTTAGCAATGATCGTGGTGTCAAGGGTAGCCGACCCATCAAGTAGTAACATAGCTGGGGAGGCTTTCGGTTACTTCCCTGTAATTTCGTTAATATTGTCCCAGAACGCTCGCCCATTGCCCCAGGTGTTGGTAAGAGCATCCCTGTAGTAGGAACTTTTCAATAGCCGGATGGATTTTGTGCAGGTGTTTTGGGCATGTTTGTATTTTTGGATGTCAGATTGCTTGCATGTAGCTTTTGCCACTGCCCAAAGATGGTCCCTTGATTTAAGCTGAGAAAGGAGCTCCACAGTGAGCCATGGGTTACAAAGGGCTTTAGCTTTACGTTTTTTAACAGGGGCAGAAAATCACAGGCCATGTTGAAGGTGGTAATGAAGTAGTCAAGAGCCGTGTTAACATCCGTCACCTTATATATAGGTAGCCAGTCTTGCAGATTCAGGTAGTGTTTGATTTGGGTGAGTTGTCCACGGGGGAGGACTCTGCTGGAGATGATTTTGGGGGGGGGGGGGCTTGAGAAATTTGTTAGACCAGTCACAGATTACCGGGGAGTGGTCACTAAGAGAGTCCGGGAGGATGGTAGTATGAGAGATTCTGGCAGGGTGGCTGGTTAGGACCCAGTCCAGAAGGGAACTGGTGCTGGTTTTGTAGTTTATCCTAGTGGGTGTGGGAACCATCTGTATAAGGTTAGAAGCTGCTATGGCATCTTTATGAGCACATGCATCCGATGCAAGCCAGTTTATGTTGAAATCGCCTAGCAGGATAAGTTCCGTTCCAGGAGGTTGAGTGTTGATAAAGTTGAGAACATCACTGAGGCCATGACCTTGGTCCCTGGTTGGGATATACACAGTGATGATTGTGAGGGCTTTATGATTGGTCCCAAAGAGAATTTTGATAGGTAGGATCTGGGCTGAGGAGTCAAGAGGGGGAGTTGCAATGGGGTGCCCCATGAGAGTGTCTTTAATATAGATGGCACAGCCCCACCTCTTTCAGAGACTTGGTCCAGTCTGAAGACGTTGTAGCCCTGTAAGGTAATTGTCAGATCAGGAACTTTTGGTGTCAGCCAGGTTTCAACGACTGCTAGGACGTCAGGGTTATGTTGGCTTATGAAAGACTGAAGGGCATCAAACTTAGGCAGTAAGCTGCAGATGTTGAGGTTTGCAAAAATAAGAGCCCCTGTGGTTTTCATATAACTTGAGCTGATGGGGCCCGAGTTTGGATGGATGTTACCCGAAATCAGTAGAAGGAGGAGCAAGAGCTTCATAGTGCATAAGCGTAATTCCTTAAGAGATAATTTGCATCACTGTTTTTTGAACGAGCAGTTAGCAGGTACCATGCGACAGCCCCAGTGTGAAACAATGTGAGAGAGTGGGGAGAAGCTGGTCCATAGACCAAGCTCAGTAGTGTTTAGGAGCATCCAGGTAGTAGTAAAAGGTGGTCAATGGACAGGGCGAGTGGTGGAGTGTTCCCTGGGAATGGCAGGTTGTGACTAGGTGGATGGTGGGGGGAAGGTAGAGGTGGAAGGGTCCAGGGAGGAAGAAGAAGGGAGGCAGGGCAAGGAGGGAGAGGAGAAGTAGGAGCAGGGAGAAAAGAGTACACATGGCTAAGTGTAGGAGCCATGAGGGCCAGCGGGAAAGTGTGGGCAAGGCTGAGCATGATCAGTACAGCCAGAAAGTGCGAGTAAAGGAGAAGGAAGACGTAGAGATATTAGGGAAAAGAGAGCTATGTTTGGCAGGAGCAAGGGGCAGGACAGAGGGGGTGGGAAGTAGGATGGGTGTGGAGGAGCATACATGGAGGAGGTCCAAGAATGGTGAACCAATGGGTCAGGAAGGGAGGAGTGAGTATGAAGAGGGATGGAGCTACGGCGTACTAAATTAAGGTGGGGGGAGGACGAAAAATTATGGCAAAAGTCAATATATTTCAATGGGCGCAGAGCCCGGCGAGCACAGCAAAGGCAGAGAGATATAGGTAGTTAATCAGGAGCAGCGCAAGAGGAAGGAGACTAATCCGGGAGTGAGGCAGCGAGCGCTTGTCCAATGGCAGCTGCACACTGCTTCTCCGACCCCAGGATGAAATCTTAAACGGTGTGCTGGATCTCCAAGGCGGGCAGGAGTGACGGCTTGTGTGGCAGGCTTCAGGAGCCGAGGCCACACCTAGCAGGGATCCAGCGGCCCAGTCAAGGGCTGGATCTGGCATGCTGGATCTCCAAGGTGGGTAGGAGTGGTGGCTTGTGCGGCAGGCTTCAGGAGCCATGGCCGTGCCTAGCAGGTACCAGGTGGCCCGGTCAAGGGCTGGATCCAGCGTGCTGGATCTCCAAGGACCTGAAGAAGACCAAAGATTTGCTGTACTGGATCGGCCTGTCAGGACATCCATTCATCATAGAACTCCCAGTTTTACTCAGAGACACTGATATTGCGACCGGACTGCTATCCACTTGGTGGTATAGTGATTGCTATACTATAAATGTGCTGTAACCTGCCAGTGGGTCATGATTTGGTTCCCCACTGTTTAATTGTGCCTTGTTTGCTGGAAGCTGCATCCAGCACCTACCAGACTGAATCCACATTCATCTCCAATTGGTCTGGGCCTCCACACTTTGGCCCAGCCAGCTACTCACGCCACGGAGAAGACCATCGACGACAGACCTGCCTGGGGATCAGCACCCTACTCAACATCATGAACAGGAACTACACCACAGTGAATTGTGTGGGCCCTGCTTCTCCTGGCAAACCAGTGTAACCCCTAGGTGGCGCTATCCTAAGGGCTACTACCCCTGCCTGCTGGGCAACTAGTAGGTTAAGGGGACTCAGTTCTGAAATGGGTGCCTCCACCCAGAGGTCAGGGTTAGTAGTGGTCGGGCAAGCCTGGCCACAGCCCTCTGGGAAACTGTAATCCCCTCAGTTCCTTCCAGTGGCCCACACAGTATGCAATCGTTACTTTCACAATACCCCTGATATGCTTTGCAAGTACCCAAACTGTATGCACTTACCACCAGGGCTGGCTTCTTCAGGTCGACCCTGGGGACCCCCTGTAAAACAAGATCAAGCAGAGCAAATGGCAACAGTACAATATTTTCGGCACAAATAGGATCCACAGACTGGTTGCAATGCAGAAAATGTAGATCCGATTTATTCAGGGGGAATTGAACAAGGAAGGGGACAATTAGGTTAATTGGCTAAATTTCTCTCGCAATCACACAGTTGTGCACACAGTCAGAGTCCCTCACACAGTCACACTTCTGGGTACCCAGGGGAGGTGGAAGGTGGGCTAGCCAGACTACGTCTGCAGGGTCGGCCGCTGGTTGGGGCCATGTAATGGAAAACACAACTTGTACAACACACTTTTGTAATCCGGAGCCAGATGGCTCAGTTTGTGACAGAAAGAAACAACACAACAAATCAGGTGGCACATTTAGATCAAAAGATAGTTGCAGGGAGCTACCCTGATAGTTACTCACGATACCCAACTGAACACAGGAGAGACGGAAATTGGGGCAGCAGATGAATTCTCTGGTTTGCCAGGAGAAGCAGGGCCCACGCAATTCGCAGCAGCGTCGTTCCTGTTCAGGCGTGGAGCAGGAGGCTGATCCCTGGGCAGGTCTCTCGTCGATGGCTCTTCACTGCGTAGCAGGGTAGGGTGATGGGGCCCTCGTGGCAAGGCCCAGCACCATGGAGATGCAGCGGATTCAGTCTGTTTCTGCAGGATATTGCTTCCTGCCAGCCGCACACAGTTTACAACGTGGGGAACCAACTCGCAGTTCACTCCTCGTTTACAGCACATTTATATGTAAGTGGAACTTACTGAACCAGGCACAGTACTTTCTGGCCTTGTTCGCTATGGTCTCTGCGCCCCACAGGGACATCTAGTTGGGAAAAGATTTCAGGCAGGCTGATCGCATTCAGCACAATCTTCGGTCCTCCTCAGGTAAAGCCTGATCACCCTTCAGCCACTCACTGGGTTTTCCAGACTCGGATTTAGACCGATAATTCTCTCTCTCTCTCTCTCTCTTCTCAAACAACGAACCGACTTGCAGGCTGCTATTTAGGTCTTTGCACAGTTCTCCCGCTCAAAACTACGCAACGCTTGCTCGGCTATCACGAGCTGTTTCTCTCTCGACTCCCAGCTTAGATCTGGCTTGCCAGCAAACAGCTCATGGTATTTCCCCCAGGTCTAAACAGTTCGGTTGGTCAGCACAACTGTCAATCATACAAGAGCTCCCCTTTCAGTAGCAAAAGGCGCCAACAGTCCAAAACTATAATTCCCACAGGTTTTGGCCGATACAGCCCTTACGAACAAGCTCCATTTTAGAGTCCCCTATTACTGATTGGTCCAATTCGGCAGTTCGGGACCAAAATGGAGGAGATAATCAGTACAGTCTTGGCTGCAAAGAAGACAGGTTAGAACAAACTACATTATCATTATTGCACTAAAATATTTCCAGCAAATAGTTACATCCTTCAGCAGAGCTCCCTCTGCGCAACTATCGATGGCAGAAACGGAGCAATTAGCCAGCAGCCCGGGCAGGACCCGAGCATGGAAACACTCAGTTCCCTCCCAGATTAATTACTGCAAACAGGCAGTCCTTAAAGTGACAGTACACGGAGACCACGCAGGCACTCACTGGTAATACATCTAAACGGCTATAGCGCCGAACACCAGCCAGGCAGTGAGCAATTAGACGAGCTCATGGAAGACTTTTCGGGAACCCCCATTGGTAGGGCATTACACCCTTCTTTGCCTGGAAAAACTTGGCGTTACACCAGCAAGTTACTCTGCAGTCTCCATTTCATCCATCCTGTGTTCTGTACTGGGTAGTGTGAGTAAACACCAGGATAGCTCCCTGCAACAACAGCTCAATCAAAGTGTCTTATCTGATTTAATTTTTTGTCTAATCATCACGAACTGAGCCTCCTGGCTCCAGATTACAAATTGTGTCTGGTTGTGTGTGCCTTTTGTTTTCATCACAGGGCCCCAACCAGCTGCGACGTGGCCTACCCCGGGCAATGCATTAGGCTAGCCTATCTCACCAACTGGGTACCCAGCGTGTGTGTGACTGTGTTGAGGGACTAAAAAGTGCATGCATAATTGCCTGACTTGATCAGTAATAGAATCAATCAACCTGATTACACCCCTCCCTTGTTCAAGTCCCCTGAATAAATCAGATCTAACTCTTTTTGCATCTAATTTGACTGTGGTTCTAGTTTGTACCAAAAGCATTGTACTGTTGTCATTTGCTGTGCCTAACCTTGCTTTACAGGGGGTCTCCAGGGTCAAACTGGTGGGGCCAGCCCTGGTGGTAAGTGCAAACAGTGTGGGGATTTGTATGCTGAATAGGGGCTACCGTGAAAGTGTTTGTTGCATATTGTCTAGGCCACTAGATGGGAAAGAGGGGGGGTTACAGTGTCCCGGAGGGCTGTACCCGGGTTAGCCTTGCTACTAACAATCCTGTCCTCCGGATGGAGGCACCCATTTCAGTACCCAGGCCCCTTAACCTGCTACTAGCCAAGCAAGCAGGGGTAGTAGTCCTTGGGATAGTGACACTTAGGCGTTACATCTTGGAGGCACCAACCCTGGGATTTGCACCTTCTAGTGGTCAGAAGTGGGTACAACAACTCCACACTTAAAAATTGTGGTAAAATGGATGCGCTCACTACGCCCAAGTTTAAACTTGCTCCCCACAAGCTGCTAGTGCACCGTATGATGGAGTGGAGCGAGACAGAGGGGGTGGCCCCCGGAAAGCTCTGCTATTAATAGACGCCCCCTTGGGGATGGAATAATGCCACTATTGTGGAAGTGGTCGAATGAATTAAGTGTTTGGAGAAGGTTGAAGTAAGGAGAAGGAATTCCAACCTGTTTGATCAAACTATGGTGGCCCTACTCTCCTACAGCCTGCTATTGAACCAGAGGAGATACCCCCTGTCATTCTGCCTGAAGGGTCCCAAAAGGGGTGGAGGGTCATTCACTTACATAGCGACCCGGCTGCTCCTGGAGGGTCCCCCCACATAGAGGGGTTCAAAGACAAGCTGTTTAAACTGTTAGCCTCTGAGGGGTGCTCTGCTACAGAGCTAGTAAAAATGTTAGAGCTTTCTGAGGATGTCACTCCCATGCAGTCCCCTATAGCCTCTCTCACCACCCCTACAGTTGCTTCCTCCATAGTGATACCCACTGTACATGCAGACTCATACCACAGACTTAGGCTCTTTTGGCATTGGCCCCAGTGCCCATGGAGGAGGACGATCTGGAAACGTGAATGGACTATGCCACCCCATTGGTCCAGGAGTGGCAGTGTGCTGAGGGGGAAAAGAGGAAGAGGCTCATGGAAAGCTTGAGGGGCCCTGCACTGGAGGCCATTCACTTCCTGCGATCCACCAGCCTGGAGACCACGGCCGCTGAATACCTCTCTGACTTGGAGGGAGTATTTGGTAGCACTGAGTTGGGGGATGATCTGATGTGGAAGTTTAAATCTGCAAAACAGTGGAAAAAGGAAGTTATCAATGTTTGTCACGCAAACTGAGCGAGCTTTGCAGCGGGCTCACAGGAAAGGAGGGGTGCCCACCAGTGAATTGAACAGGGTCAGGCTAGATAACATCTTAAAGTCAGCAAGGTACTCTAGCATGATGTTGTTAAAACTTAAACTGCAGGATAGAAGTGGCCACCCCCTTGAATATTGCTATCTCATGAAAGAGATCCATGAGGCTGAGAATGATGATGAGGAGGGATGGGAGCCCTATGCTGGGGTTGCCCGCACCTGCCAAACCCCTGAGAGAGGTGAGGAGGCTGAACTGCAATAGATAAGAGAACTGATCAAGGAGTTAACTGAGTTGAGAGTCAGTCAACAAGCTGCTGAGGCAGCCAAACAGGCTAATTCCTGTCCAGCCACCTGCCTGAGACAAAGAGGGAAGTCCTGCCGGGAGGGGTGGGGGTACACATCATTTCCTCTGAAACCCAGCCTGAAGACAACCTGTGGGAAGAGATACAAGAACTGAGAGTTTTGGTGGGAGACCTCCTCCTAGCTACCTGAAACACTGACCCTTGGGGGAACTCAGAAAGCCAAGAGGCAAATCCCCGACCAGAGAGAGACCCCGAGACTCCCTCACTACGTTCAAGCAGGGGAACAGCTCCTCTTCCCCTAGAGACTCTAAAGAACCTGCTTTCTGTTACCACTGTGGAGAAGATGGGCACACCCGGTTCATCTGCCGTTTACCTGAGAATTTGAGAAAAGTTACTACTAGGCTGCTGGCATTGATTCAATGGAGCAACATATGGCTACAAGGTGGGGCTGCACAAAAAAGCTATTCATCCAAGGTAGCTGTAAAGCCGACATCCAAGCCCATGTCACCTGAGTGGTCCGAGGTGGTGGGCTCTTCAATGGAAACTAGAGTGACGGTGAATGGTGTGTCTGCCCGGGCCGTGCTTGACAGTGGATCTCAAGTAACCATAGTATTTCAAGATTGGTACCAGAAGCATCTGCCTGATGTGCCCCTACAACCCTTGGAAGGTTTGCACGTGTGGGTGTTGAGTGAGAAGTCCTATCCATACTCGGGGTATATCTGGATTTGTCTGTCAATCTCTACCAATGTGGCTGGGGTAGATGAACAAGTTGAGACCCTTACCCTAATGTGTTCCCCCATCAGACTGTATGATGGGGTTCCCCTATTAATTGAACAAACGCCCACATGTTTGGGAAACTGGCACAACTCTGCCATGAGAAACAACGGCTACGGTCTGGACAGGCCCTAAGAATTCCAACATTAATCAAAAGGGATTATGACTTGCAACAGAAACACAATGAAGTGGACTGAGATGAGCCAATGGGGATAGTGTGGAAAAAGGATCCTGACTCTTTGGTGTTGGCCCCCAACGCCCAGTGTACGATCCATGGAGAAGTCTGCCTAAGGAGAGATGTAAAAAGCAAAATATTGATGATAGACACCTCTGGTGAAGGGAAGCTGCCAGAGGGGTTGATGGTTAAGCCCAGTTTACTACCTGCATGTGCCCATGCCTATGCCCGCCGAGTGATGGTGTAAGTGATAAACATAGGACAGGGAAGTTCGTGTGAACCGGGAATGTACACTGGCTACAGTACATTGCACAGACACTGCAGTATTACCCAGTAACAAGTACTCTGGCAAAAGGGAGAAAGTGACCCTTTCCCAAGATGTCCAAAATATACTCCTTTTAAACTATGAGCCACTTACTTTACGAATAGAAGGTGACATTCATGAACGGTCCCAACTCCATCTCCCATTTTATCTAAAGATTGATCTTATCCATATGAATATATTGCCCAGACTGTTGTACCCATTTCAAATTATACCCATATTTCCTACCCCCTCCTACTATACATCCTGGAACTGTACTTTGGTCAGGTTTGTTTGGGGAGGTAAAATACCTCAGATCCGATGGACCATTTTGCAACTTCCCAAGGCTAGGGGAGGCTTGGCCCTCCCTAACTTGTTTAAATATGCTCAGGCCACTGTCCTAGTTCGTATCATGCAGTGGAGTAATCCGGCATACACACTCCACTGGAAGTTCATAGACCAAATTCTTAACCAAATTCAGGATTTTGTTCCAGTTGTCTATTCTCCAAACTCTTTCGGCTGGGCCAACTACCTACTTACAGGGCATGCATTCCAATTTAGAGACCTGGTGTAAACTATGGACCTCAGGGGATTTTGAGACAGTTTCTTATTTCTTGCAGCTTATTAAGTCAGAGATGTTGTCCCCCCCCCCCCAAGCATTGCAGACATTGGAGCATTGGAGTGGGAGGGGCTTAAAATTCCTGTTTCAAGTAATACAGCTGAAGCGACCTCTTCCCTTTTACAAGATTCAGGAAATATACACGATCCAGCAAGCTGACCTTCTGATATGTCTTATTAAGGGACCTTTTAACTCAGAGGGATCCTCATAGGAATGCCCTGCCAAAACCACTTCCTATGCTATTACACCATTTTATTGCAGCCCTTAAGGGGCAGCAATGACCACCGCTTATTGGAGTGACATATGAGGGACTACAGGAGCTCTCTCGAGAATCTACTGTCTCAATCCCGAAGGCCTGGAACTGGGAATTAGAGTTTCCAGTCTCAGAAGAGGATTGGAATAAATACACAAAGCTTTCTCTGAGGGTCCCTCTTGCCCCCTATTGGAAGGAATTTTCTTGGAAAACAAGTAACCAGTTTTTTAATACTCCAGCTAAAGTAGCCAAAATAACAGGTGACCCTCATGGAAAATGGAGAAATTGTGAGGAGGTGAAGGTAGGCCACTGCCATGTCTTCTGATCCTACCCTACTATTAGGGGGTTCTGGCAGGAAATAGCAACAGCTCTGGTCGAATTGGTTGGAGAAGAGGCAGTTCTAACCCCTGAATTGGTCCTCCTAACGGTTCTCCCCTCGAGGGACTTTGTGTCCAAAATGGGTCTCTCCTGGTGACCTATATCTTGGCTACCAAGAAGGTGATTACCCGTCTATGGGGTAGAAGTGATCCACCCATGTCCCATGATTAGTTTAAGATTCTGAGAACTTAATGTGCTAGAGAGGCTTTCCTCCAGGGGATTAAACCCAGACACTATATTTGAATTTAGATGGCGAAAATAGGTAATGTATGCATCTCTGCATAATCCCCTTTTCATACCATGATATATAGGTATAAAGAATATATCAGCTGTGGGGAACACCCAGAGGACATTACAGGTAGCTTGACAGTTTCTTAGATGGTCCACCTGCTCAGCTTTAAATTAAACACCTTTAACCTTATATTGTATGCTTCTATATGGTATTTGTATCATCTCATGTACCTCTATGGACTTTTAACTACCAGACCATATCAGTATTCTTTCCACACCTATTGTCCCTCTGTACGATTGACTGTTCTGAATCAATTATGTCTCACTTGTACTGTTGGATGGATATTTATGAGAAAAAAAATCTAAAATTTTACAAAGATTACAGTGGCATTCATAGGTCCCTCAGATTAGTAGGAGTCTGGGGGTTCCTCGCTCATGAATTGTTGTCCATATCCTAGTAGGAAAAACAAGATCACATTGTCGAGCAGAAACAGCACAGATAGGGGTTTTGGTAGTCACTGGGGGAAAGAATCCTCTATGAATCCATCAAATTAGAGGATGTTGCATTTGCACTGATCCTTACTGAGTTCAGACCATTGAGAACCAATAATCGCTATGTAATCCAGAAATATCTGGATCCCCCTCCAAAAAACTTGTCACCCAGATACCCATCATAACCTTTAACTTATCACTGGATATACACAGTTGTCCCCCCCCCCCCGAAAAGAACTGGATACAGGTATCTGCCCCACAGAATGGTTTGCCTATGCAAGGATGCTATTTAACAGAGCTAACTTCTCCCCCTGGAAATGTCCCCCTTTTTTCAAAGCCTTTAGAAAGAGTAGTGGTCGCTGGCCCAGTGGCACCAAGGCCATACCTTGTGCCATGCTGGTGACCGAGACACAGGGTGTGTCGCAGCAGGATTGAGCAGACAAAAGCAACTGTAGTCTCTGGAGTATAGTCGCCACCCCCTGTAGTACTGCTGCCACCAGGTGCAGGTCCAGTGGTTAGCGTAGGCAGGGGCGACACTTAGTAGGCGGGTACCTCAAGATGCCACGTACTCATGCCTCCGTGTGCATGTGTTTGACGTAAGGGGCTGGGTTATAGGGAGAAACCTGGGGGAAAAACATGGAAAAAAGGTAGTGGGCTCAGCTCATCTTAGTGGTTTAGCTTTGAACAGTGTTTACCATGACAGACTGAGGTCAGCTGGACAGCCAGATAAGCCTCTCATTTAAGCCTAGATATTACCTCTATCTGCATCATAATTATTGGGAATGAAACATCACAAGGGGGTGCACAGGAAGGACAGCCTGGTTCAGTTATTGCCCAACGCAGAATTCATGACAGACTTCCACATGCAACCCCCCCATTACAAACCCATTTTAGAAAAATGACAAAATGTCAATACTTTTAGTTCCTTTTCATTTTATTTAGAGTGTAAAATATTCAATTTCAATTTTTGGTTTCAGAGTAAAGACAGCAGTTGTTGAAGAGACCAATCAATGTGGATCAGGAGACTGAATTGGGCCTTCTCCGTCTAGCAACATTTTCCTGTTGTGGGACCATCACACCTCCTCTTGTGGGAAAAGGATCTGTTGTGGGAACAAATACAGGTAGTTACTATCTAGTTCCTTGGCACGGTGCGGCACCCCAGCTATCCCAGGCTACAAAGTTCTCATCCTTAAGTGCAATTAGACAAAAGCAAGAAAGAATTCTGGACTCTGACTGGTCAGTGTGTGCCTGAGACAGTGATAGAGTATAACCTCACAATCTGTCACTTCATTTTCACATCTTCTCTTCAGAAACAGATACATTGCCACACTAAAATCTACTAAAAATCTACTAAAAAACATTAAGTGTTTATTTTGTACACCAACGAGCCATTGTATAATTGCACGAGGCCCAGCCACCCCAGGTGTGATGTAATCCCAGCACGGCACACCCTGTCGTGCATTACTGCTTAATTAATGGTTAGTGACTTCCAAGGACTTGGGGCATTTTTATGCTTCAATTCTCATTTACAGAAACTGTACAAGTCCAAATGATCCATAATAACTGCAGTTCTCTTTATATAAAGATTCTATAGTTCTTCATGGGACAGGAACATGGGGTAAATGTAGAGAAATATGCTGAACCTGCATGTATTTTGCCCGGTAGCACCTCCCCCCCCCTTTTTTTTCCCCAGCACTGGTTCAAAGTATTCTTCCATCCAAACAGGCACTGGTACTTACTACCAATTGTTTTTAACCATTTGATTTGCAGGTTCCGGTCAGTAACATCGCAGAACAAAATAAAGTGGCAAAAACAGTGCCACCATCAATATTGGCAGCACAAAATGATGCGTGCCAGAACAATGCAGGCCACATGACACACAGGTAGCAAACAATGTCCACCACATGGAGAGACTGCACTAGAACCACAGGGG
The DNA here is from genome assembly GCA_016271365.2 of Neoceratodus forsteri. Classification (NCBI taxonomy): domain Eukaryota; kingdom Metazoa; phylum Chordata; order Ceratodontiformes; family Ceratodontidae; genus Neoceratodus; species Neoceratodus forsteri. The sequence goes on along the minus strand of CM028130.1, from coordinate 127,222,622 downwards.
CCAGGAGCACAAGCCAGCATGCCGTCTCCCCTGTCCTGTGTGATACGTGTGTTGCTGGGGACACGATGGCTTGTACTGCTGGCCTCTTGCATTATCCACGGCCATCCACATGGTGGCCATGGTCCACCTGTCCTCCAGTGGTTACCCCGGTGCATGTTCTCCATTACTCAGCAGTCTGGGTGGGGGTATCCCACCATGTGGGTGCCTGTGCCATTAGATTACCATGGTAGGTGTCCAGTGGTCTGCTTCCCCCAGTGGTGGCTGCACCCTACCCTGTTCCATCTCCTTGCACCCCTGTGCTGTTCCTGTGTATGGGTGCCTGCTGCTGTGTGTTTCGGTGCAGTGCCTCCATGCGGTGGGCATTGTTTTCTACCAGCGTGTTGTATGGTCTGCATCGTTCTGGCATGCTACATTTTGTGCTGCCAATATTGATGGTGACACTGTTTTTGCCGCTTTATTTTTGTGCACTTTATTTTGTTCCACGATGTTACTGACCAGAACTGATTTGCATACAATACAGATATACATAGACATTAAATGACAGTAAAAAGATCACAGTACACAGACTTATAATCAGAAATAAACAGCCTGCAGAGATGCAGAATATGAACTATTAAAATATCCTTTTACAGGGAAAAAGGACTTGCAGTGTAGTTATCCTTTGCACTACAGTCTGCACAGAAAGAGTACTGTGCCAAGCTCTCAATGCTGACCCATTACAAGGCATAAAATAAGCAGGTTTGCATCGCAATTTGTGACCCAAGATTGGAGAAAAGCAAGTCAACTTTTGAAATGATTAGCAATCATTGCTAATCATTCTGAATTGGCCCTGGGTCCTTTAAAAATGCCCTTTTTGGCATTTTGGGCCATGTTTCTTTAAATCCGCCCCCCTCTGATTGGCCTGCGGCACCCCCCCAGGTCTCTGCATGGGAGAAACATGCCCTCTTGCAGTGTGACCCCAGGAGAAGGGCAAGCAGGTTCAAAAGCTCCAGCCAGATCAAAACTTAAGGTATGTTAGTTTTTTTAATTTTGGGCGGGGTTTGCTGCTTGTTGGTGGTATCCTGTAAACATTTGTTACTGTCTTTCAGGGAGGTGTCTCACTGAAGCAGGGGAGCAGAGGAAGCAGAGACAGCGCTAGAGGGGACTGGGACACCATAGAGCCGTGTGAAGCATTGTGGCGGGGCGAGCAGGTGTGGTGCAGATACCCGGCCGAGCAGCACGCAGAGCTGAGCAGACAATCAAGGGAGTATGTACAAAAACAGCACTTTTCTATTTTTGTCCAGGGAGCCTGGATGAGTGAACCGAGTGAGAGACACATTGCAGGGCAGTGGCATGACTGGGGGGAACACGGTCAGCAAGCCGGGCACCGAGTGACTCATGAGCAAAAATTAATGGAGAAGAATGGGAGAGAAAACAAAGTAAATGTGAACTATAGTTTGGCAGAGACTCCGTAAACAGCGTGTAAACAGTCTTATTTTTGTGCCCGGCCCCATCGAATGCCAGTGACTGATCTGGTGGGGGAAAATACAACTGTGCTCTTGCAAACTTTGGGGACAGAAAACAAATATTGTGCCCTGGTCTTTCCAGAGACTGCTGAGGACTATATTGTATCGTACCTGCCCTGCTTTTGGCAGAGATGAAGGGGCAACTAGTGATTAAACCTTACAGTCATGCCCCGCTTTAAAATGTGCCCAGCCCTTATTGCAGCAAAGATGGGGGATAAGAAAACAAACTATTTGACTTGCAAGTAGAACATTTTGGGAACGGAACAAGAAGTGTGCCCTGGTTTACTCCAGAGACTTTTATGAAGGGGAGCAAAGAAAAGAAAAACTTCTGACATTTAAGTAAAATGTACCCTGCTTTTGGCAAAGATGAAGGGGGCAATGAGTGGTCATCTTCCCACCCTGCCTGTTTTTTTTGTGCCCAGCCAGCCCTTTTTTTGCAGCAGTGATGAATTGTGCCCTGGTTTTTCCAGAGTCCTTAGGGGAGATGGAAACAAAGCAGTAAAAAAATCGTATCTGTGCCTGCTCTGCCTTTAAACTTGATAAGAGAACAAAAACAAAAATACACCTGCTCTGTTCTGCACTGTGGAAGTTGTCTTGTGTGCTGCCCTGCCCATCAGACCTGAGGGAACATTAAATGAAGACTAGCCCTGCTGTCAGCTAAGAGCTAATTGCTGCAGCGGTGAACTTTGTTCAGTTCACAGCTCTGAAACTTTAAGTGTATGCCCTGCCCATGGTACAGACTGGGGACAAGTAAGACTATGTCCTGCTGCCAGCTTTCCTGCAGCAGTGAACTTTGGGGAAGTGTTCTGTTCGCAGCTCCGAAACTTTAAGTGTGTGCCCTGCCTGCAGAGATGGACATTTTGGGGGAGGGTGGCTCGGGGGTCACAGCAAATCTGCAGCTGCCATTTCTCTTTTTTAACAGAGAAAGTAGCCAGATTATAGTAACTTGTGTTAAATTAACTGCTAGACAGACTCTTGACAGCTGACTGGCAAGGAGGGTCACCAGGGTGGTAAGGGGGGGGGCGCCAAGGCAAGAACGGAGCATAACCTGGCCAGGGATATCTGGGGGAAGAAGGGTTCTATTGATACATAGGGGAGAAAAGAAAAGCGAGGGCATAGATCAGCAGGATTAGGTCTGGGGAGGGATGGGCGCAGGGGAACAAGCAGAAGTACTAAAGGAGCACTTTGCCTCGGTCTTTACCAGGGGGAAGGGGAGCCCACAGAATCGGGATGTCAGTTACAGCCCGAAGGATTGGAAGGGGCTAGGGCGGGGGACAGGCTGAATTTAGAGGGGCATTGGCGGGAGCATAAGGAGGAGGGCTGGGAGGGTGAAATCACAGTGGATAGGGCGAGAGAGGCCCTCCAGTCACTAAGGACTGAGAAGTGCTGGGGCCAGATGGGCTACATCCAAGAGTGCTGGAGGAACTGGCGGATGTGCTGGTGGTTCCACTGGCTGCACTCTTCAACATCTCTCCAAGGACAGGGTGGGTGCCTTAGGATTGGAGGGTGGTTCATGTGGTGCCCATCCACAAAAGGGGGGGGGTTGTCCAGAGAGGAGATGGAGAATTATAGGCCTGTTAGCCTAATGTCTGTGGTAGGCAAGGTTATGGAGGGCATCATCAAGGAGAGACTGGAGGGGCAGCTGGAAAGTTTGGGGCATCCAGATGACAGGCAGAATGGTTTTGTTCCAGGGAGGTCATGCCAGTCCAACCTGGTGGAGTTTGATTGGGTGATGGGTGCCCTGGACCAACAGAGGCCAGTGGATGTCCTCTATCTGGATTTCAGTAAGGTGTTTGATACGGTACCCCACAACAGCCTAACAAAGCTGGGGGGGATGGGCAATTGCTCAGGTGTGTGGAAAATTGGCTTACAGGGTGAATACAGAAGAGTGGTGGTTGGCGGGATAGTCTCTTCCAGAAGGGTCACCCAGGGTTCGGTCCTGGGGCCACTCCGGTTCAATGCCTATGTCTGACATAGGGAGGGGTGTTAGGAGTAGGCAGAGTCTCTTTGCGGATGACTCAAAACTGGGAGCACTTGCAGATGAGGATGAGGGGAAAGAGGCCATTTGGGGGGACCTGGATACCCTAGGGAGGTGGTCAAGGAAGTGGGGACTGAAGTTCAACACAGGTAAATGTAAGGTGCTGCATCTGGGGGCAAAAAATCCAGGCCATTCACACACTCGGGGGTGGGGGTCATCACACTACAAGCCACAACAGGTGAGAGGGACCTGGGGTAGTGGTGGACATTAAAATGAACATGTAGAACTGTTGAAGAGCCACAGTTAAAGCAAACAGAATACTCTGCTGCATGACCAGTGGGATTACCTCCAGGAGGAGTGAGGTGATCCTCCCTCTGTACACCGCCCTGGTCAGGCCGCACCTTGAGTACTGTGTGCAATTCTGGAAAACACCTTAAGAAGGACATAGCACTGCTGGCGAGGGTCCAGGAGGGTGACAAGGATGATACAGGGCATGGAGGGTAGGACCTATGAGGAGAGACTGGAAGAACTCAAGCTGTATACATTGGAGGAGAGGAGGGACAGGGGCACATGAGAGGTCTTCAAGTATGTAAAGGGGATAAATAAGGGAAGAGCCAAGGAGGTGTTCAGGCTTAAGAAGGGGGGGGAGAGAACTACCAGGGGGCACGAGTGGAAGCTGGGGGGGGGGGAGAAGAGTATGGCGGAATGCAGGAGGCACTACTTCACTGAGAGGGTGTTGGGACCATGGAATGCACTGCCCAGGAGTCTGGTGGAAGAGAGCACAGTGGAAGGTTTCAAGAAGGGTTGGGACAGGTACAGGGGGATACTGAACCCTCTGGGTTGGGGGGAGGAGCAGGCTCCCAGTAGGGGTCTGGCTAATGAGCAGACACGATCGATCATGAGGCCTATTCTGCTGGCTTTTACTACGTTACTCTTGTTTTCCTAACTTCAAACTTTTTAATTGCAGTCAGACATGGCTTGAGTTAAATTAGCAACTGTAGAAGTATGGCGCCAAAAATATGATCCAGATAAAAACTGGCTACAGATCAGCAGTGAGGGAGACTGTGCAGTGCATGTTAGTTGCAAATTGTGCTGCGACTACAGAGATGAGTTGTGTGGGTTAAGGAACTTCAGTGAGGCATTAATTGCAGGGACAAAAACCTGCCCTGCTCCACTAAAAATCTCTGGAGCTGATGGTTCCCTCCTGCATCTTGCAGACTTCATCAAGTACCTGGGGGTAACCCCTTGACCTGCAACTTGACCTCTCCTTGCACATTTGTAACATTTGTAAGGCTACAAACTGCAAGTTGGGCCTGACATACAGAGCAAAAAACTGTCTAACCCCAGCTACATGGGTCACCCTAGCCAAGGGGGGTATTTAACTGTATCAGACTGAAATATGGTTTTCCATTCTTGCCTCACTGTTCATGTTAAGTGTAATGCTACGCTATTCCATGTTTGTTGGGCTCTCACCCATGAAATGTAATACTTGTGTAACCTCCATACTAATGGGGGTTCCTAGAAGCCTTTCCTGGAGCTTGCCTAAATGCTCCATGCCTGACTGGTGTTCAGCGTAAGGCCGCTTCTGTGGGCATTGTGAGTGCTTTTAAAAAGCCTCCAGTACTGTGTCTTTAAGAGCTGCCTGCTCGCAGGTTTTTGTGGTACAAATGGGGGACTGGGATTTCCCTGCTTGAGCCCCGCTCTGGACTGCTGTTTGATCGCTCCGTTTCTGTGGTCGCTAGGAGCGCAGAGGGGGTCTGTCTAACAGATAAGGTTGTCCCCTTAAAAACATGTATAGTATTGGTTAAATTGCAATTTGTCTAACCTCTCTTTATTGCAGCTGGGACTTTGTGTTGTGCCCCTCCATATTGGACCCAGACTGTGTGAAAGGGGGTCCAACAGTAGCTAAGGGGCACTGGAAATGGAGTGGAGGTGACCAACCAGGAATCAGGACTCTGGCTGGAGCCAGATGACCAATGGGGACACCACTTGTAGTTCTTGGAAGTGGCATTATGGGCCATGGTGCCTTTTCGCACCACTGAGGGCCAGACTAAGTGACTGGCATGTGTAACCAGCCAATGGAATTGGGTAGCGCCTGAGCTGTGAGGATTGCCCCATGCTGTTAGGGGCAGATGCGTTGTGAGTGTGAAGGAGAGGGGAGCTCTGAGCTCCTGCGCCATTGAGTGTTCACGCGGGAAGCGCATGAAAGGCCTGAGGCAGCTGTTTGCATTGCCAGTGTTCCAGGGACAAAATCCGCAGGCTTGTGGTCAGAGGATGCTGTGTCCAAGCACAGCTATCTACCAGGCTACACCTGAAGAGGACTGGAGAATCTGCTGAATCGCGCTCGGTCTGTCAGGACAGTGAAGCTGCAGTGAAACGCCCGTATGGCTGTAAGTTCGGTCGGATCCTGAAAGCAGCTGCCTGGTATGGTACCCCTCTGTGTTTTTCCATGTAAGTGTGTGAGGAGGCCTTGAAGCTCAGGCTCAGCCCTGTGAGTGTGAAAGCGTGGTCCTCTGCTGGAGTTGTGAGTACTGAATCAGGGTAGCTCCCTGTTAAAGGTTACAAACAAAGCCTAAATTGTTTTGTTGTATTACTGACAGCACTAATTGAGCTTTCTGGCACCATCTGACCTGCTCAGGGATTAACTGCTCGCGTGTGTCAGGGCCCAACCAGCTGCATCGAGGAACTAGCCATTAGGGCTTGGGTACCCATAGACAGTACTTACTAGGCCTGTGCACAGAGCCATAGATAGATTTATATATATTGTAGTGGTAAGCCAATTAACCTGATTCCCCCCCAACCCGGTTCTTGTTATCTCCCCTTAAATAAATCAGATTGCTTGTTTTGCAAAAGTACACTGGCTAATTTGTGTATTAATGGGGAAATACTGCACAGTGAATGTGGTGTAACTGTACCTTACTTTCCAGGGGGTCCTCCGAGTGAGCTGACTGGTTCGAGCCGGGGGGTAAGTGTAAGTGGTAGAGACTCTGAAGTTGAACTGCGTGGGCCACTAGTGGGAAGAAGGGGGGGTTGCAGCAACCCAGAGGGCTGTGACCGAGTCAACCATGACAGTTTCAACCCCGACCTCGGGGTGGAGGCACCCGCCAACGGATCTGGGCCCCTCACCCTGCCACAGTTAGGGCAGGCAGAGGTAGTAGACCTTAGGATAGCGCCCCGTGGGGGTTACACTTGTGATGCCTATTTACCCATACCCGCTTGAGGGTATGGAAGATCCTACTCTGTACATCCTGCATTTGACTGCTATTCTGCCCTCACAATGAATGCAAACGACTTTCTCCATGCCTGTACCTTGCTGTTTCTGACTACTGATGATGTAATGTTTTTTATTGCCTGATGTTTGTCTGTACCTTGTAATCTCCCAGGTAGCACCTGAAAATAGGCACTTGGCTGTCTAGTGTACTTACCTGGTTAACAAAAGCAAATAAATAAAAGTTGACACCATCCAAAACATCTTCCGACAGAACAGCACAAGAAAGCTGTTAACATTTTCAAATTTGTTAAAACAAGGTCACCACTTGATATAAATCGCCATACCACAATTGGTAAGTTTAAAATGGGGGGGATGTTAGGGGGTTGGACCAAGACTTAAAGTGAGTACTTTGCATCAGTTTTTACCAGGGGGAATGGAGGGGCTATGTCTTGCAGGGGCAAACCGGGGGAAGGGACCGGACTGGTAGAGATCAGGGGCCCTGACGGGTCTGGGGAAAGGGAGTGGCCACCATTGACAGGTGGGGCACCAGCAGTACAGGGTGCAGTGGGGAGGAGGTGGAGGCTGAAATACCGGTAGAGAGTAAGGGAAGCCTTTCGGTCCCTTCAGACGGAGAAGGCACCTGGGCCAGATGAGATATAACCCAAGGTGCTGAGGAACTGCCAGATGTCCTGGAAGTCCCCTTGGCAGAGCTCTTCAACATCTCCCTGAGAACTGGATGGGTGCCCCAAGACTGAAGGGTGGCCCATGTCATGCTGATCCACAAGGGGGGGGTCAAGGGAGGAAGCGGGAAATTACAGGCCCATTAGCCTGACGCCAGTGGTCGGCAAGGTGATGGAGGGTATCATCAAGGATAGGCTGTGGGGTTACTGGAGCAAAATGGGTATTTGGACGATAGGCAGCATGGCTTTGTCCCGGGAAGATCATGTCAGACAAACCTTGTGGAGTTCTGACTGGGTGACGAGGGCCCTGACCTGTGGTAGGCCGGTGGACATCCTTTCTAGAGTTCAGCAAGGTGTGGGATTTGGTACCCCACAGTGGCCTGCTGGCTAAACTGAAGGAAATGGGGATAGGGAGACACTCAAGATGGATAGGAAATTGGCTCTCTGAGCATAGTCAGAGGGTGGTGGTTGGGGGGCTAGCCTCATCCCCAAGGTGGGTTACTAGTGGAGTGCCCCAGGGGTCAGTGCTGGGGCCACTCCTGTTCAACACCTGTCTCAAACACAAGGAGGGGAATCAGGAGTGAAATGAGTCTCTTTGCAGACTACTCAAAGTTGGGTGCAGTAGTGGATGAGGAGGGGAAGGTGGCCTTGCAGGTGGATCTCAAGGCTTTGGAAAGGTGGTCAGGAAGATGGAAACTAAAATTCAATGCGGGGAAGTGCAAGGTTCTGCACCTGGGACTCAGAAATCCAGGCCAGGGGTATACCCTGGGAGGAGACAAAATTCAAGTCACGGCAGGTGAGAGGGACCTGGGGGTAGTGGTAGATATCAGAATGAACTCAGACCTGTAGGAGGGCAGCAGCAAGGGCAAATAGGATGCTGGGATGCATCACCAGGGGGATTACCTCCTGAAAGGCAGAAGTGATCCTAACCCCTGTACAACTGCTTGGTTAGGCCACACCTCGAGTATCATGTGCAGTTTGAGACCACATTTAAAGAGGGGTGCTACACTCCTAGAGAGGGTTTAAAGGGCAACCATAATGATCTGGGGCCTGGGGGAGAGGACTAATGAGAAGAGGCTCAGGGAGCTCTACATGTACACTCTGGAGTAGAGGAGGGACAGGGGGACATGATAGAAGTCTTTAAGTACATAAAAGGGATCAATAAGGGGGGCCCAGTCAGGGTGCTCCAAAGGAAGGGGGCAAGCTCAGAGGGGAGAGGAGGTGTTATTTCATTGAAAGGGTGGTAGAGCCATGGAATGTGCTACCCAGGGAGCTGGTAGAGGCAGAGACTGGCCGGGTTTAAGAGGGGATAGGATGAGTACAGGGGAGGTTAAATCTAAGCAGGTCCAGTGCAGGTGGCACATCTGCAACTGGGGACAGTAGAACCCGAGGGGAGGACACCAAAATCAGTCCTCAGTGCGGGTGCTGAAAATCGAGCAGACTTGAAACAGTTAGGCCTATTCTGCTGGCATTTTGTAAGTTGTTATTTATTTTTGGGGGAGGATGTTGGGGTTTGGACCGGGACTTAAAAAGTATTCAATTTATTTGCAGGGAGAGCTTTCAGTAATGCAGAGGAACAGCATAGAACGAGTCTAGGCAGGCTGATGGAGATCCTGTGTATGATGACCAAAGAGGACATCCCTATTAAGAAGTCTGATACAACAGCAAAACAAGAGAAGAGCCATGGGGTTCATTTGGGCAATAAATACATTAACGCTGTTAGTGGGAAAGAACTCAATATATATTGGCAAGCACCTAGAAGAGAACCTGCTGGCAACTGTCAAAAATGCTAATTTTTCAGTGCTTATGGACGGTAGTACTGACAATGGTGTAACTGAAAAGTAACTGGTTTATGTAATTTATGCAAATCTCATTAATGGTCATGTGGAGACTTTACAAATGAAAACTGTATCAGATGGCACAAGTCAGGGATTGAAAAATCTCCTTTTAGACATTTTTACAGAGTCTGGCCTTAATATACAAAGACATGGTTAGGTTTGGGGCTGATGGGGCATCTGTCAACATTAAGACAGTGTCTTGCTGCTCTTTTAAAGGAAGACATACAGTGGTTAGTTGGTGATCACTGTTTCTCACAGAGATTAGAACCGACCATAAGACGCTTTGGATAACACCTATTGCAACGATGTTTCAAACTTTCTGACCCAACTGTTTTATTTAAGAAAAGTCCTAAGAGACTTAGAGAGTTATGGTCCCTTGGCCAGGCCATGGAGATGTCAGCTGAAAAGCCCAAGAAGGTCCATGGCACACGTTGGGTGCAGCATAAACTTCTTGCCACCAGTGCTGTTACCAAATCATTCCCCGTAATTTGTGCCCATTTAGAATCTATGGCTGCAGACCCAACTCATGACCAGGCCAAAGCCAAGGGAGTGTTGCAAATTATGACTAAATTCCAAATGGGGCACACGTTTTGTATTTTGAACAGCTGCTTCAGCCGCTTGCCAAGTTCTCACTAGCACTTCAAACACAAGTAGTCGAAATGCCAGAGCTACTTAGCTCTGTTGAAACTTGCAGAAACTCTTGACTATGCTAAGCAGAGTGGTCCCATAGGTGGCAGTGAACTTGACATTCTCTTAAAAATGGGTCTGATGTTCTTTCAGGAGCATGTGCTCAAGTCACATACAAGGGTGTGAAATTAACACATTTTAGTGGCCAAGTTGTTAAAGCTTTTAAACAGCAAACTAAGAAATACATTACAAACATTGAGAACTGTTGTGAACAAAGGTTCAGTTTGACTGATAAAAAGTAATATCTATAACCATGCAAAATTGTTAGATACCAGACTTTGGCCAGCAGCTGCAGACAGACGAACCGGAGCTGTATGATAATAGTGACATTACTACAGTAGCTGACCACTTTTCAGTACTTCTGCAGCCTGAATGTGACAGCATATGCATACTTGCAGGATGGCAAGAATTTAAGATTTTTGCTCAAACCAATTTCATCAATCTTTCTGCCTCTGCTATCTGGTCAAAGCTGGCATGTGTTTTTCAAAATTCTTATCCAAATCTGTTTAAGCTTATCAATGTGTTGAGAGTATTTTCTGTGTCTATTGCAATTGTAGAAAAGTTTGTCAACTATGAACAAGGTAAAAACTATCTGGAGAGCAAGTCCGCCAGAGGATACAGTAGAAACATTGATTCACATTAAAAAGCAGTGCCTCCCTCCATCTGAATTCAATTCCAGACAGGGCTGTAGACTTTTAGTGTTAAACCAAGATGTCCTGGTGACTTGGCAGCTGAGGATGGTGGACCCCGCCTCCGCCCCCCCCCCCAAAAAAGGCCTGAATTACTGGCTACATGCATGGTGAAGAAGAGTAGCAAAATAGATTGCGTCCAATCCTTGTTGGTAACTGTGTGGTCAATCAGGGTCCCAGGTGGTTACTGTGTGGTCAGTCATGGTCCCAATTATGCTGGGGCAGGGGTTTATGTTTAATTTGTCATGACTCAATATCACAAATTCACGGTCTGCTTTGCCAAACATCCTATCTTGGCTCTTAAAATGTACGTGCTGCTGCTTATTTTGCTGTATTTCTCTGGAAATGGCCAAATAAAACAGTATCATACGAACATACATATGAGCGTACGAAGAAGCAACAGATAAAGGCCATTTGGTCCTTCATGTCTGCTCGTATTGCAGGGCCGACAGCTTGAGCTAATGTCCCTGCCCTCCCCACTCCTCCCATACTCCCTACCCATGATCCTTACCTTCCCCCATGCCTATCCCAGCCTCTCGTAAAGCTGCCCACTGTCGAGATGACCTCTTCCAGCAGCACATTCCAAGTGTCCACCATCCCCCTCTTTGAAGTGCTTTCTGACCTCCCTCTTAACCTCCCACCCTCCAGCTTAAGACTGTGCACCCTCGTGAGTATGGTTGCCACTCATCTTAAAGGGACTCTCAACCTTATTTATCCCTTTCAAGTACTTGAAGGTAATACTCTGTTCTGGGATTATTGGCTCCAATATGCATAACTTTGCATTTCTTGGCATTGAAACCAAGCTGCCAGATCCTGGACCACCTCCCCAGCTTTTCCAGATCTTTCTGTAGGTCCTGTATCCCTTCAGCTGTGTCCACTCTCCCACAGAGCTTGGTGTCATCTGCAGATAGGCACATTTTGCCTTTAATGTCATCCCCAATGTCATTGCTGAAGACATTTGTAACCCCCTTACAAATGGGTGTTCCTAAAAGCCTTCCCGGAGCTGCTTAGGAGCTCCTTGCCTAGCTGGTGTTCGGCACAATGCCGCCAAAATGCAGCCACTGTAGTGTTTAAAGCCTCCAGCACGGTCCTTTAAAAGCTGCCTGCTCGCAGGCTTCAGTGGTGTGTACAGGGGGGACCGGGGTTTCCTTACTCGAATCCCGCCGGAGCTGCAGTGAAATCGCTCCCATTGTGTAGTCACTGAAAAGCACAATGGGAGCCCTTTTGATAGATGTAACTGGCAATAATTAGTTAGAGTATTAGTGGAATTACAGTTTGTCTAACCTGCATCCTTTGCAGCTTGGACTTTGTGCACTTGGCCCCTCCATTTTGGACTTGGACTATTGAACTGGGCCAATGGTGAGTGAGGGGTGACTAAAATGGAGATCTTTTGAGCCAACCAGGATCAGGACTCATGTTGGAGCCGGCTGGACATAGGGGATACAGCCAGTAATTCTGGGAAATGAAGTTCTGGGGTAGGGCGCCCTTTTTACAGCAATGGGGACAGACTTAAGTGCCTGGTATCTGCAGCCCACCAATGGGATCGGGTGGTGCCTGAACTGAGAGTCCTTGCCCAAACTGCCAAGGGGCAGAGTCGTTGTGGCTGTGAGTGAGGAAGGAGCTCTAGGCTCTTGCGCTGTTGAGTTTTCACACGGGAAGCACGTGTGGAAGGCCAGAGTCGGGCGGCTTGAATGCCACCAAGAGTTGGACTAAATCCGCTAGGTAGCGGTCAGAGGAGGCTGTGCAAAAGTGCAGCTACCGAACAGGCTCACCCTGTAGAGGACTGGAGAATCTGCTTCAATCGCGCTCGGTCTGTCAGGACAAGTGAAGCTGCATTGTTGGGCCCAGTGTACTGCAGTGAAAGCGATCAGGAGTATACAGCAGCTGTCTGGTATGGTACCCCTCTGCTCTTCATATAAATGTGTGGAGGAGTGTTTGAATCCCAGGCTCGTCCCTGCAAGTGGTGTGAGAGCAATCTTTCTGCTGGAGTCATGAGTACTAAGTCAGGGTAGCTCCCTGTCAGATGTTCATAGTGTGGGCAGGATGTGTCTGGCTGCTTTACTGGCTACACGAACCCAGCCTGCTGGCTCTACTTAATCCTCATAGAAATCAAGTGCTTGTTTTTGTGTCAGGGCCCCAACCAGCTGCGTCGAGAGGCTAGCCTCCTATAGCCTGGGTACCCAGAGGCAGTGACTTATAGGTTAGGCCTGTGCACAGTGCCCTAGGTATACATATATATGTTAGAGTGGTAAGCTAATTAACCTGATTTCCCCCGGTCCTTGTTATCTCCCCCCCTAAATAAATCAGATTGGTTGTTTTGCAAAGGTATACTGACTGAACTGTGTGTCTATGTTGAACTACTGTACAGTAGTTATTGTGTAACTGCATCTTACTTTTCAGGGGGTCCCCAGAGCAAGCTGATTGAACCAAACCTGGGGGTAAGTGTATATGGCAAGGGTACTGTAGTTTACTTGAGTGGGTCACTAGTGGGCAGAAAGGGGGGTTGCAGTGACCCAGAGGGCTGTGACACGGCCATATCAGACTGTTCCAACCCGACCTCTGGGTGGAGGCACCCGCCATCGTATCCAGGCCCCTCAACCTGTTAACGTCAGAGCAGGCCGGGGTAGTAGCCCTTGGGATAGTGCCCCCTAGGGGTTACACATTGAATAACACCGGCCACAGCATGGAGCCCTGTGAGACCCCACTGGTTACCTCTCTGGTGCCAGATAACTCTCCCACCAACCACCCTCTGGGTTCTGTCCCAGAGACAATTTTCCACCCATCTGGCTATTCCCCCCCCCACTCCAAGATCCACCAACTTCCTGATCAACCTTTCATGGGGCACAGAGTCAAAGGCCTTTCTGAAATCTACAGCTTAGCCCCCCTGTCTACTGGTTTAGTGACACAAAAGTCAGATTTGTTTGACATGATTCCCCCCCCCCGCTGCATCTGGGGGTCAGAAACTTGGACCATGTATACACCGGGGGGGGGGGGGTCACACTGCAAGCCACATTAGGCGAGAGGGATCTAGGGGTCATGGTAGACATCAAAATGAACAACACTGAAAATTGTCGAAGAACCACAACAAAAGAAAACAGGACACTGTGCTGCATAGCCAGGGGGATTATCTCCAGGAGGAGGGAGGTGATCCTCCCTCTGTATAATACCTTGGTCAGGCTGCACCACTGTGTGTGTAGTTCTGGAGGCTCCACCTTAGGAAGGGCATAGCGCTGCTGGAGAAAGTCCAGAGGAGGGTGACCAGGATGATTCAGGGCATTGGGGTGAGGAGAAGAGGCCCTATGAGGAGAGACTGGAACAGCTCAGGCTGTGCACTGGAGGAGAGGAGAGACAGTGGTACACGATAGACATCTTCAAATATGTAAAAGAAATAAATAAGGGCAGAGCCAAGGAGGTGTTCAGGCTAAAGAACGGGGCCGGGGGCACAGGAGGAGTGTAGGAGACACTACTTTACTGAGAGGGTGGTGGAGCCATGGAATGCACTGCCCAGGAGTCTGGTGGAGGAGGGCATAGTGGAGGCATTCAAAAAGTGGTGGGACAGGCACAGGAGGAAACTGAAGCCAAGGAAGACTATCTTTGGGGGGGAGTGGAGAATCGAGCACCTAGTAGGCGGCTGGCAGTTGAGCAGACACAGACCAAGAGGCCTATTCTGCTGGCTTCTAGTATGTTAGTATTATGGGAACTAGCAGTTTCACAAATGACCGAAAAGGACCAACAGAAAAAATCAAATAAGATGCAGAACAGAATAATGGAGCTCAATATGTATACCCTTGAGCAAAGGAGGGAGAGAGGTGATATGATCGAAACATTCAAACACCTTAAGGGCATTAACAAGGTGAAAGAGTGTAACATGTTTAAATATAAGAAAAATAGCAGGACAAGAGGACACAGCATGAGATTAGAGGGAGGCCGATTAAGGGGGAATGTGAGGAAATTCTTTTTCACAGAAAGAGTGGTGGATGCATGGAACGGCCTACCTCAGGAAGTGGAGGATATGAATACAGCGCAGGGCTTCAAACAGGCATGGGATAGGCATAAGGGAACAATACAGATGAGTATGAATAGATAGGCCACTGACAGAGCAAAGGCCGATGGCACCTTTATAAGGTAGAAAAAGAAATGGGCAGACTGAATGCGCCTTGCAGTCCTTATCTGCCATCAACCTCTGTGTTTCTATGTTTCAATAGCAAGTATATTGTAGAACTTCGATACAATAAGTAATTGTTCTGCAACGTAGTACATAGGACCGGGGGGGTGGGGGACAGAGCGCCCCTGCAGAAGAAATAAACAGTGGTAACAACATATATTAATAATGGATAGCGAGTATATTGCAGAACTTCGATACAGTAAGTAATAGTGCGGCAACGTAGTACGTAGAACCGGTGGGGGCGAAGCGCACACACAGAAGAAAGAAACTCCGCTGTAGTGTGGTTTCTGTATTTTTACTGTAAATGAGCCGATGTCTGATTTAGTCTGATTTACTATTTTCTGTATTTTTGCGACTTCCACTCAACTGAGACAAAAAAATTTGACTGCATTTTGTATGGTATCAGCTTTGTTTATTTATGGTGTGGTTTGCCTCGCTGCCAGTCTGTATTGTTTGTATTGTGTGTATACAGTCTCAATTGTTTTTCACTCGTGGTGCTCTACGAGTCAAATTACTGAGCAGTCTCTGAAAGCAGCGCAGCGTAGCGATCTGGCCATAATTCTTCACTATTGCCGCAGACTGAGGTCCTTTGCTGGTATGGGCTACTGCAGGTTGGCTAAAATCAATGGCAGGAAAGGACCTGACCACCAGGGTGCCACAGGGTCATTTCCTATTATGGGAACTAGCATGGGTGTTTAGAGCTAGTTCCCATAACAAGAAAACAACCAGACAACCCAAGGTCCTTTCGAATTATGGCACTGGTGGTGAGTGTGGTGTACGGGGGCAGAGCACGCGACCCCCCCCCAATAACAACCAAAAAACTCATTGTGTGCGAGAACGGGCCTTGACATTGGAAATCTCAACCTCCAGATTCCCTGTCCTTCAAACTGCAGCCACAGGGAGGCAGTATAGAGCAGTGGTTTAAGGCTCTAAGCTGCAAATCCGGGACCTGGGTTTGAAGTCCACAGCTCCCACTTGTATACTGTGTGACCCCAAGCAAGTCACTTAACTTCCCTGTGCTCCCAGGTTGCACCTGTAAACAAGCTTTCAGCTTAGTGTGTCTTACCTGGTAAAACAAAGGTAAAAAAACAAACAAACAAAAAAAACCCACCAACAACATACCTGCCTTGAAGTTGGGTCCTCCTGCGGTGGCGACTGAATCCCAGAAAACCACCTAACTGCATAGATAGTCTTGTATCTTGGGGTTATTGGTATGGGCTATCCTATACAAGCACAAAAAAACGAGCGCCCTCCGCGTAATGCTGCTCTCTCAATTGCCGACGTAACCTACACAGCTCGGCTTGTGGTATTCTTCCATTTAATCGCTGTCGGGCTGCGACCCCTCGCTACTGGTTTACCCTGGGAAGAAACCTCCCTAGAAATCTAGTACCCAACATTCCGAACTCTATAATTTCATCAAGCATTTCTGGACGTGGGTTAGCCATACTACGCAGTTCTTTTTTTGTGTTTCTTCTTTGCCAGTCAGATACTTCCCATTCTACTAAAGACTGCGGCTCCTTTGCTCAGGTAAGGCCGTGGGTTGTTTCACCTCGAACAAACTGCGTAGTATGCCAGGCAGAATTGAGGGTCAAAAAGAATAGGAACAAGGAAGCTGGTTGTTTTTATGCTCGTGCCCCTCCCTTCTGGCCCCGCATCAGCACTCTGTGTGGGAGGAGAGCATGGTCGCGAGGAGGCACCCTGCCAAATTTCCCTCCTCCTTATATGGAGAAAATGGTCATCTGTGTAAATTTTGATTAAGTTGTAAAATAAAGTAAATCAGTTTAAAGACAAATACAAATACTGGAAAAAAAACCTTTTTTTGTTAAAGTAGTCCCTCCATTTTGGGGCTATTCCATCTGATATTGCTCCTCCTTCAGAGAGGTCACAGAGCTATTCCCTTCCACTGACCCCTCCCCACCACCACATGAAGAATAAAAGATGCAGTTTCTTGCACACTATCCTCAACCAGAGAAACTGCTGTAGTACTGTTTATTTGCAGTGTTGCTGTTTATTTGGCAAAAGTATAAAGGCATTTGAGAAGGGGTTTGTGAGCTGTGAGGCATGTGGCATTACAGGACCCAGGAAGTGGAGACCCAGAACTACCAGGAAAGATAGCAGCTTGGGGCAGCTCTCTAAATTACTTACTTGTTTTATAAGGTAGAAGAGCTTTTTTTCCCATTTGTGGCGATAACTGTAATGCAATTCTTGTGTGGATTCCCCCCACCCTCTGAGAAAACTGCCAGCTCCACATCGGAACTCGGGAGCTGAGCAGGAGAGATTAAGGAGGACGGTGATGTATGAGGCCCTGTCCCTGAATGTCAGCGAGAGATCAAGAGCAGATAAGTTGAGGTCTAGTGACATCTCAATACAGCAGTACTTCAGTGTCTCAGAAATAAACAAAAAAAATCAGTTTCTGTTTAACTTTGTTTTTTAAACTGCAGTGCTGATTAATAGGGAAATAGCGCAAGGTCACACTACCGCACTGCTGCGATGAACTGCTGCTTTTGTCTTACCATTTTTTTTCCTAAAAATTGAATTTGGTACCACAAGCTAGGCTGGATTTTGGAGATGGGGTTATGTTTCTAAATCTAAGGAATTTCCGTGGGGTTGTGGGCAGGGTTTGCATGGGGGAGTGTTGTTTTAGCTTTTATTAACACTATCTTATTCACACAAGAGTTGGGCAAATATTGGACAGTGGCACCATTTGTGACAGTATGGGGGAAACGAGCCTCTCACTAAGCGAGAGAAAAAAATGGTTACTATTTAAAACGGATAATTCAATGGGACACTGTTATTGGTGATTAGGTTGGTTAATGATGGCACTTTTAATAGCCGGGCTCTGTTGCTTCATAGATGCCCAGCTCGTCAGAGCTATCAGCCAATCAGAGCCCAGAGATTTTATAGACTATTTTCTATAAATATTACCCAACAGGGTGTAGGTGAGCCAATACCAGTTTGTCTAGGGCGACAAGGCCCAACGCCGCAGACGAAAGGCCTTATAGCCCCTGGTAGGTCTGGTATTGCCCATACTGCCCACCCTGGAGGGTATTATTGCTCTTAGAAAATGGGCTTCTCTGTAAATTTTAATAAAATAAAAAATTAGAGGAAATGAGTTTCCAAATAAATACAAAGACTAGGAAAAAAAATTTTATAAGGTAAAATAGTCCTTGTCTTTTTGTGCTGTTCTATCCCCCCCACACACACAGCCATTTCTTCTACTTATCTCCCCCACGCACACACACACTACCAGCTTGAGAGATGCTGTTTCTTGTAGTTTAAATGTTTTGTTAAACTTGGCATTTTTTTGGTGCTTTTAAAAAAGAATACTGTTCCTTTCCTGCAAGCTTTTTTTTCCCTGGAAGATGCTGCCATTCAGCACGCAACCTTGCATGACCCCCTTTGTGAAAAACAGGAAGTGGAGATCGATGTAGGACAGCAGCTGCTGTAAGTGATTTTTATTTATTTTAGTAAGTACTGCCTGTGAAATTATTCTTTTCCACAAGCGGGAAACCACCGTGGAGTTTCGGAGAACCACGCGCTTTCACTGTAGCGGTTAGTACGTGACATGGTAATTGCTAATCCCTTCAAACCACAACAAAAAAAAGTGTATCTCTCCAACTCCGAGTAGCGCTTAGTACTCAAAGTGCTAGCGCTAATACGTTAAAGTAAAAAAAATATATATATATTTTTCAAGGGGAAGAAAAATAGTGACGTGCAAGCTGCATGGGGGGCAGTCCATTGCTAAGCGAGGGGCAAAAAAAAATGGTGGCTGCTGCCTTTGAAGATTTGGGGTGCCCATGGATAACCTCAGTAATGATGCACCCTGAATCAGCCCTTGTTTTGAAGTGGGCATCTATTGAACGTTAATGTACCCCCCCCCCAGCAATGACTCTCAGCCAATAAAAGAGCTCTAAGAATCTGGCCCATTTTCTAAGCGGCAACAGTGAATGTGTGTGTGTGTGGTACTTTGCAATGAGGCAAGCGCCTAAAGCATTTCTGGCTATGATGGAGGAGCACAGATTGAGAGACATATGGTGACTTGGGCACCCATCGGCATAAGATTACACCTACTTCTCCCCAACTCACTTATCATATATTAGGCTGGATCTCATTTTGGCAGCATGGAGTTTAGTCAGGGATGCACTGAGGACTAACATAAAGCAGCTCCTTATCTCTGATCACTCCTCCGTATCCTCTGTATTTCAACAGGGAGCTAGGGTTAGGAGGACATGAGTTGGATGTGCAATATTTATTTTATTTATTTAGTTTTTGTTAACCGGGTAGGGGCACTAGCCATAAAATGACTATTTTCAGGCACAACCCGGGAGAGTACAACAAAAAGAGAACAGCAGGACAACAGCAACATAGGTACAGTAATACAAATAGAGGAACAGTACAGCAGTGCTACAAAAATACAAGAAGAAACAACAAAAAATAATGGCAAGCATTATACAAATAATGGCAGTCAGATATATAATAAATGCAGAAACCATGGACCCGACCTGTGGAGTGAAAGGGTTAATAAGAGAGTAAGGTCATATAGAGAGAAAAGTGAGGAATGTTCAACCATAACAAGAAAGACTGATAGAAGGAATTCAAGGGTGATAATTGGCAAAATCACAGTGGATGGTAAGCAACAAGGTTCGAGAAGGAAGAGAGCTAGTAGTCAATAATTTATTTACAAAGAGAAGGAAAAGTATGGGGAGGAGAAGAGGAGACAGTCTTGGAGCTGGATTAGAGCAGATGTGATGTTATTGGTAAGTCTCAGGAGCTTCAGATCGGGTCAAAGCATGTACAAGCATTGGCTAAGGATAGACAACGACGATATTCACTTTTAAATCTAAAGTGAGACTGAGACAGCCGGAGGTTGAGTGGAAGAGCATTCCATAGCCTGGGAGCAGAGAATTGGAGGGCCCCTGTGCCTTTAGTCATCTGACATCTCGGAACATAGAGCAAGGATTTCTCAGCTGATCGCAGGCCATTGGAGGATGGTTGAGGGACCAGCAACGCCACCAGCTGGGATGTTTTTTTTCCCGGATGATTGAGTCCATTAGTGATCCAAGGTAGTATTGTCTACTGGCAGAGAGCAAGAGCCAATTCAGATCCTTATAAAGAAGGCAGTGATGTTTGAGTCGAGGCGACGAAGAGGCAAATCAGCATATATTGTTATAAGTTACATATCAGTGGTGGGGGACCCTAAATTCAAATTGTGGATCACGCAGAGAGTTAAATATTATCTTCTGAGCAACACCTCAGGGGAAGTAGCAGATGGATGGATCTGGGACACCTGCTTTCTATTTTAGTTTTATTTAAAGTTGCAGTGATCCAGGATAGGTTCCATGAGAAGCAAGTCTCATTTACAGACCATCCCAAGTCATAATTACAAATGTATTACAACAAGACAATAATAAAGTTTAATAACCATGCACAAAGGTTTGTGTATCCCCCTACAAATGGGGGATCCTGAAAGTCTTCCTTGGGTGTGCCTAAATGCCCACTTCCAAGCTGGCATCCTGTGTCTTAGCATTTTCAGAGTGTTTGTATCAGATTGCCTTGATGCCTCTGTGCGCTGTCTCTTTAAGAACTGCCTATAACATAGTGCTTATTTAATTTGGGAGGGGGCTGAGTCTTTCTATGCCCAAGTCTCGCCCGGGTTCCAGATAATCGCTCCGTTCTGCCATCGCTAGTTGCACAGAGGGAGCTCTATTAGAAGCTTTACTTATTTGCTGAGTATTTATAAGAATAGTAATGATATTGTAGTTTGTCTAACCTGCCTTCTTTGCAGCATGGACAGTTCTGTTTATCACCTCCATCTTGGTCCTGGACTGCCAGAATTGGCCAATCAGTACCTTTGGGGACCCTATGATGGAGTCTGTCCCCAGGGGTCTTGTGGAAGTGAATTTCGTAGGAATTGTAGTTTTGAGACTTTGGCACCTAAATGCACCTGGAGGGGAGCCCTTGCTTTGACAGACTGATGGATCTACCAGCCAGAGCCTTTTGGACCGATGGGAAATTCCCAAGCTGCCTGCTGCAGTGAGTCAGTCTGGAGGTAGAGGTTGGAGAGTGAACAGCTCGAGTGATTCGAGTAGCTGCTTCTGCATAGTTCGCATGGGAGATTGGTGGAAAGGTTGAGTTTGGCCTGTCTGCCTGCTGTCCCTTGAGAGGGAATCCTTTGAAAGGCTTATTAATCAGACTGTATCCAAACTGGAGTGTGACAAAGCCACTGAAAAGTGACCAGATTGAAACCTGAAGAAGACTGAAGATTTGGTGTACGCGATCGGCCTGTCAGGACATCCATTCATCATAGAACTCCCAGTTTTACTCAGAGACACTGATATTGTGACTGGACTGCTATCCGCTTGGTGGTATAGTGATTGCTTTACTATAAATGTGCTGTAATCTGCTAGTGGGTCACAATATGGTTCCCCACTGTTTAATTGTGCCTTGCTTGCTGGAAGCTACATCCAGCACCTACTGGACTGAATCCACATTCATCTCCAATTGGTCTGAGCCTCCACACTTTGGCCCAGCCAGCTACTCATGCCACAGAGAAGACCATCGACGAGAGATCTGCCTGGGGATCAGCCCCCTGCTCAACATCACGAACAAGAACGACACCACAGTGAACCGTGTGAGCCCTGGTTTTCCTGGCAAACCAGCAAGTCATCGTGCAGTCTCCATTTCATCCATCCATCCTGTGTTCTGTACTGGGTAGCGTGAGTAAACACCAGGGTAGCCCCTTACAATAGCTCAATCAAAGTGTGTCATTTGATTTAATTGTTTTTGTCTAATCATCACGAACTGAGCCTCCTGGCTCCGGATTACAAATTATGTGTGGTTGTGCATGCCTTTTCTTTTCATCACAGGGTCCCAACCAGCTGCGACGCCGGCCTACCCTGGGCAACGCATCAGGCTAGCCTGTCTCACAAACCGGATACCCAGCGTGTGTGTGACTGTGTTGAGGGACGAAAAAGGGCATGCATAATTGCCTGACTTGATCAGTAATAGAATCAATCAACCTGATTACACCCCTCCCTTATTCAAGTCCCCTGAATAAATCAGATCTAACTCTGTTTGCATCTAATTTGACTGTGGTTCTAGTTTGTACCAAAAGCACTGTACTATTGTTATTTGCTGTGCCTAACCTTGTTTTACAGGGGATCTCCAGGGTTGAACTGGTGAGGCCAGCCCTGGTGGTAAGTGCAAACAATGTGGGGATTTGTATGCTGAATAGGGGCTACTGTGAAAGTGTTTGTTGCATATTGTCTAGGCCACTAGAGGGGAAAGAGGGGAGGTTACAGTGTCTCGGAGGGCTGTACCCAGGTTAGCCTTGCTACTAACAACCCTGTCCTCCGGGTGGAGGCACCTGTTTCAGCACCCAGGCCCCTTAACCTGCTGCTATCCAACCACGCAGGGGTAGTAGCCCTTGGGATAGCGCCACCTAGGGGTTACATCTTGGAGGCACCAACGCTGGGATTTGCACCTTCTAGTGGTCAGAAGTGGGTACAACAACCCCACGCTTAAAAATTGTGGTAAAATGGAGGCGCTCACTACGCCCAAGTTTAAACTTGCTCCCCACAAACTACTAGTGCACTGTATGATGGGGTGGAGCGAAGCAGAGGGGTGGACCCCCGGCAAGCTCTGCTATTAATGGACGTCACCTTGGGGACGGAATAATGCCACTATTGTGGAAGTGGTCGAACGAATTAAGTGTTTGGGGAAGGCTGAAGTACGGAAAAGGGATTCCAACCTGTTTGATCAAACTATGGTGGCCCTACTCTCCTACAGCCTCCTATTGAACCAGAGGAGATGCCTCCTGTCATTTTGCCTGAGGGGTCCCAAAAGGGGTGGAGGGTCATTCACTTAGATAGCGAACTGGCTGCCCCTGGAGGGTCCCCCCGCATAGAGGGGTTTAAAGACAAGCTGTTTAAACTGTTAGCCTCTGAGGGGTGCTCTGCTACAGAGTTAGTGAAAATGTTAGAGCTTTCTGAGGATGTCACTCCCATGCAGTCCCCCATAGCCTCTCCCACCACCCCCTAGAGTTGCTTCCTCCATAGTGATATCCACTGTACATTCAGACTCATACCGCAGACTTAGGCTCTTCTCAGGCATGGACCCGGTGCCCATGGAGGAGGACGATCTGTAAACGTGGATGAACTATGCCACCCCATTGGTCCAGGAGTGGCAGTGTGCTGAGGGTGAAAAGAGGAAGAGGCTTATGAAAAGCTTGAGGGGCCTTGCACTGGAGGCCATTCGCTTCCTGCAATCCACCAGCCTGGAGGCCATGGCCACTGAATACCTCTCTGCCTTGGAAGGAGTATTTGGTAACACTGAGTCAGGAGATGATCTGATGTGGAAGTTTAAATCTGCAAAACAGTGGAAAAATGAAGTTATCAATGTTTGTCACCCAAACTGAGCAAGCTTTGCAGCGGGCTCACAGGAAAGGAGGGGTGCCCACCAGCAAATTGAAGAGGGTCAGGCTAGATCACATCTTAAAGTCAGCAAGGTACTCTAGCGTGATGTCGTTGATCTGGGATAGAAGGGGTGACCCCCTTGAATATTGCTATCTAATGAAAGAGATCCATGAGGCTGAGAATGATGATGAGGAGGGATGGGAGCCCTATGCTGGGGTTGCCCGCACCTGCCAGGCCCCTGAGAGAGGCGAAGAGGCTGAACTGCAACAGATCAGAGAACTGACCAAGGAGTTAACTGAGTTGAGAGTCAGTCAGCAAGCTGCCGAGGTAGCCAAAGAGGCTAATTGCTGTCCAGCCACCCCTGAGACAAAGAGGGAAGTCCTGCTGGGATGGGTGGGGGTGCCCATCATTTCCTCTGAAACCCAGCCTGAAGACAACCTGCGGGAGGAGATACAAGAACTGAGAGTTTTGGAGGGAGACCTCCTCCAAGCTACCCGAAGCACTGACCCTTGGGGGAACTCAGAAAGCCAAGAGGCAAACCCCCAAACAGAGAGAGACCCTGAGACTCCCCTACTATGTTCAAGCAGGGGAACAGCTTCTCTTCCCCTAGAGACTCTAAAGAACCTGTTTTCTGTTACCACTGTGGAGAAGATGGGCACACCTGGTTCACCTGAGAATTTGAGGAAAGTTACTACTAGGCTGCTGGCATTGATTCAATGGAGCAACATATGGCTGCAAGGTGGGGCTGCCCAAAAAAGCTATTCGTCCAAGGCAGCTGTAAATCCAACATCCACGCCCATGTCACCTGAGTGGTCCGAGGTGGTGGGTCCTTCAATGGAAACTACAGTCACGTTGAACAGTGTGTCTGCCTGGGCCGTGCTTGACAGTGGATCTCAAATAACCATAGTATTTCAAGATTGGTATCAGAAGCATCTGCCTGACGTGCCCCTACAACCCTTGGAAGGTTTTCACGTGTGGGGGTTGAGTGAGAAGTCCTATCCATACTCGGGGTGTATCCGGATCTGTCTTTCAATCCCTACCGCTGTGGCTGGGGTAGATGAACAAGTTGAGACACTTGCCCTAGTGTGTCCCCCCACCGGACTGTATGATAGGGTTCCCCTGTTAATTGGAACAAATGCCCACATATATGGGAGACTAGCACAACTCTGCCATGAGAAACAAGGGCAACAGACTGGACAGGCCCTAAGAATTCCAGCATTAATCAAAAAGGCTTATGAACTGCAACAGAAACATGATGAAGTGGACTGAGATGAGCCAGTGGGGACAGTGTGGAAAAAGGATCCTGACTCTTTGGTGTTGGCCTCCAACGCCCAGTGTACGATCCATGGAGAAGTCCACCTAAGGAGAGATGTAAAAAACAAAATATTGATGATAGACGCCCCTGGTGATGGGAAGCTGCCAGAGGGGTTGATGGTTTAGCCCAGTATACTACCTGCATGTGCCCATGCCTATGCCCGCCGAGTGATGGTGCAAGTGAGAAAGATGTCGGGCAGGGAAATTCGTGTGAACCGGGGATGTATGCTGGCTACAATACACTGTGCAGACATTGCAGTATTACCCAGTAACAAGTATTCTGGTGAAAGGGAGAAAGTGACCTCAGACTTATTTGACTTCGGTGACTCCCCCTTGTCTGCCAACTGGAAGACCCACATTAGCAGGAAACTTGCCCAGAGAGACCAAGTGTTCTCACTAAAAGAGTGGGATGTGGGATGTGTCCATGGTGCCATGCATAACATACGCCTGCATGATGACCAACCATTTTGAGAGCGGTCCCGATGCCTTGCTCCAGCTGACATAGACGATGTTAGGAGGCACCTACAGGAATTGCTCGCTGCTTGCATTATTCAAGAATCAAGAAGCCCCTATGCATCCTCCATTGTAGTTGTGTGTAAAAGGAACGGATCCATAAGGATCTGTGTAGACTGTTGGACCCTCAACCGATGGACTATCCCAGATCAATACACCATGCCACACATACAGGATTCCCTGGATTGCCTGAACGAGGGTCAGTGGTTCTCAGTACTGGATCTCTGCAGCGGATATTATCAGATTCCAATGGCCCCAGAGGACCATAAGAAAACAGCTTTCATCTGTCCTTTGGGGTTCTACAAATTCCTGAGGATGCCACAGGGGATTTCGGGTGCCCATGCCACCTTCCAGAGATTGATAGAATGTGCGGTGGGAGACATGAACTTGCTAGAATGTTTGGTGTACTTGGATGATGTCATTGTTTTCAGATGCACGATAGAGGCGCATGAACCTGACTGTTCAAAATCCTCAATCGTTTGGAAGAATTCGGCCTCAAATTATCCATAGACAAGTGGCAGTTTTTTCAAACATCTGTGAAATATGTGGGACACATAGTGTCTGCTGAAGGGATACAGACAGATCCCAGTAAAGCTGAATCTTTGACCACCTGGCCGCAGCTCAATAACCTAAAAGAGCTCCAGTGGTTCCTGGGGTTTTGGGGCTACTACCGCAGGTTCATGAAAGATTATTCAAAGATGATTCGACTGCTCCTTAACCTTACCCAAGGCTACCCCCCTACCAACTGCAAATACAAAAGGGGGGCTATCAAGGACCAAGAGAAAGTGTATTTTCAAACAGGTGAGCCTTTTGGGACTCGGTGGATACCCAAATGTGGAGCAGTGTTCTCTGAAGTGAAATACTAGCTCACCCATGCCCCAGTCCTTGCCTGTGCTGATCCTACCAAGCCCTATGTTCTGCATATGGACGCTGGTTTGCAGGGCCTTGGGGCTGTGCTATATCAAGACTACGAAGATGGCTTAAGACCTGTAGCTTTCACCAGTAGGAACTTGACCCCATCAGAACAGAACTATCTGGTCCACAAGTTGGAATTCCTCACCCTAAAACTACCAGTGCCCCATGGAACTGGTCTGCATAGGCTTCTTGTGCTTAGAACCCAACCAAAAGAACACTGCCAATATGTTGGTAGTTACTGATCATTTTACAGGGTACGTACAAGCCTTCCCAACTAAAGATCAAAAAGCCTCTACCGTGGCCAAGGCGCTAGTAGAAAAATTCTTTGTCTACTGTGGTGCCTCCCAGCGAATCCATTCTGACCAAGGCAGAGACTTTGAAAGTAGGTTAATTAAAGAGATGCTCTCTCTCTCTGTGGGGGTTGCGGAAGTCAAGAACCACCCCCTATCACCCGCAAGGGGACCCTCAACCAAAACACTTTAACTGTACCCTTCTGGACATGCTGGGTACTCTCCATCCAAAAGACAAGCATAAGTGGAGCCAGCAGATTAGCACCTTGGTATATGTGTACAATTGCACCAAAAGTGACACTACTGGGTTCTCCCCCTACCGTCTCATGCTCGGAAGGGAGGCCCGACTGCCAGTTGATGTCTGCTTTGGGGTCTCTCCAGATGGGGTCCAAGCTGAAAACTACTTGCAGTACGTACAGCAATTGAAAGATCAGTTGAACCATGCCTACCAACTAGCTCAAACTATGGCTGCTAAGCAAAATCTTGCCAACAAAGAAAGACATGATCGATGAGTAAAAGCCCAGGAGTTGTTGCCAGGAGATAGGGTAACTACTATGCAATTTGGGACTGCATGGAAAACTCAAAATTGCTGATAGATGGCACCATCTTCCTCACGTAGTAGTTGGTAAATTGTACAAGATGCGCCCAGAAAATAATTCCAAAGCTGTTAAGACGATGCTTCGCAATCACTTGCTGCCAATCAGCCAAGTTGTTATTGATGCTGAACCAACACTTGACACTTCTCCTGGGCCAGTAACTCATGCTGCTGCAAAGAGGAAATAGAACCAACCTGTCTGTGTTGTTCCAGAATGCAGGCCTTCCCTCAGCAGGCCCAGAGTGATAGTGATGACAGTTCATCTGTCTCTGATGAGAGTGACTGTGATAATGCCTATTATCCCACATATGAACTGAGTCAGTTGTTTCGAGGCAATCCTCTTCAGAATCATTGAGATGAAGCTGGGCCTTCAGAACTGCCTAACCTCCCAGCTTCTTCCTTGGACCCAGTGCCCCTGAACGTGAGGTACAAAGTATCACGTCTGAGGTTGCGGACTCTCTGTGTCTTGTAGAACTGTTTGGACTTGCCCGAAGAAGGGTCTGATGTCCTGAGTCCCCATGGTGACATACCAGAACTTGAAGAACAATATGAAAGTGTTGACAGCACCCCTTCAGTGCTGCAAAGTCTAATTGTACCAGAGTCTCCTCAGAATGAGCAACCTGGGCCCTCTTCAGAAGATAATAATAAGCAAGGAATTGTGGAAACAGAGTCTGCAGAGCAAGGAGCTGATAGTGTTCCCAGTCTGGACATTCCAACCAGTGCAAAGGCATCCCTCACTACAGGAGGAGAAATCAATGCCAGTGTTAACCGCCCAGAGCCTGTGTCTGTCCCCCCCAGAAAATCTGGGTGACCTGTTAAGCCAGTGCTACATTTCAGTTATGATTCCCCTAGGAGGCCTGTGGACTTGCCTCTCAATTTGGTCCATAAAGGTGTTTATGTTTCCAAGAGCTCACTGCCCAAATAGAGCTTGACTGCCACCTCCCGATTAATTGAGCTTCCCTCAGAACAAGGAGTCCCTGTCCTATCTAGCTCCAAGTTAGCTGGTAAGGAAGGGCCCCCCTCCTACATTGTTTACTGTACAAGAAGTTATAACATAAAGTCATAGGTAACTGTTCATAGTATGTTAGTCATAATAGAATCAGTATAGAATGTATGAAACATGCATAAGTATTGTCAATGAAGATATGGTATAGTGAAATATAGTGAAATGTATAGTAATGTGATAAGTTTACGTTAACTGATGCAGCAGATGTTATCTACATAGTATGCTAATGTCATGTATGTCTCGTATATATTGCTTCTTCAATAGTGTGATGGTGTAGACTTGACAAGGACACCAAGTTTTTCCAGGCAGAGAAGGGTGTAACCCCCCTACAAATGGGGGTTCCTGAAAGTCTTCCTTGGGTGTGCCTAAATGCCTACTGCCAGGCTGGCATCCTGTGTCTTAGCATTTTCAAAGTGTTTGTATGAGAGTGCCTTGATGCCTCTGTGCTCTGTCTCTTCAAGAACTGCCTATAACGTGGTGCTTATTTAATCTGGGTGGGGGTTGAGTGTTTCTATGCTCGAGTCCTGCCCGGGCTCCAGATAATATGTACCTAATAATATGGACCTATCGGACCTATGGTCCAGATAATATGGACCTATCTATTCTCACAAAAGCTAGTTAGACCCTATAATTTTATATTTTATTCCTGCTATACCCTTTGCCCACATTTTTCTTGCAGGCAAAATGGTTCTACTGCTCCTTGTATATATGTAAATTGTTGTATACATTCATTTCTTGCCATTTTATTGTTATTTATGCTATTCTTGTCTATGTAATAATATTTGTATCCTCATTTGTATGACCACTCAGGTCCATCTTGTAAATGAGCTTTGCTCAATGATGTTCGCCTGAATAAATAAAGATTTTGATTGATTGATTGATTGATAATCACTCTGTTTTGCCATCGCTAGTTGCGCAGAGGGAGCTCTATTAGAAGCTGTACTTGTTTGCTGATTATTTATTAGAATAGTAATGATATTGTAGTTTGTCTAACCTGCTTTCTTTGCAGCATGGACAGTTCTGTTTATTACCACCATCTTGGTCCTGGACTGCCAGAATGGGCCAGTCAGTACCTTTGGGGACCCTAAAATGGAGTCTGTCCCCAGGGGTCTTGTGGGAGAGAATTTCTGTAGAAATTGTAGTTTTGAGACTTTGGTGCCTAAATGAACCTGGGGGGGAGCCCTTGCTTTGACAGACTGATGGACCTACTAACCAGAACCTTTTGGACCGAAGGGAAATTCCCAAGCTGCCTGCTGCAGTGAGTCAATCTGGAGGTAGAGGCTGGAGAGTGAACAGCTCGAGTGATTCGAGCAGCTGCTTCTGCGTAGTTCGTGCTGGAGATTAGTGGAAAGGCTGAGTTTGGCCTGTCTGCCTGCTGTCCCTCGAGAGGGAATCCTCTGAAAGGCTTAGTAATCGGACTGTATCTGCATTGGAGTGTGACAGATCCACTGAAGAGTGACCAGATTCAAACCTGAAGAAGACCAAAGATTTGCTGTACGTGATTGGCCTGTCAGGACATCCATTCACCATAGAACTCATGGTTTTACTCAGAGACACTGATATTGCGACTGGACTGCTATCCGCTTGGTGGTATAGTGATTGCTTTACTATAAATGTGCTGTAACCTGTTAGTGGGTCGTGATTTGGTTCCCCACTGTTTAATTGTGCCTTGCTTCCTGGAAGCTGCATCCAGCGCCTACCAGACTGAATCCGGATTCATCTCCAATTGGTCTGGGCCTCCACACTTTGTACCAGCTAACTATTCACGCCACAGACAAGACCACCAACGAGAGACCTGCCTGGGGATCAGCCCCCGGTCAACATCACGAACTGGAACGACTCCACAGTGAATCGTGTGGGCCCTGTTTCTCCTGGCAAACCAGCAAGTCATTCTGCAGTCTCCATTTTGTTCATCCTGTGTCCTGTGCTGGGTAGTGTGAGTAAACACCAGGGTAGCTCCCTGCAACAACAGCTCAATCAAAGTGTGTCATCTGATTTAATTGTTTTTGTCTATTCATCACGAATTGAGCCTCCTGGCTCTGGATAACAAATTGTTTGTGGTTGTGCATGCATTTTCTTTTCATCACAGGGTCCCAATCGGCTGCGACGCCAGCCTACCCTGGACAACACATCAGGCTAGCCTATCTCACCAACTGGGTACCCAGCATGTGTATGACTGTGTTGAGGGACTAAAAAGTGCATGCATAATTGCCTGACTAGATCAGTAATTGAATCAATCAACCTGATTACGCCTCTCCCTTGTTCAAGTCCCCTGAATAAATCAGATCTAACTCTGTTTGCATCTAATTTGACTGTGGTTCTAGTTTGTACCAAAAGCACTGTACTGTTGTTATTTGCTGTGCCTAACCTTGTTTTACAGGGAGTCTCCAGGGTCGAACTGGTGAGGCCAGCCCTGGTGGTAACTGCAAACAATGTGGGGATTTGTATGCTGAATAGGGGCTACTGTGAAAGTATTTGTTGCATATTGTCTAGGCCACTAGAGGGGAAGAGGGGGGTTACAGTGTCCCGGAGGGCTGTACCCAGGTTATCCTTGCTACTAACAACACTGTCCTCTGGGTGGAGGCACCTGTTTCAGTACCCAGGCCGCTTAACCTGCTACTAGCCAAGTCAGCATGGGTAGTAACCCTCGAGATAGCACCACCTAGGGGTTACATTTGCTTGGGAAAATAATAGCATATTCAAGCAGCTAGGAAAAAATAAGCCAGGCCATGAGGAGAGTTAGATATAAGCTGAACACCCTCACAACCTAGAAGGCAGAATTTGACCTTTATAGGACCCACCAAACATACTGGCAGTGGGAAAGGAGGGTGGGATGACTTTTTACCTACAGGCAGAACAAGCTGTCAGAAAATACTGGGAATTCTGATGGAATCAGGAATAGTGGTGGACCCCAAGGGGGTTAACAGCGTCATTAGAGAATTCTACCAACAACTCTACTCCAGGATAGAGGATGAGATATCCTAATCATTGGCAGTATTCTCTCTCATCTGTGAGCCTTCCTAGCCTAGAAGAGCATCACAGGGTAGTTCTAGAGAGCCCCATCAGTGTGGGGGAGATACAAGAGGCCACTACTTGAATGTAGAGGAAGGCTCTGTGGTCACATGGCTTGGAGATTTACAGAAAGGTGGGGGACTTAGTGGCACCATTATTGGTAAGTACACTACAAAAGTTTTTTTAATTTTATTTTATTAAACTCTCTGATTACAAGTACCTTTGAGCAGGAGCTGCTCATTTACAAAGGTTCCATGTCAAAGGAATGAGGAAACATACATACAAAGGTTGGTAATGGTAAACAAGCACAGTATAAACAAGGTTGACATATCTTTGCAGTGTTTAGATCACTTTAGAAATAATGGTTATTAGTAGGGAGCAATGTAAATAAGGCAGATAGATGATGCAGCAGAGTAAGGGAATTAAGAAGAAAGGGGACTATCGGCCTGATATTGTAAAGGAGATTGCCAGAGAGAAGTAGGCAGGCTGAGGGGGCCTTTGTCATAAGGTGGGAGAGGGATGGTGGGAGGGGATCAGGAACAGGGGAAAAGGTGAGGTTTGAAGAGTGGAGGAGTGGTGTGGGGGGGGGAATGGGAAGGAGGGTGGAGAGAGGGGAAGGAAAAGGGGCACAAGGAAGACAGATGCCAGTGAGAGTACTGTCAGGAGGGATGCAGGGCACAGGTCAAGATCAACTAGTCAGTGAATGGACCAGTCCTTTGGAAGAAGCAGTCACATTTGGAGGTAGAGGTGAGGTAAAGTCAGAGATTCTTTTTAAAAGGTCCAAGTGTTGGGGAGGAAAGTGCTTCTTTGTTGAGGGTATTAAACCAATGAGGAGCCTATAGTAGAAGGACCGCTGACCCAATGAGGTACGACATCTAGGAACCTGAAAGGTTTGGGATTGGGCACTACCCGTTTGCTGAGTACCACTGAAGGCAGAGAGGAGCTTACAAACACCAGGGGGCATGAGACCAAGGAGAATCTTTTTGGTAAGCAGGCAGGTCTGTTATTGGATTCTGGGAACCCTTCCCAGCACCATAAACAATGCCACTGTTACTGTTCTAGCAAAGAAGAGCAAGGACTATCTCTAGTACCCCAGCTACCACCCTGTCTCTTTGTTAAATGTGGACTACAAAACACTAGCCAATGTTCTGCCAATTTGACTAAACAAACTGCTGCCATCTCTAGTCCACCCATACCAGGCTGGGTTTGTGGCTGGAAGAGATCGGGCAGACTGCATCAGAAGGCTCATCAGTCTGATGTGGACTGTGGAATCCTCGCCAGACTCTGTGGCAGCTACTGCACTGGACACAGGGAAGGCATTTGACTTGGTCGAATGGCTTTATCTTGTGCAAGTGCTACAGAAGTCTGGACTGGGAGAGAGATTCATATGCTGTGTGCGAACCATCTATGCGGCAGCCAAGGCTGCAGTCCTAACCAATGGGAGGATGTCACCCAGTTCCAGACTGGGGTGGTGAACAAGGCAAGGATGCCTGCTATCACTGAGACTCTAGCTGGAGGTGAAACCTGTAAACCCATGTTATTTACTGAGGACATTCTGATCACTAGTCCGAACCACACCAGCTTAATACCAGCCATAGTTAAGCTGCTGGATTCCTTCACTAAATACTGAATTCAAGGGAATTACACTATCAGAGACCAACTAAAAGTAGTCAGATAAGGGAAACACATAGGGCCTAGGGAATCCACGTTTCCCCAGACTGGTGCGCACATAAAACCTGGATCCCCTCATTGAAGGGAAACGTCCACGTCAAAACAGGGCCCACCTTAGTATGAGGCAGGGCCCAATTAGCATTTTCACAAAAAGTAATTTTTTTTTTTATTCACAGTGTTTTGCTTCATATCAAATTTATCTGGTTTATCCTGCATCCCTCCCCACCAGCATTTTAAAAACAAGAGCCCCTAGTGGTGTGCCCACAACCTCCTGCATCTGTCCTGAGAATGACATAACATGCAGGGAGCAGCTGAGGGAGCATCCACAGGATTAATGTATAGCCAGAGCTTTTAATAGCTCTGGT
Organism: Neoceratodus forsteri; assembly: GCA_016271365.2. Lineage (NCBI taxonomy): Eukaryota > Metazoa > Chordata > Ceratodontiformes > Ceratodontidae > Neoceratodus > Neoceratodus forsteri. Next base: position 127,189,774 of record CM028130.1, on the reverse strand, counting down.
TCGGAACGTGTATGTCTTGGTGCTATACTGAGACCAACTTGGTTTTTGTATAGCACAGAGACATGTACACTCCAAACCAGAACTATTAAAAGCTCCATCTATACAGTAATTCTATGGAAGCCCCTGTGGCTGCTCCCCATATGCAATGTCATTCTCAGGACAGCTGCAGGAGGTTGCGGGCACACTTTTAGGAGCTCTTGTTTTTAAAATGCTGGCGGGTAGAGGTGCAGGATCAACTAGACAAATCTGATATAAAACAAAACACTTCGAGTGACAAAATACAACTTTTTGTGACAATGCTAATCGAGCTGTGCCTCACACTGAGGTGGGGTCCAATTTTAAGTGGATGTTTCCCTTCAAGACCCTGAAGGAGCACCTTGATAAGTGGAAGCACCAAAACTTAACACTGTGGGGACAAGGTCCAATCCCTACAGATGATGTCACTTTTAAAAATTCTGTATGTCCCAAGATATTTACATCTGTGAATCCCAGAGGCAATATGGAAACAGCAGTTGAATATGGTGCAGGGCTTTGGGGGGGGGGACCAAGACCCTTAGCTCTCAGAATGGGGGCACCCTTGATGAAGGAAGGTGTTTTGGCCCCATGGTTTAGGGGATGCTATTTTGCAGAGGGGCTAAGATTCCTATGGATGTGGTTACATGCACATGAGATCAGGGAAGCTGCATTAATCTGGAGAGCTAATTGGAGGTGGCACCAAGCTGGAACTTATACTGTGAGACCCACCCAGGGTGATTATGACTAATCCCATCCATGAATATGTGCTTCACATTTGGAAGGAGGTCAAGAAAGTAGTCAAATATGGAAATTACGTTCTCACCATAATTCTTGATCTTCTTGGGCAAGTCTTCACCATTTATTCATACTGCTGGGTTTCAAGCTGGAGGTGTTGGGACCCTGCAGGAGCCAAAAATCTTCAGGAGGGCTGGCGCCGAGGCAGGACTGTGCAAGCACGGCACCATGAGCTGGTTTGCACCTTTGTAGGCTACCTCAGTGTTGACCCTCCAACTGCTTCAGTACCTTTTTATGTTGATTGCACGCATGCACAAGAAACATATTGCGGCAGCTTTCCAGAAGCACGTTGTGGAGGCGCGGCACTGTTGTGGCCAATGCCCCACCAGCCTTTAAAGACTTGGCCCACTTTCCCCAATGCTGTGGCACACTGCTGCTGACACTGGTTCAGCCAGCATGCCACAGCCTTGTAAGGTTTCAGCCACTGCAGTCAGCAGCCGCCTCGTCATTGCAGCGTAAGCCATTCGTTGCAATGAGGAAGCGACCCTGTCATTGCTGGGCAGAACCTTATTACAGTGATACTGTTTGTGAACACGGTGGCAGCTTGCGCCGTGTTCTCAAACATATGCCGCCCACCGCGGGGTGCCCAATCCCCTCAGCAGCATGTGCCCCCCACCATGTTTGTTTGCTGACAGGGCTCCAATCTGCGTCGGCTTCAGTGATCCATGGTTGATGTTGCCGACAGGGAAGCCCACTTCCCGTCAGCATTATGTAACCCCCCCACTTTTGTAGTGTGCCGATGGGGTGCCCAATCCCTGTCGGCATAATGTCACCCCCCCTCCTCTTTTGTTGTGTGACGACGGGGGCGCCCAATCCCCATCGGCGTAATGTAACCTCCCCTTTTGTTGTGTGCCAACGGGGGTGCCCAATCCCTCATCAGCTACAGCTGCACCCCCCAAAAAGACTCTGTTAGCATGCTGGGAGCCCACCCCAGTGTGACACATGCCCCTGTAGAAACAAAAACCGTCCCGCAATGTTTTTGTTTTTTTTCCCCTGTGGAAAAAGGAAACGGTCCCTTGGTAGTCTCCTGCCCCTCCCACAACCTGCACCCACCCACTGTGCATCATGCCTCCCCACACACCCCTCACCCCATACTTACCTCTGAATTCTGGTGCGACCATCTTTGGTGGACCGGGAACACGTCTGCACTCTTCAAAGCCGACCGCGAACTGAAGAAATGCCGGTAAGCTGTATAATAGAATAAATAGGATTTTTTAAACTTTGATGCATATCTCAGGTTTTTTTTTTATTTTGGCACCAAATTTTCAACATGGGGTTTTTGGGACCCCTCCTCATGAATTTTGGCTCCGTCATGGCGTTATTCGGCCCCGAAATGTGATTTCACGGTCACTGCTTGGAATTCCCTTTTGGGACTGATTAATGAAACAATAGTGCCAGTGTTCATGAGGTGGGCTCTCAAAAGCCTATGTTACAAATTTGGTGGGGCATCAAACAATGACCGTTTACGAGCATCGTTGCGCAGTTCTACATCGCGCTCATAACTGCTAATTTGCTATATTTTACACCTGATTTCCAACATTAGCTTGACCTCCTTGTGAACAGTACAGCTGTCATTTTCCACATCCTGGCTGAAATGTGTTTTGCACTCCAGCAGAATAGCGTCACTGTGGGAAATCAGTGTTCAAGACAGATTAAGAAAATGACAGTGACACTGTGCATGAGCAGAGGTCCTAAAATGCCTATGTTAAAAATTTGGTGATGATACTCCATAAAATAATTGTGTTACGAGTGTGTGTTGCGCAGTTTGCACGCATGCTTGTAACTTCGCGAATTAATAATACTTTCACTCCAGATTTTCAACATTGCCATTCTTCTGCACCTCCTTCAAGTTCAAGTTTATTGCAGGAAAACTCCATTGAGCAAGCTCATTCACAAGGAGGTCCTGTGACATAAACACTTAAAGTACAAACACAGATAGGTAATAACAGTATATTCATGAAATGCACGTTACATGATACAGGCTGGATATACATACAAGGGTACCACATACGGTGACCGCAGGTGGTAAACATTGATATGAGACAGGGAAGCGACTTACAGGTTGCATACTGATAAATGAAACATGATGACTGGTGTGTGCAATACATATACAGTATTTTGGCAGCTAGAACAAACAACAGTCTACAACTGATATGGGGGGAGTAGTGATTTGATAGAGTAGCAGTGGAGCGTAAGCAAAGATAAAACCAGGAGTAGAAGGGGAAGGGAAAGCAGTTAATATGACAAATCAATTATACCTTACCAGTGGATAAATATGGCACACATGGGGAAGGAAGAGACTTAATGACAGTTACAGGTGTCTTTTATTTTGGCTGAACTTAGCGATTTGTAGAAGTTTATCGAAACTGTGCTAGTTAGTTTCAATGACGGTTTGTAATTGGTTCCAAATGGAGGAAGGGCATATGCAATGATACGTTTACCAAAGGAAGTCCCGTCCTTGGTATGTCAAGCATAATAAAGTCAGATTTTCTTAACAGTATGCACTATGTGAGATACTAATAAGGGAGAGAGATAGCTTGGCAATTTCTGCAGGAGCAGTTTAAGAGTCCATAGCCCAGCATGGAGCAGGCGCCTAGTAGTAAGGGATGTCCAACCAACAGCTGCATATAAGTCACAGTAGCGAACGGTAAGGGAGTTGGTAATGAACCGTAACGCACGGTGATAAAGGATGTCCAGTTTACTTAGATTTGCAAGAGTGGTGGAGGAATAGATTACATCACCATAGTCGAGTAGGGGGAGAAAAGTGGCCTGTACAAGCTTGTTTCGAGTTTCAAGGGGGAAAAGGGGCCTATTTCTGTAGAAGAAACCTAACCTTGCTTTTAACCTTCTAGACCTCCTTATGAACAGTATAGCTGTCATTTTTCACATCCTGGCCGAAATGTGTTTTTGCAGTTCCAGCGCAGAATAGCATGGTTGCTGTGGGAAATCCATGTTCAGGACACATTATGAAAATGACAGTGACACTGTTCATTAGCAGAGGTCCTAAAATGCCTATGTTGAAAATTTGGTGATGAAACTCCATAAAATGACTGTGTTACGAGCGTGTGTTGTGCAGTTTCCACGCACCTTGTAAGTTCGCAAATTAGTAATATTTCACGCCAGATTTTCAACGCTGACACGGAGTTCACACCCTTATGAACAGTACAGCTGTCATTTTCACATCCTGGCAGAATGTGTTTTCGCGCTCCGCGAGAATACTGCATTCGCTGTCGGAAATCAGTGTTTGGGACAGATTAGGATCAAGCGACTGAGAGGGGGTAGTGACCAAGGGAGGGTGAGTGAGTGAACTCAACGGAGCTCTGTTGGGATTGCTGTGGATTTCTTTGTGGGCAGGAAAAGGCAGCAATGCACGCAGGGGCCCAGTACAAAGGGTAGTCTGCAGTGGGGAGAAACAGAACCAGCGACTGAGAGAGGGGAGGAGCCAGCTCAACGGAGCTCTATCATGACTGCTGCAGATTTCTTTGTGCGCAGAAAAGGGCGGCAATGCAGGCAGGAGCCCAGTACAGAAGGGCAGCCTGCAGCGCTGGCAGAAACGGAACGAGCGAGTGAGACAGGGGGAGTGAGTGAGGCCAACAGAGCTCTGTCAGGACTGCTGCAGATTTCTTTGTGGGCAGAAAAATATGCCAACAGAGGCAGGAGCCCAGTACAAAAGGGCAGCCTGCAGCGCCAGAAGAAACAGAATGAGCGAGTGAGACAGGGTAGTGAGCGACCTCAACGGAGCTTTCGGGACAGCTGCGGATTTCTTTGTGGGCAGGAAAAGGTGCCAATGCTGGCAGGAGCCCAGTACAAAAGGGCAGCCTGCAGCGCCGGGAGAAACAGAACGAGCGAGTGAGAGGGGGGAAGTGAGCAAGCTTAATGGAGGTATATCATGACTGCTGCGGATTTCTTTGTGGGCAAGAAAAGGCGGGAACGTAGGCAGAAGCCCAGTACAAAAGACCAGCCTGCAGCACCGGTAGAAACAGAATGAGCGAGTGAGAGAGGGGGAGTAAGCAATCTCAACGGAGCTGTGTCAGGACAGCTGCAGATGTCTTTGTGGGCAGAAGAAGCTGCCAGTGCAGGCAGGAACCCAGTACAAAAGGGCAGCCTGCAGCAGCGGGAGACACAGAACGAGTGAGTGAGGGAAGGGGAGTGAGTGAGTGAGTGAGCTCAATGGAGCTCTGTTGAGACTGCTGCAGATTTCTTTGTGGGCAGAAAAAGGCAGCAATGCATGCAGGGGCCCAATACAAAAGAGCAGCCTGCAGTGGCTGGAGAAACAGAACGAACGAGTGAGAGATGGGAAGTGAGTGAGCGAGCTCAACGGAGCTCTATCGTGACTGCTGCAGATTTCTTTGTGGCCAGAAGAAGGCAGCAATGCAGGCAGGAGCCCAGTACAAAAGGGCAGCCTGCAGCTCTGACAGAAATGGAACGAGTGAGTGAGAGAGGAGGAGCTCTGTCGGGACAGCTGCAGATTTCTTTGTGGGCAGAAAAAGGTGCCAATGCAGGCAGAAGCCCAGTAAAAAAGGGCAGCCTGCAGTGTCGGGAGAAACACAATGAGCGAGAGAGAGACAGGGAGACAGTGAGCTCAATGGAGCTCTATCATGACTGCTGCAGATTTCTTTGTGGGCAGACAAAGCCGCCAACAGAGGCAGGAGGCCAGTACAAAAGTGTAGCCTGCAGCGCCAGCAGAAACAGAATGAGCAAGTGAAAGAGGGGGAGTGACCCACCTCAACGGAGCTCTGTTGGGACAGCTGCAGATTTCTTTGTAGGCAGAAAAATGTGCCAACGCAGGCAGGAACCCAGTACAAAAGAGCAGCCTGCAGCACAGGGAGAAACAGAACAAGCAAGTGACACAGGGGCAGTGAGTGAGCTAAATGGACCAACGTAATCAACATTCGGCATTGACAAATGCTTGTTTTTTACTGAGGCGGTGCAGTGTATTATAACCTAAGAAACACCTAACCTAAGTAGGGCATATGATAGCCCTTTTGACCCGTATAAGAAGGGTAAATTCCAACAATGTCTTCACAGCCCAAAACAAAAAAACGAGTGAAGATCTGGAAAAGACTGAGTGAGCTCACTGGATGGTGGGTGGGCATACGAATAAATGGTGAAGACTTGTTCAAGATCAAGAATTATGGTGAGTACGGAATTTCCATATCTTCCTGGACTTAAGTTTTCACCATTTATTTATACTGCTGGGTTAGACTACCAATCTAAAACCAAAGCCCCCAAGCAAGGCGATAGGAGACGGAGCTCACTCAAGACAGAAGTCCATTAAGGATTGTCCTGCCAAAGGAAGCATGCTGTCCGGGATGGACTTCCAGGACATAGTGCTTTATGAAAGCATGCACTGAGCTCCAAGTCACCGCTTTGCAAATGTCATCAATGGGAACAGAGCAGATCTCTGCCAGAGATACAGCAACTGCTCTGGTGGAGTGGGCATGCACTTAGCCCTCCAACTTGACCTGTTCCATACAGTAACACTGGCGAAGGTATGCCACTATCCAAGCAGAGATGCATTTAATGGATACTGGCTCACTCAGGCGGGTGGCATTGAAAGACACAAAGAGCTGCTTGGCCTGCAGTATGTCCCTGGTTCTATCTATGTAGAACTGTAGAGCTCTTTTAACATCCAGGGAATAAAGAGTGCACTCTCCTTCTTTCTGGAAGTTAAAGAAGTAAGTAGGCAAAACCAAAGGCTGGCTTGAGCTGGAACTCTGAAACTACTTTGGGAAGGAACTTAGGGTAAGTATGGAGAACCATCTTATCTTTGTGAAAGACGGTATACGGAGGGTCTGTGACCCAAACATTTATCTCAGATACCATACAAGCAGAAGTGATGGCCACCAGAAGGGCGGTGTTCCAGGTCAGAAAGTTAAGATCACATGTAGCTAGAGGCTCAAAGGATTTATGAGTGAGCATGTCCAGCATGAGGTTAATATCCCAGGGGGCAACTGGCTTCTTAACCAGGGGCCTTGTATGTAGAATGCCTTTGAGGAATCTTTTGAACCGGGGTAACTGAGCGAGGGACATGTTCTGGGCTGGCTCATGGTAGGCAGAAAGTGCAATGAGTATTGTAGTCCTGTATCTGAAAGGTCTAGTGGGTACGCCAACACTTTATGTGGAGGACACTGAAATGGGTCTCAGTAGATCCTAGCACACCATTCTGAGGAACGCTTTCATTTAGCTGTGTAAGTTTTCCTGGTGAAAGGCTTAAGAGCAGCTAGGAGGATCTGAGAGATTCTCTGAGAAACTTTAAACCTGCTCACTTCTACCTTTTCAGGAGCCAGGTGTGGAGATGAAAGGAGTGCAGATGGACCAGAGGACCCTGTGTCACAAGGTCTGTTTGCAGATGTAGTTGCCTCGGAGGGGCCTTTGACAATTTGTTGATCAAAGGAAACCAAATCTATCAAGGCCAGTACAGTGCAATGAGAATCATCTTGCCCCCGTGCGCTTCCAGTCTGAGCAACACCCTCTGAACTCATGGAAGAGGAGGAAATGCGTACAGAAAATGTCTTGTCCACCACATTCTGAATGCATGCTGACAAAAAAAAGGCCAGGTTCTGGATTTTTGAAGCAGAATAAAGACAGTTTTGTGTTGATTGGAGACGAAAAAAGGTCCAGGTCTGGATTGCCCCACTTGTCGAAGAGCAACTACACAATGTCTAATGCTAGTGACCACTCGTGAGGATCTGCTTCTGTCCTGCCGAGATGGTCTGCCAGATTGTTCTGAGCTCCTGGCAGATAAACTGCCAGAATCAGAACATTGTGGTCAAGGTACCACTCCCATACCCTCATGGCTGCTCTGCAGAGAGGGTAGGAGTGTGCCTCGCCTTGCTTGTTGATGTAACACATTACAGCCTTGTTGTCTGTCTGAAGAAGGATTACATTGTGAATGACAACCTCGTCTAGGACTCAGAGGGCATAGAGGACTGCCCTCATATCCAGAACACTGATGTGAAGATGAGACTCTGCCTGGGTCCAAACTCCTCGAGTGTGATGGCCCATGGCAGTAATCTCCCCTGCTGAGGAGAGATGCATCTGTAGTGATGATGATCTGAGATTCTGGTGGAGCAAAGGGCAGATCTTGTAGAAGGTTGTCCTCTTATATCCACCATGCAAGTGACCGATGCAGGGGCTCTGTCATTTTGACAGGGTCAAACGGAGGATGTGTTGTCAGGGACCACTGTGTGCTGAGTATCCACCGAGTGGTCCTTGTGTGTAGTCGAGTCAGAGGTACTGTAAAAATGAAAGAGGCTATGAGGCCTAACATCTGTTACATGTAATGAGTTTGTACAGGGTTGTTCTCCCTGATGAAGTGAGCCATCTGGAGAATGTTGAACCTCCTGTTCTCCGGGAGGAATGCCCTCACTTTTGTAATGTCTAAGAGGGCCCCCTATGAAGAAGAGCTGCTGAGAGGGTTGAAGCTGTGACTTCTCCAGGTTCAGCAGGACTCCCATGGATGTAAGGAACTGAGATGCTGTGGATACCGCTTTCTCTGTCTGCCATGATGGGCTTCCAAGAGCCAGTCATCTATGTAGGGAAAGACTTGAATGCCGAGCTTTTGAAGGTGCACCACAAGGACTGCAAAGCACTTGGTAAAGACTTGAGGCACTGAGGAGAGCCCAAAGGGCAGGACTCTGAACTGGTAATGTTGACCCAAGACCACAAAGCGAAGGAACCTGTGGTGGCTTGGGTGTACTGGAATGTGCTGGTAGGCATCTTGCATGTCCAAGGAAACCAGCCAGTTGTGTTGCTGGAGAAGTGGTAGGAGCGTCCCCAAGGAGATCATCTTGAACTTCTCCTGGTACAAGAACTTGCTCAACTGAGGTTGAGAATGGGGCACATGCCTCATGTTTTCTTCAGAACCAGAAAGTAATGGGAGTAGAAACCTGTGTTTCGCTCTGTCCAGAGAACTACTTCCACTGCCCTGTTTTTGAGAAGGCACATTATATTTGAAGTGAGAAGGTCTGACTGAGCAGTTGACAGACTGTGCTGTCACTTGGGCAGAAGGTCTGGGGGAATCTCTGCAAAGCTGAGCAAGAACCCCTCTCAAAAAATCCTGAGGACCCACTTGTCTGTGGTGATACTTCCATTGGTTGAAAAACTGAGTCAGATGACCTCCCACTGCCGAGGAAAGGTCCACCTCAGGTAGCCAGACATTCAGAGAGTGGCACTGGGTGCTTCTGGCCCTTTAACCTTCTGCTACATATTATTTTGTGGTTGAGGAGACTGGCATTTGTTAGGGGCACCTTCCTCAAAAGAGCTGAATGTTATGAAAAACCTTACGGTTCCTGCCTCTCTGAGGAACTGAAAGAGCTGGTCTGTCTGTTTTAATGGCAGCCCTGGTTTTCTGAGAGGCCTCCAGGGCTTATTCTACCTGTTGGCCAAACAGATACAGTATGTACCATCGAAGGGGACATTCATTACCTGCTATTGAGCATCAGAGGAAAACCCTGATGCCCAAAGCCAGGAATGTCTTCCAATATAGGTTCCAGTAGCAGCCACACTGGAAGCTGTCATATGTATCCATGGAAGCTTTCAGCTGATGGCTATTACATTCTATTCCCCAGGTAACAGTTTGTAAAATATGAAGTTTAGAGTCAGACTCCAGGAAATCTTCTGCTAGAGATTTAAAGGAAGTCCAGAGGGCAAATTTGTATTGGGAGAAGTGCCCTTGATAGCTGGCAATACGCATGCCCAGAGCAGCGACTGCAAAAGCCCTTTTTTCCCATAGTATTGCTCTTGTGAGATTCCTTAATGATAGGACAGCTGATACTTCTTGAGGTAGAACAGCTTTCTCATTCTCAGCAAGGACAACCAGTGCAGGCTAAAATGAGTCTCTCCTTGAGAGGGATGTAAAAATCTATGGACTTGCAAATAGAAAGAATAAGGGCAGGCCTCACCCACACACCTTCAGACAGTGTTTCAAATGGTGGGGGAACAGGTGGCGTAAGTTTCACTGCAATATTCAGGGCATGAAGCCACTCGAGGTGCAAAAGTTTTCCTGGATCTACCGAAGAAGTCTAAAGAGCCAAGGTTGCCCTCATATTCCTAACTAAGGACTGGAACAAGAGGTCCAAACACTGGATTTTCAGCTTGGACCGTTGGCTTACCATCCAGGCTGTAGAAGGAGACCTCATCTCCCTCCTCAGAAATGATGAGGTCGGGATCAGACTCATCCTGCTCCATGTCCCCCTCAGAGGGGGAGGGCGCAGCCCCCAAAAGGCCTTGGCCTGGTCTGAGAAGAAGAAAAACAGGAGGCAAGGCAAGGCAAATTTTATTTACCCAGCACCCAATCCCTGAGGCTCTGGGCACCTTACAATAAAAGGTAGGATCAATATTACACAATACACAATAAAGGTTTAAAAGAAGACATACATGAACAAGTCTCAGCAGAACCCAAAAATGTCATAAAATTGGTATAGGTCAGTCACCTTCGTTGTGGAAGGCCAGACAGAAAAGGTGGGCCTTTAGCCCCTTTTTAAACAGCTTGACTGTTGGGGCCTCCCAGACAGCAGCTGGCAGAATGTTCCACAGGGTCGGCTCGGTGACACTGAAGGCATGGTTGCCCGATGTTTTTAGCTTGACCCTGGGAACATCAAGGAAGCCCCGGGTCAAGGAGCGTAGGGAATGGGCTGAGGAGACAGGTGTTAGGAGATCTGCCCAGATAACCTGTGCCCAGCCCATATAGGGCCTTATAGGTGAGCAAGCCCACCTTGAAGAGGATCCTCCACCTGGCAGGCAGCCAGTGCAGAGGCCGCAGGACTGGGGTCACATGACTGGACCTTGCCAGGCCCGTCAGAAACCTAGCCGCTGCATTCTGCACCAGCTGCAGTTGGCAGAGGGTCCCTCCAGTGACCGCAAAGTATAGAGCACTACAGTAATCCAGCCTCGAAGTCACAAAGGCATGCACTAGTGGCAGCAGGTCTTCGAGTGGAACTAGGGACTTTATCTTGGTGATGTTCCTCAGGTAGTAAAAAACACTTTTGACCACAGATGACACCTGAGCTTCAAGTGTCAATCTGCCATCCAGAACAATGCCAAGATCCCATACCCTACAGGAGGCCGTCAATGGTGTGGATCCCATAAATAATCCTATACCCACTCCAGAGGCACTCCCATCATGCCCGTGACCCAACTCAATCACCAGTACCTCTGTCTTGTCCAGGTTCGGTTGCAACCAGCTGGAGGACATCCAGTCATTGTTCTCGGTCAGGCAGCTGTTAATCACTTTCATGGCATTGTGTGTTCCCAGGGCAAAAGACAAATACAGCTGGGTATCATCTACATAGCAATGAAATCCCACACTCTATTGTCTAATGAGCTCTCCCAGGGGCAGCATGTATACTGTGAATAACATCGGCAACAAGATTGAACCCTGAGGTACTCCACATGGCAAGAGCCTCGGGGAAGAGAAGAAATTCCCCATCACCACCTGCTGCTCCCCTGCCAGAGAGATAGGACTCAAACCAGTTGATGACAGTACTGGCGAGACCACAATACTCTTGAAGATGCTCAAGAAGCACAATGTGATCTACAGTATCAAAGGCTGATGAAAGATCGAGGAGAACAAGAATTGACTTGTCTCCTCTATCTCTAGCCCTGAGGAGGTCATTATGTACCCTGACTAATGCCATTTTGGACGGTGCTATGCCTAGCCCTGAAACCCAACTGCAATGGCTCATAGATGTCAGAGGACACTAGGTGTTCTTTGAGCTGTGGCGCCACTAATTTATCGACAACCTTGCCTAAAAATATCAGGTTGGAGATTGCACGGTAATTTGCCAGGATGCCCAGGTCGAGAGATTGCTTTTTCAGGAGGGGTCTCATCAGAGCCTCTTTCAAGGCTTCCCGGAAAGATTCCCTCCGATGTTGAACACCAGGCAATCCCAGCGAACACCGGGCCTACAGTCCCAACACATCTCATCAAGAAACGAGTTGGGGCTGGGTCCAGGTCACAGTAAGTGAGCTTTAGCTTCAAGATCACCTCAATGACCTCGGCCACCTCCACTGGTAGACTGGTAGACTGGTAGACTCATCCTAGACTGACAGAGTGCCTCTGCTCCTTCCTGGCAGATCACTGTGAGACAAAACATGTCTCTCTGATAGAATCCCTGCCCAGATGGAGGACACTCTGTCAGAGAGAAACAGAGCAAACTCCTCACACAACGTGGTTGAAAAAGCCTTTTTTGGCTGTAGACAGACAGGATGTAACAATCTGTCCACAGTCCGAAAGAGCTGAGATGGTCTGTTTTTCCTTGCAGCAATTTCCCTAGACAGGAACTCTGCCTTTTTACGGTTGATTGCCCCTTGGTACTCATGATAATGAGCACACAAGACCAGTTTGTCCCCCTCCAAGTGGGTCTTCCACCAGTAATGCTCCAACTTCCGACCCTTGATCTTCATCTCCTTGAGATCCCCTTCAAACCAGGGGTCTCTCAAGTGAGAGGTTCTGTGTCGTATACGGACTGGTGCAATGGCATCAAGTGCTTCAGAGACCACCCTATTATAGGCAGCCACCACCTCATCAACATTAACTACACATGCAATGTCTACACTAGATAAGTCAGAAACCACCAGGAGTCCCTTTGGGGACAATCCCCTTAAAGGGCGGTAGCTGACCATCTCAGTAGGGGTAGGAACTTCCAGAGGGGGCCCCAAACAAGAACTTCACTGTGCAATGATCAGATCAGATGACCTGATCGGTCTTGAGGCTAGCAACCTCAAGCCCCAGCGAGAAGACCAGGTTGAGCATGTGGCCGTGGTGATGGGTCACAGAAGTAACGACTTGTGTCAGGCCCAGTGATGACATCTACTAGAGGAGGTCATAACTGAATTGTGAGGATTCATCATCGACCCAGGTGTTGAAGTCCCCCAGAATTAAACATCTGGGGGACTCCAACACCTCTCTGATGACAAAGTCCATGACCTCCTGCAGGAAATCTCCCCTGACCCCAGAGAGTGGTAGATGAGGAGAATCCTGCAGCTTGCACCTGGACCCCCGTGCACTGCCACACACTCAAAAGACTTGGCCGATCCCACCAGGTGCACCATGAAGCCCAAGTCAGATCTAAAGCAGATGGCCACACCCCTGCATTCCCTCCTCAGGCAGTGCACTTTGAAGAACCAAGAGGGGACAGCCACCTCCAATACTGGCCTGGTGTCATCACCCAACCAGGTCTCCATGATGCAAGCCAGGTCAACTGAGGAAATCAAATCTGCCATAATTGCAGTATTGTTCCTCATTGACCTGGCATTGCATAGCACGGCCCGAATGGGATTGGTAGGCACTGCTGGCCCCCTGGCTACCTGCCCACTTAGTCTGGTAGGAACCCTGGGGACAGAGACCAAACATGTCTGGCCTCTCTCTTTAGGCTCTGCCTAATCCCAAGGTGTCTCCTACACCCAATTACCCTGATCTCACTCACCTCTGCAGCACCCACTGCACCCTGCCAGCACTGGCCTGCACGTGCCCTTGTAATAATGATCTCCCTGCAGCACCGTGCTGCAGTAGCTGACACCGAGAGGTCGGAAAAGGGATGCAGATCACGTAGCTGGGCAGCAGCGTACGCTAAGCGTAAGGGGCCATGGCTCTGGCACATCCTGACACGGACCCAAACTCTGTAACCTATTCTTTAAAATACCCAACTATCATTGACCTGGCAGGAAAATTAATACAACTTGACTTAAATAAATGTCCACCTTAATACAAAGCAACAGTTATCCATTCAGTTGGGAAAAATGGTTGTGCATGCCCAGACAACGGCTTCAACTTTCAGACATGGATTGTAACACATTAGAGTACTTCATTTTACACAAAATTCACTTTAAATCCTACAGTAGTGTCTGCATTATCAGGAATTGTGCTTTTAGATGAATCAGAAAAAAATGTTACCTGCGGCTCGGCGTGGTCTGGTGCCAGTAGATAGACAGGAACATTGGCGGTGGACTATCAAGGCAGACAGCTGCAGAATGAATATTAGCTGAAAAAAATCAAAAATTAAATACATTATTTACACTCTGTGGTTTTGATGCAATTCTAGTGCATCTTATGCCAACAGGATAATGTACTGCAGTGCCATGCAATGTGAAACTCTTTTGCAGCCTTTTTGAAATGCATTCATAAATAATCAGCAGCCAAATACAAGCTGCTAGCAAGCCACAATGAAATGTTTAATAATTCATTGCTATGAATAATGCAGCTTTTAAACAACCAGTTGTAAAATGCTAAACCAGCCAGTTAGAGAAACAGTTTAATGTGACTTGTACTGTACAGCAGAGATCAATGAAGGATACAATCCACCTGCCAATTGTCTACTTGGCTGCTGGTCTGCCTGGTGTGGCTTCAGCATAGGTGACAAACAGCTGGTGAACCTCTCCCTGAACTCCAGCCGTGCGCTCTTTGTAATAAGCGAGTGCTAGCCTCAGGTCCAGAGTATGGAGCCTGTGCTCGGCCTCCGAGGCATGGTTGATAAAATACATCAGGAGTTTAATCACCTGGTTAAGGTGAAAATCCTACACAACCACTGGGAGGAACTTTGGGTTGGGGCACGGGGCAACCTTGTGCCCGTGGAAAAAGACCAGGTATGGAGACTCCACCAAGAGTGCCTGAAGCTCACTGATCCTTCTGGCTGATGTGATAGCCATCAAGAAGGCGGTCTTCCTTGACAGGTGAGACATGTCACACCTGTGCATTGGTTCAAATGACTTGCCCATGAGCTTTGCCAAAACCAGCAACAAGTCCCACGGTGGTGGTGGTTCATGCACAGGAGGGAAAATGTGGTCAAGACCTTTGAAAAAATGCCAGATCACCTTCCCCAGTGCCACTGACTGCTGACCAGCCCACGCCCAGTAAGCAGAGATGGCTCTCAGGTGCACCTAGAGGGTTGTTGACCAAAGGCCCAACTGAGAGATGGACCATAGATAATCAAGGATGCTAGCCACTGGACGGAACAAAGGGTCCAACCCTTTGCCCTGACACCAAATGGAGAATCTCTTTCATTTGAAGGCGTAGAATGTCCTGGTCAACTTCTTCTGAGAGGCCTCCACCACAGTGAGGACATCTTCAGAGAGACCCAAAGCCTGGAACTCTAGCTGCTCAGGGACCAGACTGTCAGGTGCAGGGATCAAAGGTCTGGATGGAGTACCTTCCCCTGATTAATGGAAACCAGATCTGGTCAGAGAGGAAGACACCATCGAAGCATGCTGAGGAGCCTGAGGAGACTGGGTTACCAGAACTGCTGTGGCCAGTCCGGAACTACCAGGATCACCTGTGCCTTGTCCCTCCTGGCATTGAGCAGCACCTTGTGGATCAAGGGGAGTGGAGGGAAGGCATAGAAGAGGCCTGGGGTCCAGGGCCTTGAGAAGGCATCCCCCTGCAGCATTCCCTGCAGAGGGGGGCAGGCACAAAACAGCCTCAGCTTTGTGTTCTCCCTGGAGGCAAACAGGTCCACCTAAGGGGTGCCCCACTGGGAGAATAGACTGTGCACTACCTCTGGGTGGAGAGACCACTTGTGAGATGCCTCTTCCACACAACTGAGAGCGTCCGCACACTGATTTGAGGCCCCTGCCACATGGATGGCTAGGAGATCATCCCCCAGGCAGCACACAAGGGTCTAAACATGGAGCGCTTCCCTGCACAATGGCATGGAGTGCGTCCCGCCCTGTTTGTTGACATAGTACATGGTCGTGGTGTTGTCCATCTGGACCTGAACAACCTGATTCCAAATATGAGGAGCAAAGGCAGTCAGTGCCAGCCGAACTGCTCGAAGCTCCAACAAGTTGATGTGGCATCGGGACTCCTCAGGAGTCCAGAACTCATGGACTCTGTGTTCCCACAAGTGGTCACCCCAGCTCATGAGAGAGGCATTGGTCACCAGGATGACTGTCGGCTCTGGGCAGTCAAATGGGATCCCTTCCTGCAGATGTTCTGGAACTAACCACCACTGGAGAGCATCCCACATCCGCTGGGTCACAGTGACCAGCTGGTTGAAGAGACCCCTGCACTGAGACCACTGGATGGCCAGCTCCCACTGCAGAGAGCACATTCTTCAGCGGGCCCAACAGACCACGCTGGTGCAGCCACTATGTAACCATGCAGGCGCAGAAAGTCCCAAGTAGGGATCAACTGCCCAACCAGAAATGATTGGGAAAAGGAGGAGAGACTCCACCACGTCCACTGGCAGCCGAGCCCTGGCTCTGCAAGAGTCAAGCTCCAACCCGATGAAGCTGATCACCTGCGAGAGCATGAGTTCTGACTTGGCCTCGTTGACCAGGAGGCCTAGAAAGACACAGGTCTGGAGGGCCAGGTCCCTGGACCACTCCACTTCCTGCCTGGAGGGGCCCATGATCAGCCAGTCATCCAGGTAGGGGTAAACCCAGACCCCTCGACACCTCAAGCAAGCTGCCACCACTGCAATGCACTTAGGGAAGACCCTGGGGGTCAAGGAGAGGCCGAATGGCATGGCCTGGAACTCATAGAGGGCTCCCGTTGCTTCACTACAGCCCAGCCCTGGTCCTGTTTGACCATGGTCTGGAGGTCTGCTGGCAGATGAGGAAGCACCTCATCCAGGGTGCCCAGCAGGGCATGGGAGAAGTGGTCCATGAAAAGGGCTGAGCTTACCTGTTGCAGGTCAAGCAAAGAGGCAGCGTAGACCTTTTTAGCCGCATGGTCCAGTTTCTTGGACTCTTTATGAGGCGGCTTGTCGATGTCTCCAGTATTGCTGAACACCTAAATACAGAATCAGCCACCAAGCCCTCAGCCAAGGGGTGTTCTGTGAATACCAGTAGGGAACTGGTAGGGACCACATACTTGCAGGCCATCTGGGCAGATGGCACAGGGCAGGAAATGGGGTACTGCCAAAGCTCCAAGGCAGGGCCGAGGATGGCCTCTGCCATGGGGAAGGCCTCCCCAGGAGAATCTCCCCAGTCCAGGATCTTGGTCAAGGAGTATCAAGCCCGTTTCTGGATCGGCCCCATTTTAATACCTGTGGACTCGGCGATCAGGCGGAGAAGACCCATGAAGGAAGTAGGGCCTTTGTCTATTGAGAGGTCACCAACTGACTCCACATCGACTGGATGGGAGTGCAAGGAGGAACCCTCTGACTCTGAGGAGTCGTCAAAGAGGGGTTGACTGCCAGAGTCCCCACTAATGGTCAGGAGTGACGGTGACCAACAGCCGATGAGGAAGCCCTAAGACTCCTTGGTCAGAGCACCAGATTTTGGCTGTACAGGTGGTGGCTCCACAGGAATTGGTGGAGACGCTGGGGTCAGCCAAGCTGGGACCATCTTGGTCGGCTCCTGAGGCAGAGATGATGTTGGCCATTGAAGGGAAAGCCACATGATGGCCGGTGTAGGAGCCAGAATCAGCTTCATACCGGAGAACACCAACTGTTGCCTCATAAGATGCTTGTAGCATCAACGCAGCTTGCGCCAAAGTGTCTCCTCACCTGAGGAGGATGAGGAAGAATAATGGCGGCGCTGCTTCCCAGGGTGTCAAGAGCGGGAGTGCTGATGTCCGAGGGAACCACTTGACCCCCTGAAGTAGGACTGAGACCTCGACTGCAACAGCCAGGGGGACTGGTGGTGGGACTTGAAGGTAGCTGGCCAAAGCCAAGGCACTTCCAGGTCCTGGTCTGTGACCAGAGGTGGTGGGTCAGTGAACTGATCCATCTCTCCAATGGTCCAAGTCAGCACCAGAGTCTAGGAAAGTGAAATGGCCTCTTCCGTTGACAACTGGTGGACTGGCTCAAGAAAAATCTCTGCCGGAAGATCGACCAGTGTCTCAGCCAACTGGCCCGACAGGGTTACTATGGAGCTGGCGGTCTGGGTTGAAGATTCAACTGAAGTCGTATCAGAAGCATGGGAATCCAAAAGTCTTAACCAAGAGTGTTCCCGATCCCACTATCAACAGTAAGACTGTTTTTTGGTCTCTTTTTTCGACTTGGACTTATGCCCCAAAGATGGGCCCTGACTGTGAGTTGGTAGAGACAGGTACAACTCCTTAAATGACCCCATAAAAGAGGTGCCCAGTGAAAGTGGAATGAAGGCCAATGTTGAGGAGGTGTGAGCTATGGCCTGGGCTACCGCCTCCTCAAACACCGCTAGCTGTTCAGCAGATCCTGCAGCTGTGGAGGCCACCCGACGGGCATCTTTGGATTTGACCAGGGGTGGGGTTGCATTTGGTCAGATGGCCTAAAGTGAGTTGGGATTGATGGTCATTGAGAACAGAAGGATGTAAAGACCAACAAATGTCTCAAGCCTGGGGATCGTGCTCGTGACCCAGGCAGTAGACGCACACGGTGTGCAAATCCATTCGGGACATCTTCTGCCCACAAAGGCACCGACAGAACCCCAGAGCAGACTTGTCATTGTCCATCATGGTCCCGATTGAAGATTGAGCCCAAAGACAAAGTTTTTTGTAAAAGGTTTGGAAGTAAATCTGGAGATTTAGTATCAAAGGGCCTACTCAGCACAAGAGTGGTAAGGAGGGAACCTGCTTCTTCCAGTGGAAAGGAAGATCTGGCATCATGGGGCAAAGCCGAGGGAGTTACCACCCTGGTAGGTGGGAGGATTTTATTTTATTTATTTGAATTTTGATGACCGGGTAGGCCCATTGAGACAGACATGTCCCGTTTTCAGGGGCTACCCAGGGAATGGAGACATTCCAAGAGTAGATGGGTGATACATAGTACAAATTGGTGAACATGAGATAATTACATACGGTGTATGAAACAATCTGAGGTAAGACAAATTTAAAAGTATAGAGGTATTATAGTAAGGACAATAAAGCATTGTATTTGGCAGCAAGTTGATTGACTGCCATCCTGATCCTTCGAGGTTCAATGGTGAACAATCCTTTGCAGGTTCGAAAGCCAAGACACTGGAGTAAGGCAAACATATCCAAGTATCAATTACAGCATATACAATCACATAATACAAAAATTTACATAAGTACAAGTTAAGAGTTAAGAGCAGCGAGGAGGTGTGGTCAGGAGGGGGGAAAGGTAGGAGAAGATAGGAAGAGCATAAAGTGATGGTGGAGTGAGGGGGAATTGGCACAGAAAGAGAGGGGTATTAGGTGCAGTTACCACCACAAAATGGAGGGGGAAAGAAGATTTCCTTGAAGCGACTTTTAAACAGGGGAAGAGAAGTGCTGGAAAGTATATTGTGCGGGAGTGCATTCCATTTTTGAGTTGCTGAGGATGTGAAGGACCGCTTGCCTATGGCTAGGTGAATTTTGGGTAGGCTTAGTAACAGTAGGTGGGAGTGTCTGAAGGTCCTGGTGAAGAATTTCAGAGTGAGTAGGTCAGAGAGGATGGGTGGGGAAGGAAGGTGGATGAGTTTAAAGAAGGTGCAAGCTATGGGAAAGTCCATTTTAAGCTCAAAGAACGGCCAGCCTAGGGTCTTGAGTACATCACAGTGCCATGCAGGTGCCATGGCAGCAAAGCGAGCGATTCTGTGACAGGTCTGTTTAAGTTTGACCAGAATAGGGGTCTTGTCTGAGTGAATTATTGGTGCACCATAAAACAGATCAGGGAGGAGGGTAGCTGAAGTGATAGTCTTCCTTGCGCTGGGAGTAAGGTAGGGGGCAGTACGATAGAGGAGGCCAAGTCTTTGGTGAGCCATTTTGATGATATTGTTTGCATGCATGTTAAAGGACAGATGCTCATCAAGTGTCACGTCCAGGTATCTGAAGGTACTCATCAGTTCAAGAGGTGCACCAGACGATGTATGGACAACCAGAGGAGGCTGGGAGGATAAGTTAAAGGAGGTATGATGGAACATCATGGTTTTTGTTTTCTTTGTGTTCAGCACCAGCAGATTATTCTTGAACCAGGCTTCCAGTTGCTGGAAGTCCTTTTCTATGTCAGAATTAATGGTGGAAACGTCCTTTCCAGATTGGTATAGAATTGCATCATCTGCATATAGCTGGACCGATGCTCCCCTACAGTTTAGCGGCAGTTCATTGATGAAGAGAGAGAATAGTAAAGGCCCAAGAACTGTACCTTGGGGTACCCTGTCCTTAATTGGGGATAAGGAGGAGTGGGCCCCAGCCCATTTGACACAGTGGAATCAGTTTGATAAGTAATTAGTCATCCGAGAGAGAGAGAGAGAGTTGGTGTCAAGGGCAAGACAGCGGAGCTTGGAAATGAGTACTGGATGGTTAACAAGGTCGAAAGCCTTTGTGAGGTCTGTAAAGACAGCCCTGGTGGCTTGGCCCTGATCCATGGCCTGAAAGATATCTGAGGTGACCTTCAGAATAGCAGATTCAGTCCCTTGTGATTTTCTGAAGTCATGTTGAAGATGTATGGTGAGGGTGTTTGTCCATTCGAGAAAGGAGTGCAGCTGATTGTACAAGATTCTTTCCTGGATTTTAGCAATAGGATACAGGGTAGATATATGTCTATAGTTCTCAATGAGGTTAGTTGGGCCAGTTTTGTGTACGGGGACAACTGCTGCTGCTTTCCATTTGTCTGGGATGGACTGCATGAGGACGGAACTGTTGATCAACTGGGGAATTGGGTGAGCCAACACATGTGCTCCTATCCTATCTTGGCGGCAGGGTGTCAAATCCAAGAGAACTATCGGGGTTGAGACCCAATAAGAGCTTTAAAACCTCTTTACGTGAGGTGAGTTTTATATGGAAGAGGGGTTGATGGGCATTGGGTTGAGAAACTTGCAGAGTGGGGGGAGTAGCCGGTAGAACTGCCTTGTATACGTCAAGGTCAATGAAGAAGAGATTAATTTCAGTGGCGATCTCGGGGGGTGATGATAGCACTGAGCCTTTGGAGATCATATTTTGAGGGATATTAATAATAATAATAATAACTTTATTTATTTAGAGCCTTTCAAAGTTATCAAGGCGCTTCAACAAAAATTAGATAAAACATGATAACATATAAAACACAATATAAATACAAATAGTCAGTAAAATCAATAAAATCAATCAGAATAGGTTTGGCGCCACAGGTAAGTTTTCAAGGCCTGCTTGAAACCCCCCATGGTTTTGCACTCCCATAGCTGATTGGGGTGGAGAATTCCAAAGAGTTGGAGCCACATACATAAATGCATGGGCCCTCAATGACTTTAAAGATACCCTTGGAATCTCTAGCAACCCGATGTCAGCCGGGTGGCGCAATCGCCCGGGGCAGTAGGGAGACAGAAGCTCTTTCAGGTAGTCTGGGCCAAGTCCGTGTAAGGCTTTATAAGTCAAAAGTCCGACCTTGAAGGTGCAGTTTGTGCAGCACCGGTATAATATGACACCTCTGAGGGGTCCTGTCAACAACTGGGCTGCTGCGTTCCGCACCAGCTGCAAGCAGCGGATATCAACCCCGTAGTCCTAGGTAGAGGGAGTTGCAATAATATTCCTCTCGTTGCTTAATAGAACATTGATCTGTGTCCCAAAGCGTTTCGGGTCAGCGAGATGCGTTACTTGCGGGGATTGTAAGTAGTTCTGCTTTGATTTGTTGGCTTTAGCCTTACATGCATTCCTCAGCTGTCGATAGGTTTGCCAGTCTGATTGGAGGCCAGAGCTTTTGAAGGAATGCCATGCTTTGTCGCTGGACAGCATTAGGAGCCTTAGCTCCCGTGAAACCCAGGGTGAGTGGTTTTCTTTGGCTCTTCTTAACTTGAAAGGGGCATGGAGGTCAAGGATGGACGTAAAGGTGTTGATTAAGTATTCTAGTGCCAGATTAATATCAGCAAGAGAAATAATAGGGGTCCAGTCAGTGGAAGCAACACTTTGTAGGAACACCGAGATGATAAATTTGGTTAGGTCTCTGGATTTGATGATTTTGGGGGTGAGGAAAGTTGTTCTTCCATATGCAGAACATAGGGGAGTGATCACTTAGTGTGTCAGGTGTCGGGGAGGACTCCTGATGCCTTGATGTGGGTCTTGTTGTTGGTTAGCATCCAATCAAGCAGGGCGTGATTGCCTAATCTTATATTAAGTCTAGTTGGTTGAGCAATTAATTGTTCAAGCTTGGCATTCGATATGGCTGATTGGTATTGTCTTCCATTGGGTCCTGACCAGTCGAGGTTTAAGTCACCACAAAGCCTGGTATCTCTGTGAGAGAGGGTGTCAACACTGTTGAAGGGTTTGGTGAAGTGGTGGTCGCAAATTTAGGGGGCAGGTATAAACAACCTATGGTCAAATGTATAGTTTGGCCTAGGGTGATTGATATGAATAAGTGATCAATGTCTGTATTAATACTTAAGCCCAGTAGCTCACTTACCACAAGCCCCAACCTAGTATAGATCAGTACTCCCCCTCTTCTTTTACTGGTCCGATCCCGGCAGTAGGAGGAGAAGCCTGGGAGGGTGATTTTATGGGATTGGATGGTTGTCTTTAGCCAGGACTCCATTAAGCAAAGCACATCCAGCTTATAGTGTAAGGCCCAGGTTTCTAGTTCCGCCATTTTGCATCTGACACTTTGTATATTCATGTGGGCTATTTTGAGCCCTTTTATATCAGACCAAGTTGGACAGGGGGTTAGGAGGTTGGGCATAACCCTCGGACAGGGTCCAGGGTTCAATTCAATGTCTCCTGAAAGCAGGAATAGGCATGCCTGAGACTGGATAGTGGGCAGCCATAAGAAAGGAGACTTGTGTATGTTCCTGGTCCGTTAGGCATGCTTAACTGTTTTGGCACGTTGAGTGAGGGCTAGGAAACTGAGGAGGGGGTGGTCTCACTTGAATCTTGAGGTAGGGGTCGATAGAGAAGTGTCAAAGAGGATCTAAAGGTGAGGGGTAGTGTGGATGGCCTGGCCACACAGGATACATTAAGCTGGTGGCAGGCCAGAATAGAGCAGAGTATGAATAAACTTTTGGTTAAAAGAAGTGTCAATTTGCTAATTTTTGGCTGTCTAAGAGGTAAGGGCCAAATGAGTGGACAGAACTGTAATTAACTACTTGCTGTGTTGCCAATAAATTTTGGTTGAACTGACCTGAATTGGTAGCAGGGAACAATTATCTTAGGTGGAACAGCTTTTTAAAGAAAAACAGTCCAAAACAGTGGGGGCAATCACCAAGGCTGCAAAAACGCACAATTAAAACAACCTCTATGGTTTAAAATAAATTCAGCTAAGCTTTCTCAAGTTTTTTAGCGTTTTAAAGTTGCTCCTGATTGCGCCATGTCAAAAGTTCCACGTCAAAAGTGCCACTGCACCGAAAGACAGAATGTGCCCCTGGCATTCTGTCCTGTGCATGCACCAACTTGAGCTTAGGTGCTACTCGCGCATGACCAAACTCAGAGCTGCAACTTTCATAATGATTTTAAGTACATTACACTGCTCCGTTTTCACCGGGAATTGGTTGTAGAGGTTCAGGTGACATACCTCTACATGCCTCAATGTTTCTTCTTCCCATGTAGATAACACCTCACTCATCATTTTTACAAGCCTTCCGGCACAGGACAGAATACCAGGGGCACACTCTGTCTTCCGGTGCAGTGGCACTTTTGACATGACGCATCCAGGAGCAATATTAAAATGCTAAATAGTTCAATGGAGGGTTGGGATGTCAGAATTGGATCTAGTAGATAGCTGGCGAATGGCATATCTGGGGGCTCGGAAATATACATTTTATTCCAACCCACATGGAACGTGGACAAGGTTAAACTATATCCTGATACCTAAGGCTTGGCATGGAAGGGTTATAGATGTCTCGCATAGCCCCATTCATATATCGGACCATGCTATGGTGGTGGGTAGATTTCAAATACAGGAGGAGAGAGATACAAGGCCGCAATGGAAGTTCCCTACATATATGCTCCAACATAAGGATTTTCGGGAATACCTGAAAATGCAGTGGGAACTATACAAGGAGACCAATGGGGGCACAGAGGTGGATAGGGTAGTTTATTGGGATGCAGGGAAAGCCTTCATTAGAGGTTCCATAAGAGTGTATATGGCCAGAATTAAGAAGGAGAGGTGGGACAAAAGGCAAGGGCTGGAAAGGTAGTTAAAGGAGCTGGAAAAGCGAGTTGCTGGAGGAGAGAGAGGGTAAGTGGAGCATCTGTTGATGGTGACAAGAGAGGCATTAAACTCCCTGGTAAGGGGGGAGGCCCGAACCTCTTGGTTCTATTGCAAGAGGCAGGTGTTTGAATGGGCCAGCAAACCAGGCCCACTGCTTGTAAGATTAATGAAGGGGGGAAGTGCCCTATTAGGTTAACAGGGATTAAGGATAAGGAGGGCAGGGTACAACGAGGGGAGAAACAGACGACAGAGTATTTCCTGGAATTTTATGCTCACCTGTATAGGGCGGAGGGGGCGGGGGGAACAAAGAATGCAGGATTTTTTGGATAAGATTAACCTACCTAGCCTCACAGAGAAGCAAAGAAAAGGTTTGAGCCAACCCTTGACAAAGGGAGAAATACTAAAAGCGATTGGAAAGCTCCAGTTGGGGAAAGCGAGTGGGCCGGATGGATATCCTATACAGTTTTATAAGACACTAGCAGGTCAGATGGCAGAGACGCTAACTGAGGTTTTCAAAATGGAAGAGGGACAGGAAGTACCGTGCCTCCCAGATACATGTTACGATGCCACGATATGCCTGGTCCCAAAGGGGGGTAGGGATCCCTTGGATTGTGCCTCATATAGGCCAATTGCCCTGCTGAATTGTGATCTCAAGATTCTGGCCAAAGTGTTGGCTTTGAGGTTGGAGGAATACCTGCTGTCATTGGTTCACCCAGACCAGACCAGGTTTATTAAGGGGAGGTTATCGTATGATAATGTACGGAGATTACTCAATGTGGTTTGGAAGTCGGGTCAGGACATGGGGAAGACATATGTCATATCACTGGATGCTGAAAAGGATTTTGACAGGGTAGAGTGGGAGTACCTCTTTGAAGTTTTGGACCGGTTTGGTCTGGGTGACCCATACGTACAGTGGGTCAGAGCAATGTACCGATCCCCACGGGCCAGTGTTATAGTTAATGGAACCCCTATGGCTCCCTTTAAACTGGAAAGGGGAACCAGGCAGGGTTGCCTGCTTTCACCACTACTATTTGCCGTAGCATTGGAGCCGTTGGCGGCAGCGATTAGGCAGTATCGGGGGGTTCGGGGCGTGAAGGGGACGGACAACACTGAACACAAGGTCACATTATGTGCAGAGGATATGTTGGTGTTTCTAGGGGAACCAGAGGTTTCTATGACATCACTCCTGCAATTGATAGAGGACTTTTCGGAGTTCTCTGGCTATAAAATAAATCTGAATAAATCGGAAATGCTGTGCTTCCCCAAACAGGAAATAGGAGATGAACGGTGGAGTATACAATGTAAATCCACAAGTATAAAGTACTTTGGTATCAATGTGGGAAGAACAATTGGATCTCTGTATGACCTGAACTATGCTCCCTTGATTAAAACAATAGAATCAGATCTCAGAAGATGGATGCAGCTGCCAATATCATGGTTGGGGCAGATAAATGTATTAAAAATTAATGTTTTACCTAGAATAATGTACCCTATGCAGATGCTACCTATGTGAATCACACGGAGGGATGTTGACAAGTTAGAAAAGGTATTTGCTCAGTTTATATGGAGAAGGAAAAGACCAAGAATGCGACTCCAAAGACTTATGGCGGAAGTAGCTAAGGGAGGTCTTAATTTCCCTGATCTGCTAAATTATTATTTGTCCATCCTGCAGAGGTATGTAGCGGATTGGGTATTCAGGCCAGAGGTAGCAAGTTGGGTGACGTTGGAGCAGGAGAGGTGCGTAGGGCAGTTATCGGCCTACCTGCACAGTAAGGGACCACCGGCATATAGGAGCCAGGAGGGCCGGAATCCATTGGTGGGAATGACCTTGGATGCTTGGGAGATGTTAAAGAAAGTGAGAGGGATAGTTAAAGGGGAAACTATACTGATGCCAGTGGCGAGGAATCCATTTTTTTTACCGGGGTTAGAGGATAGAGGATTTAGGGAGTGGGAAAAGAGGGGGATAAAGTGTGTAGGTAGTATGATTGGTAGAGGGATGTTGATTCCATTAGAGGATATTAAAAAGAAACTGAGTTTGCAGGGGCAGCAGTTGTTTCGATACCTCCAGTTGAAAACGTTCATAGGTAAAATGGAGAGAGAGAAGTCGGAGGGACAGGGATGGGACTCGGTAGAACTAGTAATATTGGGAGCACAGAGGGACCCCAAAGGTTTTATTGGGAAAGCCGCAAAGATTGGGAAACAGGGATGGCCGGATTACACTCAGAAGGTAAAGCAGCGGTGGAGTAGAGACCTGGGGAAGGAAATTTCTGCAGAGAATTGGCAAAAGTTATTGTCGGGACACAGGGGCCTGTTGATTTGTAACAGGTTTAAAGAAGCATATTTTAAGTTTCTGCACAGCCTATATTATCCCCCAGCGGTGGTGCACAGGGCCCATCTGACTGTCTCCCCGCTGTGTGGGAGGTGCAAAAGACAGGTGGGCATGGTTATGCATTGTTTTTGGAGCTGTCCTGTTTTGAGATCCTTTTGGGGAAAGGTATTTAAAGAAATGGGGCTGATGGCGGAGACCCCCATCCAGTTGGATCCTATCAAAGGGCTACTTGGCCTAAATGTGGATGAGGTGGAGGAATGGGAGGCAATGCCACGTTGGATCAGGATCCTTATGGTGATGGCTAGGCATTGCATTCAGAATACCTGGGTTAATAATGCCGTACCTACCATCCAGCAGTGGCGCCAGTTAATATTGCAAAACTTGGCATTGGAACGTCTATCATTGATTCTGGCGAACAGATCAGAGGTATTTTATGGGGAATCGGCGCCATTTCTTTCTACACTTGAAATGCAAGAGATGACCACCCTATGTGAGGGACTGGTTTAGGTAGATGGGGACTGACTGGATGGGTGTCCACCCCCCGGCGCACCTGAGGGTGGACGCATTCAAGGGTGATGTGTATTGGCACCTGCAGTATATAGATTCGACAATTAATTTGGATATTGGCCTGTCTTGTTTTTCCTTTCAATATTCTAAATGAGTTTTTAGAATCAATTGTCTGGAGCAGGATTATTAGATGTAAGAATAACTGTATGAAAGTGCATCTATTTATGTGTTTGTTGTACATATTAATAGTAACATACATGTATGACAGTCTGTCTATGTATTGTGAGTCTGTTGACATAAGAGAAAATAATAAAAAAGATTATACAAAAAAAACGCTAAATAACTTGAGAAAGGTTAGCTGCATTTATTTTAAACCATATAGGTTGTTTTAATTGGGTGTTTTTGCAGCTCTGGTGATTGCCCCCACTGTTTTGGACTGTTTTTCTTTAACTGTGTTTAACTGAGCCCCGGTACAGTGGATGTTAGCTCACAATGAAAGCCGAGCAATGCGGGTGTTGCACCAGTTAGGTACTGATGCCCTCTAGTGATAGAAATATATAACCTGCAAATGGAAGAGTGGACTGATCCAAAAAAGCACCACTGTACTTCGCGCATGCGCCAATGTTTCATCCCCCTATAAAAGTAAAGCTGGGAAAGGGTGGGAAGCCAGCATGCAGTGCTGGCGGGAACACTCGAGCAGGACAAGCAGGCAGGAACCTGGCGTTGCCTGCACCTCAAGAGTCCAACAACTGGGAAAATTGCCTACACCTTTCACTGGAGCTAAACCACAAAGGGCAGCTCACTTACGGGAAATTGCCTTGCTGAACTGAGTGCAGTTGGGGTAGGAGGAGCTTAATTGCAGGGTTGAGCTAAAGAAGCTTAACTACAGAGCTGAGCTACAAAGAGCAGTTCACAAACTGGAGTTTACCAGGTTAAATTGCTGAGAGCAGATTGTGGTAAATCCAGAGCCCCATTAGGAGTTTCAAGCCAATTCTGAAATTAGACAGCCCCAGAGTTTCAGGGAGCCATGCAGAAAACAAACTTGGCGGCAATGCTGTTCATCTGCCCTGGCAGGGGATTCTCGCACACCGCGATCTAGGCACTGGGAAGCCAATTCAGAAATTAGAGATCCCCAGGCATCAATCACACAGTTTAAGCCAGTCTCTATCCAGTAGGTCTAGCAATTTACAGAACAATTAAGGTCAAGATCTACATTGGGTAAACACCTGTCGCTATCTGCCTAGCACTTGTTAAACAATTAAAATTAATCTCTAAATGGCAGATTAAAAATTGCATCTAAATCCTGGCAGAAATTAATCCAGAAAGCACCCGGACAGATAAATTAAAATGGGAAAGATTGCAGTTGACTAGTAAGGATAAATGTTTTCTTGTTTTAGAGTTTCAGGGGCCAAGTTAGGAATCAATCTAAAAAAGGCGCCAGATTCAGATTAGAGAGTCTAGCATGACGCAGTCTCCGACAGCTGGTTCAACGTTCAAACCTGGAGTGACTGTTTAAGGGCAGGAAGCAGCTCCAGTGGTTACACAGTGATAAAGGGGGAGATAACAGTTAGACTCAAGGAGGGGGAGGGAGCAAACAGAGTAAGCAAAGAAGGCAGGAGGGGGGCAAGATCAGGTAACAAGTGGGGGGAAGGAAGCAGGGGGGCAAAGAACAGAGCAAGTTGGAGGGACAGAGAAGCAGCAGAGTGATACAAGTTAAATTAAGCAAAAAGCAATACAACTCAAAAAAACAAGCTTTCAGACCATAATTAGACTAAAGAATACAATAAGGTACAAGGTGAAGTTGTAGGCTAGCGACATGTCCATATACATCATCATAGGAACATGGAGAACAATACAGTAAGGTGACAAATTACCAGGTAAACCATATAAAGTGCAATTTCAAAAAAGCACGCCAATACCAAAAGCAAGTAACAATCAGGTGGATATTCAAAGTTCAGTGTGACAGTCCACAATAAGAAAAGTGCAGTGGAGCAGACTATAGGGAGGGGGGAGAGAGAGCCAGGTGGTGGTGGAAAGAAGCTGGGGAAAGGGTGTCACAGCAGGGAGACCCCACAAAAGGTGTGGGGGAGGGGGATAACTTATGCCGGTTCGAAGAGGCAGCGTAAATTTTTCCAAAACAAATTAAAGTTCCCATGGGGGAACAGGATTCCTGATGGGAGGTTTGAGGTGAAGAATACCCCACAAAAAAGTACGGGAAAGATCCAGTTGGGCAAGAGTTTTGTCCTCTAGAGGTGCATGATACGCAGAGATGGCTGATAAATGCACTTTAATAGAGTAACAGTTCAGCCCTAAGTCCAATAGGGAAAGGAGGTGCTCCAAAATGGAATTCACCGAACAGCTGAATGGATCAAGGTGGCAAGCGGAGGTCTAAATGCACTTTCACGCTTTCACGTCATCGTATAAGTGGGCAGGTGGAAGGTTTTCTAGCGGCCACCAAGACATCTGGCACTCTGGGGAAACACCAAACCAAGCAACTGCTAGGTCTGCAGGAGCCATGCATGCAGATGCAACAACTGGAAGTCTGGATGGACCAGGGTGCCCTGCTCCTGGGAGAGCAAGCCTGAGCTCAGGGTCAGGGAGACTGGGGGGTTCATCTGCCAGCTGATGAAGTAGTGGGAACCAAATCTGATATAGCCAGTAGGAAGCTATTAGGATCATCCCTGCTCCCTCTGACTGCAATTTAAGCAGGACTCCCTGCAGTAGCAGAAAGAGAGGGAAGGCCTACAGAAACCTCCCTGTCTAGAGAGGGACAGTACGTCTCACCAGAAAACTCCAGGCCATGGATCTAGCGAGTAAAAAATGAAAATTAAAGCCGGCCTGGTGGCACTGAGGGTTGAAGCGCTGGATGCCACACCTCACACCATGCCAGCGACCCGGGTTCAGGAGCGGACTCAGGTCACTGGTGGGTCGGCTAGGGGGAGATAGGCTTGAGCATCCCACGACAGCTCACCTTCGCCGGGGAGGGGGGAGGCCAACACCCGCACTTTGCCTGACTCTGAATGGAGGCTCGAGTACTGCAAGCCCAATAGTAAGGATGGTCGCCCGCTACAACAGCATGGACATCAGCGCGGCGCTTTGGACATCAAGGGCTCCACGCTGTAGGGAAGAACAAGGTAAGACCCCTGCCGGCTCCCGGAAACGGGCTTCCTGGTGCATGCCTCATCGTGCCCTGCTCGCCGGACTACCTCTTCAGTTCGATTTGAAAGGAAGGATGTCGGGTGTTAAAGCCCACCTCATCCACAATTAGGTGGGAAAACCATGCTCCATGGAGATTGAGAGATAAGTCTCGCGAGTGAGAGCAGGAGGATGACTCCTTGGATGCCCCAAGGGCTGGAGTCAGCAGGCAGTGGGGGAGAGTAATTTAAAAAAATGAAAATTATGCACCTACCGTGATTCTTGGTCTTCCTGTGTATCTTCACCATTCATCACTGGTGGGTGGTTGGCCAGAGACAGGCACCCTGCGGGACCTTTTTTTTTTGTGTGTAGGAGGAAGGAGCTGATGCCGTCAGCACCGCACATGAGGCTGATGCACTGCATGGTGCTCACGAGTTGGCCAGTAATAACTGTTGGCTCCTCCACCTCAGTTCTGCATGCTGGAGAGACAGAAGAAAACAGGATATAGAGAAAAAAATAAGGGTGGGACAAGGGAGCCCAAGAGACAGCAAAAGGAAAAGATGTAAACTGAAAAAGAAATAGGCTGATCAGAGGACAGAGAATGAGATGGATCTGAGAGGTTATTGGCTGAAAAAAAGGCCCCAGTCCCTGGATGACCAAAGGGCAGGAAGGGAGGAAAGAGAAAGAGAGCTAGAGAAAGAAAATTAAAGGGGAGAGGAAGGAGATGAGGAGGCCAAGACCGAACAAGGAATTAAGCTGACCAGGTAGATCCTTCAAGGGATATCTTTCAAGGGAGATTCCGAGGACCTCAGAAGAATCCGTAAATGGGTAAGCCCTCCGTCCGAATCCCAACTCTGAGATTGAGGATCCCCCTTGTTACCATAATCAGGAGAAACCCATAGGGTTCTGGGGAGAAGGAACCTATTGAAGAGTCCCTCCCAAGGGGAGGTACAGTCAAAGAGAAGAATAACAAGGGCAGAGGAGTTATAGTCAGCCCCAGAACCCTCCTCATCCCAGAGGACAAGGACCAAGGTCGGTGAATCAAGGGGATAGCCGACCCCATAGAGCAGACCCAGGATAGGAAGGGCCCACCAGAAGACTCTATGAAGCCCAGACAGGGACCCTACTCACCCTCCTCTGACACCCCCAGCAGGCTCATGGGAAAAATCCACAGAGAGAAAGAGAGGGAGAGCAGGGAGGTGGCACAGCTCAGGGACTGAGACGTTGTGAGGGGAACGTGGGTGGGATTCAGTGATGAATGGTGAAGATACACAGGACGATTAAGAATTATGGTAAGTACGTAATTTTCATGTCTTCCCTGTGTCAGTCTTCACCATTCATCACTGGTGGGTAAGTACTGAGCTCACCTGAAGGGGGCCCAGGAAATTCCTGAGAGAATAGCATCCCTCAGCTCCCCCAATGGGGAAAAACAGGGGAAGGAGTGACCCTCCACTAGCCAGTTAGGCCTGGGACTGGTCAGGACAATGTGGGGTCCCCTGACCTCTGGGGGAAGGAAGATGCCCCTGCAACTCCTGTCTCACCCTGTGGAAAAGATATGGGTCCCCGGAAAGAGGAAGCCAGTAACCTCACCTGAGCCAAAGGTGACAACCTCAAAGGTGAAGCCACGCCATCCACCTAATGCAGATCGCTGTCCCTGCAAGTCACGAAGCAACTTTATTAGCATCGTAAGATGCCCTTGACTGGTGTCTTGCCAGCTCCAGACCTATAGCAGAGAGGGCTATGGCTTGCTGGGTAGCCTCTGAAATGGGCAGCGATGCTAGAGCTTGGCCCAGCATTGCCCACAGATGCCTGTTATAGGCAGTGTGGTGCACCTGA
Source organism: Neoceratodus forsteri (assembly GCA_016271365.2). Classification (NCBI taxonomy): domain Eukaryota; kingdom Metazoa; phylum Chordata; order Ceratodontiformes; family Ceratodontidae; genus Neoceratodus; species Neoceratodus forsteri. Next base: position 127,158,178 of record CM028130.1, on the reverse strand, counting down.
TGTGAAACAATTGATAGAATCATCCACGCAGAGGAGAAAACTCTCCACCCCAGATGATCGAACTCCACAGAGCCAGGATCCATGGATTGGTCGTAGACTGGATGTCTATGCCCTGAAGGAGTGTCCAGACACTTCAGTCCCAAAGTGGGATGAGGCAGAGAGCCTGGAGACCCCCAGAATGCACAATATTTCTTCCGGCAGTCCATGGGGGCTGGAGCTGAGGTACATGGAAGCTGCCAGGCGCTGTACGATGCCTCCTGGAAGGGAAATGGCCAGAAAGAGACCACCAAATGGTGTAACCTGAAATCACCTAAAAAGGCTTGCTTTGCACGCTCGGCATTGTGATGGGCGAAGTGGGTAATGCGCAAGTCCCTGATCAGCCTTGCTAGAAAGCACTGATACTGAGCTTGATCAGCATCTGAGGACATGTGGACAGAGGGCTCCTCTTCCTCCGTGGAAGAAGACAAGGAGGCCGAGAAGCTTGCAGAGTCAGACTCTGGCCGTGGAGAGGGAACCAGTCGAAAGATCTGTTCATCCTTGGCCCTAACATATTGGGGGAAATCCGCAGCCCAGGATCTGAACTGTTCCCAGGTCAAAGGTCCCAAGGGACCAACATGGCATGGAAGAAGGGAAGCTGGATGCAGAGGCACGGGCGAACCTGTCACCATATGTGATGTGTCTCTGCCAAGGCTAGAAGAATCTACAGGCGAACCTGGCATAAGTGGGAATCTGCAGGTCTGAAAATTCACCGACCTATTAAGGAACGTAAAGCAGTCGGGACTTAGCCCTGTAGGAGGAGCTTCCCTATGAGGGGACCAGGGCTGCATGGATCCAGAAGTGTGGTCCCCAACCCTGCCCAATGAGGACTCCCTCAAAGGGGACGAAGGAGAGAAACTGGGCTCAGCACTGCAGCTCCTCCCGGCCCTGGTGGGCCACAGGAGTGTGTTGCTGTCCCTTACCCTGTCCTCTCAACTCCATTGATTCCGAGGAAGCCCTCTTCCTTGCACCCTGTGCCAAGGAACTGCCCAATCCAGGCAACTCCCCAAGAAGAGTCACAGAGGAGGGAGGCTTGATCGCGATCTTGATAGAGTGGATGGCACCAGGAATAGCAGCCACCCTCCCCTCAAAATCTGGACCACCACTCCTGCAGCAGTAGGACCCAGCCTGCAGCTGACCCACTGAGCTGCTGTCAGCTCAAGAGTCGGTCTGGACCACAGTCGCCGGAGCCACAGAAGGGGGCACCTGGGGAGGTGCAAGGGTACTAGGCCATGGAGAAACCTCTGACTCTGAAGTCAGGCTGCTAGTCCAGATCAGCCTCTGAATCATCCAACTCCAGAGAGGAGATGATCCAGAGGAGCTCTGGACCGGCACCCCTCGTGGCATCACCCCGATCACTGGAGCCATGAACAGCCCTGGGATCTGAGGCGGCACTGTCAAGCTGCACTGAGGAATGTCCCATGCTGGAACCCACAGCCGTGGGCCCTGACAACAAGGGAGCCTGCACCTCCGAAGAGGTGACTGACAGAGTGGTGCTCCTGGCCCGGCCCTGAACGGAGCCAAACTGGACCTCCGGCAGTGCGGTAGGAACCTCCTCTATGGCAAGGCATGAAGAAGTGGAGGCCCCCTCTTCACCGGACTGTGTAGGCCTGGAAAGGGACCCCGAGGAAGAGCCGAGAGTCCTGCACTTGGACTGACTTGAGCGAAGCCACCCCCCAAAAGTTGGCGGATCCCTGATGACTTTTGATGCACGGTGTTCTAGAACACGGCGGTCCATAGAGAAGCAGGTATTGCAGGAATCCATGTTGTGCTGAGGTCCAAGGCAGGCGAGGCAAACATCATGTCGATCTGTAATGGAAATCTGTCGGCCACAGGAACACTGACGCATGGGTGGCTGACCTGTCTTCTTCAAACGTTTCTTGTCCCGAGGACCAGGCATGACATGTATGGTAACAAAACACAAAAACAGCAAAGACTCGACACCGCTTAATAAAAGAAAAGATCTTAACGGATTGGAAGTAAACAGCATAGAGCAGGCTGCAAAACCGAGGTGGAGTTGCGGTGAAGGAGTCGAAGGACAGCGTCAAACGGCCCCAAGGAACAATGGCTCTGGAAGCTGTCGATGTTGGACTAGGCTGCTATGTCACAGTGAACAATCTGAGCTAGGCAAGGTGCTATCTCAGTGGCGGGAGAAGCAGAACAGGGGTGGAAGAGGAACCAACAGCTATTACTAGCCAACCCATGAGCGCCACACAGTGCATGAGCATTGTGGGTGGCACCAGTGGCGTCAACTCCTCCCTCCTACAAAAAAAAAGGCAGGGTGACTGCCTCCGGCCAACCACCCATCAGTGATGAATGGTGAAGACTGACACAGGGAACATCTGGGCAGTTTGGTGTTGAGTGGGGATGCAAAGAGGTCCAACTCTGTCCCACCCCACATGTTGAATAGATCTTTGGCCACCAATTGAAGATGTTCCCATTCATGTGTCTTGGACCGAGACTGTCTTAAGCTGTCAGCCAAGGTGTTCTGTACACCTGGGACGTGCATGGCAGCAAGTTCCAGATGATGCTTGATGGCCTCCTGCAGAGGGGGTAAAAGTGAGTCCCCTTTTGCTTTTTTATGTAGAAGACCACTGACATGTTGTCCATCTGAATTAGGAGAGGGCCTGGGAGTAGATTCATCTGGAATGCCTGTAGGGCATAAAGTATCACCTGCATCTCCAATATACTGATATGGAGATGTTGCTCTTAGGGAAACAAAGTTCTCTGGGTTTGACGGTCTGCCAAATGGGCACCCTAGCCTAGACCAGACACATTTGTAGTCAGAATCTGATAAGGAGAGTCCTGCCAAAAGTGGACCCCTGTAGAAATATTGGAGGGGTACAACCACCAAGCCAGAGAGACCATCACCCAGATCCACTTCTTCATCTGTGCATTGGTCCCATTGGACTCGAAGGGTCCATGTTCAGGCATACAAGAGGGGCAGTCATGATGTCCATTGCCATATACCCTAGCAGCCTTAGGAATACTCTGGCTGGGATTTGTCATGATGAGAAAACCAGGCGAGCCTGGTCCCAAAGGCATTCCACCCTGTCAGGGGCAGGAAACCTTTTCCTTTGGTGGTGTCCAGAACTGCCCCGATGTACTGCAGTCCTTGGTTGGGCCACAGAGAGGACTTTGGGAGGTTGGGAGTGATCCCTAGGTCTCAAAACAAGGTAAAGGTGTCTTCCATGGTGCTGATCAGTTGATTCCTGGAGGGAACTCCCAAGAGCCAATCGTCAGGGGAAGACATAGTGACCCTTCCTCTGGAGGGCCGTGAGTCACTACTGCTAGGCACTTTGTAAAGACTCGTGGAGCCGAGGACAGGCCGAATGGCAAGGCACGGAATTGGTAGTGGTTGTCTTGGAAGCAGAAGTGAAGGAACCTCCTGTGGGGTTGAAAAATGAAAATATGGAGGTAAGCATCCTGTATATCCAGGGAGCACAGCCAATTCCCATGATGAAGGAGGGGAAGCAGGCCTGGAAGGTTGACCATCCTGAATCTTTTGCATTCTATGTACTTGTTCAGGTGGCTAAGATCCAGGATATGCTGTAGGTCCGCTGTTTTCTTTGGAACTAGAAAAAAGTGGGAATAAAAGCACTTCCCTCTTTGACCTGGTAGAACTGGCTCTATGGCCTACTTGTGCAAGAACGCTTGGAGCTCCTCCTGAATAAGGGAGAGGTGTGACAGAGGGTAATGGGAGTCTATGGGTGGGTTGTCTGAGGGCATCCTCATGAACTCCAGAGTATGCCCTTTCTCTATCAGTTAAAGAACCCACTGATCTGTGGTTATTTTGTGCCATCCCTCTAGACAGAGAGAACAGCGACCCCCACTGCCCCCCCCAGAGATTCTGTCAGGGGGGCGGGGTGGGTAAGGAGTCAGGCCGAGGAACCTGGGACAGGCAAATGGGCCTGGGCGGTTTTGGGGGCTCTAGGGCCTGAACCTCCTGAGGCCTGAGAGGTGGCCTTACATTTAAAGGCCCCTCTGGTCTGTTGGCCCCGAGGCTGTTGCCCAGAAGACTGATGAAATGGCTGACGGCGGTTCTGTTTTTGGTTAGATCTGTACATGGTCTGTTAAGGCGAATTATAATCTTTTCCAACTCCTCACCATAGAGGACTGATTCCGTGAAAGGGGCCTCCATAATGCTCGCCTGGACATCAGGGGGAAAACCTGAGATGTGGAGTCAGGAATAATGGCGAAGGCAGATGCCAGTGGCTGCTGCCCTAGCCGCTGAATCTGCCGTATCATAGGAGGAACACAGGATGCGAGTACCTACGTTCGAACCCGATTTTAAAATATTTTGCAGCTCAGCTTTCTGAGGACTGTCCTACTGAGTCTGAACCAGTTCCATGGCCTTCTCCCATAGAGCATTCTGATACTGGACCATGTTTGCTAAAAAATTCAGGGAGCGAATAGAGCAGGTGGCCGAAGCATAGACTTTCCTACGAAGCAATCCACAGAGCAAAAGTCCCGCACTCACCACCTTCAAAAGATAACGCCGCTCACAATGGTCACAGAAAGTGGGTCACATCTCCTGACAAGTTTAGGAATCCAATGATTCATTTTTCAAAGAATCTGTGAACATGTCTAAGGAAACAGCTTTTATATATAGCTGTGACATTATCGCTAAGCGACCCATTCAATAGTGACATCACTCAGTGTAGTGCAAAACAAGCAACAATAAAAAAAAACACACATTGAACATGTTTAGGCAAGGCAAGGCAAATTTTATTTAAAAGATGCCCAGTCCCGGAGGCACTGGACACCATACATAAAACCAACTTGAAACAGGCATCAATAAATAACCATTATCATACAACTATATAATAAATAACAAAACAAATAATGAAAAGAAAACAAGAAAAGGCAGTATAGCAAGTCAGAACTGGGTACTATTTACAAAGCTGGGTCAGGAAAAGCCTGCACAAACAGGGAGGCCTTGAGGCGTGCCTTGAATACTTTCACCGAGGGCGCCTCCCTTATAGATGGGGGAATCAAATTCCACAGGACAAGGCCAGTGACACTAAAAGCTCTGTCACCTGCAGTTCTTAGATTCATCCTGGGAATTGCAAGGAGGCCCCTCAAGGAGGAACAGAGGGAGCAGACTGAGATAGTCAGTGTAAGACGGTCCGCCAGGTAACCAGGGCCCAGGCCATGTAGGGCCTTAAAGGTGAGCAAGCCCACCTTGAAGAGGATCCTCCACCTGACCAGTTCACGCAGCACCGGGGTGAAGTGGCAGTACTTAGACTGCCTTGTCAACACTTGGTAGCTGTGTTCTGCACTAGCTGAAGCTGGTGGAGGGTACCTCCCGAGAACCCGAGGTAGAGTGCACTACAGTAATCAAGTCTCGACATCACAAAGGCATGCACTAAGGTAGGGAGGTCCAGGGGCAGAACCAGGGGCCTAATCCTGGTGATACTCCTCAGATGGTAGAAACTAGTATGGACCACGGCCAACACCTGTGCCTCACATGTCAGGCCGCGATCCAGAATAACACCAAGATTACTCACTCTGGAGGAGGCCTTCAAAGGCGCAGAACCCAGGATGAGTCCTGTCTCTGTGCCCGAGGCCTTTCTATCACGCCCTCTGTTCGACTCCACTACCAGTACCTCTGTCTTATTGGGGTTCGGTCACAACCAGCTAGAGGCCATCCAGTCATTATTTAAAATAATTACAACAGTAACTATCAATCTGGATATTAATATATAACAATAGAATAATGAAATATATGTTATAAGAACTGTTAATCAGAATAGAAGAGATGTCCATATAATAACATTTATAAATCTGCATCATATAGGTATCGTGTATATACATAAGTCCCAACGTCAGATGGGCTCCCTCGAAGTTTATAAAATCAAGTAGCTAGATGTATAGATTCCTAAATAACAACACAATAGATAAAATGTTAAGTTAAAACTTCATCAAAAATGCAAACTTTGCCATATACATCTCTTAAACTTTGTCTGTAACAGAGAATTATCAGCAGTTAATATTCTGACAGCAAACTTCATTTTCGTTTCACAATGTAGCAGGAAATATCAAAACAATCATTTAAACCTGGTGCCACACAAGCTCTCATCGTGAAAGTCCAAAAACCCTCTCTTTGCATAGGTCACATCATTATTTCTTATTGCCCTACAGTGTTCCCCAATCCATGCTTCAAAGTGGCACTTCGTCTTTTTCTATATAAAATGCCCCACATTTACAAGATGCCAAATATATAACCCCAATCGTATCATGCATAATGAGTTGGCGAATCTGTTATACCTTCTCTGTATTGGGACTCATAAATTCTTTACCTGGGTTAATAGCATGCCAGTACATACATTTCTGGCATTTAAAGCATCCAAAACATAAATTAGACAACCAAGCTATAGTAGCAGGAACAGCCTGTCCACTACGGACTAACAGGTCTTTCAGTGTGGTGGCTCTCTTATATGATAGATGGGGGTATTTTCATGATATTGCTGTAAATCTATATCCTTTCTTAAAATATTCCAGTTATTTTTGATGATTTCACCAACCTTTGGGGCACGTATTGAATACGTGGCACCAAAATTAAGTCTACAGGGATCTTGCTCTCTTAATGTTTTTACTTCTGAGGTCTCACTGCGGGGTATCTCTCTCACTTCCTCATAGGATTTTTCCACCAAATTCAGACTATAGTCTCTCTCTCTAAAATCCTTCACTGTAGGTCCTTGGCAGCTACATCAAAACTCTCTGTGGTGCTGCAATTTCGTTGAAGCCTGAGGAATTGGCCCTTTGGCATATTTGTGACCACATGTCTGGGGCGACAACATGCTGATGGCAGAAGATTATTTCTACCGCATTCCTTTCTGTAAATATCAGTGGTAATGTTACCCTACTAATCCTTACATATACACAAATCAAGATACTGAATCACCTTACTAGCTTTATAGGTGAATCTCAGGTTAGGATTAGAGGCATGCAAGTAAGCTACGCAACATTCAAATTCCACCAAGTCTCCCCTCCATATATAAAAAATATTGTTGACAATACAACTCTATCCTGCGAAAAAAAGGACTGATGTCAGGGTCTTTAATAGTTTAGTTTTCCCATCTGCCGACATATAAATTGACAAAGCTAGGGGCATAAGTTGCCCCCATAGCCATGCCCCTTGTCTGCAAATAAAATTTGTCCAGGAAGTAAGAGCATTGCATTGTAACACAAATTCTGAAAGTTTTAACAGAAATTCTGTTGGTGTTTCAGTGTTTTCACCCCTAGAATTTAGAAAGAAGGCTAGGCACTCTGAAGCATCCTGCTGCGGGATATTCGTGTACAGCAACTCCACATCCAGAGTTATCAGATAGGAGTCACTGTCCACAACAATATCCTCAAGGGTTCTCAAAACATGACTAGTATCTTTAATACAAGACCCTAAACCTTCCAGAAAGGGGGTTCAGTTACAGACCCAATCCCATTAACAACTGGCCTGCCCAGAGGGGATGTACAGGAAAACTCTTTATGAACTTTTGTGAGGATATATATTGTGGCTCTAACTGGGTGCTCCACAGTTAGGAAGTTTTTCACATCATTATCACTCCAACCCCTCTAGAATGCCTTTGTAATATATTCATCAGTGCTGTACTTAAACTGTGTAGTTGGGTCTGCCTCAAGCCTCTGGTAAAAGGCGACGCTGTTAAGTTGTCTCTTAACTTCTGTAATGTAGTCATGTGTATTTTGGACAAACACAGCGCTGCCCTTATCAGCAGGCTTTATCAAATCATTTGGATAATTTTTCAGCAAATTCAGAGCAATAGTATCTTCCCTTATCATGTTATTAAATTCAATAGATGGCAAGTTATTAAACAGTTTCTCCAGATCCCTCTCACAAACTTCCTGAAAAGCCAGAATAGCTGAAGATGGCACAGGGTAGAAAAACAGGTAACTCACCTTTAACAGTAGTTCTAGGAGTGGTATAGTTTGTTCATCCGCACTAGTTGACATGTCCCTTCCCCTTTAAACCTTGCCGGAAGGTCTAAAAGCTGGCTCAGCTGGCTTCTCCCACCCACCCGGGTAGTATAAGTCTTGGCTCTGCCTCTTGACACCAGATCTTGCCCGCTGGAAGCAGAGGGTTGTGCGTCTATGCCAGGGAGGTTAAGTGGGTTCGTGTGGATGAACAACATATACCATTCCTAGAACTCCGTTACAGGTGAGTAACCTGTTTTTCTAGTAGAGTGGATATGTTGTTCTAGCCACACTAGTTGGCAGACTCCTTGCAGTTCTCCAGGAAGAGGGAGACAAGGTGCACACCCCCTACTTAGGGAACAGAGATTGGAGAACTGAGGCCCCAAAACCAGCATCCTGGCATGACTCAAGGTCGATGTGGTAATGGGAAATGAAGATGCTTGCTGACTTCCAGATAGCAGCCCTGCCGATATCCTGGATAGGGACATCCCAAGAAGCAGCCACTGACGCAGCAGTGTGGCAGGCAGAGTGAGCTCTTACCCTACGGGAGGCTCCTTGCCTGCCTACCTACAGCAGAGATCAATGCATGATGTTATCCATCTGCCAATCCTCCACTTTGCTGCTCCAAGTGTAATTGGGGTAGTACACCAGCAGAGTCATCACCTGATTCAGGTGAAACTCCAATACCACCTTCGGAAGGAACTTCAGGTTAGGGCGCAGGACAACCTTGTCCCTGTGGAAGACCAGATAAGGAGACTCCACTGAGAGGGCCTGGCACTCTTCTATCCTTCTAGCTGATGTGATAGCCACCAAGGAGGTGGTCTTCCATGACAGATGTGATATCTCACACCTGTGCATTGGTTCAAATGGCTTGCCCATGAGCTTTGCGAGTACCAGCAGTAGATTCCATGGTGGTGGTGGTTCACGCACCAGAGGGGAAATGTGGTTGAGGCCTTTAAAGAAGCATCAGACCACCTTCTCCTGTGCCACCATCTGCTGACTGACCCACGCTCGGTTAGCAGAGATGGCTACCAGGTGCACCTTAAGGGTCGTAGACTGAAGACTTCCTTTGGAGAGGGACCAAAGGTAGTTGAGAATGCTCACCACTGGAGAGGATGAAGGGTCCAGGCCCTTGTCCTGACACCAAATGGAGAATCTCTTCCATTTGAGGGCATAGCACCTCCTGGTCGACTCTTTCCTAGATGCCTCAACTACACTGAGGACATCATTGGAGAGATTCAAAGCCTGGAACTCTAGCCGCTCAAGAACCAGGCTGTCAGATGCTGGGAATCAAGGTCCAGATGGAATACCTTCTCCTGATTGATCGAGAGCAGGTCCAGGCATGCTGGAAGATGCCCCGGGAGCCTGGTGCTGAGGCTGAGATCTGGATACCAGAACTGACGGGGTCAGTCTGGGGCAACGAGGATCACCTGTACCTTGTCCCTCCTGACCTTGAGGAGCACCTTGTGGACCAAGGGAAGTGGAGGGAAGGCATAGAAGAGTCCTGGGGTCCACAGCCTTGAGAAGGCATCCCTCTGCAGCGAGCCGTGCTGAGGGGGGATGGCATGGAACAGCCTCATCTTGTTGTTCTCCCTGGAGGTGAACAGGTCCACCTGAAGTTTGCCCCACTGGGAGAACAGGCTGTGTACTGCCTCTGGATGGAGAGACCACTCGTGGGATGCCTTGCCCACATGGCTGAGGTCATCCGCCAACTGATTTGAGGCTCCTGCCACATGGATGGCTAGGAGATCTGCCCCCAGTTGGCTCATGAGGGTCCAGACATGAAGCGCTTCTCTGCACAGAGGCCGGGAGTGTGTGCCACCCTGTTTGTTGAGAGAGTACATGGTTGTGGAGTTGTCCATCTAGATCTGAACCACCTGACCCCAAAGGAACGGAGCAAATGCAGCCAGCACCTGCCATACTGCTCGGAGCTCCAGCAGGTTGATATGGCATGGGGATTCCTCAGGGGTCCGTAGACTCTGTGATTACCTATGTGGGCATCCCAGCCCGTGAGAGAGGTGTTGGTCATCAGGATGACCGTCGGCTTGGGGCAGAAAAATGGGACCCCTCCCTGCAGATGTTCCAGGAGAGTCCACCAGTGAACAGCATCTGACATCTTCTGGGTCACAGTGACTAGCTGGTCAAAATGACCATGTCGCTGAGACCACTGGCTGGCCAGCTCCCACTGAAGGGGGTGCATATTCCACCAGGCCCATCGGACCATGGAGGTGCAGGCCACCATGAACCCAGAAGTCCCAGGAAGTCCCAGGCAGGGTGCAATTGCCCAACCAGAAATGATCAGGTAAAAGTGGAGAGAACCTCCACCCTGTCCGCTGGGAGCCTGGCTCTGACTTGGCAAGAGTCAAGCTCTGCCCTGATGAAGCAAATCACCTGCGAGGGCACAAGTTCTGACTTGGCCTTGTTGATCAGGAGTCCAAGGCTGAGGCAGGTTTGGAGGGCCAGATCCCTGGATTTTTCCACTTCCATTCTGGAGGGACCCGCTATGAGCCAGTCATTGAGATATGGTACACCCTGACCCCTCAATGCTGAAGATGGGCCACCACCACTGTAATGCATTTGGTGAAGATCCTGGGGGCTGATGACAGGTCGAACTGCATGGCTTGGAACTCGTAGAGGGCTCCCTCTACCCTGAAGCAGAGGAACCTTCGGTGGGACAGATGGATCAGGATGTGAAAGAATGCATCCTGTAGATCCAGGGAGCAGAACCACATGTTCTGCTCGAGAGATGGTATAATCTGAGATAGAGTTACCATCCGAGAGGTGCGAGACCTGAGAAACTGATTCAGATCATGCAGATCTAGAATGGAGAGCCAGCCCCCCCCATCCGTTTCAGGATCAGAAAGTGCCTGGAAACAAACCCTGGATTGACAAGGGGATCTGTGACTCTGACCACTACCTCCTTGTGGAGGAGTTGGGCAATGTCGTCTCTGAGAGCTGACCAAGTATGGGCAGATACCTTCTCCTCCTGTGGAGTGTGGGCTTAGCTTGCAGGGTACTGATCGAATTCCAGAGGCAGTCCCTGGTCGACCACTTCCAAGACCCCCCTATCTGTTGTACCAGTGGACCAGGTGGAAAGAAGTGGTGGAGCTGGCCCCCCCACAGGAGGACCTAGAGTGGTTGTGATGGGCATGGGGGTGGCTACCCCCATTCCATCACTGTGCAGGCTTGTAGTAGGAGGATCCAGCATGGGGACCACTGGGGCTCTTCCCTCCAGGCTTATGGCCTGCCGAAGCCCGTGGCTTGGGCCGAGGGCACCAAGAGTGAGCCTGCTGCTGCCCAGATTGGTACTGGGGCTGTTTGGCCGCAGGGGCTGAAGACCGAAAAGGCTTCCTTTTCTGCTTCTTCAAACTCTGGGTTTTTTTCTGAGCAGAGGTAATGGAGTCAAGGTGGCACGGGACTTCTTGATATGCTGAAGGTGACCTTGGACTCCTGGTCCAAACAAGTCAGTACACAAGAAAGAAATGTATGCCAGTTTATGCTGGGTGTCTGCCATAAAGGTCGAGACTCTCAGCCAGGCTCTGCGACACATGGCGACTGCAGCCACCACAGAATGGGCACAAGAATCCCCATTGTCCAAAGCTGTTTGGAGTTTCTGCTTAGCAACAGCCTGGCCCTGGTCACGGATCTGCTTGACCGTGGTCTGAAGGTCTGCGGGTAGACGAGGAAGCACCTTATCCAGAGAGCCCAAGAGGGCATGGGAGAAGTGTGCCATAATGATGGCTGAATTCGCCTGTCTGAGACCGAGTGACGAGGTAGCATAGACCTTTCTGGCCAAATGATCCAATTTCTTGGACTCTGTCCAGTGGTCTATCCGTTTCTCCTGAATTGCCTGAGTACCAAAACACAGACTCAGTCACTCAGTGGGGAAACGGATTTGCCATTTTTCCTGTTCGCTCCATCAAGACACTCTGAGTTGGGGAGAGGGACTGAGAGCGAGAAGGAGCGAGTGAGATTTGCTGAGGAGTTGGTGTCTTATCACTGAAGCGGAGTCCACAGAAGGATTTTCCCAGTCTGGGCTGCTCGAGTTTCTGCTTCTGGATTGTTGGTGTGGTATAACACTGTATTGGGAGCAGTCTGAATGATGGGCTTCGAACCGGATTTTGGTGGGAGTAGATGATCGGCATTATGGACATCTAAACAGCGAGTTTGTCAACATCTGGCTAAGCTGTGGCTGGGTTTTGCTGCTGCATGGGGGACCGAGCTTTGGGCCAGCTGGGGAGCTAGCTGGCGAGCTTGTAGTGTTCCCGGGTTCCTTGAAGGGTTGGCTGCTGTGTGGCCACTGCCCGAGAACCAAAGTTGTGGCAGGGAATACTTTGGCTGCAGCTGTTGCGGTTGGTGTTTAGGAGTCCAGCTCGCTTTTCTGTCAACCTGGAACACTTTTTTGGAATAAATAACATCTCCACACAGCGTTCCTCCCCGCCTGCCCTAGCCGTGTTGGATTCTTCTCGTTTGGACTGCCAGTATTGTATTGATTATTTTCACTATTAAACTCCTTACTTTGCTCCAAAATTGTGGCCAGAGCTGTTTTTTTATCTTGGACAGTGAGAGTGCTTCTACGTTGGTAATCCAGGTGGTGAGAGGACCTGGGTGTCCAAACTTCATTTTTATTTATTGACTGGTTGACAGTTCCTGGATTTTTAAACTGTTTTTTGATTTAATTTGAGTAGACTATCCCCCGCTGTGAGAGGGCCGAGGGAGACATCAAAATATTACATCTTGCACACTCAGTGAGGGGGTTGCTGATGTCTGCTTATTCCTCTTATTTATTTTGATTTATTTTTTTCTGATTTAATTTGAGCAGATTATCTCCCAGGCTGTGAAAGGGCCTAGGGGGACTTCAAAATGTTATGCTCTTGCATACTCAGTGAGAGTGGGTAGTAGGAGACTTCTTATTTTTGTTATTATTTTTCCTTTTTTTTTCTGGTGATTTTCTGAGAGCTAAGTATTGGACTGAACAATCTACTGTATGTAGTGTTAAGTAGGGTATATCTTAACTTTTATTTTATTATTTATTATGGGTGGGTATATAATAGCGAATTTTAGTGGACTGTAATGAATGATTAACCTGGTATTGTAGTCATTAATTTGTTTTATATTGTTTTGGGGGAATATTGTTTTTAGATAGTTTAGTTTTGAGTGTTGAGCCAGGCTGTGGACTTTTGAGATGTGTCCGCTTGTTACCCCGGTCGTGCGCTACTCAGCCTCTGCTCTTCAATCCCTCTGCCCTTTTCATACCCCTCCTTTGGTGTTTTCTACCTACCAACAGTGCCGGGCTTTGGGTATTGCCCGCGGGGGGAGGGGGTGAACAGTGGAGGCTAGAGGAGTGGGTCGCTCTTATTAGGGTGGTTAAGCCCAGGAGACACCCTAGGGCGAAGTGGAGCTTGCAGCGTGGATCATCTTGTTTGGTCCCCATACCCAAGGGCACCATCATTGGTGATGGGCAGGTAGCCAGGGCAGCCCAGGAGTTTTGTCCAACCCGGGCACTGTTATGCTATGCCAGATCTGTCCAGAACAAGACTGCTGCAATTTTAGATCTTGTTGGTTCGACAGATCTTGCTTGCATCACCGAGACCTGGCTGGATAATAATGCGGGACCAATACTGAGGCCGCAATTCCAGCCAGGCATTCGTGATACACGCCCAAGGTTGGACCGCTGGGGTTGTGGTCTGTTTTAAGACCGAATTGGCACTCACTAGTGTTCCAGTAGAGGAGACCATCTCTTTTGAATGTGCTGTTGTGGCAGGTGTAGGCTATTGAATTGCTCTCATCTACCGTCCACCCGGTGATGGGAAGCAGTTCCTTAAGGAAGTGGCCGACTTCGTCGTTGACATGGCTTTTGAGTCTCCCAGGCTGATGGTCCTGGGTGATTTTAATGCCTGGATCGATGACAAACTCTCGGAATTTGGAAAACACTTCCTCCAGTTAATGGACTCACTGGGCCTAACACAGGTGGTTACCACTGCCACACATAAAGGTGGCTACTCTCTTGATTTGGTCTTCCTCCTGGGGATCGAGGCCTCTGATGTGGGGGTGGAACCAGTCGGTCGGTCCGATAACTACACTGTGAGATTCAATTTTGGCACCCCACCTTGTAGGCTGACCCCTGTGGAAATGGTCAGGTACCACCCTTTGTGGAATATTTCTTCCAGTGGCCTTGCTGCGGTCCTTGACCTATCAAAATTTCCTGTGCATTGCAGTGATCCAGAGATATTGGTGGTGTCTTATAATAATGCCATTACCTCTGCCCTGGATTCTATTGCTCCAGTTCATGAGTGTCCTCTCTCCCTTCGACCTAGGGCTTCATGGTTTGATGGAGCCTTGAGGGAGTTGCGGCGACTTGGGCACAGGTTAGAACGTTGTTGGCAGAAATCTGGCCTAGATGCCGACCATCTTAGTCTGTTACAACATTAGCAATTCTATCAGTCAGAAATTTCTTGTAAGAAGGCAGAGTTCCTGTCCAGGGGAAATTTCTGCCGCTCTGAACCGACCAGCTCAGCTGTTGAGAACTGTGAACAGATTGTGCAACCCAACCTGTCTACGGTTCCATAGAACATTTTCACAATTACAGTGTGAGATCCAGTCGACACATTCTATGCGGGTTGCTACTGGTCAGGAGTCGGTCACCATCGCTTAGTTTTCCTGGAGTACCTTTGACTACCTGGAAATCGTGGATGTTATGCGGATTGTCCAAGGTTTGCACCCTACCTGCTGTAGTTTAGATCCAGGTCCTACCTCCCTAATTTTGGGGTGTGGGGGGAATCTATTCTCCTGGTTCTAGTACAGATAGTCTGATGCTCCCTTGACTCGGGTGAATATCCCTGTTCCTTGAGAGAAGCAGTGGTGACACCCTTGTTGAAGAAAGTTTCTTTGGACCCAGACTGTCTTGCCAACTACTGGCCTATCTCGAACCTCCCCTTTGTGGGGAAGGTGATCGAGAAAGTAGTGGCGGCCCAGTTGGAGAACCACTTGACCATCCATAGCATCTATGAACCTCTCCAATCAGGTTTTTGAAAGGGGCATAGTACCGAGACCGCGCTGGTTCGGGTGCTCAATGATCTCCTGATGGGGAGAGACCAGAGAAAACGGTCCATTTTGGTTCTATTAGATCTGTCATCAGCGTTTGACACCGTTGACCATGGGGTTCTATTGGAGCTCCTGAGATGTATTTGTGGGCTTTCTGGGACTGTTCTCAGATGGTTCACTTCATACCTCACCGGAAGAACTCAAGGGGTGGTTTCAAGGTTTTTTTCTTCTGATCCCAGCTCTGTTTTGTGGGATTCCTCAGGGCTCTATATTGTCCCCCATGTTGTTTGCGGTGTACATGCTTCCCCTCGGAGACATTGTGAGACGGTATGGGCTGAGGTTTCATTGTTATGACGATGATACCCACCTATACCTGTCCTTTGCACCCGACTAAGAAGGAGCTGTCTCAGTATTTAACAGCTGCCTCACTGAAATCCAGGATTGGATGAGATCCAGTTGGTTGAAGTTGAACTCTGGGAAGACGGAGGTGATGGTTTTGGATTCGGATCGCTGGATAGGGGGACCTGTGGCCGGCTCCCCATCTGGATTGTTTTTTGGGGATGTCAAGCTACAGGTCTCTGAATGGGTGCGAGACCTGGGGGAGATATTAGATGCGGGGCTGACTCTTCAGTCCCAGGTATCAGTGGTGGTTAAGTCATCTTTATACCATCTAAGAAACATCGCCAGGATCAAGCACTTTGTTCCGTCCGGTGATCTGCCAACTCTAATCTATGCCTTTGTGAACTCCCGACTAGACTATTGCAACTCGCTTTACTTTGGGCTTCTGGGGGTTGATATCCCCCGCTTGCAGCTGGTGCAGAATTCTGCAGCATGGTTGTTAGTGGGTACTCTTAGATCTTCTCACATTACACTGGTGCTGCGGGATCTGCATTGGCTCCCAGTTCAGTGGCGGATCACCTTCAAAGTTGGATTACTGACTTTTAAAGCCCTGTACGATCTGGGCTCTGACTACCTGAAAGAACTCCTGATCCCTTACCAACCTGTGAGATTGCTCCACTCAACCAATGAGGGGTTGCTAGAGATTCCAAGGGTGACTTTAAAATCTGCTGGGGCCCGTGCTTTTATGTTTATGGCCCCGTCCCTTTGGAATTCTCTACTACGTTGGATTAAGGAGTGCACAACTGTGGGAAGTTTTAAACAGGCCTTGAAATCTTTCCTTTGGGAAAAAGTCTTTGGTGATAATGTTTTCTGATTTGATTTGTCTGGTTTTATGATGCTGATTTTTGTATTTATATCTTATTGTAATTCACCTTGACATTTGAAAGGCACACAATAAATAAAGTTTATTATTATTATTATTATTATTAACCTCTCAGCTGAGGGATGCTGTGTAAACCCTGAAGGGGAGCCTATGGGAACCATGTATTTGCAGGACATGCAGGCAGAAGGCGCAGGGCAGGAGGTTGGGTACTGCCAAAGCTTCAAGACCAGGCCAACTATGGGTTCGGCCACTGGGAAGGCCTCAGATGGAGAATCCCCTTTTCTGAGGATATCAGTTAGGGGATATTTGTCCCATTTTTCAATAGGTTCCAAGGTCATCCTCGTTGAATCGGAGATGAGACAGAGAATGCCCAGGAAGGACGGTGTCGACCGGCTTCAGAGGAGTCGGCGTCGGCCTAGAGGGTGACAGCCAAGTGATGGCCAGAGTGGAAACCGGTGTCAACTTTGGACTGGACAGCACAAGCTATTGCCACATAAGACTCAGTATGTAAGTACAGTATGTTAGTATAAGGTCCTTGTAGCGATGGTGCAGCTTGCGTTGAAGCCTCTCCTCATCCAAGGAGGACGAGGATGAATGGCAGCATTTTTGCTTTTTGGAGTGCCACTTTTGAGCCTTCATCGACCTGTTAGTTGAGGGTGTCCAAGACTTTGGTCATAGGGGGGACCGACGGCAGCTCTTGGAAGGGGCCGGGGAGCACCGTGGCTCCTCCAGGTCAAGGAAAGAGAACACAGGTGGCACACCCCTTCAGTGGTCAGTAGGACTGGAGTCCTAAATAATGAATTGTTGGCCTCATCAGTCGACAATGGGTTTACGGGGTCAAGTATGATTTTGACCTGGCCGCTGTCCCGCATCTGAACTGGCTGGCCTGACGGGGGCACCATGAAGCCAGCGGTTGAGGTCGCAATTTCGACCAAAATTGACATGGGAGACTCCTGGGACTGAGATCTCTCTCTGTCCCAAGGGCACCAATGATGCGAAGAACCTTCTTTCTATCCTTTGTCCTTCTTGCAGGACTGGGACATGTGCGAATCGTACGGGCCCTCTCCTTTCATTGGGAGAGACTGGCACATCTCCTTGAAGGATCTGGAGGAGGACATGCCCAGTTTGAGTGGAACGAAGACTGAGACTGAAGAGGATTGCTCAGCAGTGCGAGCCGCCTCCTCCTCAAAGGCCTTCATCTGTTCCAGTTGGTCGGCAGATCCTGCAGCCGCAGAGACCACATGGCGGGCATCTTTGGATTTGACCAGTGGGTCCCATTTTTCCAGTCATCTGAGTTGCAAACATGTGAGGCGATCATCCAGAATTGCAGGATGAAAGGCACGACAAAATACGCAGGCCTGGGTATCATGCATATGGCCAGAGCAGTAAACACATGTGGCAAGTGGGTCAGTATGGGACATCTTCTTCCTGCAGGGACACCAGCAGAACCCGGGAGAGGACTTGTCCTCCATTATGGTCGCTATCGTGAATTTATGCAGCAAAACTCTAATGAGTTTAATTTTCGGTAAACTATCCAAAGGATTAAGTGCCAGGATCTACTCAACGCAGAACAGTAAGGAGGGAACCTGAATCTTCCAAGCAGAAAGGAAGATCTGGCATAAAGGGGAGGCTTATACCACCCAGATGGCTGGGAGGAACCAACTTTTAGACCTTCTGGCAATATTTAAAGGGAAAAAGACATGCCAACTAGAGTGGATAGAACAACATATCCACGATCCTAGAAATGTGATTTATCCCTAAATCTGTGAATCTCTGAGTCACTATTGATGGTTACTTCTTCTCTTGTATTACCATTGTCACCCCTCGATTTCAAATCCATAGCATGCCATGCTGTCTCTGCTTTTTATTAAAAAATGATTTCAAACTGTAACTGGGTAATGAAATTACCTTTCTCAGGTTCTTGTTGGAACTGCACAAAAGGAAGAGGTGACAGACAAGTGGTATCCAGATAATAAATATAATGTATTACTGGTAAATAATAGTAATACATGCTTACAACCAACAGTGTAATCACTGGGAGAGTATCTAGCTTTCCTTACCTATGTAGGTGCAATCTCTAGTCTAGTCTCATCTCAGAGAAAGTACGTGCTGCAAGGGGTCTTATACCTTGATAGTCACTATAGCAACTATTACAGAAGATACATTAAAAGTATGCAATTGGACAGTAACAGGTGGTATGAGTAGCCATCCTAACTAACATGAGAAGTTGCTTAGCTTGCAGTAGATAAGTGAACAATAAGGTCTGTGTTGCTTCCAAGGTCACTTGCAGTTACAGTTGTGCACAAGCACTAAAGATGGCATTGTTACCTAACTTATGATCATACAATAAAATATAATGGATAACATCTCCCAGTGGCAGAATACATTGTGAGAAAATAGTAAAGCATAATATGCATTGTAAAAGTACAGTAGAACTCAGATCCCGACACTTCTGCTTATATGATAAATGCCTCTGCCCTAAGGTTAGTACACATACCTACATATGTGTTGCTGTCCGTGAGGTAGGGGTACAATCAGGGGTGCTGGTCCATGGATAACATTCCCCCCTTGTTGCCTCAGAAGGGGCAAAAATCCCAGGTAAGTAGTGAGATGGAGCTAAAAAGTAATTTACAGACCCGATGCACAAGCCTTGAAAAGGAATTTGAGTTGTTCTCAGTGTTCTCTTAGAGTATGTTGCAGACAGAAGAATGTTAGCATCAGAAAAACAATCAAAAATGCTTGAATAATAACACATGCTTTAAAAGTGAGTTCTAACCAAGTATTGGATAGAGCAGTGCTTAAATCACCATCATGAATAAGAGCATTAAGAGCATCGCAAGCTTGAGAAATATTATTGCTAATATAAATCAAATGTGAATCCTTTCTAGCTAAAAGAGATTAAAGTTAAAGGGTCAATGTGCACGTTAAACACAGGCAAATATTGAGACAAGGCAAGAAAGTATTGTGGATCAGTATCAGTAACATCTGGTTCAGGGAGAGGAACAGGAATGATTACATTGTGACCAATGACTGTTTTCTGCTGTGGAGTAAAACGGAAGTTAGGAGTTGAAATAACACAAGATTTTTGGCCATAAGCCAAAGTTTTATGATTTGTCACTACACAATACTGCCCATCGGAATTGTAAGTCACTCTTACAGTTGGTACCCTCCATTGCTGTAGACATATCGGATAAGAGAAGGACTGGTTGGTGAGCTGTGAACTGAAGTGATTTACCTCTTCCAGGTAGCTTCGGGATGTAGCTGTTTTGGTGTCAGGCGCAGAAGATGCAGCTCGTGGAGTTTTAGGTTTGTCATCCTCGTCAACATCAGTAAGGTTTAATGACAATTCTTCACCCAAAGTGTAGGACCAGTCAAGGTGTTCCTAAGAGTATATGCAAACAGGTTTCACAATATCGAAGATGTCACAGTGGCACAGGTAGTAATATCCTTTCTTGGCACAACAGTTCATGTGGAGTACCACCCAGGCTTGGAGCACAGAATGGTAGATAAGCAATGAGGGTAGGTCGGTACTTTCACAATAGATGTCATCATCAAGCTGTCTGATGGAATTTGTAGTAGCCAGTTTGTCAAAGACAGAGGTTACAGGATCAAAGCTGGGTAGAGAAAGTAAAGGTGACAAACATATTGTCATGAATTGAACAAGTCTTAGTAAAGTAGAAAGGTGCTTAGTTTGGATATCTGGAGACATATCCAAGGTTTCGAGCTGTAGCCATGGAAATGTTAACAGTATCTGCTAAACAAATAGCAATGCAACCATTGGATCTGCAATGAGGACAATACCATTTACCCATTCATCTGTCATGGATAAGGTCTGGAATGCGGCCTGTTTCCAAGTCCCTGAAGAGATTGTTAACAGTAGCAATTACATAAGAACCATAAGTGGAGCATAAAAGTTCATGGGCAATATATTGCTTGTCTGCCTCCTTATTGCATTGAAAAATTAGTCCATTAATCTTATCTTTAGTATCATTGAACCCTTTGGCAATTTCCTGCACGTTATAGACTGTAAAATGTTCTTCCTTACGTAAACCATCTACACCATGTAACAGTGGGGCTAGGATATCATTCTTAACAGCATGCAGAAAATGAAGAGTGTGTGCTTTAATAGCAGCTATATCTGCTCTATTCCAGATAGACATGCCTGAGCCAAAAAGGCCAGAAATGGTGCCTGCTGTACCAGTAACATCTGCAGTATCATGCCTAGTACATGGTCTAGCTGTAGCATTAGGTGCAGGTCTGAAGACCCCTACATGATCAGTGGTATGGGGGCCACTAACAGGATCATTAGTGAGTGTTTGATAAGCAGATACAATAACTGTTAGCATAATACTGTAAAATTTAGAAGTATTGGTCGTGTGACAGAGACCAATCTCAGCCATATTCCAGTGTGTAAGATTGAAAATAACTGGGTCATGTATAAATTGTACATTATTAATCAGGGCTCCTGGAAGGGAAGTGGCAGTCAAACCACTAGGAGGACCTTCCTCCTGGAGAGGGCAGTCAGTAATTTCTTCTTCAGTGTGTGGGACTACAGAAAGAAAAAGAGCTTCGGTAGCTACATAGTTATGAAGACAGAAAGCACGTGACTCCTCAGAGGTGAGGCAGTCACACCAAGCAGGATCAATCAGAGCAGTAAGGTTATAATGACCAGAATGTCTGGGGGAAGTCTGTCGAATTGAGAGAGTACCACTTTTAGATATGTCAGTGTTGGGCCATCCATGGAATGTACCTTTGGATAGCCGAGCTACAGGGAGTGTGTAGCCATTAATATCAGTTTCCCATTCTATGAAAAGTGTGGATTTGTCTGGAGCTACTACCATGGCATTAAGATAGGCATCTGAGCCTTCTTGAACACTAATCATTTTGTTGGGTGCACTGATATGAACTCCCATTGGGGCTGAATGTTCAAGTTTGCTAAGCAAATGTACATGTTGTCTGTGAGGGGTTTATTCTGGGATTCTGTCAGGGGAAATCATAGCAGTAGTCCCACCAAGATGAGGAGGTGTAAGATAGCCATCTCACCAGTGTATCTATAAGAAAACAGAAAAGGATTGTTAAGTGTGGGGTACTACTCCACCCTAAGTGGGATAGGAAAGGTAAGTTTAGTCCCCTTTGTACAACTTGAGCTGATTAGCATGGACCCTCTTGTCGGTGGTCTTCTTTTGTTGTTGAACTCGGACCTGATAGACAGCAGGGCTGAGTATGTTGACAATGGGGTATGGGCCTTCCCATTTACTGGCAAATGAATGAATTATTTGTCTGTATTGGAGAAGCATAACTTGGTCTCCAACTTGCCAGTCGACTTCTTTGACATGCTTATCAAAATAAGCTTTACCTTGTTGTTGAGCTTTACACATTTGATTGGCAGCAAACAGGTGTGTCTTCATGATGTCATCATGAAGCTTTTCAATGTACTTGTCCACAGATACTTGATCTGCGGTAGGAGTGTGGAGATCAATCAACAGATGCTCGGTAATCTTATGGCTCTACCAGTCATAACTTCAAAAGGTGTGCACTGAGTAGTGGCTGCAGGGGTGCCCCTGATTGCCATCAATAATAGTGGCAAAAGGGAATCTCAATTCTTGGGATTGTCATTGATGAATTTGCATAGCATCTGTTTGATTCTTCTGTTGGCTCTTTCTACCTGGCCTGAGGATTGAGGATGGTGAGGGATATGGAATTTCTGAGCTACTCCAAGCATTTGGAGTGTCTGCTTCATCAGCCCAGCTGTAAAGCTGGTTCCCTGGTCTGAGTCTACCTTTAAAGGTCCACCCCACCTGGAGAACAACTGATCCACCAGGATCTTGGCAGTTGTTTTTGCCATGTTACTCTTAGTGGGAAATGCTTCTACCCACTTAGAGAACAAATCAGTTACAACAAGTGCATACTTATTGTTTTTGCTAGAGTTGGTAAGGAGGCCAATGAAATTGATTTGTATCACATTCCATGGTCCAGTTTGCCTTTGGGGCAATGATTTGGCATTTCTTTTAACCAAAATTGGATTGTTCTGGGCACACTCTATGCAGTTGTCCACACAGTGGTCTACATCTTTGGCCATGCCAGGCCACCAGATGGCTGTTTTAAGTCTCTGGATAGTATTTTCTGCCCCCTGGTGTCCACCAGTGGGTGTGTCATGAACTATATGGATGAATTCAGTTCACAGAGACTGCAGTGCAACCCACAGTTTGTCATCTGTATCCTCTATTCGATAACAGATGAGTTTTTGATCACTAGGTAAGTGTATGTTGTCAGAGTGTGTCTTATATGGACTACCTACAGGTAGAGGTTGTTCAATTCCTTTGTCCAGGAATTTGAACACATTTTTTAGTTCTGGGTCTGATCTCTGTGCAACAGAGAGGTCCAGTGGAGGTTTTGGTACTGGTTTCTGCCTGATGTTAGTGGCTACTAAAGCTGCTACAGCTATTGGGTGAATCATCGTCCATGTCTCCCCCCTTCGAGCACCTGCTTTGGCAAGCGAGTCCACTCGATCACTGAATTCATGGTAAGGGTGAGATTTACAGTGAGCCTTTACCTTGTGGGTGTACAGTTTGTAAGTGAACTGCTGTGTCAGTGTGTATATATATACAAACAGATCCCTGTATTTTACAAGTATTCCATCAGAGGATGTAAAGTTATTTCTCTCCCGGAATGGTAAAAACTCAGTAAGGGATGACCAAACCCAACTGGAGTCTGCAAAGATGATGGCATCTTTGTCGCCATGGGGCATGACCTCCAATGCACAGGCCACAGCTGCCAATTCGGCATACTGTGAGGAGATAGTGCATTTTCTAGAAATACATCTGAAATCGCCATCTTTGTCTAAAATGAGCACACCAAATCTTGCTACTTGCTCTCCATCTACATAGGAGGTGGAGCCATCTGTAAAGATACAATACATGATGGTATCTTCCAAAACATCTGGTGTAGCCGGTAAGAATGGTCCCGGCTCGGGTAGGTCAGGAGGTTGGAGTGCACAGTAATGGGGCTTACCTGTGTAGAGTAGGCCATAGGCCAAGATTGAGGGCATTTTAGCAGGCAGTACTTTGATGTCCCTATCGTGCAAAAACAAAGACCAGTGAGTGAGTCTGGTATTAGATACTGAACCATCTTTTACTTTGTCTGAAAGCAAAAAATGAGATGGGGTGTGGCAGGTATCCAAGACTATAGGAACATACCCAATGACATAAAGAGAATGCTTGACAGCCCAGTAGAATGCCAGGAGTGTCCTTTCACAGAGACTGTATTTTCTCTACTGGGGACAGCATCTGAGGTGCATAGGCAATGGGCCTGTGGTACCCATTGTGTGGTTCTGCCAGCACTACGGATATGGCCACATCAGAGGTGGCAGTTTCCAAATGGAAAGGGAGGTTTGGGTTTGGATTGATTACTGCTGGGGCTAAGGCTAAGGCCTGCTTGAGTTGTGTAACAGCTTCAATATGAGTGGGACCCCATATCCCTGGGACATCCTTTTTTAGAAGTTCATACAAGGGAGCAGTCTTCAAGACAAAGTCAGGGGATAAAATCCCTGGAGTAGTTTACCAATCCTAGGAAGCATCTGAGTGTTGCCACACTAGTAGGAAGTGGTAGATCTTGCAAGCCCAGGATCTTTTTGACAGCTGGGCTTCTACCTTGGTCTGTAATGCGTAGGCCAAGGAGGATGACCTCTTTCTGGCACAGTTGTGCCTTAGAGGGGTTGCACTTGAGGCCTGCTCTCTTAAGGAGAGACAGAAGTTCATCTAGGAGGGCCAAATGATCTTCTCTTGTTGTGGTTGCTAGAAACAAATCATCCTTGTGCTGCAGGAGATACTGGGGCGTGGAGAACCCCTGCAGGGCACCCATCATGTGGAGATGGAAGAGGGAAGGGCTGTTGTGGAAGACCTGGGAAAGACAGGTCCAGGTGTACTGGCATCCATCAAAGGTGAAAGCAAATTTGTATTGGCTTACCTGCGCTAATGGAAGGGACCAAAACCCATTAGAGATGCCAAGAGCTGTGAACCCCTTTTTGTCAGGTGTCAACAGCTTGAGCACATCACGCGCTGATGCTACTATTGGGGAGCAGCTGGGGATAACTTGATTAAGTTTCTTATAATCAGTTGTGAGTCTTCAAGCTCCAGTTGGCTTTTTCACAGGCCAAATAGGTGAATTGACAGTAGAGACCCAGGTCCTGATCACTTCTTGCTGGAGCAGTGGTTGGATGGTCTCCCTCAGTGATGGCAAGGCTTCAGCAGGAAATGGATACTGCTTCTGCCTCACAGGGTTAGGTCCTGGGATCTCAATGGTAGTGTGTATCCTACCATAATCATGCTTGTTGCTAGAAAACACATCAAGATGTTTTGCAGCAAAGGTGCAAGTTCAAAAAAACAGGTCATGTCTTTTGAATAAAGTCATAAAGTCATACTCCTTGTTATAATGGGAGATGGCTGCCACCACATGAGAGTCTGGGATGGTGACAGCATGACACTGTCCTTTGATCTGAAGGAGTAGCCTATTGGCTAGGTGCACTACAAAGCTGTGTAGCACTAGAAAATGAATTCCCAATATGCTGGGGTGATTATGTAATACCATGAGGTAAAAGACAAAATCAGTCCTGAGGTGGCCTACCACCACAGGTAGAGGAACAGATCAGTAGATGTGTAGATGGGTTCCATCTACACCCTGGACACTGGTCTTCCAGCCAGTAGACCAGTCAGATGAGACTGGGTCTTCATCATGGAGGACTGATATGGCTGCTTCGGTATCCAGAAACATGGTAAGATGGTGGCCCCCAACCATGGCCTTTACACAAGGCTGTCCATTTGTGTCAACAAGCAAGTCGCTCACAATCCAGACTGGGGCCTGTAATTGTCAATCTGCATTTTCAGAATCATCGTCATCATCCTGTTCCTGAAACCTGAGCCCCACAGGATCTCTCTGGGCCTCCTGTATGTCTTGCACAGGATACAGCTGTACCTGTGACATCACAGGCATGACATTGGCCTGCACGGATGTTTTCTCCTTGGTTGTTGCATCAGTCTGGCCAGTAGTCAATGCCACATAAGGATTCTTTCCTTGGCTGCTCAGTTGTTCGGTAACTGAGGGCAGGAATGGGTTTCTCTGGTTGCATGGCTGTCCAGTGGCTGGGGTGAGGGCTGCTACGGTACACATAGGCTTAGACACTCTCTGGGCATGGATCTCCTCCAGCAGTTTGCAGAGGGTCTCGTTCTCGTCCCTTAGACTCTGGTAGCTAGGACCATTATGGTTCTGGCCATCTGACTGGGCATTTGGATTTTTCTAATTGCTCCTGTCCCTGTTTCTATTATTTCTACAGTTCTGGTTCCCCCCCATGTGACTGCTTGTTGTCAGAAGGGGTATTGTTCTTGTCATTATTACCTTCCACAGTATAGTGGGTAGGTGTGTTGGAGGCAGGTTGTTCTGTAGCCACCTGTGCTGCCGGCGATTGAATGGTGGCAGTTTTACTGTTTTTACCAGAAGCGAGATTACGGAGGTATACCTCGAAGGTCTTGGTAAGAATTTCCATGAAAGTGTCAGTATCTGGGTATACATTAAGCTCGACTTTTTCTCGTAAGGCCGGGGTCATGTTCCGGATGTACAAATCCTTGTACTCAATCTGATCTCAGTGTGTGACCTTGCCAGCCAGGCCTTTGCCAGCCTTATAGGCAAGCCACAACAACTGATGGTAAGCTGCAGGGCTTTCCTTCACATTCTGCTTAAACTTGTAGGCCAAGCAAGCTCTAACACATGGGGCATTGGCAGCAAGGAGTGCCGCAGCGATGTTATTGTAGGCAAGCATTTCACAGTTGCACACGGTGTCTGGGAGTTTGGTCCAGAGGGTAGGTTTGATTATCTGTCATAATATTTGGACCTGGTTCTCGGGTTGGAGAGAAAGCTTCTCACAGAGGGAGTGCACCTTCTCCAAGTGATGACTGAGGTTGTCAATTGGGCCCATCTGTCTAATACTTTGGGCAATTTGCTGGACAGAATGAGTGACTTGCAAGGGATTGGACATACGAGGAATGATGTTCAACTCAAGACGTCTCATGGCACGGTGAAGGGCAGCTCCCGCCGCTGCATCAGCGACTGCCTTGAATGCATGGTCCTGGTTGACAGTGTCCTCAAACATTCTATCAATTTGCTCCTGGGTGGCCCTCCATCGGTCATTTGGTGCAGTGATATTAGTCATGGCCTCTTGAGTCAGGCCGCGCACCTCTGCTGCGTCCTCTCGGGAGATGGGGGCAAGCGGAGGTGCACCACGTAAAACAGGCCATCCGCTTGTATCATGGGGGTCACCATCTTATTTATTTATTTAGCTTTTGTTGACCAGGTAAGTACACTAGACAAGTTATATGCCTATTTTCAGGTATGACCCAGGAAAGTATAGTGAGATACAGGTTCATACAGAGGACAACCTGACATAAGTTAGGCAATATACAGAGTCAAAATAGGATCAAGTGAACATAACCAGTAGACAGTAAACATGGTTAAGATATGTACAGGAATATATATACATAGAGACACCAAGGCTAAGAACAGTACATTTTTACAAGGTATACACAGCTCCGAGCCACAAACAGAGCTGCAGTCTGAGTATCTCCTGAAACAGAGAAAAAATACATTATATGCACTTCAGAATCCAGTTAGACAGGCTGCACCAGTAGGAGCTGCAAGAGGGGTGACAGGAAGGACATGTGAGTCCAGTGCAGGGGATTGGAACTAGCTATGGAGGTCTAGGACACCCACATGCAGAGGACAGCATCAAATGATACCACAGGGAACTCCAGAGGCATGAGTGGGAGGGGGAGAAGCAGATTTGAGCAGGAAAGAAGTTCCATAGCATAGAGGCACATGAAGCAAAATCCCTGTCCCCATTTCTGTGTGGGTGATAGGGAATTTAAGAACGCCAGGGCCCAGAGACCTGAGGGAGTAGGTAGAAGAGACAGCTGGTTGGAGAAGCTCATCCAGCCCCAGGGGAGTGCCAGTACTGAGCACCTTGCCCATGAAGCAGCCCAGGACAAAGTTCATGTGGTTGGGTGGGGAGAGCCACCCAAGTTTGTCGTATAGGTCACAGTGGTGGGTGATGTGAGGGGCAACAAGTGCAAAACGGCAAATGTTATTGTAGGTTGTGTTCCGACTAGTGAGGTGAACTTTGGAGGTGCATGCAAACAGGAGAAGTCCATAGCAAAGAGAGGGAAGCACCACTCCTCTGGCCAATGCAAGGCAGGCAGTAGACGTAAGATTTTTCTTTGCTCTGTAGGCCAGACCCAGTTTGCCATTGACAGCTCTGCATTACATTTTGGATATGGCACCCAAGGTCAAGTTGGGGGTCCAGTGTCACCCCAAGATATTTGATGGAGTCAGTGGTTAGAAGTGGAGTACCACTGATACCAGTAACAGACAGAGGAGCAGATGAGGCCTTAATCTTGGCCAGGGACCCAAAAAGCACGGCCTGGGTTTTTTTTAGGTTGAGGACCAACTTGTGAGTTGTTACCCAAGACTGGATATTTCTGAAATCCTCACTCAGTTTATGGTTGATGACCCCAATGTCCTGGGAATGGGTGAGGATGACCAGATCATCCACATATAGGATAGCACTACAGTTGGTAGCAGTAGCTGGTAGATTGTTGACAAATATAGAGAAGAGAAGAGAAGGGGCCCCAGGACTAATCCATGGGGAACACTGAAGGTCACAGGAGTGGTGCCTAAGAGAACCTTGCTGAATTTGATAAGTTGCTGCCTGCCCTGGAGGTAATTACAGAACCAACTCAGGACAGGTGGGGACAGACCAAGGGACTGAAATTGAGAGCAAAGTAAGACATGGTCAACTAGGTCGAAGGCCTTGGATAGGTCAATGAATATGGCACCTATGAGTTTTCCCTGGTCCATGGCAGCCCGGATTCCAGAGGAGATAGTGACAAGGGCCGAGGACATACTGTGCCCTTTTTGAAAGCCATGCTGTGCAGAGAACAGTAGCTCATGGGCCTGGATATAATCTGTGAGTTGCCCAGCCAAAAATTTCTCTAGAAGTTTACTGATAGTCGATAAGATGGCTATCGGTTGTAATTGTCAAGGATCTTAGGGTTGCCCTGTTTGAGAACAGGGACAATCCTTGCCACCTTCCAGATGTCAGGTATGACACTGGAGGCAAGGGAAATATTGAAGATATGGGCCACTGGGAAGGCTATAAAAGGGGCACCAAGATGGAGGAGCTTAGGTTCCATGCCATCGTGGCCAGCACTAGAATGTGGGGAGAGACCAGAGAGAGGTCTCTGCATCTCCAGTGCCATCACAGCCTTAAAGTGAAATAACAGACGGGAGGTGAGGGCCTCCTGTGGGGTGGAGGCCTGGAGACAGCTATCACTTCCACCAGCACAGAATAGGGAGGTGAAGGTGGACAGGTCCAAGAAGTGGGAGTTGAATGCATTGGCAATAGTTAGTGGACTGTTACAATTAGACCTACCCACGAGCAGGTCAGAGACCCCACAGTTGGAGGAACCACTAACTATATTTTTAATGTTCCTCTAGAAACTTTTAGGGTCCTTAGCTGAGTTGAGTAAGGCAGTTTTACAGTATTCACTTTCTGGTGCCCTGATTGCCTTTTTGCATTCATTTCTGAGCCTCCTGTATTGCTGAAATATGGTCTGGTCCATCATGGCCTTGAAGTTGCCCCAACACTTGTCTCTGGACTTCATGAGGGCTAGAATACTCCCATGCATCCATTTTGTGGCAGATCCCCTTACTCTCCGCCTGATAAGGGGGGCATGCTTGTTCTGTAGGGTGCCAAAGGTGCTAAGAAAGTAACAGCAGTGGAAGGGTCCTGAGCATTAAGCACCACAGACCAGTCAGTGAGCCTCATATCCACATGAAATGATCCCAGATCAAATCTGGAAAAATACCTTACTTGGATGATCTTGTGGGGGATTTTCGGGAGGGGGAGATCTTCCATACACAGTACACAGGGGTATGGCACTATACATTGCTACTGCCATGTTTGTGAAGACGTGGCAACATAGAGGGTGTGCATACATGGCCACCATCTTGTGGATGGCTGGAAGATATGACAGCCCTATGGGGGCGGGACTTGAGCATGACATGGCATACCCCATCACCAAAGTCCGAGTCATCATTGCCGGATGACACACTGTCAATGGGCGTATACTGGAATCCATTCATAGCCTTAACATGGCTAGGAAGAACCTCTCGCTGGTGGCACATCTTTGCTCTATATTTCTTATGACAAACTCTTGCAGTGCCCTGCTCAATACCCTTCTCAATCTCGCACTGCAATACTCTGTAAGCGGCACCCTATTCACCATTTTCCCTAAGCTCTTTGTCTAACTCATGATTCACTCTTTCATTCTCCTCTTTCAACTCAGCATTCTCTTCTCGCAAACCCTCATTTGTATCACTCAAAATATCATTCAGATATGCTGTTGCTTGCCACATTTCAACCTTTTGCAATCATCTCTCAACATACAAATTTCTTGCTCAGAGTTTTGAGTAGTACAATGCAACAGTCTGTTATTTGCATCACAGAGTGACTGTCTCCTCCACTAGTTTCTGTTCCTTTTTCTGTAACTCCGATATCTGCAAGCCCATCACTTTTTTAGAGATGCATTTTGCAGTTCAAGGGAGACACACTTCACTGTGAGACTCTCAACAGCGGTATGTAGAGCCACAACCAAGTGACCTTTAAGGTTATATTTCTTGGCTGTCTGTTTGGACTCTAAGTAGTGATCTGAGATTAGCAGCAATGGATTGTCTGCAGACTTCATGTCCAGCATGAAACCTGTCCATCCGCCATGGGATGTGAGGTAGCTTGAGACATCCAGTCTCAGTTCAGTACAAAGTTCAGGTATGACAAACAAGGGGTAGACAAACAAACAAAGAAGCAGTCGGAAAACTGGATAAAATCCTTGGCACCATCACCCAACAGCTTTCCAGTCCCCTGTGGGCAAACGGTGCACCAAGGTGGTATGCTGTCACTCGCAGAGGGAGTGTAAAAGGGTCTGATGTGGGTGTGCCACACCCAAGACCATGACGGAGTCTGTCCATCACAATAACAACCACTGTAAGTATGAGTAGGTCCAAGTAGGTGAAACATGCACTACACTACTCGACATTCAAAATTAATTGAAAAGAATCTTCACTTTGTACATTTCAACCTGCACACGGTCACCAAATGTAACTGGGTAATGGAATTACCTTCCTCAGTTTCTTGTTGAACTTCACAAAAGGAAGATACGACAGGCAAGTGGTGTCCAGATCACAAATATAATTTATTACTGGTAAATAATAGTAATACAGGCTTACAATTAACAGTGTAATCACTGGGAGAGTATTCAGCTTTCCTTACGTATGTAGGTGCAGTCTCTAGTCTAGTCTCATCTCAGAGAAAGTGCATGCTGCAAGGGGTCTTATACCCCGATAATCACTATAGGAACTATTACAGAAGATACATAAAAAGTATGCAATTGGACAGTAACAGGTGGTATGAGTAGCCATCCTAACTAACATGGGAAGTTGCTTAGGTTGCAGAAGATAAGTGAACAATAAGATCTGTGATGCTTCCAAGGTCACTTGCAGTTACAGTTGTGCACAACCACTAAAGATGGCACTGTTGCCTAACTTATGATTATACAATTAAATATAATGGATAACATCTCCCAGTGGCAGAATACATTGTAAGATTATAGTAAAGCATAATATGCAATGTAAAAGTACAGTAGAACTCATATCCTGACACTTATGCTTATACAATAAGTGCCTCAGCCTTAAGGTTAGTACACATATCTACATATGTTTTGCTGTCCGCGAGGTGGGGTACAATCAGGGGTGCTGGTGCATGGATAACAAAACTCAGATATCTGCAGAATTTTTGCAAGTCAATAAATGTCTCAAATTTAACGCCACTTGCTGGGGTAAAGGAAAGACCTTTGTTTAGAAGATTTGTTTCTGATAGGGTGAGAGGTCTGTCTGATAAATTTATCACTTTCTGTAAATCCTCTGCTACTGCTCCTGAGGGTATATGTGGTAGTGGTTCTGTGGCACTGGTGGATGTTGCTGGAACCGATTGTTGGTTTATTGTGGGGGTGGGATGGCAGAGGTTGATAATGTTGCTGGTATTTACTTGAGATTGCTGCCATTCTGTCCGTCCTTCACTTCCTTTTCCTCTTCGGTTCCTGCTCTTGCCTCATCCTCTCTGGTAGGGTATGTGAAAAAGTATGGTTGAGTAAGAACTTACCGTAACAGTAGATCTTCAAGAGTATCTCCTGCAGCAGGTCATTACTCACTGGATTACAGCTGCAGGCGTCATTTCCTCCAGATGACTTAATAATAATAATAATACTAAAATGTATTTTTTAAGTGCAATATCAAATGTCAAAGTGCTGTACAACCCATAAACTCTAAAATAAGTAAACACAGATAAACAAAACCATAACTTTATTAAATATAAATATCCAATACTAAAAAGATTTAAAGTCAGAGAATTACAAAAATCAGAGAAAGCACATGTAAATAAATATGTTTTTAAAGCAATTTTAAAGCTCTCCACTGTCTGGCATTCTCTCACCCGACGAGGTAGAGAATTCCACAAGGTGGGAGCAGCAAAAGCAATAGCCCGAGCTCCAGAAGACTTCAAATGCACCCTGGGAACCTCCAGCAGTCCCTCATCGGTTGAGCGAAGTGGTCTGAGGGGGCAGCAGGGGCTCAGAAGCGCTTGTAGGTAACTCGGACCCAAACAGTGGAGGGCACTAAAAGTTGGCAAGCCAACTTTTGCCACTGAACAGGCAACGAATGCAGAATGTGCAGCACAAGTTAAATATGACTGGATTGAGTAGACACAGACAACAACCTGGCCACAGCATTCTGCACTAGCTGCAGGTGGCGGATATCAACCCCAGGAAGCCCTAGGTATAGGGAGTTACAGTAGTCAAGACGCGAGGTCACGAACACGTGGACCAAAGTTAGAAGGTCACCGGACAGAACAAGGTGCTTAATCCGGGTGATGTTCCTCAGATGGTAAAAAGAGGACTTGACCACAGGTGACATCTGTGAGCGCAGCGTCAGCCTGTCATCAAATATCACCCCCAGATTCCGCACCTGTTTGGAGGTCAAGAGCTGAGAGCCCCAGAGCCAAAGCTCAGAGGATTGCCCAGCAGCAGACCCATCAACCCAGCGACCTGGTTCCATGACCAACACCTCCATCTTGTCAGGGTTCAATCTAAGCCAACTGGAATTCATCCTGTCTTGGATTTCAGTGAGACAGTTGGAAAAGACCGAGAGCACACTATCCTGGTTGGGCACAAACGACAGGTATAGCTGAGTATCATCTGCATAACAGTGAAAACTCAGCCCATACTGTCTCACAATGTCTCCTAATGGGAGCATATGAGCTTCTCAGCAGTTGTTCCTGGGACCTCCCCCTAGCACTACCACATGGTGTGTACCTGGCAGGTATAAGATGGGAAGGTCCCAGCTACTCCTCAGTTCTTTTCCATCCTGGCGATCTAATATGAAAACACAACCTTGGCCTCCGATGGGAACCGAGGAGGGAAATCAAGACAGCAGCTTATGGAGTCATTAAGATGGGAGCAAGGAACCCTTCTGAAGTAACAACAATGGCGAAGGAGGGCAGGGCTGCATGACCTGCTGCCAGATGTACTCTCGGAGATCTACTATTACGGTAAGTTCTTACGCAACCATACTATCTTCTTTGAGGCAATCTCTTGCAGCACGTCATTACTCGTGAGAAGATTCCCAAGCAGGTATTATACCCAGTGGGAGAAGGAAGCGAATCATTAGGACATAGAACAGGAGGCCTTTTAGGACAGCCCATCCAAAAACAGTCTGCTTCTTAGAAGCAATGTTTAGACTGTAACACTTAGTGAAGGAATGTACAGTAGACCACATGGCAGCCTCACAAATATCCGAGGAAGAAACACCCCGTAAACACACCGTAGAGGCAGCCATGCCTCTGGTAGAATGTGGTCTTACAACCCCGTGAGAGGTTTTTCATATTTTGCATATATAAATGTAATGCAGTTGATCAACCATGTGGACAAGCACTGCTTTGAAACACAAATGCCCTGGTTTCCTGGGGTGAAAGAAACAAAATGTTGCTCAGTCTTTCGCAACTGTGAAGTGTGGAGAAGGTAAATGCTCAATGTTC
Source organism: Neoceratodus forsteri (assembly GCA_016271365.2). Lineage (NCBI taxonomy): Eukaryota > Metazoa > Chordata > Ceratodontiformes > Ceratodontidae > Neoceratodus > Neoceratodus forsteri. The sequence continues at coordinate 127,124,756 of CM028130.1, read as the reverse complement.
TATGCACATAGAGAGTATAACGCAGGGCTTCCCCTAGATTCGTAGGCTCCACAAAGTACACTGGTAATTGAATAGTATGATTTAAAGTAAATTCAGAAACAACCTTTGGCAAAAACTACAGGTTTGTGCATAAAGAAACCCGGTCATTATGAAATTGCAGGTATGGATGTTTGCACATTAGTGCGTGTAACTCTGAGACACATGTACCTAATGTAATGGCAACTAAAAACATAGTTTTCCAAGAAAGATAACAGAGGTCGTTGGATTCAGTGGGTTCAAATGGACTCGTAGTCAATTTTTCAAGCACAAAATTCAAATCCTACACAGGGACTGGATCCCAGATAAGGGGATGCAGGCGCAGAATACCTTTTAAAAAGGTTTGAATCAAAGGTAACTGGGACAAAGGGATGTTGCCCACAGGTAAATGAAATGCGGCAATGGCCGAAAGGTGAACTTTCACAGAGGAATATTTCAGTCCACCCTCCAACAAGGAGAGCAAATAATCTAAGATGCGCTGAGGGGAACACTCATAAGGGTCTAAATCCAATGTAGATGTCCAAATAGAGAAGTGTTTCCACTTCATGGAATAGGAAGACCAGACAGCTTCCTAGCGTCCCAAAGAACTTCCACCACCTTTGGGAACACATGGAAGCATGAGAGAACTATGTCGTCAGGAGCCAGGTATGCAGATGGAGGTGGTGAAGGTCTGGGTGTAGCTTTGTGCCTGGGACAGTAAAGCCCAGCAAACTGGCAGAGGAATGGATCCAGTTCCGAGAGCTGTAGAATCAAAGGGAACCAAATCTGTATTGGACGGAATGGCGCTATGAGAATCATAGACACCCCGTCCTGTACCAGTTTGAGTAGTACTCTCTGAACAAGCAGAAAGGGCAGGAAGGCATAAAGAAATCTTCCTGTCCAGGAAAGAGATAATGCATCCCACCACACAGTTCCAGGACCTCACACAAGAGAGTAGTAAAGTGGCAGTGTTACATTCTGTGGAGAGATAAATAGGTCCAAATCCAGTCGGCCCCACTGGAGGAAGACGTCATATTGAACATCAGGTAAGATTTCCCTCTCATGGGCCTGGGCAGTGGATCTGCTCAGGGCATCCACCAGGATGCTGGACACCCCAGGGATGTATACTGCCATGAAGATGGATATTTCTCCTGATCGCCCAATACCACACTCTCATTGATTCTCTGCAGAGTAGGAATAGAAACATAGAAACATAGAATTTGATGGCAGATAAGGACCGCTTGGCCCACCTAGTCTGCCCATTTTCCTACCTAACAGATAAGCTGCAAATCCTAGTTAACCAACAGCTTACTTCCTCCTACCCCCCACTAGGACTGCCTTATGCCTGTCCCATGCATTCTTGAAGTCCCCCACTGTTCTTGACTCCACAACCTCCTCAGGGAGGCTGTTCCATGCATCCACAACCCTCTCAGTGAAAAAATACTTCCTCACATTACCTCTGAGCCATCCCACCTCTATCTTCAAATTGTGCCCCCTTGTTCTTGCACATCTCTTTTTCTGGAAGATGCTACCCTCTTGGACTTTGTTAATTCCCTTGAGGTACTTGAAAGTTTCTATCATGTCCCCTCTCTCTCCCTCCTTTCCTCTAGGGTATACATATTAAGCTCCTTTAGTCTTTCTTCGTATGTCTTCTGGTGCAGACCCTGGGTGTCTCCTTGCTTGTTTAGGTAGTGAACCACTGTAGAACTGTCTGATTGCACTTGAATGCAACCAGGAAGGAGGTGTCTCTCGAATGCCTGTAAGGCATAAAGAATTGCCCTCAGCTCAAGACATTGATGTGGAGTCGAGCCTCCACTGGCGTCCAAGATTCTTGGGACCTGACGTGCAGGAGATGAGCACCCCACCCCGTCAAGGTGGCGTCTGTAATCAGAATGAGATTCGGGACAGGAGAACTGAATGGCATGCCTCACATTGAGTTGTCTCTGAACTTCCACCATTGTAGAGCTCCAAGAGCCGGGTAAGACATCAGGACCAGGGCATTGGGATCATCCATTAACAAAAGAAAGGGTCCTACAAGAGCTCGATAAGCTCAGGGTGGACAAGGCAATGGGACCTGATGGCATACATCCCAGGGTACTAAAGGAGCTAAGGGTGGAACTAGCAGAGCCATTATCAGAACTGTTTAGTGAGTCTCTGAGCACAGGAGAGGTCCCAGAAGACTGGAGAAGAGCTCATGTGATCCCGCTCCACAAGAGTGGTAGCAGGGAGGAGGCAGGGAACTACAGACCCGTCAGTCTTACCTCAGTAGTGGGCAAGATTATGGAGGCACTCCTTAAGGAAAGGACAGTGCAACACCTGGAATCCATAGGAGCACAGGATCCAAGACAGCATGGGTTTACATAAGGAAGGTCCTGTCAAACTAATCTCATAGATTTCTTTGACTGGGTAAGCAGAGTGGTGGACCAAGGGGGAGCAGTTGATGCCGCCTACCTTGACTTCAGCAAAGCTTTCGCTACTGTTCCACATAGAAGATTGATTAATTAACTGGGTAGGCTCAGGATGGGTCAGAAATTGGTCAACTGGGTGGAAAACTGGTTGACGGGCAGAAAACAGAGAGTGGTGGTAAACGGTATACAGTCAGAAGAGATGCAAGTCACAAGAGGAGGACCTCAGGGATCAGTTCTGGGGACAGTCCTCTTCAATATCTTCATCAGTGACATTGCAGATGGACTGTAGGGTAAGGTTTTCCTGTTTGCAAATGACACCAAGATCTGCAACAGAGTAGATTATCCAAATGAGGAGGGCAGAATGAGAAGAGATCTGGATAAACTAGCAAAATGGTCGGAAGAGTGGCAACTGGGGTTTAATGCAAAGAAGTGCAAGATCATGCATATAGGGAAGAAAAACCCTGATGCCACCTATAGGCTGGGAGGGGAGTTGCTGGCAGTCACAAGGGAAGAAAGAGACTTGGGCATCATCATCACCGATAACCTGAAATCATCCAAGCAGACCACTAAAGCAGTAGGCAAGGTTAGGGGATGTTGGGTGTTATAGGGGTATCACAAGTCATAAGAGGAGGTAATAATCCTCTTTACAAGACAATGGTTAGGCCCCATCTGGAGTACTGCGTGCAGTACTGGAGGCCACACCTTCACAAGGACATTAACCAAATTGAGGCAGTCCAGAGAAGGGCAACCAAAATGGTGCAGGGACTGAATCATTAAACATATGAGGACGGATTAACGGAGCTCAATATGTATACCCTTGAGCAAAGGAGGGAGAGAGGTGATATGATTGAAACATACAAACACCTTAAGGGCATTAACAAGGTGAAGGAGTCTAACATGTTTCAATATAAGAAAAATAGCAGGACAGAGGACACAGCATGAGATTAGGGGAGGCCGATTAAGGGGTAATGTGAGGAAGTTCTTTTCACAGAAAGGTGGTGGATGCATGGAGCGGCCTACCTCAGGAAATGGTGGATATGAATACAGTGCAGGGCTTCAAACAGGCATGGGATAGGCATAAGGAAGCAATACAGATGAGTATGAATAGATAGGCCATTGACAGAGCAAAGGCCGATGGCACATTTATAAGGTAGAAAAAGAAATGGGCAGACTGGATGGGCCTTGTGGTCCTTATCTGCTGTTAACTTCTATGTTTCTATGTTTCTATGTCCTCCTTCTGGTACCACTGGACTCTGAGAGACCACTGAAGGACTGTCATATTTAATCTGGCATTGAGGGCCCTCTGTATCATGGCTGCCAAATGTCCCAGGAAGTGGAGGTAGTCTCTTGCTGAGACTAATCTGCCGGACTCTAATCTGCGTGCCAAAGCAATCAGGGCATCCACTCGAGTGGGCAGACCCACCATCCTCACGGAGGTGTCTAACATGGCTCCGATATATTGGAGGCATTGTGTAGGATACATTTTGGACTTCGGATAGTTTACCACTATCCCCACCTGGGTCAACAACTGAAGGGTTCGAGAAAGTATGAGTAACAGCTGTTGACTGGAGGATGCTTTTAGGAGCCAGTTATCCAGGTAGGGAAAGACATAGAGGCTGTCCCTGTGGAGGGCTGCTGCGATCACCACTAGACATTTTGTAAATACTCCTGGGGCTGAGGAAAGGCTGAAAGGGATGGCTCTGAACTGGTAATGATGACCCTTAAACATGAAACGGAGAAACCATCTGTGGGCTGGGTACATCATGATATGGAGGTATGCATCCTTCATATACAGAGAGCAGAGCCAATCTCCCGTGTTCAGCAAAGGGAGAAGTGTCGGAAGAGACACCATTCAGAACATTTGGTAAGTGATGTAGAGGTTGAGGCAACTCAGATCCAAAATGGGGAGTAAATCCCCCATCCATTTGAGAACCAGGAAAAAGTGGGAGTAAAACCTATACTCTTTTGAGGAAGGGAACTGGTTCGATGTTTTTTTTTTGAGTAAAAAGCATCTATCTCGGTCCATAAGACCAATGCTTGGTCTAGGGGGTAGTGAAAGACCCTGAGTGACAAAGGAAGAGGTATTTCCATGAACTCCAGTGTGTGCCCTGTCATGCTCAATTGCAAGAGCCACTGGTTGGAGGAGATAGCTTACCACCCTTGCAGGTGGAAAGAAAACCTGCCCCCAATGGCCGTGGGTAGGGTCTCTAGTCCCACGACCAGAGGAAGACCTAAAGGCTGAAGGCTGGCCCTGCTTGGGGGCAGCAAGGATGTAACAGGGTTTCTGAGCATTTCTATGACCTGGCAATTGTAACTGAGACTTTCTCTTATTGGCAGGTTGCCTTTGAACTGTGGGATAGCCCCTGTAGGGGCAGCCCCTCAAGGAGCCCCCGAAGGCCACTTTGAGTTTTGGACAGTACAGGGTCTGTGCTGATTGAAGGGTACAACTGGAGTCTTGTAAGTCTTTCAATATGTCTTGGGTCTGTGGACTAAACAGCTGAACCCCTTTAAAAGGAGCATTCGGGATAGAGTGCTGTATGTCCTGTGAAAATCCTGACACCCTGAGCCAGGTGTGTCATCTGAGACACATTCCTGCAAAGGATGTACGAGCCATAGTGTCTACAGCATCATAAGTGGCCCTTAGCATTTGGCGGCATACAGCTGCGCAGTAGACATTTTTAGCGTCAGCTCCTCCTAGACAGAACCTGCTGGGAGGGACTGGACTGTCACCTGGGAGGCCTTTAGGATTTCCTCCTGATATTTCATGAGGTGTCCCATGTAATTAAGTATACCTAGAGACAAGGTGGCCGAGGCAAAACCCCTTTTCCCCATAACATCCAATTTCTTGGATTCCTTATCCAGGGGCTGAGCTGTCATGTGCTGAGGCCTAGAGGCCCTATCATGTGCGGCACTGATCACCACTGAGTCTGTCTGAGGCAGAGACATGAACCAGGGGTGATCCACTGGAGCCTGATAACGTCTATCAGCCTTACGAGGATTGGAGAGAAACCTGAAAGCTTGCTTCCATGCAGCCAAGATAACCTCTTCAAAGGCATCCACCAAAGATGGGACAACCAGGCAATGAACACAGACTCTGTGGAGGTCTACCTTAATGATTCTGTGGCCACAGGAACACCTTCAGAATAAGGGATCTGAAGATAATAGTATATGAACTTGTAGTAAACTTTGGTCGGTAGAATTCTTCATCGATGACAGGAAAGCAGAGCTATGAATGAGGACTTGTTGCATTCAGGTCACAGTTGAACAGAACTGAGAAGTAGCTGGGACCTCTCCTTTTTATACTGTACCTGCCAGGTACACACTACGTGGTAGTGCTGGGGGGAGGTCCCAGGGTCGACTGCTGAGAAGTCATCTGGAGGAAACAATGCCTGTGGCTGTAATCCCATGAGTAATGACCTGCTGAAAGAGATTCCCTCAAAGAAGAGGACTGATATCTGCTTTCCCTGGTGCTTCTTTTGGGTATAGTAGCCTCAGGAGAGGACTGTAGCTATATGGATGAATCATCTCCTAACATGGCAGACTCTGAACCACTCACTTCAGTACTAAAGTTAAAATACACTCTCCTCTCCTCTCTTGAAATTCCTTTGGGCTTATTAGACGTTTTCCAGTTATATATATTCTTCCCAGCTGATAATCATCTAAGTCACATTTGAATTTAATAAGTTTCTGACTTTTCTCCATTTTCTCTCAGTCTAGTATTGCACATATCAAAATCCAAATTAGACTTAAATGACAATAATCTTCTTTAGCTTCTTAATTTCTTTTTTAAGGGTTTCACTAACCTCTTTGCCATACTCGACTGTTAACTTCATTAATTGGTTCAATGCTTCATTCAATATTTTTCACCATCTCCGCATGAAGGTATCCACATCAAGACCAAATGCGTTTTTTTTTTTAACAGTCGTAGCCTACGTAGTATTCTTTGTACCTCTAAGTAAGCTTCGAGATTGGTAATATTCCAATGGATCTTCCTCGTCTTTGAAACCATTATTTCTAATATTTTGAATGCTTCTAAAAGTGAGCTGGCCGTCTCACTTGTACTACCCGCTGGTAAACGTGCTTCTTCCTAAAACGGGTTAGCTCTCTTGCTTCAGTTAGCAGGCCATTTACAAAAGAGAACAGGTCATTCCCTGCATCCATCTCCATGAACGCTAAGTTTGGAGTTGTCTCCAGGGCCATTTTACTTCTTTGCAACCACTGTGGTTTCAAAAATTCCCAGATGGTCATAACGCAGCACTGCTGGGAGCTGTGAACAAGCAGCAAAGAACAGGTTTTACACAATAAAATACATAAATCATAACCTGTGCAGTAAGAGCTCAAAAACAGTTAAAACACAATCCAACAAGAGCCTGCACAAGGCCAGGGTGCCGGGATAAACAGTTCAAACAATCCACAGAGCAAAAGTCCCGCACTCACCACCTTCAAAAGATAACGCCGCTCACAATGGTCACAGAAAGTGCTGCTTTTATTAAAGTGCCAGTGCAAAAAACAGAAAGCAGGTCACATCTGCTGACACATTTCGGAATCCAATGAGTCCTTTTCCAAAGGATCTGTTAACATGTCTAAGGAAACAGCTTTTATACATAGCTGTGACAGCTTCCCTAAGTGACCCATTAAGTAGTGACATCACTCAGTGCAGTGCAATACAAGCAGCAATAAAAAAACACACATTGAACATGATTAAAACAATGAGAACAGTAACTATCAATCTGGATATTAATATATAACAATGGAGTAATTAAATATATGTTATAAGAACTGTTAATCAGAGTAGAAACAATGTCCAAATAATAAAACTTATAAGAGTTCAGATCGGCATCCAATAGGTATCATGTATATATAAGTCCCGACATCACATGGGCTCCCTCGAAGTTCATAAGATCAAGTAGCCAGATGTATAGATTCCTAAATAACAGAACAACAGATAAAATGTTAACAAGTTTAAACCTTGTCAAAAATGCAGACTTTGCAATACACATCTCTTAAACGTTGTCAGTAACAGAGAATTATTAGCAGTTAATATTTTGACAGTAAACTTCATTTTCATTTCATAATGTAGGGGGAATGTCAAAATGATAATTTAAACTGGGTGCCACACAAGCTCTCAGGGTGAAAATCCAAAAACCCTCTCTTCAGAGGATATAGTTGTCATGGTCACCACCCCTTGGGTGAGGGAGGGAGGACCTTCTCAATACCTCTAAAAGAAAATTTATATTCAAGTTTATTTCTAGCCCTCATAATGTGGAGGGCTGTTGCATAGGTCACATCATTATTTCTTATTGCCCAATGATGTTCCCCAACCTGTGCTTTAAAGCGGTGCTTCATCTTTCCTATATAGAATGCCCCACATTTACAAGATGCCATATATAACCCTAATCGTATCACATGTAATGAGTTGGTGAATTTGGTATACCTTCTCTGTATTGGGACTCATAATCCTAACCTGAGATTCACCTATACAGCAAGTAAAGAGGTGACTCAGTATCTTGATTTGTGTATATGTAAGGATGAATGGGGCGACATTACCACTGATATTTACAGAAAGGAATGCAATAGAAATAATCTTTTGCTATGAGCAAATTGTCACCCCAGACGTGGTCACAAATATTCCAAAGGGCCAATTCCTCAGGCTACGACAAAATTGCAGCACCACAGAGAGTTTTGATGTAGCTGCCAGGGATCTACAACAAAGGTTTCAGGAGAGAGGATATAGCCTGAATTTGGTGGAAAAATCCTATGAGGAAGTGAGAGAGAGATACCCCACAGTGAGACCTCAGAGGTAAAAACATTAAGACAGCAAGATCCCTGTAGACTTAATTTTGGTACCATGTATTCAATATGTGCCCAAAAGGTTCGTGAAATCATAAATAATAACTGTAATATTTTAAGGGGGTTATAGATTTACAGCAATATCATAAAAAAAAAAAAAACACTATCACATAAGAGAGCTACCACCCTGAGAGACAGTACTGTTATGTAAGAATTTACAGTAACAGTAGATTTTCTAGAGAAGCTCTTGAAGCAGGTAACACTGGTAGGACTGAAGCCAGCAGGACCCCACGGAAAACTTCTAGCTATCAGTCTATAGCAGGGACTGCCCCCGATGTTGGCCCGTCCCTGACATCATGCATGGTATAAAGGGAGGATGGTCCCCTGAATCCCTCAGTTCTCCCGGCGGAGACTCCGGTGTCGAAGATGGAAGGTGATCTAGAACAGAGAACTGAGGTGAATTCCACATAGAGTAACAACAACAGTGCTGATCAGAGAATAATGCAGAAAGAGTCTTCGAGGGGGAAGGTGGGTGGGAAGCAGTACCTATTGCAAGAGCTTCTCTCAAAGATCTACTGTTGTGGTAAGTTCTTACATAACTGTACTATCTTACTTTGAGAATCAGCTCTTGCAGCAGGTAACACCGGTAGGACTGAGTCCCAAGCAGTAAAGGAGACCCAGACTGATCCTGGGTGGAAGAAGCAGAGAGAAACGCAGAGGGCACTGCTCTCAGGAGAGCAGTCCTTGCAGAACAGCAATGCCAAAACCCACTCTGCGTCTGGAGGCAATGTCAAGACTGTAATGCTTGATGAACATATGGACCGAGTTCCATGTGACAGCCGCACATATGTCAGCCTTGGACACGTTCCTTAAAGTGACAAAAGACGCCACCACTCCCCTTATGGAGTGACCCTTCATGGAGCCCGGCAAGGGTTTTTGCATTTCTGGTAACAAAAAGAAATACAGTTTACCAGCAATTTGGATAGAGTCTGTTTGGCTACAGGAGCCCCACAGATTCTGGGAGCAAAGGAAATTAAAAGCTGGTCAAAGCACCACTCCCATGTTCTGGAGAGGTAGTAACGCAAGATATGGTGGACATCCAACGTGTGGAGAAGAGCCTCACCCTGGTTTGAGCATTCCAGGTAGTAAACCAGAAGGTTTATGTCCTGACTCAGAGTCAACTCAGACACCAATTTTGGCAAGAAGTTAGGACTGGTCCACATGGCCACCCAGTCCTTGTAGAACACCAAATAAGGCTCTTTACACATCAGAGCCTGTAGCTCGGAAATCCTCTGAGCTGAAGTAACGGCAACCAAAAATAACACTTTCCAACAGAGAAAGCGAAGCACACATTCTGTGGCTGGCTCAAACGGGGGCAAGGTGAGCTTCTCCAGCACGAACAAAAGGTCTTGAGGGGGGATGAGGTTTCTGATGGGGGCTTCATGTGGAGGATGCCCCGTAGAAAAGTGCAGGCCAGGTCCAGTTGTGCCATGGTTCTGCCCTCAATAGGGGCATGGTAGGTGGAAACTGCAGACAAATGGGCTTTAATGGACAAGTAGCCCAACCCAGAATTCGAGAGCGACAATAGGTACTCAAGGATCAAGCTCACCAGACAGGCCAAAAGATCTAGATGGCGGACAGTAGCCCAGAGGCAAAAATGCCTCCATTTCATAGCATAGGTAGCTCTGGTGGAAGGTTTTCTGGTGGCCACCAAAATGTTGGCAACCCTGTCCGAGACTCCAAAGCGTGACATGGCTAGGTCCTTAGGAGCTATGCATGGAGATGCAGTGACCTTAGATCTGGGTGCACCAAGGTCCCATTGACCTGGGACAGCATGTGAGAGCTCAGTGGCAGAGGTAGCAGTGGCTCGGCTGCCAGCTGTTGCAGTAGGGGAACCAAATCTGCTGGGGCCACAATGGGGCCACCAGGATCATTACTTCCCCCTCTGCCTGTGGCTTGAGAAGAACCTTCTACAGGAGCAGGAAGGGAATGAAAGTGTAGGGGAACCTCCCCCTCCAGGAGAGGGAAAACGCATCTCACCAGAAAACTCCAGGCCCGGGATCTAGCAAGCAAAAATTGAGCAACTTTACATTGGTAGGGGATGCAAAGAATTCCAGTTCTGGTTTGCCTCATTTGTTGAAGAGATCTTCTACGACAGACTGTAGAAAGGCCCACTTGTGCGCTCTGGATTTTGTTCTGCTGAGTGTCGGCCAGGGTATTTTGTGCCCCTGGGACATGAGCTGTCAAAATATCCAGGTGGTGAGCTATGTCCCAATTCCATACCTGCAGTGCTACTTGACAAAGGGGGTACCAGTGGGTGCCATCCTGTTTGTTGAGGTAGAACACCACCACGTTGTCTGTCCATATCTGGAGGTGTCCCGGGAAGAGTACAGTACTCAATGCCTGCAAGGCATAGAAAACAGCTCTCATCTCCAAGAAGTTGATGTGTAAGAGCTCCTTGGACATGGACCAAGTGCCCTGGGTCCTGTGGATGCCCATATGTGTGCCTCAATCTGTGCTGGAAGCATCTGACATCAGGATTTGGGCTGGTGATGTTCTGTGGAAAGGCAGACCCTCTGCAAGAGAAGGGGATGTTGTCCACCAGTTGAGTTACTGATGGGCCAGTTCCAAGACAGAGACCGCTTGGTCCAGGTCATCCCATCGTTGGTCCCACTGGCCTCTCAAGAGTCCACTGAATCATCCTCATATGCAATCTGGCTAGAGGGACTGTAGTGATAAAGGCAGCCATGTGGCCCAAGAACTTGAGAAGCATCCTGGCTGGTACCCTTGAGAGTGACAAGACGTGGTGGGCTAGACTGCAGAGTGGGAGTGCCCTGTCCTCTGGAAGAAAGGCCTTTCCTTGAGTGGGATTGGGCAACGCCCTGGTGAACTAGAGGGACCGGATCAGGAGCAAGGATGACTTTGCTGTGTTGATGGTGATTCCTAGTTCCCTGAAGTGAGAACAGGTGTCCTGGACTGTACGCCGCAGCTGCTCACTGGATGAGGCTGCTAATGGCCAGTTGTCCAGGTAAGGGAAAACATAGTGTCTCTTCCTCCCGAAGGGCTGCTGCAACCACTGCCAGACATTTATAAAGACCCTTGGGGCTGGGAATAGGCCGAAGGGCAATGCCCTGAATTGGTAGTGCCTTCCCTGAAACTCGAACCTGAGGAACCTCCTGTGAGGTTTGGCTATTAGAATGTGAAGATAGGTGTCCTGCATATCCAGTAATGCTAGCCAATGCCCCGATGCAGCATGGGCAGTAAGCCCTGCAGGGTGACCATCTAGAATCATTTGTACTCGACAAACCGATCGAAGTCGCTGAGGTCTAAGATGGGGCATCAGTCCCCTGTCTTTCTGGGCACGAGGAAGAAATGTGAATAGAATCCTGTTCCCCTCTGGGAGGGGGGACAGGCTCTATTGCCCTCTTGAGTAGGAGAGCTTGAATTTCCTCCTGGATTAGCTCCGCATGAGCTGGGAAACAATGGGAGGGTGGTGGAGGCCTGTCCGGTGGCATCTGTAAGAATTTGATTGTGTGCTCTCTGTTGATCATCTGCAGGATCCATTGGTTGGACGTGACCTTTCGCTAACCCGTGGCGTAATGAAAAAAGCGACCTCCGACTGCCTCCCCCGTCAGGCCTATGGGAGGAGGTGGGTCCAGCAAGGAGTTAGTCTGTGGTGGGAGGAGGGAGATTTCTCTGGGCTGGTTTGGTGACCCTAGACCCAGAAACTGTTGAGCCTTGCGAGAGGCCTTTGTGGCCGTAGCCACCTCTTTGCTGTTGCTGTGGCTGGAATTTGGACTATTGTCCCGATTTGCCATGAAAGCAGGGCTTCCGAAAGGGCCTTTATTTCGGCTTTACACGGAGTGTACAGACTGAATGGCTTTTCCTGAATCTTGCAGCTTCGTGATTATCCTCTCGGAATCCTCACCAAAAAGGATGGAACCGCTGAATGGTGCATTCAAGATGTTGGTCTGTACATCTTGGGCAAAGCCTGAGACCTGGAGCCACAAATGGCATTGGACACATACTTCCGTGGCCGACGCTCTTGCAGCAATGGCCGTCGGGTCATAAACTGACCAGAGGACATGCATGCCAACATCTGAGCCCATTTGCAGTAGCTTCTCCAGCTTGGCTTTCTGTGGGCAGTCTGGGATCTCCTTGACAATGTAAATCCCCTGCTTACAAAGGGCATTTTGGAAGTTTCACCATATGTGTCAAAAAATGAAGACATCGTATGGTGCACATCACTGAAGAATATACCTTGCACCCCATAGCATCCAGCTGTTTAGAATCCCAATTCGGAGACTGTGTGCTAAGGTACCATGGCCTCTGGAATCTGTCATGGGCAGCCAAGATGACGTAGTCCACCACAGGCTGTTCGCCCAGGAAGGGTTCCTCCTTCAGGGCTCTGTATAGGTGCTCTTCCTTTTTGGGCACCATGGAGGAGGTGTGAGGGTGCTTCCAGGCCACCTTGGTGATGTCTGCGAATGTCTCAATCAAGGGCAGTATCTTTACCAGCTTCGGGTCCTTCTGGCACATGTACTTGGCCAAATGGAGTCTCTCCAGATCAAGGTCCTACGTATCCAAGCCCATATTCTCCTGTATGTGGCGCATGATCTCCATAAAGGAAAGATCATTTGGTAGTGACTTGGGAGCATCCTTTGGGTCTATGGGAGAAAGGCCTCCAGCAGACGAAGGTACCAAGGAGGAAGAGACCAAGGAACATTCAGAGTCCATGGGGCAGGAGGACCGAGACCTTGTGTTCAGGCATTTGCATTTATGATGCTCAGAGAAGCCGGAGGAATGGCTCCTGGTCCTACAGCGATGCTTGCGGCCTGTTCTGCCTGTGCCCAAGATGCAAGTGGGCTCCCCCAGGGGTTCAGCCCCAGTATCAGGGGGAGAGGTCTCTGCCCGAGGAAGTTTTGGTGGCAGGAGGTCCATCCTGATGGTCTCCCACCAATAGCCAAACAGGTTTTTCATCTGGGAAAAGTGAAGCTTGGACTACGTATCGGTCGTTGGGCCTGACACCAGTCTAGTTCCGTGGTCCAGTGGCAGCGCGCATCCTGGGGGGGGGGGGATGATGGAGCCATAGCAGGAAGTCTGACATTTGTAGCTAATGCCTGGTCAAAGGTTGATGACTGGGTGTCCCTGAGAAGACTGTGCCCCAAGTGTTTGTCAGCCGGCGGGGGGGGGGGCTGGCGATGGCGGGGACTGGACTGGCACTGCTGATGGTGAGGCTGTCGAAGCAGCAATGATGGCAGAGTGTTGCTGGTCAGCGCTGCTCGCTGATGAATAGTGAGCCACTGGTCAGTTGTCTGATGGCAGTTAATGTGGCTAAGGTGGCTGTGAGGCAGATCTCCCTGGGGAGTGTCTCGAGGTCTTGGGTTTGTCACGAGTCAGTGCCAGAAACAGAAGCCGACCAAGACTGAGCTGATGTCGGTCCTGAGACTGAGGTGGACCTGCTGAGGTCAGAGTGCCAGCCTGAGGCCTGATCAGGCATCTGGACTTTTAGTGGCTGCTAAGCAGTGCCTGAGAGCCCAGAGCCGAGGTCCTTACCACCCGATGCCCGGATCAGGGTGGGTGGCTGACTACCGCTAGCCAGGGAGCAGAACAGATCACTTGGGAGGCAGAGTCTGAGCTCCCCGGGGAGGCAGAGTGGAAGCCTGAAGACCTGGACTTCGAGGAAAATCTCTCCTTTTCCCTCACCTTCCTCTTCTCCTTATGGTGGTAATTTCTGGAGGATCTCTTGTGGGTAGAACTCTGCTGAGAAGAGGAACTGTTCTGTATAACAGCGAGTTTTTGCTCTGTGAGGAAAGCTTGAAGGGCCTTTTGGCTGTATATTCTCATCCTGCTGTTAAATTTTTGGCAGTGCCAGCAGGCCTGAATATCGTGGTTGGGGCCTACGCATAGGAGGCAGGCAGAGTGTCTGTCCTTGGACGGAATCTGTTTGTCACAGGCACACTTGGAAGCATGCCATTTGATGAAGGACGTGGGAGAAGATGACATACAGAACTGTGTAGCCCTGAAAAAGCTAATTTTTTCTTTGAGAAAACAAGAAAAGTGGCGTTAATAGCAAAATGTCCGTTGAACTAGTGAGAGGCATCTGTGGAGCTGATGAATGCAAGTCGATGATGGGAAAGGAACTGAGGGACACAGGGGACTTCCCTCCCTTTACACCATGCGTGACGTTGGTAGTGGGCCATCAGCGGGGCAGTTCCCACTATAGACTACTAGCTAGAAGTTTTCCATGGGGTCCTGCCGCCTGCCGGCTTCAGTCCTACCAGTGTTACCTGCTGCAAGAGCTGACTCTCAAAGTAAGATCTGTTAGTCCCTAGCAGACAGGCTGTTCCTCCTACTAGAACCTGGTTGTCTAATTCATGTTTTGGTTGCTTTAAATGCCAGAAATGTATGTACTGCCATGCTATCACCCCAGGGAAATGATTTACGAGTCCCAGTACAGAGAAGGTATACCAAATTCGCCAGCTCATTACATGTGTGCTCTTAATTCAGGAATCCTCCCCAGCAATCTCTCCTTCAGTCTTATATTGACTTTTCCAGAAAAATTTGGATCAGACTCCTGGAGTCTGCACTGATACAACTTCCCTAAATCTGACAGTTTGAACACAGGAAGTATCTCATCATCTCTATGCTCTTCTAAGTATGACACCAGCTCACCTAAAATTATTCCCTCTACTACCTTTTCTGTTTCTTGCCGCATTCCTCCAGTCTTGTGTTGTCTAACATGATTGTGCAAAGCAAACGACTGAGGTGATATCTGGCATCCAAAGCATACATATCTCCTGCAGACAACTTTCCTAATAACTTCCCGTCTTGCAAAATTTGTACATATTCACAAATTCTATGATCTATTGCTAATGTGCAGGCGTTCGCTACTTTCATCATTGCCACAGATAAAACGCTAATTTGTTCTTGACAAAGACTCCCAACCTGCACTCATTCTTGTTTTGACTGAACTATGTTCAGGTTCTTTGTCAGCATTTGCTTTCCTTTTCTGAGCACATTGGAACTTTTGTCTGTCTAACCTATTTCTGCAACTGTTATGTCACACTGTGTTATTAGCTTGGAATGTCATTTCTACACCATTGCCATCGTCGAGTATTCTTGTGTCAGTGTCCAGTGGTACACAGCCTAGCTCTTTAAACTTAAGGATGTTTTCTGCAATAACTCTATAACCAGATTCTTTTCCACTGCTCCTGAATTCTGCTTCTTCTGGGTTCACAAATTTTTCACCGCTGTCTACCTGAAATAAAGCACAATGGCGCCAATCTGTTACAGGCTTTGTGAACTCGTGCTGCATTTTCGAAGTTGCCTCCCCAGGATTTACAAATTTATACTTCAGATATTGTCACATCCATATTAGTAGACTATAGCACTGGCACTGTGTCACTGAAGCAACTACCCCACAGTGTTTCATTGGATGATTTTTCTCTTCTAACTTGCATAGTTTCCCTGCAGCTAAATACAAGAAGATTATGAAACAAGATAATTACAAGAAAATGCTGACATTCCTACCATTGGTATCAAATCTCTAACATTAATTTATTTATTTGCTCTTGTTAACTGGGTAAGCACACTAGACAGCCAAGTGCCTATTTTCCGGTGCAACCCGGGAGATTACAAGGTACATTACTTGGTACATACATGAACATGAGGCAAATAGAAGTGGAGGCTTACATTACATAGAATTAGCACAACAGGGACTTTACAAGCATCAGATTTCATCAGGCAAATAGTAGAGAAGAGTTAATATAAAATAAATCAGAACACAGGGACACTGTAAGACAACAATACCATAAACAGGGATTACAATACAGTATTAAACATTGCAGTCAGTAGGAAGACGTGCAGTGTGAATTCAACACTCCAGGCAGCAAGTTGTAAGGTTAGCAATTGGAATAAGGGAGAGTCACAGCAGGAATAGAGGGGGCCCAGTGCGAGAGAAAGAAGTGCACAGTTCTAGTGCTCACCCTGTTTTGCAGGTGGGCTTAAAAGGTCCATTCTCATAGATGCTGTGAGAGCAGGAGGAGTATGAGCATAGCTGTGCTCTGCCCAAGTCTTTATGCTTAGGTAGCAACTCAGTTTATTGGGGTATCTTTAGGCAGAGAGGGTTCGTCTAGTGCAGAGACAAGTGGCAGCCACTGTGAGAAAACCCCAGAGGGAGGCTTTAAAGCTCTGGTGCGAGGGGGAGGAGCGAGTGCTAGTTGGAAGTGAGTCCCAAACTTGGGCACGTACGCAGCGAAGGCTCGGTCCCCCATTTGTGTGCGGGTTTTAGGTACCAGGAGGGCATGGGAGCCGCTGGATTGCAGGTTATAGGAGGGTGTAGCAGGAGCAAGGGTCACAGCAAGGTTTTGAGGGGTGGCAGTTCTGATAATATTGTCAATGAAGTTGCCCACGACATAAGAGTGGTGAGTTTCCGGTGGGAGCCACTCAAACCAGGCGCAAAGCTCACAGCAGTGAGTGAGGCATGGGGCTGAGAGCACAAAATGGCATATGTTGTTGTACGCCGAGTCCCACTTTACTAGACTAGTCTTTGCAACGTGGGCAAAGGAGATTAGTCCATAGCAGAGCATGGGTAGGAGGAGGACTCCCCTGACTACAGCAAGACGGGCAGCTGGAGTAAGACAGCTTTTAGCTCTGTAAGCCAGTCCCAACTTGCAGTTTGAGGCCTTGCATGTATTTCGTATGTGCTGGTTCATATCCAGCTGTGGGCCAAAAGTCACCCCCAGGTACTTGACTGAGCCTGCAACAGTCAGTGGTGACCCATCAGCCCCGGAGATCTGTAGTGAATCCGGGGAGGCTTTTAGTTTAGTTTAGTTTAGTTTATTGTTCTAGGAATTATTACCTTTGAGCCAATGGCTCTTTTACAAAGGTTCCACGTCATCAATGTACAAACAAATAAGACATGTTGCATAGAATGGTCAGCAAATTATAAAGGTTTCAATAAGCCAGTATAATACAGTACATCTCAGGAAAAAAAACAAAACATTGGAGGAATGGTCATGGTGGGAAGGGTAGGAGGAGATATGGGGAGGGGTGCAGACTTAGAGTAGTCAGAGGTACTCAGATGCCTTTGTCAAGAAAGGAGCAGAGGAGGAGGATGAAAAACAGTAAAAACAGCCATGAGGGAAGAATCATTAGTCAAGGCAGTCACAGGAGCTAGAGGCTGAGAGGTGAGAGTAAAGCATAGATTTGAAAGCTCCTAATGGCGTGGAGGATGTAATGAGCGAGGTCAGGGCATTGCACCAGCTGGGGGCACGATAGGAAAATGATCTTTGGTCCTGTGTGGTCCGGCATCTGGGGACCTGGAGAGGCTGGTGTTCCGATCTTCTGGTGGGAAGGATGCTGGTATTCAGGCAAAGTAGGTCTTGGATACACGGCAGAGTGCGGCCCAAGATGGATTTTTTTGCCATCAAGCATGTGAGGTATCTTATGCGATTTGAGAGTTGCAACCATCCTGTTTCAGTGTAGAGCTCACATGTATGAGTACGTCTTTGCGCTCCAGTGAGCAGCCGACAGGCCTTGTTTAGGGTGGTCGTGATGCGCCTTAGTGCGGTGGTAGTGGCAGAGCCATAGATAATTAAGCCATAGTCTATGATTGAGATGACAGAGCTTTGGATAGCAATCCTCAGCGCAGCTTGGGTAAGGAATTGCCGGTTTCGGAACAGGGTACCAATGCGCTGGTTCACCGTTTTCGCTGTGTTATCAATGTGGGTCGAAAAGGTAAGACCATGATCAAAGGTGATTCCAAGGTATTTAAATGTTGACACTTGTTCAAGGGTATTTCCTGGGTATGTTTTGATAGTAAGTGGAATTTGCTTTTTTTCCATTTTGTGGACTGGAGAAAAGCATGGATTTTGTTTTTTTTGTGATTTAGGACCAGTTTGTGATCTAGGAACCACTTTTCAACATTGGAGAAAGCAAGTTGCAGGCTCTGGAGTAAGGGTTTCAGGTCCTTATGAGAGGAGAGAATCACGGCATCGTCAGCATAAAGGATTATTTGTTCCTGGCAGGATTTGGGGAGAGAGTTTAGAAAAAGGCTGAAAAGGAGGGGGGCCTAGGATTGACCCCTGTGGAACACCTGAGAGGACCTGTTTTGAGTCTGAGAGAACTTCTGAGATTTTTACTGATTGAGAGCGTTGGGCCAGGTAACTTTTAACCCAGGCACCTGGTCCTTCTGAGAGCCCAAGACTGTGTAGTTGTGTGATAAGTAAGCCATGGTGAACAGTATCAAACGCCTTTGTTAGGTCAATAAAAACAGCTCTGGTTTGATATCCTTTGTCCAAGGCAGTGTGAATTTCTCCTGAGAATTCCTGTAGGGCGGTCGACGTACTGTGTCTTTTCCTAAATCCATATTGCTGCAAGCAGAGTACATTATACTTATGCAGGTAGTCTGAGAGTTGGTCAGCCACAATGCATTTGAGGGCCTTGGAGAGGGGTGGAAGTATAGATATAGGCCGATAGTTTCCTGGTAGGGACTTGTCGCCACTTTTGAACACTGGTGTGACTATAGCAGACTTCCATTTGCTGGGAAATTGACTAAGGCAGAGGGAGAGATTGAAAATTTTGGTGAGTGGGTGCACCACCTCTTCCAGGGTAAGGGACAGAATTTTAAGATCAATAGTATCACTGCTTGCTCTGGATTTAGAGATAGCCTTTTTTATATATTTGTAGACTTCATGTGCCTTAACTATTTTGAAGTGGAAAAGCAGTTGGTCAGAAGAGGCAGTAGGAGATGTTTGTTTTGGTGAGTCTGCGTCACAGAAGTCCGGCAGGAGGACCCCACTGAGGTCAGTGAAAGTTTTATTTAAGGCCTTTGCCATGACCATTGGGTCTAGGGTAGTGGTTCCATCGACAGTCATTATAGTGGGAAAGGATTTGGACTGCTTACCCGCGATATTTCTGATGCTGTCCCAGAATGATCTCCCGTCACCCCAGGAGTTTGTAAGGGCATTTTTGAAATAGGAGCTCTTCATTAGTCGGATTTGTTTGGTACCTTGGTTTCGTGCCTGTTTATGCTTCTGGATATCCGTTAAGGAGCCTGTGGCTCTGGCTATGGCCCAGAGGTGGTCTTGAGCTTTGAGTTGGGCCAGCAATTTGGCCGTGAGCCAGGGATTTGAGAGCACTTTGATTTTACGCTTTTTTACTGGTGCGTAGGTGTCGCAGGCAGTGTTGAAAGTTGTGATAAAATAATCGAGGGCTGCATCAACATCTAGAGTATTGTAAATTGGGGACCAGTCTTGCTGTGAAAGACAGGTCTTGAGCTTAGTAAGGTTGCCATGGGGTAGCACTCTGCTTGAGATGGTTTTTAGAGGTGGTTTTTGGAACTTATTTCTCCAGGTACAGATCACAGGGGAGTGGTCACTGAGAGAGTCCAAGAGAATAACTGTGTTTTTTATGCGGGCTGGGTGGCTAGCAAGGATCCAGTTGTTGAGAGTGCAAGTTCTAGTTTTGTAGTTTTTTCTAGTGGGGGAGCTCACCATCTGCGTTAGGTTAGCTGCTAGGATAGCATCCTTGAGGGACCCAACGTCTGACGCGAGCCAATTTACATTAAAGACACCAAGGAGAAGGAGCTCGGTGTCAGGTGGTTGCGATCTTACAAATTCAAGAACAGTCTGGAGGCCGGACCCTGGATCTTTAGAAGGGATATAGACAGCGGCCACAGTAAGCACTTTATTTTGGGCACCAAGTAGTAGCTTGACAGGGAGAAATTGCACAGAGGAGTTAGTGGTGGAAAAGCAGACAGGGTGGCTAGAGAGGTTGTCCTTAATGTAAATAGCACAGCCCCCCCCCTTTTATTAGTCCTGTCCAGTTTGAAAATATTGTAGCCTTGTAGTGAGATGGCATGGTCCGGAGTGCTTGGTGCCAGCCAGGTTTCAACAATGGCTAGTATGTCGGGATTGTGTTGACTGGCAAAGACTTGAAGGAATACCAGTTTTGGAAGGAGGCTACAGATATTTTAGGTGGCGATGGTGAGACCCCCCCCCCTCCATTTTTGCTAGATTTGTTACCCTGGTAGAAACAGGGCCAGGGTTTGGAAAGACACTTCCTGACATCAGAAGGAGGAGGAACAGGAGTTTAAGAGACATCTGCCACAGCTCATAGTATAACATGTAACACCTCTGTTTCTTGTTAGTTTGAGTACAGTGTAGTCATTTAGAGTCCCAGCGTAGGGTAATGGCTAGGAGCAGGTATCAATTTGTCAATTTTCCAGCGGTGTGAGCTGTCATTTGCACCCCAGTCCTTTGTAGGAGGGTGCCACAAGTGAGGGTAGAGAGGATTTGCCATGGTGCCAGATTGCTGTTACTGAGCTTGAATGGTTAGTGTGAGAGATAGAGGAGACTGCAAATGTTTACTGTAGCAAGGGTGAGTGTTCCTCAGTGACTCGTGGTGAGCTACTGTGGACCAGAAAACTGATTGTTACTATAGATCAAAGACCCAGAAAGTGTTAAATTCCAGAAGGTGATGAACATTAGCCTAGGGCATATGCAGGATGTAAAAATCCTTTGTTAGAATCTTCCCTTTGTTCTCCAAAACAGTTGTGACTAGATCTCAAAGACAAGCACACATCCTTTAAGAAAGTCAGACGGAAATGTGGATTCAATGCAGCACTCCACAACCCAGAAACTTGTATAAAAGATTTACTGGCCTCACTTTTACTTTTTGATGCCGTCCAAAAAAACTGATTTATGATGAGAATGCCTATACCCGGTGGTGATGTTTTGTAGTTTCTTAGTTCAGGAAATGTTCATATGTGTTGTGTCCAAGAATGGTCCAGTTCCTCCAAGTAGAAACACATGAAAAAGTACAAAAACTAAATTACTGACAGAGACAAACACAAACAGCCAGCTACTGTATGTCCCTCCTGAGGCAGCTGAGCCAAATAGCATGGCCTGCATCTTCTGTAGGTTGATAACAAGTTTGTGGTCCCGTAACCAAGTTTGGATGTGGCTGAAGTCCAAATTTAGCTTGGTGTTAATGGTGGCGATGTCCTGGGATTTGGCCATGATGACTAGGTCGTCTGTGTGTAACCCCCCTGCAAATGGGGGTTCCCAAAAGACTTCCAGGAGCTTGCTTGAATGCTCCAAGCCTGAATGGTGTTTGGCATTTAAGCCATTTATCAGTGAGTGTTTTTAGAGCCTCTGGTACTGTCTCTTTAAGAGCTGTCTGCTTGCAGACATAATTAGTTTATATGGGGGGACTGTGTGTTTCTCTGTTTGAGTACCACTGAACTGCTGCCAATTCACTCCATTTTGCAGTCACTAGGAGTGCAAAGGGAACCTATCTGAAAGATGTAACTGTTTGCCAGAAATTATTTAGAGTGATAATGAAATTACAGTTTGTCTAACCTGCTTTCTTTTGCAGTCAGAACAGTGTCTGTCTAGTTCCCCATTCTGGTTTTGAACTGCTGAACTGGACCAATCAGTGTGGGTAAGCTAGCTCTAAAATGGTGCCTTGGACGAATCAGAACTTGGACTCATAATCTGAGCCAGCCACAAGAGGATTGTATGGGCAGTGACTCTGGGAGATGTAGTTTAGACTTCAGTGCCTTTTGGACCAACAGCAGCAGTCTATTGTGAGTGACAGCCAATCCAGTCAAGAACTGGGAGGAACTCAAAGAAGTGCCGGTTTTGTCGGTTGGAGTTTCAGTTGAGCTTTGGCAGTGAAGAGAAGGAGCCCTGTGCTTTTTCAGTGTGCAGTTTTAGTCAAAACGTGTAAGGCCCAGAGTTCCGGTCTGCAGCTTGTGTAACAGCTTGTTAGGACTGAATCCGTCCTGTGAAAAGAATCAAAGGATCTCTGAAGAGTAGAAACCAGGCTCACCCTGTAGAAGACTGGAGGAATTGCTGAAAATTACACTTGGTCTGTCAGGAACTGAATCTGCTGTGTGTTCTCCCGGGTATTGTGCAGTAATTGCGATCGGGATACAGATGCAGCCTGCCTGGTATAGTGCTTTCTTTTATATGGATGTGTGAAGAGGTTTGTGTACCTCAAGTGAGCCCTGCTGACATTGAAGGACCCTATCTTATTTGGAGGTCGTGAGTACTAATTCAGGGTCGCCTCCTGTTGAATTGCCACATTAAATCCAAATGAAATTACTGTACTGCTGACTGTTTAATTCTCCTTTCTCTGTGTGAAAGGGCCCACCAGCTGCCACGGTTTGGACTAGCCACTAGGGCTTGGGTACCCAGGGACAGTAACTGATAGGGATAGGCCTGTGCACAGAGCCATAGGTAGATTATTAGGTGATAAGCTAATTAACCTGATTTCCCCTGTCCTTGTTATATCCCCTAAATAAATCAGAGCTGCTTGTTTCAGTAAAGTTATACTGCCTGAGGTATTTGTCTATGTTAAAGTACTGTACTGTGATTGTTGCACTGTATCTCATTTCACAGGAGGTCCCAGTGCCGGAACCAGACCTGGGGTAAGTGTATACTGTGAAGGTAATTTGATATATTGTGTGGGCCACTAGTGGGAAGAAAGGGGGGTTGCAGTGTCCCAGAGGGCTGTGACCAAGTTAGTTTAACTATTGCAAACCCTGACCTCTGGGTGGAGGCACCCGCCATTGGATCCAGGCCCCTCAACCTGTTGGTGGCAAATCAGGCAGGGGTAGTAGCCCCTGGGATAGCGCCATCTAGGGGTTACATGTGTACAGCACTGAGAACCCTTGAGCTGGAGCCAAGGGGAGCTCATTTATGAAGAGAGAGAGAACAGGAGAGGCCCCGGGACAGAGCCCTTGGGGACTCCACAGTTTACCTGGGCAGGCTCAGACAGGACCTTGTTGAAATAGGTGCACTGATGCCTGCCCGTGAGGTAATTACTGATCCATGCAAGAGCTGGGGAGGAGAAGCCAAGTGACAGGAGAGAGGAGCACAGTAATGTGTGGTCAACCCGATCAAAGGCTTTTGATAGATCAACAAAGATGGCCCCTGTCAGTTCACCTCGGTCCGCAGCGGACCAGATCTCCGAGGTGACAACTGCTAGGGCCATGGAGGTGCTATGCCCCTTTCTAAAACCATGTTGGGCAGGGGAGAGAAGGTTGTGGGTCTGTAGGTAGTGGGTGACCTGAGAAGTGACTACCTTTTCCAGAAGCTTGCTGATCGCTGATAGGATTGCAATGGGACGGTAGTTCTTGAGGTCTTTTGAGTCCCCTTGCTTGGGTACAGGTATCACCTTGGCCATCTTCCAGATGTCCGGGACTATGCCTGAGGTGAGCGATGTGTTGGAGACATGGGCTATAGGCCGGGCTTGTATTGAAGCCCCTAGCCTCAGCAGCTTGGGTTCGAGGCAGTCATGCCCAGCTCCATTGTGAGGGGATAGCCCTACCAGGAGCTTCTGGGCCTCCATGGCAGTTATTACCTTGAAGTAAAAGGGCCGTAGGGGGGTTGTCCCTCTGGGTGAGGAGGCCCGGCCAGCAGGGTAGTGTGGCAGTTTGGGTAAAGCAGGCAGGTCTGTGAACTGAACGTTGAAGACATGAGCAATGGTGAGGGGGTTGTTGCAGTTAACCTCGTCAACGAGCATGTCAGTGACCTGCGCTCTTGTGATCCCACCCACCACTTTCTTTATGCTCTGCCAGAAAGTCCTCGGATTTTTGGCTGAGGAGAGCAGGATGGACTGACAGTATTCACTTTTTGCTGAGCGAATGGCTCTCTTGCAGGAGTTCCTCAGTTGCCTGTAATTCTGGAGATCCGTGCTGGACAGTGAGCTCTTATACCTCGCCCAGCATTTATCCCTTTGCCTCATGAGAGTGTACAGGCCACCATGGAGCCATTTAGTTGCAGTGCCCCTCACGCTCCTTCTTGTGAGGGGGGCATGCCTGTCTTGAAGTGGAGGGAACACTTTTAGAAAGTTGTCAAGGGCCACTGAGGGGTCATTAGTGGCCATGACCTGAGACCAGTCAGAGGGCCTCAGGTCTTCAAGGAAGTCTCCAGCATTAAGTTTGGAGTAATCTCTCATTTGAATCACCTTGTGCGGGATTTTGGGAGAGGTGTTGCCCCATACGCAGAAGGTAGGAAAATGATCCGATATAGCATCAGGTAGGACTCCACAGGAGATAATTTTTTCCGTTCTGTTGCTTAGTACCCAGTCGATAATAGAACCCTTGTCGCCTCTGAGGGAGGGCCTAGTGGGTTCAGAGATGAGCTGACTTAGGGCCATTCCAGCCAGCAGCGGTTCATATTGCTGGGCACTACGACCTGCCCAATTAAGGTTAAAGTCCCCCAGGACTAGTAACTTGTTCGAGCCAACCTTTGGGCTGAGACTGTCTAGGAGGTAGGAGAGCCCGGACACACCACCCTTGGGAGGGTTGTAGGCACATATCACATGCACCTTTTTGGTGTTCCCTAGCAGGAGGAGGACGTGTAGGAGCTCACAGAGCTGCGATGCAGACTGTGAGTGTCCTTTGACAGAGACGTTTAAGTGCGTCTTGTAGTAAATGAGTACTCCACCCCCCCTTGTTCAGGGGCCTATCCAGCCTAATGAGATTGTAGCCTGGAAGGTCACAAGCAGAGTCAGACATGTGTGGCTTAAGCCATGCCTCAGTGATCCCCATGATGTCCGGATTGTAGTGGGCTACCCAAGCTGTTAGCTCAGTAAGGTTTGGTAGAAGGCTGCGTAAGTTTAAGTGCATGAGCATCAAGCCTTTGGCCAATAGCCAGGAGGAGGGTGGATTCGGGGAGGGTCTAGCATTCATCGAGTCCATAATTCGAATAGGGGCCCCAGCCAGCTCGTGCCGCCCAGGACAGCCTCTCAGTGAAGGCATCCTACTCAAGCCGCCGGGGGTGTGTGTTAGTCCTAGGTAGTCAGGTGAGAATCATTTAGTCACAGGGGCATAGCAGCGTACTCCCTTAGTGCAGATCACTTCTAGGTTATCGAGCAGGCACTGGCTCCCCCTGAACGAAGTGGGCAGTTGCATGCCCGTGTGCAACAGGAGTTATCCTTAGCTGGGTAACCCCAGGACCAAGTGATGCAAGAAGTAAGCTCCTTGTTGCTACGGGCTTCTGGTCTGCCACTCCAGATAATACAGGTTACTTGACTTTACGTTTTAGTAATATGGTACAAGAGTTTCTACGTATTTCAAAGATATGTCAAGCATGCAGTAATTTAGCCAGTCTCACTCTTGGTTAAATCTCCCAAGTGATACTGCAGGGTAGTTGGGGGTCATAAGTTTATCTAATGCAGCTTAGGTGCCAAGTCATGCACTGATAGTAAACTGTTTAGTTGCCAAGTAAGCACAGAGAGTTTACATTTATAACTGAGTGACTCTAAGAAGTTGCATCAACAAGCTGACTTAATATAAATGGTGCCCTAAACATCCTACAGCTCTACTTTATCTGTCATGGCCCAGTAAAATAATAGTTCAGTAAGATTTGTAACAGAAATATTAGAGGTTTGCTACTGACAGACCTGATGATGATAGGGTGAGGGCCACAACGTTACAGTCAGTGAGGGAGTTACTGAGGTTCCAGCTGCCTGGGTGAACCAGCAGTGAAAGTGGAGACCTAGGTAGTGGATTGGCCGATT
Source organism: Neoceratodus forsteri (assembly GCA_016271365.2). Lineage (NCBI taxonomy): Eukaryota > Metazoa > Chordata > Ceratodontiformes > Ceratodontidae > Neoceratodus > Neoceratodus forsteri. Next base: position 127,099,005 of record CM028130.1, on the reverse strand, counting down.
CAACAATTTAGGGGTGGCTACCAGGATTTGTGGGTGGAGCTAGCGAGCATTTAATGGGAGGAGGGAAAGGGGTGGGTGGGAGGACCGAAAATTCCTCGCTTACTCCTCCAGCAGCATGCTTTAGCTTGACTGAGCCATGAGGCTCCCTGGCCAGTATTTCTATGATTCAGGTGAGTTGCTTGAGGCCAATCAGGTGCAGTGCAAATTCAAACAGATTTTTGGCGCTGAAACAGTCCAAACAGTCCCGGAGACAAAGAAATAGAGCATCTGCCCCAGTCCAGTGAGCAGTTCAGGGTAGACTGCTGCTTTTCAGGCTCTGCGCCTGTTTTGGATCACCAGGGAGGTCCGACCGCTCGCCCGACATGAGAAGCAAGCCGGTGCCTCAACCCAGGACCAATTCGGCAGTCCAAGTCGGGAGGGGGGGGGTCCCTCGGTGTAAAAACCCACTCGCTTCCTCCTCCAGCAGCACGCTTTAGCTTGACTGAGCCATGAGGCTCCCTGGCCAGTATTTCTATGATTCAGGCGAGTCGCTTGTGGCCAATCAGGTGCAGTGCAGATTCAAACAGATTTTTGGTGCCAAAACAGTCCAAACAGTCCCAGAGACAAAGAAACAGAGCGCCTGACCCAGTCCAGTGAGCAGTTCAGGGTAAACTCCTGCTTTTCAGGCTCTGCGCCTGTTTTGGATCGCCAGGGAGGTCCGCCCACTCACCTGACATGAGAAGCAAGCCGGCGCCTCAACCTGGGACCAATTCGGCAGTCCAAGCCGGGAGGGGGGTCCCTCAGTGTAAAAAACACCTCGCTTCCTCCTCCAGCAGCACGCTTTAGCTTGACTGAGCCATGAGGCTCCCTAGCCAGTATTTCTATGATTCAGGCGAGTCGCTTCTGGCCAATCAGGTGCAGTGCAGATTCAAACAGATTTTTGGTGCCAAAACAGTCCAAACAGTCCTAGAGACAAAGAAATAGAGCGCCTGACCCAGTCCAGTGAGCAGTTCAGGGTAAACTCCTGCTTTTCAGGCTCTGTGCCTGTTTTGGATCACCAGGGAGGTCCGCCCACTCACCTGACATGAGAAGCAAGCCGGCGCCTCAACCTGGGACCAATTCGTCAGTCCAAGCCGGGAGGGGGGGGTCCCTCAGTGTAAAAACCCCCTTGCTTCCTCCTCCAGCAGCACACTTTAGCTTGACTGAGCCACGAGGCTCGTTGGACAGTATTTCTACGATTCAGGCGAGTCACTTGTGGCCAATCAGGTGCAGTGCAAATTCAAACAGATTTCTGGCGCCGAAACAGTCCAAACAGTCCCAGAGACTAAGAAATAGAGCGCCTGCCCCAGTCCAGTGAGCAGTTCAGGGTAAACTGCTGCTTTTGAGGCTCTGTGCCTGTTTTGGATCGCCAAGGAGGTCCGCCCGCTCGCCCGACATGAGAAGCGAGCCAGCGCCTCAACCCAGGACCAATTCGGCAGTCCAAGTTGGGAGGGAGGGGTCCCTCGGTGTTAAAAACCCCTCACTTCCTCCTCCAGAAGCACGTTTCTGCTGCTCAAACATGCCTTTGGCACTAACGGCTTCATGCAGCAGTATGACAGGTGGAATGAGCCCTTAGCCCTCCGGGAGTCTCCCTACCAGCCAACCTATAGCAGAGATCAATGCAGGAAGTGATCCACCTGCCAATCGTCCACTTGGCTGCAGGTCTGCCAGGTTCGGCTTCAGTGTAGGTGACACAGCTGGTGAACCTCTCCCCAAACCTCAGCCATGCGCTCCTTGTAATAAGCGAGCACTCGCCTCAGGTCCAGAGTATGGAGTCTGTGTTCAGCCTTTGAGATGTGATTCGGAAAGAATGCCAGAAGAGTTATCACCTGATTAAGGTGAAACTCTGACACAACCTTTGGGAGGAACTTCGGGTTGGGGCGCAGGACAACCTTGTCCCTGTGGAAGACCAAGTAAGGAGACTCCACTGAAAGTGCATGGAGCTCCCCAATACTTCTGTCTGATGTGACAGCCATCGAGAAGGCAGTCTTCCATGACAGGTGAGACATGTCACACCTGTGAATAGGTTTGAATGGCTTGCCCATGAGCTTTGCCAAAAACAGCGACAAGTCCCACGGTGCTGGTGGTTCACGCAACAGAGGGGAAATGTGATCTAAGCCTTTGAAAACGTGCCAGATCACCTTCTCCTGCGCCACTGATTGCTGACCAGCCTGCTCCCAGTAGGCATAGATGGTTGCCAGGTGCACCTTAAGTTTTGTCAACCAAAGGCCCCCTTTGGAGAGGGACCACAGGTAGTCTAAAATGCTAGCCACTGGACAGGCCAAAGGGTCCAACCCCTTGCCCTGACACCAAATGGAGAATCTCTTCCATTTTAAAGCGTAGCATGTTCTGGTCGATTCCTTTCTAGATGCCTCCACTACAGTGAGGACATCTTCAGAGAGACCCAAAGCCTGAAACTCTAGCTTGCTGATCAGCCTGTGCCCAGTAAGCAGAGATGGTTGCCAGGTGTACCTTAAGTTTTGTCAACCAAAGGCCCCCTTTGGAGAGGGACCACAGGTGGTCTAAAATGCTAGCCACTGGACAGGACAAAGGGTCCAACCCCTTGCCCTGACATCAAATGGAGAATCTCTTCTATTTGAAAGCGTAGCATTTTCTGGTCAATTCCTTTCTAGATGCTTCCCCTACAGTGAGGACATCTTCAGAGAGACCCAAAGCCTGAAACTCTAGCTGCTCAGAAACCAGGCTGCCAGGTGCAGGGATTGAAGGTCTGGATGGAGTATCTTCCCCTGATAAATGGATAGCAGGTCCAGGTGTAGGGGAAGATGCCTCAGGAGCCTGTTGCTGAGGCTGAGGAGATCGGGGTATCAAAACTGGTGTGGCCAGTCCGGAGCCACCAGGATCACCCATGCCTTGTCCCTCCTGACCTTGAGCAGCACTTTGTGAAAAAAGGGATGGGGGGTAAGGCACAAAAGAGGCCTGGGTCCAAGGCCTAGAGAAGGCATCCCCCTGTAGCATTCCCTGCTGGGGGGGGGGGGCAGGCACAAAACAGCCTCAGCTTTGCATTCTCCCTGGAGGTGAACAGGTCTGCCTGAGAGGTGTCCCACTAGGACAACAGGCTGCGTACCAGCTCTGGGTGGAGAGAACACTCGTGTGATGCCTCACCCACCTGGCAGAAGGTGCCCGCCAGCTGACTGGAACCCCTGCCACATGGATGGCCAGGAGATCTGCCTTCAGGCTGCGCATGAGGGTTCATATGTGGAGAGCTTCCTTACAGTGGCAGGTCGTGCATCCCGCCCTGTTTGTTGAGGTGGTACATGGTCGTGGCATTGTCCATCTGGACTTGGACCACCTGACCCCGAATGTGCGGAATGAAGGCAGTCAGTGCCAGCTGAACTGCTCAGAGATTCAGCAGGTTGATGTGACATCGGGACTCCTTGGGAGTCCGGAGCCCATGGACTCTGTGTATCCACAGACGGGCTCCCCAGCTCATGAGGGAGGCATCTGTCATCAGGGTGACCACTGGCTCCACGTGGATGAATGTGATCCCTTCCTGAGATGTTCTGGGACCAGCCACCACTGGGGGCATCCCACATCCACTGGGTCACAGTGACCAGCTGGTCAAAGTGACCCTTGCACCAAGACCACTGGCTGGCCAACTCCCACCGCAGGGAGCGCATTCTCCAGCGGGCCCAATGGACCACACTGGTGCAGGCTGCCATGTAATCCAGCAGGTGCAGGAAGTCCTGGGTAGTTCACAACTGTCCAACCAGAAATGATTGGGCAAAGGAGGAAAGATCTTCCGCCCCGTCCAACGGGAGCCGAGCTCTGGCTCTGCAAGAGTCAAGCTCTGCCCAATGAAGGTGATCACCTGCGAAGGTACGAGTTCCGACTTGGCCCCATTAATCAACAGGTCAAGGGAGATGCAGGTGTGGAGGGCCAGATCCCTGGACCACTTCACCTCCAGCCTGGAGGGACCTGCGATCAGCCAGGTGTCCAGGTAGTGGTACACCCAGACTCCTCGATGCCTCAGGTAAGCTGACACCACTGCAATGCATTTGGTGAAGACTCTTGGGGCAGAGGGCAGGCTGAAGGGCATGGCCTGGAACTCATAGAGGGTCCCTTCCAACCAAAAGCAGAGGAATCTTTAAGCTTGGCTATGCTGTCTTGGAGAGACGACTGGGAGTCTGTGGATACCTTGTCCTCCCATGGGGCACCGGCTTGGCTTGGAGGGTACGGCTCGAATTCCAGAGGCAGACCCTGACCCCCCACTTCAAGAATCTACCTAGTGACAGCAGGTCAGGCAGAAGCGAAGTGGTGGAGCTGGCCCCCCGCAGGAAGACCCAGGGGACGCGGGGTGGGTATGGGGAGGCAACCCATCCTGTCACTGGGCAGGCTTGGAGGAGGATGGCCCAGCTGAGGCTCCACCGTGTCCCTTCCCTCTGGGCTTACAGGCCACCAAGGCCACTGACTTGGGCTGGGGTCATCAGATCTGAGCCTGTTGGCCAGCCTAATGCTGGACTGGTTTTGCCGCAGGAGTGGAGGACCAAAAGGGCTTCCACTTCTGTTTATTAGAACTCTTGGGGTCCTTCTGGGCAGATGTCACAGAGTCCAAGGTGGTGTTGGACTTTTTGATGCACTGGAGGTGACCCTCCACACTGGGCTCAAACAGGTCGGTGCCCAAGATGGGAACATCCGCCAGCTTGTGCTGAGTGTCTGCTGAGAAGGTCGAGATCCTCAGCCAAACCCTATGGTGCATGGCTATTGCAGCTGCCACTGAGCGGGCACAGGAATCTCCCAGCTAGATCCAGGGCTGTCTGAAGCTGCTGCTTAGCCACAGCCCAGCCCTGATCATGGACCTGTTTGACTGTGGTCTGGAGGTCCGCTGGCAGGTGAGGAATCATCTCATCTAAGGAGCCCAAGAGGGCATGAGAGAAATGTGCCATCAGGACAGCAGAACTCACCTGCTGGAGGCCAAGCGAGGAAGCAGCATAAACTTTTTTAGCTGCATGGTCCAACTTTTCGGACTCCCGTTCCAGCGGCTTGTCGATATCCCCGGTATTGCCTGTGTGCTGGAACACAGAGTCGGCCACCAACCCCTCGGACAAGGGGTGCTCCGTAAAACCCAACAGGGTGCCGGTAGGCATAGCATACTTGCAGACTATCCGGGCAGAGGGCACAGGGCAGGACATGGGGTACAACCACAGCTCCAGGGCTGGGCAAACAATGGCCTCGGCCACTAGAAAAGCCTCTGTCGAAGAGTCCCCTTTGTCCAAGATCTCTGTAAAGGGATAGTGAGCCTGCTTCTGAATGAGCTCCATTTTCATCCCCATGGACTCAGAGATGAGACGGAGGATGCCCATGAAGGAGGAGGGCCCTTCCTCCATTGAAAAGCCCCCCATGAGCTTCTCGTCGACTGTACAGGAGTGCAGGGAGGAACCTTTAGGCTCTGAAGAGTCTGCTTAAAGCGTCTGAATGCCTGAATCACTTTTAACCCTCTGCGGACGGTTAGGGGTGACGGTGACTGACAGCTGATGGGGAAGTCCCTTGGCTGTCCAAGACTCCTTGGTCAGAGTGCCGGTCAATGGCTGCTTGGGTAGCGGCTCCACCAATACTAGCAGAGAGGTGGGCTTCGGCCAAACCAGAACAGTTCTGACCGGCTCCACAGGGGGAGGAAAGTATAGTTACATAAGAACTTACTGTAACAGTAGATCTTCGAGAGGAGCTCTTGCAGCAGGCTATTACCATTAGGACTATGCCATCAGGTACTAGGACCCATCAGAAACCTTCTAGCTAGCAGTCTCCAGTGGGGACCGCCCCCAAAGCCAGCTCCACCCCGACGTCGGCCAGTGGTTTATTGGGGGTGGTCCCCAACCCCACCTCAGTTCACCCACTGGAGACCCATTGGTAAGGCCGGGAGGTGGACCGGGCAGAAACTTGATGTAAAAAATAAGATATGCAGAAACTCACCGGGGGAAGGAGGGAGGGAAAGCAGAGCCTGCTGCAAGAGCTCTTCTTGAAGATCTACTGATACGGTAAGCTCTTAGATAACTGTACTAGCTCTTGCAGCAGCCTATTACCATTAGGACTGAGTCCCAAGCAGTCCTGAAAAAGGAAACAGGTAGATCCGGGAGGAGGCTGCAGTGCAACAGTGCTAGGAAGGCACCTAAGATAGGAGGCCTTGAAGGACCACCAGGCTGAAACCTGCCCTTCTCCTAGAAGCAATGTCCAAACTGTACTGCTTAATGAAAGTTTGCACTGAGCTCCAGGTAACTGCTGCAGAGATGTTTCCAATGGAGACGTTATGCAAGGATGCAAATGAAGTAGCCACTCCCCTGGTAGAATGACCCCTATCTGAGCCCAGAAGGGTTTTGTTGCACTTGTTGTAGCAGAAGATGATGCAATTTACCAGACACTTCGATAATGTCTGTTTAGACACTGGAGCGCCTTGACAGCGAGGCGCAAAGGCCACAAACAACTGCTCCACCTTACGGTGTGGAGCAGTGCAATTAAGATAATACCGTAGTGCCCTGTGAATATCCAAAATATGCAGAAGTGCTTCCCCTCTGTTCGAGTGATCAGGATAATACACTGGAAGGTTGATGTCCTGATTCAGCATAAGCTCGGACACCACCTTGGGCCAAAACTTAGGACTGGTTCGTAAGGACACCCTGTCCCTATGAAAAATTAAATAAGTCTCCTTACACATCAGGGCCTGAAGCTCAAAAACTCTCCAGGCAAAAGTAACGGCAACTAAAAATAATGCTTTCCAAGAAAGGAAGCGAAGCTCGCATTCCGCGACAGGCACGAACAGGGGAAGAGTCAGCTTTTCTAGCATAAAAAGGAGATCCCAGGGCGGTACCAGATCTCTGATGGGAGGCTTACTATGCTGTATGCCCCTCAAAAACATACGGGACATGTTCAGTTGGGTGAGGATTTTTTCCTCCATAGGTACATGGTAAGCAGAGATTGCTGAAAGGTGTACCTTTATGGAGGAGTAGCTCAAGCCTTGATTTACTAAAGAGAGGAGATGCTTTAAAATCGAGTTCACTGGACAGGTGAGTAGGTACAAGTGATGGGGAGAAGCCCACAAGCAAAATCTTTTCCACTTCATGGCATAACTGGATCTAGCTGAGGGCTTTTTCGCTGCTACGAGAACGTCCACCACCTCCTGGGAGACCCCAAACCTAGATTTGACCAAGTCTGCAGGAGCCAGGCATGAAGATGCAGGGATTTGAGGTCCAGGTGGACCAGCATTCCCTGATCCTGTGAAAGTAAGTGCCAGCTCAGCGGTAGCTGTATTGGAGGCTTCACTGCCAGCTGCTGAAGTAGTGGGACCCAAATCTGCCGAGGTCAAAATGGAGCAATGAGAATCATCTCTGCTCCTTCGGCCTGTAGCTTCAGAAGGACCCTCTGAAGAATGGGAAAGGGAGGGAAGGTGTACAGAAAGCTCCCTGTCCAACAGAGGGACAAAGCATCTGGCCAGAAAACACCAGGCGCGGGTTTTAGCGAGCAGAAACTGGGCAGTTTGGCATTGAGTGGCGATGCAAAGAGATCCAACTCTGGGCGGCCCCACCTGTCAAATAGCTGATTTGCTACAAACTGGAGGAGCTCCCACTCATGAGTGTTGGACTGAGACTGGCTTAGGCTGTTGGCCAAGACGTTTTGGACACCTGGAACATGAACAGCGGTGAGGTCTAGGCAGTGTCCCAGTGCCCAATATCAGACTCTTGTTTCCTGGCAAAGGGCATAAGAATGTGTGCCCCTTGCTTCTTGATGTAAAACACTACTGACTTGCTGTCCATATGGATGAGAACAGGGCCTGGTGAAAGGTCCGTCTGAAATGCCCGTAAGGCATTCAGGACCACTCGCATTTCTAGGACATCGATGTGGAGCATTTACTGATCTGGAGACCATGTTCCCTGGGTCTGTCTGTCTGCCAGATGAACACTTCAACAGTGGCCTGATGCGTCTGTAGTTAGAATTTGCCTCGGGTGCTCCTGCCGAACGTGGACCCCCCGTACCAGGTTGGCAGAGTCTAACCACCAAGAAAGAGTCCTTCTTACTGAGTTGGAGATCCTGACTGGCTGGTCCAGGCTGTCTGACCTTTGGTCCCACTGCAGCCTGAGCATCCATTGTGGGACTCTCATGTGAAGGCGGGCCAAAGGAACTGTGTGGATGGCCGACGCCATGTGCCCCAGAAGTCCTGGCTGGGACCTGTGGAGCCATGGATACCGACCGGACTACGCCCCTTAGATGATCCCCCCCGTCCTGTGGGAGGAAAGCAATGCCCTGAACTGTGTCCAGGACCGCTTCAATAAAAAGGAGTCACTGGCTGAGCCATGTGGATGGCTTTGGAAGGTTCGGGGTGATCCCCAGCTCTTGGAAGAGAGTAAAGGTGTCTCCAAGAGTGTGAAGCAGCTAGCTCTGGAAGGAACTGCCAGGAGCCAATCGTCTAGGTAAGGGAAGATGTAATGGCCCTGGTGACTCGAGAAGTGGAGGAGAGGCCAAACGGTAAGGCTCGAAACTGATAACGTCTCCTCTGGAAGTGGAACCTCAGGAACATCCGATGGGGAGGAAAAACCCTTATGTACAGGTAGGCATCCTGCATATCCAGGGAGAAGAGCCAGTGCCCCTGGTACAAGAAGGGAATGAGACCTGGCAGAGTGAACATTCTGAATCGTTTGTATTCTATAACGAGATTTAGGGAGCAGAGGTCCAGAATGGGCCGAAGGTCTCCGGTCTTTTTCAGTACCAGGAAAAAGTGAGAATCGTAGCCCTGCCCCTGCTGATCCCAGGGAGGGAGGGACTGGCTCTACTGCCCATTTCTGAAGAAAGGCTTGGATCGCTCCTTCTATCAGAGGAATGTGTGAAGGAGGATAATGGGAAGACCCTGGTGGCTCATTCGGAGGGATCTGATGGAACTCGAGTGTATGTCCTCTACTTATAAGGTCTAACACCCAGAGGTCTGTAGTGATGCTGCTCCATCCCTCTGCACAGAAGGGGAAGTGACCCCCTACTGCCTCCCCCATTGCCTCTGCTGGAAGAGGGGTGCAGGTAGCGAGTCATTGGGCAGATCCAGGAACAGGCAGAGAGGGCTGGGAGATCTTGGGGCCTCTAGAGGTGGAGCTCCCAGGAGTTTGGGTTGGTGCTTTTCTCTTGAAGCCACCTCTCTGCTGAAATTGTCCGATATTATTTTGCCCTGAGGGCTTATGAAAAGGCGATATGTGAAAGGGTTTCTGGTCCCCCTTCTACATCTTTCGGATGGACCAGATAGATTTCCCGGAATCTTGGAGGCAAGAGATCAGGTTCTCTGTCTCCTCCCAAAAAGGACGGAACCCTGGAAGGGAAGGTCTAGGATCCCAGACATTAGATCTTGGGAGAATTCAGAGACTCTGAGCCAGGCATGGTGCCTATGGCAAATGCCGGATGCTGCTACCCTAGAGGCCATGTCTGCAGTGTCGTATGAGGCCCTCAGGACATGAGTGCCTACGTTCAAACCCAACTTCAGGATATCCAGAAGCTCAGTCTTTTGTGCCAAGTCTGGCAAGGCCTGAGCCACCTCTAAGCCCTTCTCCCACATCACATTCTGGTACCTGACCATATATGTGAGGAAGTTCAGGGATCGAATAGAGCAGGTGGAGGCAGAATACACTTTCTTGCCCACCTGATCTAAAAATCTGGACTTTACATTGGGAGGTTGCGAACTGAGGTGTTTCGCTTTCTTTGATTTGTTGTGAGCAGCTGTAATTACCATGGAGTCCGCCTGAGGGTGTTCTGCCAAGAAAGGCTCCTCCCTTGGCGCTCGGTACAGCCTGTCCAATTTTTTAGAGATTGCCGGAGTGGTAGAAGGATGCTTCCAAGTGATTCGGGTGAGATCCTGGAATGTATCCACTAGAGGAGGAACAACCAAGAGCTTTGGTTCTTTCTGCTCAGGTACTTGGCCAACCTCCAGTGTTCTGGATCCAGATCCTCTGTCTCCCATCCATTAGAGGACTGGATGTGCCTCATGATGTCCATAAAGGTAGGATCGTCAGGAGGGGACCTAGGAGTGTCAATTTTCATCTGGGGACATAGAAGGAGAACGGTCGATTCCTGATGTGCTGGAATCTGAACCGTGGCCTCTAGAAGAGGGGGAAGCTGATCTAGAGCGTGAAGAAGATCTGCTCCTCTCAAGGAAATGCTGCCCATTAGTAGACTGATGACAGCTACAGGACCGGCGACAGCTGGTTGAGCGCCTACAGCTAGAGGAGCGATAGTAGGTAGTGCTTGGCGAATGTGAGTGACGTCAGTGATGCCATTCTTTATATAAAGTCTGACTACGGAAGTCAGTAGGACTGCGTGATTGGGACTTTGGTTTAGGCGTGGATGAGGACGGTTTAGGCACAGGAGAGGAAGGTTTGTCTCCCCGACCTTGGTCCTTATTTGTATCCGGAGTCAGATTTGGATCTGGCTGTGGTTGTAGGATGTCTTTCTTCACTTGTCCCCACCAGAATTGAAAAAGTTCTGTCAGCTCTTCTTTGGAGAACTGAGGAGCCACCCGCCTCACCAGGTTCAAGGTTTCTCTGGCATAGGCAATAGGGGAGGAGGAGATGATCAGTGGATCCCTGGGAGAGGGAGTAGACTGATCCCCTTGGTCATCAGGCATAGAGGTCCTATGGACCGGTGAACATTCTGGGTCTGGGGCTTTGCCCAGTGGAGTGTTGCGAATGGCAGGAGGAGTGGTCAGAGCCCCCCCCCCGAGTTAGAACTGGAGGAGGTCTTCTTATGGTGCGGGGACCAGTAGCGTGAACACCCCTTGGACAGACCCCAATCCTTTTCTCGGGACTTAAGTTTGTCTGAGCCCTTTTTCTTGTCCTTGTGCTTCAAGGACCAAGAAGAAGATGAAGATTTTTCTGCTGGAGAGCTCTGCATTATGGTCACCTGCTGTTCTAAAATATGAGCTTTTAGTGCCTTGAGGCGTTGAATCCAAGTCTGGCCAGTAAAGGCGATGCAAATAGAGCAGGCCTTGGTGTTGTGGTCGGGCCCTAGGCAGAAGACACACGCCTCATGCTTGTCCTTAGCCAGAATCTGGTGGCCGCAGACACACTTTGTCCTCTTCTTCTCGGTGGAGGAAGCTGAAGATGGTGAAGATGACATATAGCCAACGACAAATCGGATGAAAAGCGGACTTTTCGACGAAAAAAGTTAGAAATTTTAGCAAGAAATTTGCTGGAAACTACAGAAAAAGTTCTAAAAGGCAACCTAAGAGCTGGAGTAGACGAGTCTGCGTTGGGAAAAGAACTGAGGTGGGGTTGGGGACCTCCCCTGATACACCACTGGCCGACGTCAGGGTGGAGCCAGTGTTGAGGGTGGTCCCCACTGGAGACTGCTAGTTAGAAGGTTTCCAATGGGTCCTAGTGCCTGATGGCATAATCCTAATGGTATTAACCTGCTGCAAGAGCTCCCACTCGAAGTAAGATCGGTCTTGACCAACTCCACAGGGCAGTTGGAGTTGGACTTTCAGGCGACAGCCTAGTAATGACCAGTGTAGAAAAAAAGAGTCAGTTTAGTACTGGCCAATACCAACTGTTGCCACATAAGACCTTTATAGCACCAGCGCAACTTGCACTGGAGCCTCTCCTCACCCAAGGAGGACGAAGATGAGTAGCGGTGACGCCATTTCCCATGGCGCCGACAGCAGGACTGCCGATGGTGATGGGAACTGTTTGACCCACTGGGTGATGACTGAGACTGAGACCTCAGCTGCTGGGTGGACTAGTGGGGATCTCGTAGGGGGCTGGCAACTGCGGGGACTCCTCCTGATCTGGGTCGGTGAGCGAAGGGTTTGGGTCAGTGGGCTGATCAGCCCCTTCCATGGTCACAGGCAGAACCGGAGTCCTGAGGAGAGAGTTGTCAGCCTCTTCAGATGACAACCAGTTGATGAGTTCGAGAAGGATCTCGGCCGCATCATCAGCCGGCGTCTTGGCTGGCTGGTCCAATGGGGTCTCCGTGAAGCCAGCGGCCAAGGCCACTCTTTCAACCGTAGTCAAAACCGGAGAGTCATGAGAATCCGAAGCTCTCAGCCTCAAGTGCTCTCAGACCCATGAACATCAATGATGAGTCCTTTCCTTTTTTGACTCCTGTTTCTCCTTTCGATATCTAGAGCTGTGTTTTTCAGAAGGTCCCAGACCCTTCATCGACAGGGACTGGGACAGCTCCTTGAAGGAGCCCGTAGAAGTGGAGCCCAACTGGAACGGCACAAAGGCAGAAGCCAATGAGGATTGAGTGGCTACCCAAGCCTCCTCCTCCTCGAAGACCGCAAGCTGTTCTAGCTGTTCGATGGACCCTGCAGTTGCAGAGATCACCCATTGGGTGTCCTCAGATTTGACTAGTAGATAACGTTTCTCCAGGTGGCCCAACTGAAGGCGGGCAAGACGGTCCTGAAGGAGCATCGGGTGGAATGACTGACAGAAATCGCAGGCCTGGGTATCATGCTCGAGGCCCAGGCAGTATACACACTGGGCATGGCTTTCAGTGCGTGACATCTTCTGCCCATATGGGCACTGGTGGAATCCGGAAATTGTCCATCGTGGTCACTGAGAAAATTGACTTGAAGACGCAGAACCAATGGGTTTTGAAAAGGTTTAAAAAGCACACAGGCCTATGAAACAGGAAATCGAAGGAGGGATGCTTCCTCCGGCAGAAAGGAAGATCTGGCGTCATGGGCTGGAGCTGAGGGATATACCACCTGGGTGGGTGGGAGAAGCCAGCCTGAAGACTTTACAGCACTTCTTAAAGGGAAAGGGCTCTGCCAGATAGTGTGGATAGAACTTATCCAAGTCCCTAGAAACGATGTTTCCTTTAAGGGATATGGCAGCCTTTGGAAGACTGCCTTCTCCCACAATTCCCTGCTCTGCATAGAATGAGAGATCCACTCTAGTGCTGGCCCAGGCATCCCATGCCAGCTGCCCAGCCCAGACTCCAGAGCTACCAGAAATGTTCGGAAAGGTTCTTAGTCTAACATCTCATTTAAAGGATGGCACCTCAACAGTGCCCCCCCCCCTCACGTGCTGCACTACCATGTTAGCACTGGGTATAATCCAGGTTCCTGGTGTGGGACTGGAACCTATAATCATATGATCTTCCAACCTCAGAGGCAAACATGCTACGTAATGAGCTAATGATGCTGACAGACTGTGTTTAAAAGTGATTCTTTCCTACTGAAATCCTCCACAGCTTCTCTCTTTCAGACTCTTCTGCATCAGAGACACCCAAAAGCAGCACACCATTAGAAATGAAATGTTGCAGCTCATAGTCTGATTGATGGTAAAAAGTAAATAAAAACAGCAAATAAATAACTAAAAGTAGGGGCCTACAATTTTTAGTAGCAAAACTTACAGTATGTACTCCAAGAATCTCCAGCTGTACTGATGACTGCCGCTCCTATGTATTTCGTGGGAATAGATTTCAGTGGCCATACAATACGGTTGGCTCCTCTAATGACCATGTGTTGTGATTGCCAATCTGGAGGGGTGAATGAGGTCAGTCAGCCATGACAAATTTCTGCACACCACAGTGATTACTAGAAGGTGGGTTAGAGCACAGAGGAATCTCTGGGCATGGCCTCCGGCTAAACAGCATATCAAAAAAATATCAGTTTGTAAATAAAGTTCATTTATTATCTAATCTAGCAGCTTTGGAAATGTATAAAACTGCAATAAAAAATTGAAAGTTAAACAAATGTACAGTATGGTGGGGAAGGCCTTTCAACTGTGGGACAGCTGTATTGTACGGCCACTGAAATCTATATCCCTGAAATAGGTAGGAGCAGCAATCATCAAGCTTGTGCGTCAGGCAAGTAAGTAAGGCAAAGAGAAGGAGAGAACCCCTGTGGTTCTCAAGGGAAGTGGTTGGAAAAGTAAGGGGAAAAAAAAGTTAGCATTTAGGAGGTGCAAGGATACTCAGCGTGAGGAGGACAGGAGTCTGTATCTGGAAAAACAGAGAGGCACATGGAGGAGACAATAGCATGAGTTGTAAAAAGAGGGGATAAGACTTTTTATAGGTAAATTAGTGAAAAGAAAAAATCCAGGGGGGGGGGAATCGTGAGGCTAAAAAGGGCAGAGGGAGGTTGTGCAGAAGAAGACGCAGAAAAAGCAGAAATCATGGACGCATATTTTTGTTCAGTTTTTACAAAGGAGAGGGAAGGGGAGGGTCCACAGTTAGGTGCTAGAGGCAAAAGGGGGAGGAGTGGATAGTAATACGCTCACAGAGGGGGAGAGTCCTCAAAGAACTATCAAAACTGAAGGGGGACAAGGCTATGGGACCAGATGGGATACATCCCAGAATACTGAAAGAACTTGGGAGAGAACTGGCTGCACCACTGGCAGCACTGTTTAACAAATCGTTGGAAACTGGTGAAGTTCAGGAGGAGTCATTGCTAAGAGAAGGGATTGTGGCATATCTTGAGGACAGTGGGATGCAGGATCTGAGGCAGCATGGATTCACAGCGGATCGGTCTTGTTAAACAAATCTGCTAGATTTCTTTGACTGGGTTACAAAGAAGAGGAACAAGGAAGGATGCAGATTGTAATGGTAAATGGGCCCAATCCAATGAGAGGGAAGTGTCCAGTGGGGTACCACAGGGTTTGGTACTGGGGCCACTTCTCTTTAATATCTTTATAAGTGACATTGCAGAGGGTCTGGAAGGGAAAGTGTGCCTTTTTGCAGATTACACAAAAATCTGCAACAGAGTGGACACTCCTGAGGGGGTGGAAAAAATGAAGAGGCATAGGCAGGCTTGAGGAATGGTCAAGGGTGTGGCAGCTGAGCTTCAATACTAAAAAATGTAAAATCATGCATTTGGGACACAGAAATCTAGGTGAGAAGTACATGATGGGGGAGGCAGGTCCTGGCAACCATGGATCAAGAAAGGGACCTAGAAGTGATCATATCTGACGACCTAAAGAGGTCCAGGCAGTGCGAGAAGGCAGCAGGGAGAGCCAGCAGGATGCTAGGTTGCATAGGGAGGGGTATCACTAGCAGAAAGAGAGAGGAGGCGATGCCACTTTACCGACAACTAGTGAGATTGCATCTGGAATATTGTGTACAATTTTGGAGGCCATATCAAGAAATTCGTAGACAGAATAAAGACAGTTCAGAGAAGGGCTACCAAGATGGTACAAGGGTGGCATGTGGGGTTACCACCTTTTAGGAAGCCCAAAGTGTGGTATTTCTTACCGAAACATGATTTTTTTCCCACAGGACAGTATGTAACAGCTATCAATACAACAGACTTGTTTTCTCTAAATAATCAGAATTAAGACTAAATGTTGTAGTTTCTTAGTTGTTTTGATTGTTCCTTATTTTAAGGTATTTTAATTATGGCATTACAGTTTTCTGCAACATTTAGAGGAAAGGTAGAAAATATATTTTCTACTATAATATTAGGACATGTAGTACTGGTTTTTGCAGGACACAGCTGCCCAAATCAGGACTATCCTGCGAAAATCAGGACAGGTGGTAACCCTAGAAACGTTAAAATACCTCACGGGAATCAACAAAGTCCAAGAGGGTAGCATCTTTCAGAAAAAGAGATGTGCAAGAACAAGGGGGCACAATTTAAAGATAGAGGGGAGACGGCTCAGAGGTAATGTGAGGAAGTATTTCTTCACAGAGAGGGTTGTAGATGCATGGAATGGCCTTTCTGAGGAGGTCATAGAGTCAAAAACAGTGGGGGAATTCAAGAATGCATGGGACAGACATAAGGCAATTCTAGTGGGAGGTAGGAGGAAGTAGGCTGTTGGTTAACTAGGATCTGCAGCGTATCTGTTAGGTAGGGAAATGGGCAGACTAGGTGGGACAAGCGGTCCTTATCTGCCATCACATTCTATGTTTCTAGTTGCATTGGATGTCATATAAGGAGAAACTAAGGGACCTCAACATTTACTCATTGGAGCACAGAAGAGAAAGGGGAAATATGATAGAAACTTTCAAATTCCTCAAGTGCATTAACAAAGTACAAGGGAGTAGCCTCTTCCAGATAAAATGGGGTTTGAGAACAAGAGGTCATGATATGAAGTTGGAGGAATGCAGGCTCAGCAGTAGCATGAGGAAGTACTTCACAGAGAGGGTGATGGACAAGAGGAACCTCCTCCCCGTGTTGGTAGTGGAGGCGAAGACCATAGGGGAATTCAAGAGGGCATGGGACAAACATAAACAAATGCTATCAACAAAGGAGTAAGGGGAGACTGCACACCAAATGAGATTAGGTATTATCAATAGGTAGAGGGAAAAACAGGCAGACTTTTGGGACAAGCAGTCCTTATCTGCCCATCAGATTCTATGTTTCTATGTGGAAGTGTCCACAGTACTGGAGTGCGTGGTTTGTGGCTACGTGCAGTGTTAGCTGGGTGGGGGAGTTTTAACAGGCAGTCAGATGCGGAATTGGAATTTAAATTTGATGCCTTAACTGGCATCAGAATAGTATTGGCTCTGAACAGGAACTTCCACTAATTCAACAGTCAATGGAATGGAATTGGCTGATTCCATGTAACCCAAATATGTCTATACTGTACGTGAATGTTTCTTGATGTCAAGATCCTGAGTTGTTTGACATCTCAATTGAAAACTGGACACTATCCCTGACATTTCAGGAGCAGATGAGATAGGGGACCGTCTCACAATGTCAGCAAAAAGGGTCAGTGAGGTTAGGAAGTGAACGTTTGTGTCAGCCAGATGCATCCCGAAGTAGAGGCTACAGAGACAACACAATAAAACATAGAGTAAGCTGGTCAAGTTTGCAAAACTAGGCAGTATGTAAAACAACGGGAGGAGGAGGACAGATGCAGAGCAGTGAAGGTCCATTGTGCTGCTGATCGCTAATGAGTATACACTTATAAAGTCTATGGATAAGAGACTAATCATAACAGGTGGAAGGAAAACAGCAAATCTTGGTTAACTAGGATAGGAAAGAAACAAGCCATGAATGGCTGGAAAAAGTATAGTTATGAAAGAACTTACTTTAACATTAGATCTTCGAGATGGTCTCTAGCATCAGGCCACACCTATGGAACTATAGTGAACAAGCACTAAGACCACATGGAAGCTTTCTAGCTAGCAGTCTTCCAGGGGCCGCCTACAATGACACCAGCCGATGACATCCCTCCTGCATAAAATAGTGGCCGGCCCATGCACTTCTCAATGCCCCTGCTGGAGATCATAGAAACACAGATTTTGATGGCAGATAAGGACTGCCTGGCCCACCCAGTCTGCCCATTCCCTACGTATTGGATAAGCTGCAGATTCTAGTTAACCAACAGCCTGCTTCCTCCTACTCTTCACTATAATTGCCTTATGTCTGTCCCATACATTCTTGAATTCCCCCACTGTTTTTGACCCCATGACCTCCTCAGGAAGGTGGTTCCATGCGTCCACCACCCTCTCTGTGAAAAGGTACTTTCTGACGTTGCTCCTGAGCCGTTCCCCCCGTTTATCTTCAAACTGTGCCCCCTTGTTCTTGCACATCTTTTTCTCTCAAAGATGCTCCTGTTTTGGACTTTGTTGATTCCCTTGAGGAACTTGAAAGTTTCCATCATGTCCCCCTTCTCCCTCCTTTCCTCAAGGGGATACATATTAAGCTCTTTCAGTCTCTCCTCATATGGTTTCTGTTGCAGACCCTGCACCATTTTAGTTGCCCTCCTCTGTACCGCTTCCATCCTGTCTATGTCCTTGCGGAGATGGGGTCTCCAGAACTGCATGCAGTACTCCAAATGGGGTCTCCGTAACTGTCTGTACAGAGGGATAACAACTTCCTGTTTTCTACTGGCGATGCCTCTCCCTATGCATCCCAGTATCCCTCCAGCCCTCCTTACTGCCTTCTCACATTGTTTGCCTGCCTTAAGGTCATCTGATATGACTACCCCAGGTCCCTTTTTATTTTTGTTGTTAGTGCCCTCCATTGTGTACTCTTTCTCTGGTTTTGTTTTCCAGGTGCATTACTTTGCACTTTTTTGCATTGAATCTAAACTGCCATACTTTTGACCATTCCTCCAACTTTGCCAAGTCCCTTCTCATCCTTTCCACCCCTTGTGCATCAACCCTGTTGCAGATTTTGTATCATCTGCAAAGAGGCATACTTTTCCTCCAGCCCTCTGCAATGTCTCCTATAAAGACATTAAAGAGAACCGTCCCAGTACTGAACCCTGTGATACCCCACTAGTAACCACCCTTTCTTCAGAGTGTACTCCATTTACTATTACCCTCTGCGTCCTGTTGGTCAGCCAAACTATTACCCAGGCTATCACCCTGGGACCCACTCCCAGGGTGGCTAACTTGTTTATTAATCTTTTGTGTGGGACTGTGTCAAATGCCTTGCTAAAGTCTAGGTAGGCTATATCTACAGTCCCTCCCTGGTCTACTACTTTGGTCACCCAGTCAAAGAAATCTATTAGATTCGTCTGACATGACCTTCCTGCTGTGAATCCATGCTGCCTTGGGTCCTGTGCCCCGCTGACCTCTAGGTACTCAATAATTCTTTCTTTCAGATGTGATTCCATCATTTCCCTACCACTGAGGTTAAACTAACGAGTCCGTAGTTCCCTACCTCTGCCTTGCTCCCACTTTTGTGAAGAGAAATCACATCCGCCCTCCTCCAATCCTCAGGTACCACCCCATCCTCCCATGATTTGTTAAAATAGGTAGTCAATGACATCACTAGGTCTCTCCTTAGTTCTTTTAGAATTCTGGGTGAATCCTGTGAGGCCCCATTCCAATGTCCACCTTGAGTTTTAGGCGTTCTCTCAGGATCCTTTCTTCTGTGAATGGACTGTTATCGACCCCCTTGTCCAGAGTGCTTCTACTGCTTGGTTTAGGTACCCCCCCCTCTTCTTTTATGAATACTGAGCAAAAGTATTTGTTCAGTATCTTTCCTTTTCCACTGTTATCCTCTGCCCACCTCCCCTTCCCTTTGTTAAGCCTCACTATCTCTTTCTTGGCTCTCTGATGTACCTATAAAAGGTTTTATCCCCCTTCTTAACAAAGTTGGCTATC